>OX387241.1:220585850-221785850 GCA_947561735.1 Cenchrus americanus | reverse complement strand
TATTCCGGAGCGGTGATGGAACGGAAGACTCTATGGCTTACCGTCCGTAATAGAAGTGTGGTATGAAAGATAGCCTCTATGACATACTACTATGGACTAATACGCACGGGAGGACTCTTTGTAAAGGCCTCGTAGCGTCCCTATGCAATCACACCTCGGTAGTGTGGTATGATGCTCGCGCGCATCGCATGGTTGGGTTTAAAGTTCTTCGGGACTTTTACGCGACTTGTGGGTAAAGATGTACGACCTCGCAGTGTAAAACTAATCGATTAGCCGTGCCCACGGTCACGGGCGGCCTGGACCCTCACATGATAATTGAACTTGAAGATGGACTTAAATCTCTCTCTGGTTATGCTTGCCATGTGCTTATGGCGTATCTCTTACCTTATGCTTAATGTGGGTTGGTATAAACTTATATTTTATTAGTAATCGGGTGCTAATAAAATTTGATCAACAAAAAAGCGCTTAAATGCTTATAGCCCAGGTCCACTATAAAGCCTTTGCATTCATTCTTTTCCCCACACTTGCTGAGTACGACAAGTGCTCACCCTTGCTATAACCATTGTTGCTCGAAAAGAGGATGCTACTTTGAAGATGATGTGAAGATGTTGTGGAGTGCTAGGCGTACGCAACCCCCGCCGATTGCCCGTGATGTTTGGAGCCTTCGTTTCCGGGATAAAGCGTAAATCTCTCGATAATCTCCGTTTTTCTTTCGTGATACTGTTTCTGTATTCACTTTTATGTCACTATATGCATGAAACTTGATCCCGGCATGCATATAGGTATGCACTTGGTTTCCTTCGGAAAATCGGGTGTGACAGAGTGGTATCGTAGCCGTATCGACCGTAGGACGTAAGCATAGTTAGCACCGGTCGTTTCTTAATGTCTCTTTGATCCACAATCCATTCTTACCTTATCCTTGACCTTTCGATGAAGGATCTCACATCTTAACCATCTTCTTTTCTCCATACCATGAATTCTTGTATATCTATCTTCACTCTCCTTGAACATCTCTTCGACCTCGCCTACTTATTCCCTCAAGCAATAAACACCCCCTTGATTCATGGTAGAACCGTTACCCTTAGCATTCTATCTGCTCGCGCACCTCCCCGACACATCAGCGCTGTTTTAATTCTTTCTCGAGCTACGGAACTCCGATCGACATGAAACCAGTTGGGTTAGTTCCTAAATTTCATAAGTGAATATCTTTCAAAAATTCAGCCCTATCCTGTATATGTTCCAGGAGCTATACTCGAAACATTGGAGCTATCAGAATCTGTAAACTCTGCTGACCTAGTTATCTTCAATGTTCTATATCTCGGGCTATGGACCTCCGATTGAGGTAAATCCAATTGGAGTAGTTCAGGAATTTCATCAGCTTTATTCTGTACAAAATTCAGCAGTATTCGTTTTGTATCCAAGGAGATACCTACGAATTAGTGGAGCATTCAGAATCTGCTAACACTGCTGACCTAGCCATCTTGTTTAATTCATATCTCGAGTTCCGAACCTCCGATTGAGGTGATTCCAGTTGGGTTGAACTCATAATTTCGTACTCCTTGATCTGGGGAAAATCCATTATTTATGGATATCCTTTCTGAGAGATACATCTGATCTATTAGGAGGATACCCCCTGACTATATTAACAACGTGTAGTATCGTTCCCTTAGCTATGCCTTGATTGGTGGAATTGTGTGTTTGCATGATGATGCTTGGTTTTATGGACTTGATTGATTCGTTTCTTTGAAGTGAGTGTTGGTGTATTGTGGGTCTTACATCCGCAATAACATCAGTTGCTTAGTTGGGTTCTTCTTTTGTACCTCCCACCTCCTTGTTCTCCCCCATTCGTTTTGCACTACTCTTGTTCCCCTTCTGATCATAACTTTACCTACCAACCAGATGGAAAACCAAGAAGGAGGAAACCAAGGAGAAAGCTACGAGAACGATGATGGCTATGGATACAACCAAGATGCGCTATCGTATCCACCCTCAGATGATAAGTATGCAGAGTTCATGAGGACTGAGCCACCAACGTTCTCCAGTACCACATATCCCTTAGAAGTCGAAGACTGGATCAAGACAATTGAAGAGAAGCTAGATGTGGTACAATGCAATGATGGAGAGAAAGCTTTGTATGCATCTTGGCAACTTACGGAGAGCAACTTCGAATGGTGGAATTCTTACATCAATGGACATCGGCAACCCGAGAGTATTGTGTGGAAGGAATTCAAAGACAACTTTATCTTACACCATACTCCCGTGAGTGCGATGAAGCTCAAGAGGAAGGAGTTCCTTAACTTAAAGCAAGGACAGGATGACGGTAGAATCGAGTACGGGGATAAGTTTATTCAGTTATCTCTATATGCCCCAAGATCGGTACCGAAAGTGATAAGAAGAAACGAGAGCATTTCATCAAAGGGTTGAATGAAGATCTTCAAAGTATACTAAGTTTACACGATTATTCGAGTCTACAAGATTTAATCAACAAATCCATTGGGCTAGAAAGCAAGCTACAGGAGATCATGAGTAAGAAGAGAAAACGGGAATATCCGGGGGAAGCCAATAACAATTCTCACCTACATCATATGTCTCAAGCCCAAGGTTTTTCTCGAAGATCACAATGAAGATGCATATCTAGAATATCCTCATGGTGTCACAATACCGGTGATTTACGAGACACCACGGAATCGTCGCAACATTAGGGAAAGTAAAGCTTGTTTTTATTGCAAAGCTGGTGGACACTTTATCAACAGGTGCCCGAAGAAGTTTCTGGATCGTCATTTTAAGAAGGAATGGCGACAACGACACAAGCAAGACAAGACCCCCGATACCTAAGGATGTTGGTATAAGTTAGGCTTGGAAAGTTTTTCTGTAATAAGAAAGGAAGAATATTGTTGAAGGATATGAAAAGAGTTCGGAATAAACCCTTGTCTCTTGCTAGCCTTTTTCGAATCTCGGGACGAGATTCCTTTTAAGGGGGGTAGATTTGTCACACCACGAAATTTTCAATTTCGGGATGTGAATAGAAAGAATAATTAAATAACAATTTTCTCATAATTTTAAAATTTTTCCAACATTTATTTTTCTTTACGGGGAATATAGGATAGGAAAAATCCTTTGTTTGATTTTCTAAATCAAATAAAAAGTTGTGAGTGTTGCATCCATGCCGATGCATCTAGTGGTTCTTGAGTGCAAAAGGTTTCAAAAATGCGTGTAGGAGCTATCCAAACTCTTTCGAGAATTTTCCGGATTTTTCTGGAATTTATTCTCATTTTCTCTGAGTGTTTTCTATTTAATAGAAGGCTCTAAAATCTTTTTCATGAGCACCAAATGCTTTATTTGGGTTGTTCGTGTCTTAATCTATCTCTAGGAATTTTCCTGGAATTTTTGTGATTTTCTGAGTATTTTTCGTGCTTTAAAATAATTTACAGAATTTTTCTGGATTATTTTTCGCACTAGAAATAGATTCAGAAAAAAAAAAAAAAAAAAAATCCTATCCTACCGGATTGGGCCGGGCCGCAGGCCCGACCCAACCCGCCCGCGCCCGCGCCCGGCCGGCCGTGCCCGCCAGCCCATCGGCCGGCCATGGCCGCGGCCGGGCGCCGGGGCGCCTAGGGCCGCGTGCCTATAAAGGCCGAGCCCTAGCCGCGCCGCCCCGCCGTGCCCTAGCTCCCGTGCCCCGCGCGCCGCCCTCGCCGCCCGCGCGCCGCGCAGAGCTTGAACCGAGCCGCCGCCGCTCTTGGAACCGACCGCGCCGCCGACGGTTGACCTCCGAAATCCGCCGATTCCGTCGTCCTCCGCCCGAGGTGAGCCCCCCATCGTGTTCGTCTCGATCCCCTCTATCCGTTTTGTGCCCAAGCTCGGCTCCTCGTTGCCCTTATTGCCGGCGCCGCCACCCCCAAGGCCGCCGCCCCTCCCCGTGCGCCCCTGTCCGGAGGAGGAAGTAGACCAAGGCCGGTTTGAGATAACCCCCTACCTTTTCCCCGTAATGAGTAGATCTTTTTCTTATGTCTTGTAAATCTTGCGTAAAAACCTCTAGATGTTTTAGATCTTCACAACCAGATCCACCGAGCCCTTTTATAGATCTAACCCCGAGTTTTACCAGCTTCACGAGCACTCGTTCACCGTGTCTCGGGAATCTTTTCAGCCTACTCCCCGAAACCTACGGTTAATCGCGACTAGGTCCCTGTAATCTCGTTTTGCTCATATCTTTTTCGTTTTAGCTCCGATTTAATCCGTTCAAGTTGCGTTAGGTCCATAATAATGTAAAGCACGCGTTAGTGGTGTGTTTTCACCATGTTTTGTTTCTGAAAATAAAATTAATATTAATTTTGATTAATGACTAGCTATGCATGTCTTTTATAAATAAAAGCAATATAGATCTATATATCGTTTTTCATAATCAAATTTAATTTGATTAATGATTACTTTACATGCTTTTATGAATAAAATCTAATTAGATCTTTTACTCGGTTTTCCATAAGTCAAATATTAATTTGCTTAATGATTAATTAACTTTTATAATTAAAAGTTGATTAGGCTTTTACTCCGGCTTTATAAATAAATGTTAATCTTGATTAATACCAATTTAATACTGTTTTTGATAATAATATGATGAACTCGAATTACAAAGTTTCGTTTAGATTGTTCATATAGTTTAATTTTTCTAAATTAAATGTTTAATTGGTTTAATCAATATATGAATCTTTATTAATAAAACTTGACTAGTTCTTTACATCGGTTTCATAAATAAAGTTTAATATTGCATTAACGTCAACAAAGGGTATTTTATTTTTGAAATATCCTTTATATCCGTTTTGTTAATTAAAATGAACCTAGCTCATAGTCTTGTTCTCTCATAAATGCAAATAATTCGTTAGCCGTTCGGCGTCGCCTTTTATCTTAGTATCTCTTTTGATCAAGTTTATCGAAGCTCTAAACCTTTCTAGTGTTAGCCCCAAGCTAAACCGTGTGCATCTAATCAAGCCTTAGAGTTTCGTTTAGCTCGGTAGCTTTGTCCGTGTGAGTAGTTTGCACCGCTCATTTGCCTATCAAATAATCTTATCACTCTTGTTTCATGAATCTTGTATATCAGGCATCTAGCTAGTTGATGTCTATCCCATCTCTCGTTAGGTTGTCTTTTCATAAATCGGCTATGTTCTTATGCTCAACCTTTCGTAGCTATACCTTTCTTCGGAGCTAATCTCGTTATCGGTTCCTTTATCAATTAGTTTAGCTTACCTTTTGTTCGGTTCTTGCCCTTCGATCTAGTTCTCTACGTAAATTAGTTTTCCTAAACCCATCTTAAGGTTCTCTTATGCGTTGATAGTCCGTTTGTGTCGTTCTAGTTCGTTTCACCATAACTTATGCGTTAGCACATGTATCACCTCGCTACTTGTTTTAACATTAAAGATGCTTGTTAATCTTGACTAATTCTTATGGCAATGCTTTTATCAATAAAAAATTGATTAGGTTCTAATCCGGTTTTCTTTAATCATGATGTAATTGGTTAATTCCTATTTATAACTAGTTTTTCTAAATAAAAGATGTTAGAGTTAAACACCGGTTTTCATAATAAAGTTAATATGCCTAATGACTTCATAAATGCCTTTTCAATATAAATATGTTTAGTTGAACACGTGATATAAAGTTACTCGTTTAGATATCTTACACCCGCTTCATCTTTCTAAAGTAATTGTTAATTTGACATAACTTCTACTTTGGAATGTTATAAATAAAATATGATTAGGTTTATCGTGATTTCTTTAACTAAATGTAACTAGTTTAATGGTAACATAGAGTATTTCTCTCGAAATATTCTTTCACATGATTTCTTAATTAAAATATGCCAAGCGTAGTCTCTTGTTGTTTGATAATGATCTCACGATAGTTTCGAGTTTGGTTTTGTTTTCGGTGTTTCTCGCGCTTGCGTAACCAATAGAATCAAACCCTATCCCGCAGTGATCTTTCCAATCTTCCGCAACCATCTCTTTAAAGCAAACTAAGCCTTTCCCTTCTTAGCACCCTTTGTGTTCTTTAGTGATCCATCTAATCGAGCCTACTCTTTAGTGCGTTCTTTTAAAGTTTTCTTTTGATTGGTGCTTTGTTCTCGGTATATGCTTGTTTGTTTGTTGTGTATGTTTGTGCTCGGTGATTGATGCGCTTAGAGTGAACGCCGTTCGAGAAGCTTGGAAGAGCAAGAAGTTGAAGATATTTCGAGCAACTACTCTTTGGTTAAAGGCAAGTGTGTCCTTGATTTTGTCCTAAGAATTATACTTAATCATTCATTGCATTGCTTGCATTAATTTTGATGGGTTCCTATTAAGGTTTATCCTAGTCTTTGATTGTCATTCCTTGTTAACCTGGGTTTACATTTATGTTGGGTAGCTATGCTTAGTTGCTATACCTGGGTTATGGTGGTTTTAATGAACAACAATGATGAACTTGTTTTACCTTTATGTTATATCTGTGGATGTTAATACAAGATCATATGATTAATCGGAACATGGAGAACCACCCAGGACAACAGTGCAACCACAAGGACTATATGGCTCTGGTCTTGGCCGATTAATTAGGGAAGTCTTTGTGTGGTTATTACTCGCATAGTAGGTTGGGGACGGAGGAATGCTTTTATGGCTACTTCTATTCCGGAGCGGTGATGGAACGGAAGACTCTATGGCTTACCGTCCGTAATAGAAGTGTGGTACGAAAGATAGCCTCTATGACATACTACTATGGACTAATACGCACGGGAGGACTCTTTGTAAAGGCCTCGTAGCGTCCCTATGCAATCACACCTCGGTAGTGTGGTATGATGCTCGCGCAAGCATCGCATGGTTGGGTTTAAAGTTCTTCGGGACTTTTACGCGACTTGTGGGTAAAGATGTACGACCTCTGCAGAGTGTAAAACTAATCGATTAGCCGTGCCCACGGTCACGGCGGCCTGGACCCTCACATGATAATTGAACTTGAAGATGGACTTAAATCGCGCTCTCTCTCTCTCTGGTTAGGCTTGCCATGTGCTTATGGCGTATCTCTTATCTTATGCTTAATGTGGGTTGGTATAAACTTATATTTTATTAGTAATCAGGTGCTAATAAAATTTGATCAACTAAAATTGCTTAAATGCTTATAGCCCAGTCCACTATAAAGCCTTTGCATTCATTCTTTTTCCCACACTTGCTGAGTACGACAAGTGCTCACCCTTGCTATAACCATTGTTGCTCAGAAAGAGGATGCTACTTTGAAGATGATGTGAAGATGTTGTGGAGTGCTAGGCGTACGCAACCCCCAGTCGATTGCCTGTGATGTTTGGAGCCTTCGTTTCCAGGATTAAGCGTAAATCTCTGATAATCTCCGTTTTTCTTTCGTGATACTGTTTCTGTATTCACTTTTATGTCACTGTATGCATGAAACATGATCCTGGCATGCATATAGGTATGCACTTGGTTTCCTTCGGAAAATCGGGTGTGACAATATCATGCATACCATACAAAGCAATCTAATTACTACCTTTGGTAAACCTCTCAAAAATCCCCACCTTACATGAAAGCACACCATGTCACGACCCCCTATCGGCGTAGGTTGGGATGTCCTCCATCATAATAATACAATGAAGATTTAGGAATTTAGGTTTTTGCTTGGAACATGGAAATTTAATTGACTGCATATAAGTTCGGTAAACTTTCTATTAAAATTATCATATTCATGTGCATAATTTTAATTATATTTATATTTGGAAATAATGATTCATTTTCTGGGGAAAAGTCCTTGTTTATTTTTTGACAAGGGAAAAGTTTTTATTAATTTTCATGGTATTGAGATAACACGAGACACTGAAAAGCATCCCTGGCCATTGCATAATCTGGATATACTTAGCCAAAAAAGAAGCAAACAAGTACAAGAACTTAAATGAAAACTAATGCAATCACTGGATCTCTTGGCGCCTGAGTAAAAAGTTACATGGCCACACACGCTCAAGTGCTGAGATGCCGCTTGTAACCCAAACCTGAAATCTGACTTCTTTAGGACAATATAAATACGATTCCAGTAGATAACCCACAAAGGAGAAAAACTATATTTAGGCCTTGTTTCGTTCCATTGATTGAAAGTACTATTGCCATTACATCATATATTTATTTGGACACTAATTAGGAGCACATAGATTAATGATAAAACCTATACCATAACCCCGATTAAATCTCGGGATGAATCTATTACGTTTAATTAGTCCATGGTTTGACAATGTCGTGCTACTGATGGATTTATTAGATTTAAAAATCTTGTCCTAATGATGGATTCATTAGATTTAAAAATTTTGTCTCGTGATTTTTGAACGAGTACTAAAATTAGTTTTTTCACCAACGAACTAAATAAGACCATATTCGTGCAAAGCCATATTGACCAATTATGACGGCCGCACATAGTACGTAGGACTGGCAGTTTCAAATTGTTCCAAATGTCCTTGGATCAAGTACCAAACAGGTGAGCACAATAGCAGTTAATAAAGGCATGAAGCCACTATTGGGGGGTTCGAAAATCGGATGGAGTCCCCGAACACAAGAGTCACGAACAAGAGCGCCCAAGTCACGAAAAATGGGGAGACAAAGAATCTCTGAAAGCATGTGCAGGCCTCAAAAGTTGTGAATCCCTTTACACGTGCCCTCGCGCCCTCTTTTATAGGGAGACGAAGGGACTTTTACATTCTGAGATTACCCTCGAATCTAGGGAATATTCCTAATGTGAACACATACAAAAAATGTCTACATCCCGTGATTTGCGGGACTAATTTCACACATTTATAAGCCTGCCACTAGTTCACACTTTAAACCCGGACTTTTGAAGTGACGTTATTGACTTGGCTTCTTCCTGACCCCCGAAGCTCTTCTTCATGAAAATCACCGCTCACTGTGGTTCCCGAATTGAGACTCCACCAGATTCCCGAACTTTGTAGATTCCTGATTCCCTGAACTTTGCCAGTTTCCAATCGTCCTAAAATGGACAGCAGATTCGCGAACAGGAGCCTAATTCGACTATTATTTTTGTGTATTATTAGAAGGTCAGCAAAAATGTATGAGATTCATCAGGATTTCTTCATGAATGTTTCCTTTTCATGAAACAGAACTTTCCATCCCGAAGGTGATTCACGAATATTCTCACGAATTTGGCAAATCCGACGTTTCGAGGGTGTAAGGTTTTTGCCCAATTCCCCAACACTAGCCCCTCGGGGAAGCGGGTTGACTCCGATGATCTGATTCCACGAAGAAATCTCGAATTTCGGTAAAAAACGTCACCCTCGGAATGTCGGAGTGGACACGCGTCCCCCGAAAAAATCGCAACGGTCATATCGAGGTGTTTTCTTGAAACTGCCCCCTTACCCCTATAAATAGAGTGCTTGTGCCGTCAAAATTTTTTCACCGTACCATCACTTTCTTCGAATTCTTTCGAGCATTTTCGCCGAAAAGCTCCCTTCGTGAGAACATCTGAAGTTCGGCGGTTTCTTTCACTTTCTAAGGTACTGTCTTCTTTTTTTTGAGTATTCGTTTATTCGATTTCGTAGATTTTGCCGTTTTATAGTTTATCTTACACTTTTGTTTTTATTACTCTTAAGAAGGTGGCTCGTACTAAGAGTACTGCTAGACTGATGACTTCAGAGGAACTGGCAGTTGCTGGCCTTTCACCGAATAAAGAAGAGATTCACGATTCTAGTAATCACGAGGATGGTGAAATCAGATCTGAGGATAAATCTGGTGCCGAGGAGGATATTGGTGAAGTTGAGGCTGATCCTAGTGAACTTGTTGCTGCGAAGAGTATGAGACCTTATCCTCCGGCGTTTGTGTTTGGAGAATCAAAGTTCACAGCTAAACTTATCAAGGAATATGAGGTAGCTGGATTTTTTCCTGTTGGTGATGCGCGTGCCCCTGCTGATGAACAAGTCCCTACTCCCGGAGCCAATGAGGTTGTTGTGTTTCGTGATTTCTTCACATGTGGACTCAGATTCCCGTACGATCCTATTCTGCCTGCAATCCTAGACAAAATTTCTGTGAAGATTCACCAGTTATCGCCGAACTCGTTCCTAGAACTCTCGAAGTTCTTTTGGATTATAAAGACCTTCAGGTGTACCTTCGACACTGATATATTCACTCGTTTATTTGAGCTTGTCATCGAGAAAGGTATTCTTAAGCTTGATGACGGTCAATACTATGAAGCGCACTATGCGTGTTGTACCTTCAACACCCGCAAGTAGAATTCACGAAAGGGCCTGACACGAATTCAGCTCGCGCCCTGCTGCAAGACCAACTTTCCCAAAGATTGGAGTTATTGGTTCTATGTGAAGGTCGATATGTCCAAAATTTCTGGCTATACCAGACCAGCCTATCCTTTCTACTCACCTATAGAAGCGGTGACTGCTACTTGCACTGCTCCCTACAACCATCGGGCAGTTGGTTTCAGGAATTGCGAAAATGCATTCTTCTTGGCCAGAACGATTTTTGGTGGTCGCGACGTTATTGAATAATTTGTTGTTGAGGAAATTTGGCCGATATCTTATGGCTGGGATCCTCTAAGGTTGTTACTTTCAACATGAACTGGGCGACACAAGAAGTGCCCTTTCCTCGATTTGGTCTTCAGCTAAAGGAGGGCTAGACTGCTGAAGAATTCATGGAGGAAGTGGAAAAGAAGGTGGGCGCTATGATTGGCGAATCCACTATGAATGAATATAAGTCCTACAAGAACCTGGTGAAGCACAAGAGAAGGATTAATCGTGTGTTCTTAGAAGTTTGTGCCAAAATTTCTTTTCGCTCTCGACGTCCGGGCATCGATAAGAAGGCTCCAGTCATTGCTGCGGCCAGTTGTTCAAACGCGCCTCCCAAGGCTCCTCGAAGAAGATCCTCGAAGAAAGGAAAGAACAACACATATTGAAACTTCTTCTATTGCGGTTCATCCTGACAAGACGAAGTCTTTTGAGTCGAGCAAATGGAAACGCAAAACGTCTGAAGCTATTTCAGATGTCGAAATTCAGGCAGCTTCAGCCCTCGCTCAGTTAGGCTAGAAAAAGATTAAAACAACTGTCAATAAGATTGTTGCTACCAAAATTCGGCGCGTTCCTTCCGCTTTCAACGATGACATGATTGCCGAACCTGGTCCCAAAGGTTTCTTCTCTTACTTATGGCGTGACTTGAGATCCAATATTCGTAGTCATTGTACCCCAGGTTCTGAAAATGAATTCGTCGATGTTGAAACTTTTTCAGATGATGTGTTGAAGTTTAGAAGGAAGTTACGAAGCCTGTTGTTGCTACTGATGCTGGAGGTGCTGCCCCTCACCCTTCTGCTCCTCAAGATGAAGCTTCTCCCGAATTTACTAGGGAGCTGGAGATGACTGTTCAGAGGGGAGAAAATCCTGTTGAAAATTTTCTCTTAATCGAAACACGTGAATACCTTCCTGAAGGCCAAGATCCTCCCCCCTCGATCGCTGCCTTCATCAAAAGCTTTGGTACGTCATACAGGGGTGAGCTGCTAAGTGTTGGCCGTGAAATGGCTGTTGCAGGAGATGGTGTGTCTAAGCTTTTACTATTGTGGAATTCATCTAAATTCATGGATGAAAGAGGAGAGGAAGCTCCAAAACAGGCGCCTCAATTGCTCAGCAAGATTATCCGCGATTCGGAGAAGCAACCTTCTTCTTCCTCGAAGAAAACCTCCGTGATTTCTGAACGCGCTGCCCGGGTTCCTTTCGAGACTTTTAGCAAAAAAGGTTTGTGAACTATTCTTCTCACTTGGCTCCTGTCTTAACCTTTCTTGCTATTTTTTATTTTCCTTACTTCTTTAGTATGATTTACTATTACGAACTTTCCAGACTTTTAAGAAACCCTACAAACATATCCAGCATCGGAGCTTGAATATTATCGGAAGACTTATGCCTTAAAAACTTTGATTCTTGGAAGAGTTACTGTCGATCGCTTACTGGAGCAAGAAGAAGCCATCAAGAAGATGTCCAGAGAGTCTAAAAAATTTAAGCGCGATTTCAACTTGGCTCAGGCTGCGAATCTTGATCTGGAAAAGAAAGTTGTCGATCTCGTGGACGCCCTAAAGAAATGCCAAGATGAGAAAAAGGTCACCGAAGATGAGAAGAAGGCTGTTGAAGATGCCCTCGAGAGTTCAAAGAAAGACCTTGAAAAGCTACAAAAGACTCATGACGAAGACTTGAAGTTAATTGAAAATCTTCACACGGATCATGACAAGTCTTCTAAAGCTGCTGAAGATCTTCGTGTCAACAATGCCGATCTTGCGAAGACTCTGAGCAGTAAAGAGCAAAGAATTCAAGATTTTGAAAAAGCTTTGGCTGAGAAAGACGAAGCTTCGGGACAAGAGGTTACAAAGATCATGACTAAGCTGAAGCTCTGGTTCAAAGAGTACGGAAATTCTCTGAGAGACTTCGACGTTCGTCCTGCTCCCTTTCCTGTTAGTGAAGAAGTCTCCGATTTCATGAGGTGGATCGATACTGAATTCAAGGCACTTCCTGGGGTTATATCAGGTTCAAGCGATTTTGCCGCTGCTTTCTCAGTGGAGAGCATTCTGAAACTTCTTCACGACTTTGACTGTGCCGATCTTGCGAAGTTTCGTGAGAAACTTACGCACTTTCTCGATGCCTCAAGCACTTCGATCATTCGTGTTAATGAAGATGTCTCAGCTATCAAGATCAAGTTCACGAGGGAATTCTGGTTTTCTAGTGGGAAAGAGGTTGCAAAGAAGATTGCTCGCGCTAAGCCGGACCAGGTTAGTTTCTGGAAGACGTCATTGGTTTTTTGGAGTTTCATGAATTTTTGTTTTTTGGTTTTCTTAGATATTTTGTTTCCTTTGGTATTTCTTTAGATGATTCAAGAAGAAATGTGTGGTAAGGGCGTTGAAGTTCCGGAGTTTTCTTCCGAAATTGTGGAGAACGAAGATGCTGACAATGAAGAGGAAGGTTCTGACAAAGAAGGCGGTGATGGTAGCAGTAGCAGCAATGGTGGTGATGATGATAGGGCTGAAGCTAGTTCTGAATGTGATGATGCTTCCCCAAAGGTTGACATCACTGGCTCAAATGCTCGAACATTTGTTTCTGATTGTAAAAAACTTGTAAATTCATGGGTTGTCATCCCCTCTCTGAACGGTTGTGTTGTAAATTTTAACCTGCGCAGGTCCTGCAAGGTGGGCCTGCGCAGGACGTGATACCTTTGTGAATTCACCATGGAAACAAAGTTGTTAGTGGCGAAGCTTGGCAGTTGTTCAAAGAAGCTTATCATGAGTGTTACTTTTCCGATTTTGGCCTGAAGTTTCTCTAGATTTCTCGATACGTAGTTTTGAGCTGTCCTGGTTCTTTCTTCAACGTGAAGACTGCGATCTTGCCACTGAAGCTTCGATTCCTCGAACTTTTGTGAAGACGGAGCCCCTAGCCCCAACACTAGTGATTATGATTTCGCTTATGCTAGTGATACTATTGAAAACAATGGCCGCGACCCAGGCCACATTGTCGAAATTTCATATTGAATTCTTGGTCCGTGATGCTATGTAATGAATTTTTTATGAAAGTTTGTATGTAACTAAGGCAATAAAGACGTTTTTCTTGAGAAAAAACGTCACCCTCCCCCACCTTACATATATAGTTCATTAGTCACAATCCTCAATTATTTCCGAACTTTTGGTATAACACCCCTTGACGATGGGAACTAGGCCACAACTTGTCGTTGTCTCAGGCCTCTCAGTGGGAATCCCTTTAACGGTGGGATTTAGGTCACAACTTGTTGTTGTCTCAGGCCTTTCGATGGGAATCCTTTTGACGGTGGGATTTAGGCCACAACTTGTTTTTGTCTCAGGACTTTCGATGGGAATCCCTTTGACGGTGAGATTTAGGCCACACCTTGTTGTTGTCTTAGGCCTTTCGATGGGAATCCCTTTGATGGTGGGATTTTAGGCTTTCACGGAGCCTTCAGCTGTCACGGAGCCTTTTCATAAACTTTTCTTTCACAGGATGGAATTTCGGCTATCACGGAGCCTTTCACGAACTTTTCTTTCACACGATGGAATTTTGGCTATCATGGAGCCTTTCACGAACTTTTCTTTCACATGATGGAATTTCGGCTATCATGGAGCCTTTCACAAACTTTTCTTTCATACTATGGAATTTCTGCTATCACGGAGCCTTTCACGAACTTTTCTTTCACATGATGGAATTTCGGCTATCACAGAGCCTTTCATGAACTTTTCTTTCATACGATGGAATTTCGGCTATCACGGAACCTTTCACGAACTTTTCTTTCACATGATGGAATTTCAGCTACCACGAAGCATTTCACGAACTTTTCTTTCATATGATGGAATTTCGACTATCACGAAGCCTTTCACGAACTTTTCTTTCACACAATGGAATTCACAAGACACATGATTTGGGGGGAGACTCTTTTCATATATATCACAAAGAGTATTTACATAGGATTCGCCTCGTTAAAAACCTTGCCTCCCCCTTTGCAAGGAAAAGAGTACGGTCCTCCTTATTCTAAGGTAATTGCGAAAAAAGTAAATGTTTGTTCCTGAAACCACTTATAGACTCGTGATTCGGATTTTTGAATTTTTACAAAATGTAAACTTGTGAAAATAAATACTAAAAAATAAATCTAACTAACTTCGAGATTCTCAAGGGTAATACCTCTTCAAGCTGTCGGCAATCCACGAATATGGCAGCTCTTCGCTAGTTTGATCTAGCAAATGAAAAGCCCCTACCATGTTAGTTTCCTTTGCTATGTATGGCTCTTCCCATGGTTCCTGAAGTTTCCCAGGGTTCTCCCAGTTCTTCTTTCTTTTCAGAACTAAATCACCAATCTTGATGCCTTTTCTGACCACTTTTCTATCCTTCCATGCCTTAGTTTCTTTCTGGTACTTCTCGATGTTTTTAGCAGCTTTGAGGATCGTTAGTTCGATCATATCTTTCTCTACTTTTATGTCAACTTATTCAATTTGTTTTGCCTTCTGCACTCTCATGCTTTCATTCTTAATTTCTTCTGGTGTCATTGCTTCGGTGCCAAAGAGTAAGCGAAAAGGTGTGAAACCCATCGCTCTTGATACTTTGGTGTTATGAGACCAGATCACTTTTGGCAATTCATCGATCCACTTGCCCTTTTTTTGGTTGAACAAGCACTTCTTGATTCCTGAAAATATCAGCCTATTTGCTCTTTCGATAGCTCCATTAGACTGCAAATGATATACTGACGAAAAATTCGCGTGAGTGCCCAAAGTCTTGCAGTATTCTTTGAAGGAGTAACAGTAGAATTGCTTCCCATTATCAACGGTCAGTTCTCTTGGAACCCCAAATCTGCAGACTATGTTTTGCCAAAAGAATTTATGGATTGTTGGTGCCGTGATATTCGCTAATGCTTTCGCTTCCAACCATTTGGTGAAGTAGTCCACGACCACAGCTGTGAATTTGCAATTTCCTTGAGCTATTGGAAGCGGTCCAAATAGATCGATTCCCCACCTTTGCAAAGGCCATGACGGAGGAATTAGGTGAACTGGCATGGATGACAAGTTTTGCTGATTTGCTGTTTTTTGACATGCTTCACATTCCCGAACTAGCTTCTTCACATCAATATTTATGGTAGGCCAGTAGAATCCTTGCTTTATTGCTTTGCCTGCTAGAGCTCTTGTGCCTATATGTGCACCACAGAATCCGCTATGAATTTCCTTGAGAAGTTCGGCACCTTTTTTGGAGGTAATGCACCTTAGCCATGGTTCGGTAACTCCTGATTTGTACAGCTTTCCATTGATCACCGCATAGCCCCTTGCCCTTTGCTTCAATCTTTTCTCCTCCAATTCATCTTGTGGTTCATAATGACCCCTCAAGTATGCCATGATTTCGGCTCTCCAATCGCAAGTCTCCACAATATTGACGATTTTCGTATTTGCTTCTTTGATGGACGATTCTTTGATGATTTCAAAGAACACGTCAGGAGGCATTGCTTAATTTCTGGCTGCTGCTTTGGCCAACTTGTCTCCCTCGTTGTTGTCATCTCTTGGTATGTGTTGTACTGAATAGCCTTTGAAATGCCTTTCCATCTCTCTAACCTTCTCGAGGTACTTCATCAAAACAGGATTTCTTGCTTCGCTCTCTTTCTCAATATGTTCCTGAATAACTTTGGAGTCTATCTTGATGATGAAGGTTTGCTGACCCAGAGCTTTCATCTTCCTTAAAGCCAGAAGTAGAGCTTCATATTCGGTCGTGTTGTTCGTGGAGTGCTCGTCATTCGTGAATATGAGTCGAGCAACATATCTTATCACTATTCCTGTCGGGGATGTTACAACTACTGATATTCCAACCCCCTTGTGGCACCAAGCTCCATCATACTGCACCACCCACGGTATGAGCATATCCTCAACAGGATTATGAGTTGGCGAAGTCTAGTCTACGACAAAATCTGCCAAGACTTGTGATTTGATTGCACTTCTTCTTTCAAAGTCAACAATGTATTCTGATAGTTCAGCACCCCATTTGATGATTCAGGTAGATGCTTCTTTATTCACGAACAAATCATTCAACGGTTGATTCGTGATAACCCTTAGCCTGTGACCCTCGAAGTAACGCCTTAGTTTTCTTGCAGCCATTACAACTGCATATGCTATCTTCTCCAATTCAGAATAGAAGAGTTTGGATCCTGAGAGAGCTTCTGAAGTGAAGTATACCGGGACCCGCTTGAGTTTTCCTTCTTCTTTCTCTTGTACTAGCACGACACTTACAGCCGAATTTGAAGCAGACAAATATAACAGAAGTGGCGATTTTGGCTCAGGAGGGCACAACTTGGTCATGTTCGACAGATAGTCTTTGAGTTCTTGGAAAGATTGTTTCTGAGCTTCGGACCACTAAAAATTCTTTGAACTTCAGAGAACTTGGAAGAAAGGCAAGCTTCTCTCTGCAGCCCTAGGAATGAATCTGTTGAGAGCAGCAACTCTTCCTGTCAATTTTTGCACATCTTTCAATGAAACTGGGTCTTGCATTTCAATTAGCACATTGATTTTATCAGGATTTGCCTCTATGCCTTTTGTTGAGACCAGACATCCAAGAACTTTTCATTTGGGAATGCCGAAGATGCATTTCTTAGGATTCAGTTTGAGATTTGTTGCTCTGAGATTTGCGAAAGTTTCTGCCAAATCACTGATGTGGTCTTTCCTTTGAATGCTCTTGATGACTATATCGTCAACATATGCTAGAATGTTTCTCCGAAGCTGAGGATGGAGAATTATTGCTATCATTCTTGAGAAAGTGCACCCTGCATATTTCAGTCCTTCTGGCATCCTGACAAAAACAAATTGTTTCGAAAGGAGTGATGAAACTTTTTTCTCTCGCTTATTTGATGGTATCCTGAAAACATATCCAGGAGTGAGAGCATCTCACTGTTGGCAGCATCATCCACAATCTTGTCTACCCTTTCCAGAGGAAAATCGTCCTTCTTGCATGCCTTGTGCAGGTCTGTGAAGTCTACACACATTCTCCACTTCCCATTTTTCTTCTTTACTGGTACAGTGTTGGCCAGCCAGAGAGGATACAAAACTTCTCTGATCACGTTCGCGTCTTGAAGCCTTTGAACTTCAGCTTCTACTGCCCTCGCTTTTTCTTCTGACATTTTCCTATGTTTCTGCTTCTTCAAGGGTATTTTTTCATCCGTTTCCAGAGTATGCTCGATGATGTCTCTGTCGACACCTTGCAGGTCTTTAGCTGATCAGGCGAAGACATCTTTGTTCTTGTTCAAGAATTGCACGATCTCGTTTTCTTGTTTGGGGGTAAGATGAGCCCCTATGGTGACTGCTCTATCAGGCATATCATCCAAGTACACTTTTTGGTTTCACCATCAGACGCTATTTCGACTTTTTCTTTGTCTCGTTTGGCTTCAACATAGGGTTCTGCTATTTCTTTAGTAGAGTTCAACTGATGTACATTGGTTTGCCCTGGGGTGTGACCCTTTTCAATGTTTCGGGCCTACTGCTAATCGCCGAATACAGTGATAACTCCCTTGGGAGCTGGTATCTTCATGCATAAGAATTGCTGCCTGATCACAACATCGAACTTGTTCATGAAACCTCTGCCAAAGATCGCGAAATAAGGATGGTACATGTCAACTACGTCGAAAGTGAGGGTTTCGGTTCTGGCATTATCAAGATCTCCGAAGGATATGACAGAGATATTTTCCCTACTGGTTTGATAGGTTTTCCTCTGAAGCCAAGCAGTGGGTACTCTGGTGGATGCAGCATGCGCTGACTCAAGTTTATCTTATCGAAGGTTTTCAAGAGTAAGATATTTGCTGAACTTACATTATCTACTAGAATCTTTTTGATGGCCCATCCAACTATGTTCACTTCGATGACCATGGCATCATTGTGGTTCGTGGACTTCAACCTGAAATCTTCTTCTGTGAATGTTGTCGGCACATTGGCCCATTTTAGTCGTGCAGCTGGACCATCATTGATGATTGTGTTCACGGATCTGAAATAGTTGTTTCTCTGCCTTTTGGTTTCAAACTCCATAGCTGATCCTCTTGTGATGGGCATGATTGTTCTGAAAGAAGGCAAAGCTTTTGGGTTCTGAGGTCTTGAACTCGATTCTGGCCTTGGCGAATTGTCAGGTGGTGGTGGCAATATTTCTTTAATTGTCTGTGGCTGTTGGATTGATTGAATTGCTTGCGATTGAGGACAGAATTGCTGAAAAGGCTACCAAGATGGTTGTGGTTGCTGGAACTGTTGCATTGTGACTGGATTTGGTTGAGAATTCATGAACTGTGGTTGCCATAAGCTTGGGCGGAGCTGGTTCAGCATTGTGGAGGCAATACTCATCATGGCTTTCTCTTGCTGAATTCTAGCAATGTTCTTCTTGGTTTCTGGGCACCTTCGGTGCTATGACCTCTTCCGTGATATTGACAGTAGAAGTATGGATCTCTTGGGTTATGGTTTGTGAGTTTCGGGGGTCCTCTTCCCCCTCCTCTTCCCCTAGGTGCAAAACCTCCTCTTGTGCTTGGTCTGTTGTCCTGATTGGACTGAGGGTTTTCCACGTTATTGATGTTTCGTGAATTTCGGAATTAAGGTCCCTACGTCATTCCTCTGTTGCCATGTCTTTCTTCATTTTGTTCAGCAACCCTTTTGCGGTGATCTTCATCAGACATGATGTATTCTTCAAGTTCATGAAAAAGTTCATCAATTGTTTTGGGTTTCTTTCGTGTCAGATGCGAAGCTGTCGGTGTAACGCCCCATGTTTTTGCTCAGTGGTGATTACTGCTAATGACTCTTCTAACCACTTCTCTAACTACCCTTGGGAACCCTAAGTCAACCCATGGTCAAACCCCTTGCCTAAAACCCTAGTTTCCCCTTTGACCCCCTTTGTGTCATTCTAGAACTTGGGCACATTCTCCAAAATTCCTTTAAACACTTCAAAATCATCCAATAGGAAAAATGTGTAGTTTTGCATGGCACACAACTTTCATGATGATTGGCATTGCTGATTTTGAGTGCAAAGGATTGAAAATTGCAAAACAAGGCGCTGAGTTACTATTCACCGACGTCGAGTTTTTGCGTGACTTTCCCTACAATTTGTGTTCAAACCAGTGAATAAAAACCCTGGAGCTTTTGGCATTAATGAAGAGGGTAACTTGCTTGACAACTTTGGTATTCAAAGTTTGGAGCACTTTTGTTTGAAATCTTTGAGAAAACTCATTTTGAAATGGGCTAAGTGGAACTGTTTTGGGGCTGGGCGTGTCTGCGCGCGACGTCGTGTGTGACTTGCCACGTCGGCTTACCGCCGTACCGCCGGGTGCGCGCTCCGGAGCAGGCCCTCGACCACCGGTCCATGGCAAGCCTCCGCGAGCACTATATGCCTACGGGCGTGACACGCCGCCTACCCCTAGGCTGGCGACACGCGGCCGCAGCGCACACGCGCACGGGCACACCACCATCCACCACTGGCCGGAGCCCCGCCGCACGTCGCCAACTGCCTTGGTGCCCATGCCGTGGCTCCTGTAGGCCACGACGCTCGGGCGAAGCTTCCTTGCGACGCTCCTGGCCTATAAACCCCCCCGGGTCTCTTCCTTGCGCACGCCCGAGAACACACCGTCCTCCGCCGTCGCCATTAACGCCGCCGTGGTGAGCCTGCCCTTCCGCTTGCTCTCCGGCCCGACCGAGCCTCTGGTTCCCTTCCCAAACCTCCACCAGAGCCTCCACGATCACTTATGGCTTATATTCCCCCTCACATTTCGCCGGGAACCTCGCCGCCACGGAGGCGTCGCGGTTGCCTCACCGCCGACCATCACCGGGTCATTCCCCGGCCAAGTCTCCGACACCAATCGACCCCTAGTGAGTCCAATCGAACTCCCAGCTCGCTTGTTTGCCTCCCCAGGCCCACCTCGCCGCCGGCGAGCGATCCACCGCCGTCGGGGTACGGTTGGGGAGGGACGAGGGCACATCTGTGAATCTTTAAGTCTTGCAGGGGTCTGTGTGCAAGAAGTTTCTTCACCCTTTAAGTGTTTTACAGTAATTTGTAAATTCAAGATAAAATTGTAGAAAAATCCAAAAATTGCAAACCCAATTTTGTTGTGCTATGTGTAACAAGAACTACAATTTCTGCAGAGGATGTATATACTTTTGAGCTCTAAGTTTTGCATGAAAAATAGAAATCCCTTTTACTTAGATTTGTTGTTCTGCAAGTTCCATGCACGATCTTGAGCTAGATTTTTGATATGTTGTGGATATTAGCATGAGTAGGTCCTGTGCCAAAATTTGCACAAAGTTACTGAAGGAACCTTTTTATATGATTTATATTGTGTTATTGTCAAATCTACCTAGATGATTTTTGTAGCTTAAAATATAATTATTTTTGAGCCCTACTTCTGTATATTGTCTTGTTATGATAAATGCACCTCAGGTGAATTTACCCTGATTTTACCTCTGTTAGAAATATTATTTTCTAATTTATGCTTGTTTTTTTATCTTAAATGTATAAATCAAGATCCATAATAGCTCTAGGCGTGTTTGTTGGTTTCTTAGGCTTTTTTGGGACCAAAGCATGTGTAGGAGAAAGTTTGGCTCTATTTCTGTTATATTTATTTTTATGTGCATTAATCCTTTTATTGCAATCTAGAAATGCCTTTATTTGAATGTATTAATTTCAGTGGCTCAAACTTGATTGCTTGCTGTCCAAATAAGTGTTCCCTGGTTAGTAGGACCAGTGGGTACTATTGGGCTAATTTTGAGGCTTGATTGGTTGTTTAAAAAGTTGGAAACTAGATTAATCTAGTGAGGAAAAAAATAAGGAAATTCATTCTTTTTGTGCTCAAGCTCTATAAATGAAATAGGAGAATAATTGGTGGCAGGAAAGTGCATTTCCTTGCTGTTTTGTTTTTAAACTAATTATTCTTTTATAGATGTGTACACAATCACCATAAAGAGAAGGCTAATTAAGCTTTTTGATTATCTTTGAAAGGGAAAATGTTTAAATGCTTTTGTTAAGGTGAATATGGCCAACCATATACTCCTTTGTGGCTGTTTGGTACTGTTTTGAATTAAATTAAAATAATTGCACTCCTAATCACTGCATTGCATTCCTCGTATAGAAGTCCCCGACGGTAGCTATACGGTCGTGCCGGCTAACGAGGACGAGGGAGCAGGAGGAGATGTGCACTATGTGACCGTAGAGCAAGACCCGGACCAAAGTCCGGAAGTTTGTGTGTCTGCTTGTGCTGACGAAGGCAAGCCCCAGTTTATTCATTAACCCATGTGTTTCTTTAAACTTCCGAATTTATTTATTGTTATCTTATGTGCATTTATGTTTAGGAGTTGAATTGAAACCCTAGTTGCATAATCCTTAAGTACCAATGATCTTTTACTAGCATGTTAGGTCGCTAGTGGCTATGCTCTAAGGATCCGGTACAAGTCGAGTGATGTTCGTCACCCGCGAGAATAGGATCTCCTTTATGGAATCACCATATGTTTAAATGGATTGCTCATGTGGTAAGAGCATGGGATTTGGGCTCCGGTCCAATGGCTTCGTTGGTTAAGTGTTTGAAAGTACTAAACACTTATTGGAAATGGGCACGGTAAGCCTAGTACCTAAATGAGGCGGTATGGGGTTTTACTATCACTACTCTTAGGGTTGCGGCCCCGGGCTCGCCACCCGAGTGCATGCGTGAGGCTGGGTGACCTTAGTGGCGTAGCCTAGATAAACCTTGTACTTAAGACTGTGAGCTATTATCCCCAAACCGAAGAATGACGGGAACCGCCTGGTTGGTGAACTCTCAGTGAGGGCACCTCCCGTGTGTTTAGGTCCACCTTACAATGGTTGAATCAATTGATTGTCGGCCTCTCACCGTTATCTGAGACTACTTAATCTACTAGCCATGATATCCCTTTATGATGGAACTTTGTGAAGATTATTATTGAATAATTGTTTGTACAACTTTGATAGCAATAGTGGCTCATCTAGTAATGATTACTTCCACTAGAACATGAGCTAAAATGTGAAAGTAAGGATTCATTATTTGGTAGCTTTTTGGCAAACAAACCCACTAGCCAAAAGCCTTGCATGATTAGAGGTAAAGTCTTTATTTTAGACGGGTAAGCCTTGCTGAGTATTAGTATACTTAGCCTTGCTTTATAAATGTTGTTCCCACGTAATGCATGTGATGTGTGGCCTGGAGAACTTCCACCCGGCTGGGAGCTGGAATGGGTGGATGATGAAGAGTGATCACATCATGGACATGCCTCCTATGATGTGATCGTACCGTTTAGCTCTGAACTGTTTACTTTCATGTCAAAGAACTATGTTTGTAATAATGGACCCTATGGGGAATTGATGTTAATTTGTAAGGCACTCTGGACTCTCCTTCGTGGGAGTTTTAATGCATACGTTCGATCCTCTCTGTGTTGTCAAGTGATTTACCGGGCGTTAACCCGCAACACTCTACGAGATGATTCTTTATTATCGCTTAATGACCAAATGGAGTGGTTTAGGCGATAGTACGGAATTATTTCGGATGGGGTTGTCACAGTTGGTACCAGAGCATCCGTATGCACCAGAGTGATTAGATTAATGCTAATCACATGATTTACAATAAAACTTGCCAAGATGGATTGGATTTTGAAAATCTGTTGGATCATTAAGGAATGATCTAGATCGAGAGGCCCTAGAGGAAATTTTGGGTTCTTTAAGGTGGCATAAGAATCTATGGTTTATTTTGCTAACTCCCAGCACCTTACTTTATGTTAGTCTTACTTTCTTGCACAACCAAATTAGATGAGCCACGTGTTTCATACGTGTGCTGTTCCGCATCACAGGAATTGCGAGGGTTGATGGAGTGATCCATTCCACGGATCCCATCTTCGTGTCGGGTTATGAGTTGTGATGTCGCCACATTTTGCCATACGTGTGCATTCCACATGTCGAATATTCGAGGCAAGGATACACTCCATTTAAACGGAGGGTGTCCGAGGTTGGACGCTGTCCATGCAGCGGCTTGACGCATGGATACCGTTTCTATAGTGAACGGTAATGTATGTGGACGCTTCCGTGACGTGTTGGCACGGGAAGTTCGTTTTCTGCAGGTACACTAACAACGTTTCGTAAGTCGATAAGTGCGAATCGAATACCTCTGACTAGTTATTATAAGGAGAGCCGATTATAAGCTTGTCACCGGCACTAACTACGTCTTTTTGGGTCCATGTGTGTGAGATCATTTAAGATGTGTGAATTCATGATTAAAATCTTGTTGAACCTAAAAATTGGTTTTTGCATGTTGGAGTAATTTTTCCTAGGGTGATTGCTTGATCTTAGATAAGGTTTCCTCTCTTTCGATCTTAGGAAATTTCTGGCAGTTTCTATTTCTGTCATTTCTCAATTTTTATAGCCAAATCTGTAAGGAATATGACTAGACATCCTTTAGGAAAGTTGTGTCTTATCAATCTGAGAATATACTGTGAATTTCTCAGGATTTTAGGAATTTTCTACCAGGAGTTATGCTCAGTTTAGTGGGTCTCTGTTCTGCTGTTTTTCAGGGTAACCTCCCTCTGAAAATGTAATTTTTCGAGCATGTTCCAATTCAATCTAGATCTACCTTTGAATACCAAAAGTGTGCATAATTATGTCTTGGAGTTGCTGCAGAAATTTGGGGATTTTTGGGGCCCTGGTTTTTGTGTTATGAATTTTTGTTCACCTACCAGATTTTACCCCTTTTGCTCGTATTGATGTCGTTTTTATATCTAACGTGTAGTCCCTAATTTTTGTACAGATGGAGCAGCCACCGATCTACGAGATCGACGCGGACGGTACCATTCATACCGATGCCCTTCACTGGGAGGGTTTTCCCCGCATTTTGTGGGAGACTCTCTGTGAGGTGGGCTACACTACGCCGCCACTGTAGGAGGTGGTCTCTTTTTGGGACCAGGGTGTTCCCTACGCCCGCACGACCGCTACCGTGCTACCCCACCCCGAGCACCCGGAGTGGGCGGACTTGAGCATGATGTTCTTTGCTCACCGCGGTGTCGAGTCGGTTGAGTCCGCGGTCATGCGGATCCTTTACACCTTCTGCAAGCAGCACCCGAACGAGGTGATGCTCACTACGTTGGGGTTGTTCCCGGCCATGGACCCACTTGACCCGGCTTGGTGTGAGCGTATCTCGCTCATCGACATGTTGCTCATGAAGGACCCTCCAGAGGTCGTTGTGCACCAGCTTCTGAGGTTGTTGGAGGCAGTCTACAACATGCAGGTGTTCCGTATTTTCACTCAGGGTATGCTCTCAGTTGTGTTGATGGACTCCACAACGATGAGGGATATCCTCACCCTCGACCTTCAGTTTGAGCGACAGACCGTTGCTCACCTCCAGCAGGAGCTTGTTGCGCTTCAGGACGAGCGTATCCAGTGGCACCAGGAGCGTGCCGAGTTCACAGAGCAGCTGCACACCAGAGACCACGCTCTTGAGATGGCTTATGAGTAGCTAGCTCACACAGAGGCTTAGCGTTTTACCTTGGTGCAGAACGTGGCGGAGATTTAGAACCAGGTAGCTGACTTGGAGATAGAGGTGGAGGTGTGGTAGGCGTTGGCACACCAGGGGCAGCAGCCGCCGATCGCTCCACCGGCTGCACCTACCGTTCCGGTCGAGCTACAGGGAGCTTCGGGCTTGAGCGAGGACAGTGTTGACGGTCCACCACCCGCTTCTCCGGATACTAGTGCTGGCTCCGCTGCGGGCTACTAGTTGTCTAGTCGTTGTCTTTTAGGGAAAAAATCATGTACTCTTAGTTTAGCCTTCTCAGCTAGCTTTAGTGTAAGGGTCAAGGCTCCTCGGAGAGTACGTGTGATGACTTTTGTTGTATATAAGTGTGTAGGTGATCCAAAGACTCCGCATCATGTAATGCTTGGATGAACACATTTATGATGTCGTTTCTTAATGAATGCATTAGGGTTGTTGTGATCAAAATTTCACCTTGTGTTGAACACCAAAGTTGTGTGGTATGTTTTGGAGATCATGCTCACCAAAATTCACCACATTTGCATAAACGGACTGAGAATTATGGTGAAATTTGTGCAGTTCGGCCTCCAGCAAAAACAGCTAGGCAGAACCTCGATCTTGGAATTTTTCGGGCATGACAACGTTGGAATTGGACCTCGGGTTGAATACCAATGTTGGAGCTTACTAAATTTTGCACTTGTTGACCAAAAATGGGAATTTTTCCTATTAGGGGCAGAGAGTTATGAGTTTTCCAACAACTCAGCTACGCTGTCCGGTTTTCACCAAAGTGACGCTATGAGTTTTCGTTTTGCATATTCTTCTTGTGGATATTGTAAACAAGCTTGTGAATATGTTGCTAATGAAAACCTCATGAATTTTAGATGGTGGGACCAACTCGTGCTTCCCCCAACGGTTTTGGTGCAAGTGGGAGTGATGCTCCGCCACCTCCTCCCAACATGACCATTCAAGAGCAATTTATGGTCACCCAAACCGAGGTGATGTGTCAGCTCTTGCAAATGCAGCAGCAACTTTCTCAGCAGCTGCAGAACAATCCTCATGGGGAGAATATCGATGGCCAACCTCGAGTCACCAAATATGAGCATTTCTATGCCATGAAGCCCCCGACTTTCGAAGACGCCAAGGAGCCACTGGCTGCTGATGCCTGGATCAGGGCCATTGAGGCCAAGTTCTCCGTGTTCACCTTGCCCTGCTCCGAAGAGCACAAGGCCAGCTTCGCTGTCCTCCAGCTCCGGAGTGCAGCTTTGATATGGTGGGAAAATTTCAAGACCATGATTCCCACGGGACATCAAATCACATGGGCTGAATTCAAGCAGGCCTTCAAGTAACATCACATTCCTAAAGGTCTCATGGACAGAAAGATGAAGGAGTTGCTTGCTTTAAAGCAAGGTTCCGACGTGGTGTATGAGTATACTAAGAAGTTCAATGCTCTGTGTCAGTATGGTGGGCACCACGTTGACAACGATGCCAAGAAGATAGAGCGTTTCCGTGATGGGCTACACGGGGATCTCTATGAGAGGCTTAATCTTAGCCTAACAGTTATCAGGACCTTGTGAACAAGGCCATTTCTCAGGAAGATGCCATGTCAAAGGCTCAGAAGGATAGGAAGAGGCAGGCCAGATTCACCACCACCGGTGGGTCAGGCAAGAAATTCCGCTTTGTCAAGAAGGGTACTCAGGTGTCGTATGGACCTCCCTAGGCCCACTACCTCGGTGGGTACCAGGACCGACTACTCAGTGGGCCCCTGGGACTACTCGGCTTGTGCCACATGGCACCTGATGGCATGGGGCGCAAGGACTACGGTGGAGAAGTACTCGGATAGGAAGTTGTGCATGTCCTGTACTATGTAGAGAACTTCTAGACGTACCCGACTAGTACTCTCTCCTCAAACCGACTTGTAACCCTACCTCCCGGACTATATAAGGTGAGGCAGGGACCCCTGTCTCTCTCATACGCATCATCTTGTAAACACACCCAATCAATCCAGAGCTACGCCGCATACAGGACGTAGGGTATTACGCACCTCACGGCCCGAACCTGTCTAAATTGTGTGCCACGTGTCTCTTCCTTCGAGTTACCGATCTCGGCAAGGCCACATTCATCTACCTCGAGTACTCCCCTTGGTAGGTTGCCGGTCTAAAACACTGACAGCTTGCGCGCCAGGTAGGGGATCTCGCCGAAGATCTCATGGCGAACTCGACGGCTTCAATCTCCATCAAGCCGACCGTCGCCTTCAACCGTGGCGACACCTTCGTCTTCGGTCTTGGGTTTGCACCGCTGACGGCGCCGGATCCTTCCAACGCCGCCTCACCATGGCTCCCAACCCGAGCACTAGACTCGTGACGCTTCCCGAAGTGATTGCGGGTGACCTTGCCGGAAAATTCAGCAAAATTTCGCTCTACAACCAACACGCTGACTTCGAGTTCGGATCCGCCTCCAACTTGAACTCGACGTCCCCGTGGGCCATCGCATGCGAGCCGGCTACTAATCCTTCGTGTGCGGACATCCCACTCCATGAGCAGTTCCCATATGGCCTCTGCAACGCTAGCAGGGCCCATGCCCAGGATCTCACTGCGCGCCGGGCCAGCAATGAGATCATCTCCGACTACGCTTCAGACTCCAACCCCGCCTCTGGCTACTACTTGGACTCCTCCTACGAGTTCGACTTCGGATCGGACCCCGAAAAGCCCGAGCCCGAGAACCCCACGATCGAGCAACCACTGTCAGGACCAGCTACCGGCCTGGTTATAACATCTACACCCGCCGGGATATTCGTCTACTGGCCAGACCGTAAGCCTGCAGACCTGACAGATGGGAACTCACGCTGTGTCGCCTACCTCGACTCGCTTCCCTTCCAGGAGGGAACACCACTAGCTCCAGTAGAGGAGCACACTCCAACAGAGGTGGCGACTACGGACTCCGGTCTCGGCACCCCTGATCGCCAAGTCTTCATGGCTGCTGGCAAGACCCCAGGACCTTCAGGGACCCGCGGCGACCGGTACTTTGAAGATATCTCAGCAGACGAGTTGTCTGCCAATGCACCCGCAGATGAAACCAACGACGACAAGAACGCCTGACGTGAGCACAACAGGAAGCGGAACGAACGGCGTCGACATCTCCGTGAGACCCTACCCATACGGAATCTCACAGAGGCCCTTGACCAAGTCGAAAACCGAGTCCACACTACCCCAGAACAGTTCCTCATGTCTATCACCACGATAGCACGTCAGGCTCAGGGGATGCGCGCGTGTGAAAGCATCGCCAAGCTCGTGGAGGACGCCTACTTCATGAGAGTCGACAACAGAGTCACTCAAGTGTCTCCCCTCAGAACTCGCGAACCCAACAACCATGAAGCCACAAGTCGCAGTCCAGCGGACAATGGACGCAACCGAACTCGAGGAAAACTACCACAGAACCCCAACTGTACTAGGGCATCAGCTGGTAGACCTTCTCAGGGCGGCAACAAGCCGGCGACGCCGGCAAGAGCCGCGGCGCTGCTCGCTCATGGTGATGCCGGTGGCGGAGGCGTGGCGGCGGGAGCTCCTCACACGGGGGGCCGGGCAGAGAGCCGGTGGCGGAGGCGATCGCGGAGGCCGAGGCCACGCAGACGACCACACACGTGCCTCACGCGGCGGCTATGATGCCCGCCGTAGAATTGAAGAAATACGACGCAAGAAGTCCTCCACGACAGGCGACAACGACGGCTTCCCCGCCTTCTCTGCTCGGCTTCGCAATCTGCTTCTCCCGGAGAAATTCAAACCCCTGGGGATCACCAAGTATGATGGAAGCAAGACCCAGTCCAGTGGCTCAAATGCTACGCCCTCTCCATTGAAAATGCTGACGGCAACAATGATACAAAGTGCCTCTACTTTCTCTTCTGCCTGGACCAAGCTCCACTTACATGGCTTGAGTCACTCGAGAAGTACTCGATCGACAAGTGGGACCAGCTCAAGGACCAGTTCACCAGTGACTTCGCGGGCACTATGGGTCGCTCGAGTACTCGCATGGACCTGGCAATGGTGAAGCAGGAACAGGGCGAGACCCTACGCAAGTACATGGATACTTCTTCGACAAGCACACCACTGTAGTCGATGTTACCGACAAGGAGGTCATCGACCTCTTCCAAGATGGTCTCTATCATCGGCGCACCTTTGAAGACTTCGGTCGCCGCCACCCGAGTTCTATCACCAACCTCAAGGACATGATCATTTCATGGGCCGACGAAGAAGACAAGGCGAACGCCAAGTACGACGCCATTCGCGGCAAGAAATAGCAAAGCCCGGGCAGCAACAACAACAACAACAGGGATCAAGGGGGTCGCAACGACAACTACTCGGGTCCTAACCGCAAGCGCAAGGCAGACAACACTGTCACGGCTATCCAGCGCCCCGCGAAAGACAACTTGAAGAAGACCTCCGACGGCTTCAAGGACTTGCTGAAAGAGAAGTGCCTGTGGCACCTGGAGGGCAACCACACCTCCGAGAAGTGCTACCAACTCCGGGGAGCACTCAAGGACTCTCCAGACCCCCGTCCTCCTCACAACAAGAAGAGCAAGAAAAAAGCTGACGAAGGTACTCATCGACGGTGGTTGCGGGCTCCAGACTACACAAGGTATTCATCGACGGTGGGAGCGGGCTCAATGTCCTTTTCACCAAGACCTTGAAGAAGATGAAGCTCAACATCACTCACATGCTCACCAAAAGCACATCGCCTTTCTACGGCATCGTCCCCGGGAACGTGGCTATCCCACTGGGCTCAGTGGTCCTGCTAGTTACCTTCGGGGAAACCAGGGAAAACTACCATGTCGAGTACATCAAGTTCGAAGTCGTGGACTTCGAGACTTCCTACCATGCCATCCTCGGCAGACCAGCTATCGCCAAATTCATGGCGGTACCCCACTACACGTACTTGGTAATCAAAATGCCAAGTCCGGCCGGTGTACTCTCGCTACAAGGGTACTGGAAGATATCCTTCGACTGCGACACAGAAGCTGTGGAACTCGCAGCCACTAATCAAGTACCCAATGCCATGATGGAGATCTATGCTGCATCTAAGAAGCTTGCCCCAAGTGGGCTCGACATCCCAGAGAAGTCGGACACAACCAACAAGCCTCAGCCATCTAAGGAAGTGCAAGTCAAGGCGATTGACCTTGGGACAGGCGACAGCAGCAAGACTACCATGATCGGGGTGGGCCTTGACCCAAAATAGGAAGACGTGCTCGTCATCTTCCTCCAGGCTAACCGAGACATCTTCGCTTGGAAGCCAGCGGATATGCCAAGGGTGCTCAGGAGGCTGATCAAGGACTCTCTCAACGTCGACCCTAAAGCTACCCCGAAACGACAACACCTCCGCCGTTTTGCCGACGACGGACGGGACGCCATCAAGAAGGAACTCGCCAAACTACTCGCAGTCGGCTTCATCAGAGAAGTCTTCCATCCTGAGTGGATCGCTAACCCCGTCCTCATCCGCAAGAAGAACACGAATGAGTGGAGGATGTGCGTCGACTACACCGACCTCAACAAGCACTGCCCCAAGGACCCCTTCGGGTTGCCGCGGATAGATCAAGTCATCGACTCCACGGCGGGCTGCGACCTGCTCTGCTTCCTCGACTGCTACTCCGGGTACCACCAGATTGCAATCAAGGAAGAAGACCAGGAGAAGACCGTGTTCATCACCCCGTTCGGCGCCTACTGCTACACGACAATGTCGTTCAGGTTGAAGAATGCCGGCGCTACCTATCAGCGAGCTATCCAGAAGTGTTTCAAGAAACAACTCAACAAGAACATTGAGGCCTGCGTGGATGACGTGGTCGATGAGACCCAAAATTCCGACACACTCATTGTCGATCTTGAAGAGACTTTTGCAGCTTTGCGGGAGTACCAATGGAAGCTCAACCCGAACAAGTGCGTATTTGGCGTACCTTCGGGAAAACTACTCGGCTTCATCATCAGCCATCGCGGCATCGAAGCCAACCCCGGGAAGATCTCCTCCATCACCAAAATGAAAGCTCCCACCTGCATCAAAGACATGCAGAAGCTCACCGGGTGCATGGCGGCCTTGAACAGATTCATCTCGAAACATGGAGAACGGGGGCTACCCTTCTTCAAACTACTCAAGCACCAAGAGAAGTTCGTGTGGACCCCAGAGGTAGATCAAGCTCTCGCTCAGCTCAAGGATTTCTTATCCAAGCCACTAGTCCTCACGGCTCCTCGCAAAAAGGAGCAGCTACTGCTCTACCTCACTGCGACTACTCACGTGGTCAGTACTGCCATCGTTGTCGAGCGGCTGGAAGACGGCCACGCCTACCCAGTCCAGCGACCAGTCTACTTCGTCAGCGAGGTCTTGTCGGAATCTAAGGCACGCCACCAACTAGTACATAAGCTATGTAGTGCTCATCACCTCGCGGAAGCTACGACACTACTTCCAGGAGTACTCGATCTCTGTCGTCACTGACTACCCGCTCGGTGACATTCTGCGGAACCAAGATGCTACTGAAAGAATCTCCAAATGGGCAGTCGAACTCGGCGCCCTCAACATCGTCTTCAAGCCACGAACAACCATCAAGTCACAAGCACTAGTCGACTTTATGGTAGAGTGGCGGGAAAATCAGCTACCAACTCCAACTGAGCGACCAGAGCATTGGGTGATGTACTTCGATGGCTCGCTCAAGCTCGAAGGTGCGGGTGCAGGGGTACTCTTGATTTCTCCAATGGGCGAACAACTCAAGTACGTCCTGCAAATCATCTGGAAGGTCTCAAACAACAGAGCCGAGTACAAAGCTCTGCTACATGGGTTCTGCCTCGCAGCATCTCTGGGCATCAAGCGACTACTAGTCTATGGCGACTCCGCAGTGGTCATCGACCAAGTCAACAAGTCTTGGGATCGCAACAAGGAGAACATGGACACCTACTGCCTAGAAGTCCGCAAGCTTGAGAACAAATTCTACGGTCTCGAGTTCCATCACGTCGTCCGTGACAACAACGTTGCAGTGGACGTCCTGTCGAAGCTTGGTTCTGCTCGCGCTCAAGTACCAGTGGGTGTCTTTGTCCACGAGCTTCTCTCGCCATCCATCCCGGAGCCGACGACCACGACCACTGATCCAGCGTCTTCCCCAGCTGGCTAGGAGGTCATGATGATAGACGTGGACTGGTGACAACCCTTCATCGACTACATCCGAGAGCAGAAGGTTCCCACAGACAAAAACTTGGCCGAGCAACTCATCCGCTGGGCCAAGTCCTATGTACTAGTCGGGGACAAGCTCTACAGGCGGGGCGCCACTCCTGGAGTACTCATGAAGTGCGTTCCGCGAGAAGAAGGCAAGAACATCTTGGAGGAGATCCACAAAGGCGTCTACGGCAACCATGCGTCTCTTCACGCACGCTGGTTAGCAAGGCCTTTCGGCGAGCTTTCTACTAGCCCACAGCTCTGGGTGATGCCGAGGAACTCGTCAGAAGGTGCCAAGGGCGCCAGTACTTCGCCAAGCAATAGCACGTCCCAGCCTACAAGCTAGTCACCATACCACCAACCTGGCCTTTCGCCTGGTGGGGGATCGACATGATTGGGCCTCTTCTGACTATGCCAGGAGGATTCAACAGAGTTCTAATGGCCATCGACAAGTTCACCAAGTGGATCGAAGTCAAGCCAGTCACCTGCCCCAAGGACGATAGAGTACTCGACTTCTTGGATGAATTCGTGCACCTCTACGGACTACCCCACCGCATCATCACAGACCTGGGTTCCAACTTCAACAATCACCAGTTCTGGGAGTACTGCGAGAATAGCGGGATCGACGTCCGGTATGTTTTAGTCGCCCATCCACGGGCTAACGGACAAGTTGAGTGCGCCAATGGGATGGTACTTGACACTCTCAAGAAGCGACTGCATGATGCTGCTAACACAAAAGGAGGAAAGTGGATCAAGGAACTGCCCTACGCACTCTGGGGGCTGCGTACTCAACCCACCAAGCCGACGGGACAGTCACCCTATTTCCTGGTCTATGGCTCCGAAGCTATCCTACCTGCCGACGTCATGTGGGATTCGCCGGCAGTAGAGCAATACGACGAGGGCATATCTGAAGACAGCAGGCGAGTTGACATCGACGGACTCGAAGAAGCTCGCTATGCCGCCCTCGTCCAATCAGTAAGGTACCTCGAGGGTATCCGATGCTACCACGATCGCAACGTCAAGGAACGCTCCTTCAACGTTGGTGATCTAGTCCTCCGCAGCATCCAGAACACGGAAGGACTACACAAGCTCAGCTCACCACGGGTAGGTCCCTTCACAGTTGCAAAGGTGACCGGACCAGGCTCGTATCGCCTCCAGACACTTGAAGGCGACGACGTCAGCAACTCGTGGAACATCGACCAGCTCTGTCGATTCTACGCATAGTCTTTCGACTACTCTGGGGGCTCAAGTCTACACGACTACTCTAGGGCCCTTCACCGTAAGCGGCCTCCGGGTCCAGGCACTAGTCTCCAGACTACTCTACTCCAAGATCCAGCGCTAACGGCTACTAACGGATCTCGGGCTGTTCAGGGCGTCAAGGACTCTAAGCAGTGGTCTATCAAGAGACCATGTACTTCTAGATCCATCCTATACGGCTACTAACAGATCTACAGCTGTAAGCGGCTACGTGCCCTAGCACTACTCCAGCCGTAGGCAGCCTCTGGGTCCTGGCGACTACACTTGTAAACGGCCCTGGCCATCCAGGTGTATTTTTTCAGTAATAAAGTTTGATTCTCAAATCAACTCATTTGTTGTGTCTCCCTCAACGGGTCTACTGCTGAGTACTACTACTCGTAACAACTCCATGATGGGCACTCTGCACATACATACCATGACAACGAGTACTGATTTATGAAAGATCTTTTCATTCAAACAAGTTCTTTACAACTCTGATTATATTACAACTACTGCCAAAAGCTAACCCTACAGGACAATTACTAGAGGTTCAACTTCTCCGTGACTTGTTCCGCGATTGGCGCCATCTGCTCCAGAAGCTCCTTGTACTACTCATCTGTGCAATTGGCGTCTAGTCCCCCCGCGACTACATCGACCGGAGCCTTGGGGAAGTACGACTTCATGGACGCGAAGACTTGGTTTGGGATGGACTTTGTCAGATGCTTGACATAAGTTGCCAGATGTCTGGGGGCTTCGTTCAGCCGATCAACCAACGGATCTATCTTTGGCCCGCCCGGTGTGGCACCAGCAGCCTTGCGATGGGAAGTGCGGCTTCTTCAAGTTCCTTGAGCTGGCCCCACAGCTTCTCGCAGTCTTCGTTGAGCTTCTGCAGAGATTTATAGCAGTTGACAAGGTCACGGTCTGAGGCTTCTCGGAGCTCCATGTGCTTGACGCACTCATAAGACAGCTGCTTATATTCATACTCAAGTACCTCATGGGCATCCTTCTCTCGGTAGACGATGTTCTTCAGATCGGTCTCCGACGCCTTCAGCTAGTAACAACCATTACTTCAGATCGGTCCACGACATCCTACAGAGGGCAACAACCATTACTTGGGTTCTCAGCTCTTGTGGAAATCGACTACTCAAGGGTATTGTCACGTACCTTCATCCACTGCTCAGCCCGGCGCATCGACTCGAAGTTGCGGGCCACCATCGCCGGGTTGATGAGGTCATCTGCCAGAAGCTTGAGCCCATCACGACTAGCCGCTGTGGTCTCTGACATCAGCGCCGAACGGATCGGCTCCGCGTCTTGGATCTCCGGTGACCGGACGACAACGTCCATACTCGACTCCGGCAGGGCGTCATCACGCACTTCCTCTGTGGCCTCGGGGGCTACTGTCACCCCCGGCTCGAGAGCTTCTCCCGCGAGCACTTCAGCTTCTGGCACAGCTTCGGGGATTGTGGTCCCTCCGCTTGTGTCTCTGTCAACATGGGGGCTACGACTACTACTCAGGGTAGGCGTCATCGCCGCAATCTACATACCTTCTACTACGGTGGCCTCCGGTGGTGTAGCCTCTGCGCCCGGCGCCACGGTTTCTCCTTGGGGAAGGGAAGCAGATTCCTCGACAGTCGGCGACAAATTTTCCTCAGTAGCCGTCGTGCTGGGTTCTTCTCCTTCCCAGGAAAGATCGGTCGACTTCCTGCATAGTACAAAATTGGTGGTCAACCAAGTAAGATTACCAAGTTATAAGTACTACTCGAGAATGTTTTTCACTTACAAGCTGGACCAGACAACAGTCACGGTCGGAGTGCCAAGTATGATGGCAATATCGATGAGCCCGGCTTCCGCGGCGCCTCCTCTTCAGCCCAGGCTGCTACTGGTTCTCCGGCTCTAGTAGCCGTGCTAGGCTCTGGCCTGTTTTCCTCTGCCGGCACCTGCGGCTCGGCGGTACTAGTCGTCTGTTGTGTCATCTGTGACACAAGATCTTCTACGGTGGGGGATGGACTGCGGCTCCTTTCAGTCGGCTCGCCACCGTGTCCCAGTCATCTCCCTTCCCTTGATCAATGGGGTTGGACGATGGAATTTCCTACGACAACTCAGAATTCAATTGTCAGCATGCAATACTTCAAGATAAGTACTCAACTACTCTAGTCGAGGAACTCACCTCTTGGGATGTAGTCTCTGTCACCTTCAACTTCTTGGCGACACGTTTGCGCGCCACATTGGGCGGCCTTCTCGGCAGCGCAGGGAGACTAGCCTCTAAGCTAGCCGGTGGATCCTCAATGAGGGGGGTGTGGGGCAGCCCAGGTCGGCTGAACTTCCGCAGCTGAAACTGCTCCTGAAGCGTCTCTCCATCCTCCTCGTCGGACGTATCTTCAATGGTGACGGTGTCGTCACCTTCGCCAACTTCACGGTGTTCTTTGGCCTTACCCTTGCCCTCCTCTAGAATATCTACAAGTTGAGGAGGGGGAGTTGGGTTGGAGACAAACTTCGCAATGTCATCCTGCAGCAAGAGACTTGGGTGAGCATGACTACTTCAATTTAATCAGTACCCGGAGGCAGAGGTCATCGGCTACTAACCTCGTTCAGCGGACGAGCCGCGGAGTACTCGGGGACTGGGCGGGGTATGTACGGTGTCATATCCTTGAATATCATGCCCAGCCTCTCGACAATGTCTTCATCGTCGACTTCGTTGCTAGGCATCCTCGACGTGTCTTTGTCGCCTGTGTACTGGTACCCGAGGGTGTCGCGAGCCATCAGTGGCTGCACCCTCCTCTTCATGAAGCTGAAGGCCACGTGTTCAGCCCTCAGCCTGGCTTCTCTCAAAGCCTTGATCTTTTGCAATAGCTCGGGTAGTTGGATACCCTCCTGCATCGTCGGCTTAGTGTTCCACCACGCCTGATGCTTCGGCTGCTTCCCGCTGGGCTTGTGCAGCTCTGGGTGGTGGTTCGTGACATAAAACCACTTGGCCTTCCAGTCTTGGTTCAAGTCAATGAGTTTGTACGCCAAGTACTAGTTGGCGGCATCTTCATGCATCTGGATGCCGGCTCCTCCGAATACTCGCGGGTCATTGGCGCTCGACTGCGGCTTCACACGGAAAAACTTCCAGAACAAGATGCAGTGGTGTTTGATCCCCACGAAGGCTTCGCAGAAGTGAACAAAAACGAAGACGTGAAAATGCCATTAGGGTTCAAGTTCAAGTACTCAATACCGTAGTACTTGAGGAGACACTTGAAGAACTCGCTCGCCGGGTGTGCCAGACCGCGCTCCACGAATCTGGCAAACATGGGAACTTCGTCGGGATTCTTCTCCAAGGGGTACGGATCTCCCGCGGCGGCGCACCACATGTCCATCTCCTTCTCCCTCAAGAACCCGCTGTTTACCAGAGCCAGCAGATCTTCGGTCTTCATTTTGGTCTACTTCCACTCCTTGGTTGGATTGGGGCGCGGGGGAGACGTCGGCGGTGATGATACTTGGGCAGATCCCTCTGCCTCGCTGCGAGATCTCTTCTTCCCGGCTCCAGCCTTCGAGCCCTTGAACGGAGATGGCTTCATCCTCCAAGTGCACGGGGTCTTCACTCGCATTCGCTCGGGGGCTTCACTGGTGGAAAGCAGTGGCGGCGCGCGTCGACTTGCAATCTACGGCGCAACGGCAGAAGCACGAGTGAATGGTTGGCTAGATCTACTCCAGCGGCTTCTACTGCAGGGAATGAAAAACCCTAAGGGTTTCGGCCTCTATTTATAACCTAACCGGCGGTGCTGCAACAACCGGATGGATAAGTATTGGGGGCTGACTCAGCGGTGGCTGCCTCACTCTTCATCTTCCAGTACTCGATGCACTCCATCTCGGGGGCTCGGCTACATCTGCTTGACTTCCTGGGTGGCAACAAGACTCAAGAGCAACTCAGAACACATTCTACAATCAAGATGACCGTTTAATTCAAGAGGAAGTACTCGACTCAAGGCTCGGAGGCTCCGTGCCATGTGTCCTTTGGTTTTTTCTCCAGATTTTATGGGATAAGCATGGCAGAACTTCAGATTAACCCTCAGCTTGAATCTACGATTCGACCTAAGGCTCGGGGGCTACATTCCATATGGAATGTGATTCTTCAAATCACATTTTCCATATGGTTTCTTCTTCGAGACAATGCGAGTACTATTGAAGACCTTCAAGAGGAGAACTCGAGGGCGCTTGGGAACTACTCAAGAAGACTTCAAGACTACTCAAGGATCAGCTGGAGTACCTTCCAGCCTCGGGATGCTTCAAGTAGTCTTGAGGACTTTTGGCATGTAGTACTCGGGGACGCTTGAGGACTACTCGTCAAGGCCATCAAGACTACTCGAAAATATCCTGCTCGACTACAAAGTACTCGGGGGCTTGTCGTATGGACCTCCCTGGGCCCACTACCTCGGTGGGTACCAGGACCGACTACTCGGTGGGCCCCTGGGACTACTCGGCTTGTGCCACACGGCACCTAATGGCATGGGGCGTAAGGACAATGGTGGAGAAGTACTCGGATAGGAAGTTGTGCATATCCTGTACTATGTAGAGAACTCCTAGACGTACCCGACTGTGAGACATGGGTACCCCTGGGTCCCCACCGACCAGGCTCACGGCCGTCCCCGACAAGTTGGTCCGGCCTACCAGAAGACCCGCCGACCTGTCAGTGGGCCCAACCGACCTAGTTGGCAGCCCACATGACCTCCTGAAGACCATCCTGAAGATTCCCTAGACGACCTGATCCTCTATGACCTCAAGACCTGGCGTACAAGACAAGACAAGACCTCGGTGGATTTCGCCTGAAGCAGATCGACAGGATATGGCAAGATGTGTAACATAGACTTAGGTCTCCTGGTCGTAACCGACTAGGATTCTGGGAACCGACCTCATCCGCTGGCCATTATAAGGCGGACGAGGCGACCCCTTGTGCATCTGACCAATCACTCAATCCTCAAGCAATCTACACCGACAACTGAACGTAGGGTATTACTCTGCGGAGGCCCGAACCAGTATAAACTCGCTGTGATCTCTGTGTTCCGCATACTCGTGTGCGACCTTCGAGTTCTTAGCATTAGACTCCTCCCCGCCAAACAACTAAACCACAGGGATTAACACCCCCATGGGCTGTTCAGATCTCACCATCTGACAGTTGGTGCGCCAGGTAGGGGCTGAGTCAAGGTTCTTCGTGCAACTTGATGGCTTCGACCAACAGCGTCATCTTCCCGGAGAGCATGGTGGATTTCCTCGCTAATCCCATCAACATCTGCTTCGGCTTGATGCCGGCGGCATCCACCATTCCGGCCGCCTGCCTCGTCATTGAAGGCAACGCAGTCACCACCCACCAACAGATCGGAACAAATCTGTCAAAGAAAACCCACCCATCCACTCCTAGCGACCTGATCACCGGGATTGATCGTGTCGAGGGTATGCTCTCTGACACAATCAAAGTCTGTGAGCGCATAAAACGCCCTCGCACGACTCCTTCGACCTCGAGCATGCCTCTTGGCTTGCGCAATGCCGCTTGCGTAGCATCACTCTACATGAAGCGCAAGATCCAGATTGAATCTGGACTCTACCATCAAGATTGTGGAAGGTACGGGAGTCACCTCAACGCGCCCTGTCCTATCCACGAGAACTCCAAGCACACCGCACGCCAGTGCCGTGTCTTTAAGAAGCTTCACCGACCTGTCATCGTGGCTCACCGTCGACAGCTGAACCAAGAGTCATCTCCGGACCGCCTTGCATTCCAGGTCGCCCACACAACGATCTCCCCAAACTATCTGGGAGAAGAGCTCGAGACTCTAGATCGCCAGATCTTGGTCATCTCTGCAGATGTACCACCGCAAGAAGGAGAAACAGACACGCAGCGTCAAGAGCGTGAAAATGCCAACGCTGCCTGAGCTGTCCGACGACAATAAGAGATCGAAGCCGCTGCCGCGAGTGCAGGCCTTCAACCGGCTAATGCTGGACAGGTTAACGCCAACGCCAGGCAACAAGCACTTGTGGCACCAGCTGCCCCACAGCAGCGACGCCAAGACGATCCACCTCGTGCCAACAGACAACGTGCGCGAGACCTCTTCAGGGACTTCGAGCACAACGGGCATGAAGTTTACAACTGACCACAGACCAATTTGGGAGCCGCTCTCGCCGTCCTAAACCACCTTGAAGACTCTCCAGCGATTCGTCGCCTCCAAGCCAATGTCCGTGTTGCAGCTACTCAGACCGAGGAAAGAGGCCCCAGATACAGTTGATCTGCAGCAAGTTCCTATTCCAGAAGCAGATCGGAGCGTCCTCGCCAGCGACGTCGTAGCCTAGGTCCCCTCGACCCAGTGGCTGACGAAGAAAGAGGTGAAAACGAAGTATTGCAGCCGGCTAATCCCTATGCTAACACTGCAGCCAATGCTCCAGCCAACCCAGCGGCTAATGCTCCAGCGAACGCCCTAGCTAATGTCGCCAACAATGCAGCCAATGCTGCTAACATTCAAGGAAACCCTCCCCCAAATCCAAGACGCAATGCAAGAGCTCAGCCTCCTCCGGTCCAGGCCGGTCGTGCAGAGGGAAGTCGGCGTCACCGCATAAGAGATGAAGTCGAAATAGCTCGGCGTGCAAACTACGACCGCGAGCATGGAGTCCCTGACGCCCTCGACGCCAACAACCCTATCCAAGGTGCAGATCTCCGGATCATGCACGACCAGGAACTCTTACGACGCGCCCAGTACGACCAAGATAATGTCCCTCCCGACGACCTCTACGTTATCCCCGCTGATCATGCTCCATCAGCAAGCCCGGGAGCGGTCAATAATTTTCCAGCTTTCTCACGATGTCTCTGGATGATCAGATACCCCAAAGACTTCAATCCTTCAATTGAGAAGTACGACGGTCGCTCCGACCCGAGTATATGGCTCAAGATGTACAGTATAGCTGCACGTGCCTCGGGAGGCAATGAAGACCACATGGCCGGATACTTTCCTCTCGTGATGGGCAAGGCGCCACTCTTGTGGCTCGACAATCTCCCGGCTGAATGCATCACCTCCTGAGCAACTTTGTCCCGCCTATTCATGACCAACTACCAGGCGACCTATAAACGTCCTGGGAATACTCACCACCTCGCTAGAGTACGGATGAGAAGCGATGAAACTCTCTGTGAGTACACTAACTGCTACTTAGAGAACTGCAACACCCTCGCAGGTGTCAAAGACGACGACGTCATTGCCTACTACAAAAAGGGAATCACCAACATCTGCGATGAAACTCTCCGTGAGTACACTAACTGCTACTTCGAGAACCGCAACACCCTCGCAGGTGTCAAAGACGACGACGTCTTTGCCTACTACAAAAAGGGAATCACCAACATCTAGTTGTTCGAGAAGATCCACGAAGCCAACGCCAAAACCATTAGCGACCTCATGGCCTACGTCGACAAACTGGTCGACACTCAAGACGCGGTAATGCACGACTTCAACGGAGAGGATCACGACGACAGAGACACCAGGTCACGTAAGCGATCCGGCGAAGCCTACGTAACAGATCTGCCAAGACCTTCCACCTTCCTTGAAGGTGACTTCAATATGGTCATGGACGACCAGTGCTAGTTCCATCGCGACGCCAAGCACACCATGAGGGAGTGTGAGCAGTTAAAGTGTGCCCTTGGAGTACCATCTACCTCCAAGAAGACCAGAAGCAACAGCAATGACGACCGCAGTGGTGGTCAACAGTTCGACAATCGTAACTGTCGACCTGATCGACGATATTACCGTGATCGTAGACCCTATCCTCGCAATGACGATAGGAATCGACGTGATTATTGCCGCGACTACCACCATGATGACAGACGTGACGACTACCGTCGTGACGATCGCGCCGACAAGCGCGACAGAAGTGATCGTCGTGATGATCTCCATGATGACCGTCACAACGACCGACGCGATGATCGACGTCGCCAGGACGACTACAACCGCCAAGACAACAACCGCAATGAGCGAACACCTCCATCACCGCCCAAAGGGGGCAACCCCAATGGTGTGTTCCAGAAGGCCAACCGCGAGATCAACTTCATTGTCGAAGGTCGCCAAGCGATCAAAACCAACCGGCAAACTCGATCAAACGCCAGAGAGATCTGGCACGTCAACACTGAAAATCCACGACCTTGTGGTGGTCTGAATTCCCAATCACTTTCTTCAAGAAGGATCATTGGGTTCACATCCCTGACCCCTAAACCTATCCGCTGGTCGTCAACCCCATAGTCAATGGGGCCTGGTTGCCTAAGACCCTCATCAACGAAGGCAGCAGCCTAAACATCATCTTCACAGAGACGCTACGATGGAGTTCGACTTCTCCAAAATGACCGCTTGTGATGAACCCTTCTACGGGGTCGTGCCCGGCAAGGCTGCGTATCCCCTAGGTCGCGTGTGCCTACCGGTCACCTTCGGCACAGAAGAGAACTTCAGAACGGAGTACCTAACGTTCGAGGTCGCGGACTTTCGCTCATCATACCATGCCATCTTCGGACGACCTATGCTTTCCAAGTTCATGGCCATACCACATCACACTTATCTCATCATGAAGATGCTGGCGCCAAATGGAATCCTTTCCGTCCTCGGGGACATCATGGTCTCCTACAATTGTGAAAGCGCCACCATCGAGCTCTCCAAAGATTTAGAAATCAAAGCCGCAGCAACGGTCATGGTCACTCAGGAAGCCAAGATCGACCGAACTACCCTCCAAGTACCGGAGTAGAAGCGTACAAGCACGGCTTTGGACCCAAGTCCAGCTGTCAAAAAGGTTTGCCTCAGTCTTCCTGACGCAACCAAGGAAGTCATCATCAGGGCCGACCTCGACCCCAAATAGGAACTCGCGCTCACCAGCTTCCTCAGGGACAATGCTGACATCTTCGCACGGAGTCCATCCGATATGCCTGGAGTCCCCACGGAGCTGGCTGAGCACAGACTTGAAGTCAACAAGATCGCTCGACCTATCAAGCAAAAGCTCTGGCTATTTGCGAAAGATAGAAAATAAGCTATAGAAGTAGAAGTCTGTAAGTTCTTAGCTGCTGGTTTTATTAGAGAATGCCAACACCCGGTTGGGCTCGCAAACCTGGTTCTTGTACCAAAGAAACCTGGTGGATTAAGAATGTGTATCGATTACACCGACCTTAACAAGCACTGCCCGAAGGATCCGTTCCCTCTCCCTCGTATCGACCAGGTCGTGGACTCCACGGCCGGTAGCGTCCTACTCTGCTTCCTCGATTGCTACTCAGGGTATCATCAGACCGCCCTGCATCCTGACGACGAAGACAAGACAACGTTCATAACGCCCACGGCATCTACTGCTAAAAGGTCATGACCTTTGGCCTGAAAAACGCCGGTGCAACCTACCAGAAGGCAATCCAGAAGTGCTTGAAGACCCAAATTGGGAAGAACGTTGAAGCTTACGTGGACGATGTGGTCGTCAAGACTATAGAGGAAGACAAGCTTATCGCCGACCTCACAGAAACCTTCACAAATCAACGAGAGTTCCAATGGAAGCTCAATCCAACGAAGTGTGTCTTCGGTGTCCTTTCCGGATTGCTTCTAGGCTTCATGGTCGGGCACCGAGGCATCGAGGCTAACCTAGCGAAAATCGACGCTATACGCAAGATGGTCAAGCCATCCAATAAGAAAGACGTCATGAAGCTCACCGGTATGATGGCGGCTCTAAGTCATTTCATCATCAAGTTCGGTGAAAAAGGACTACCCTTCTTCAAGCTATTGAAGAAAGCCGACAAGTTCGTGTGGGATGACGAAGCCCAGAAAGCTTTCGAGGCCCTCAAAGAGTCCTTGACAACACCACCAGATATGACACCTCCAAATACCGAAGGAAACACTCCTACTTTACATCTCTGCCACCACTATTGTGGTCAGCACAGTTCTCGTCGCCGAGCGAGAAGAAGAAGGGCATGCCTACCCTGTTCAACAACCTATGTATTACGTGAGTGAGGTCCTGGCAGATGCTAAAACACGTTACACACAACCTCAGAAGCTGCTTTATGCGCTCCTGATCACGTCGAGAAAGCTTCGACACTACTTCCAAGCTCACAAGATTGTGGTCCTGTCATTGTTCTCCTTGGGAGAGATCATCCGCAACCGCGACGCCAACGGCCGCATCGTCAAGTGGTTAGTTGAGCTTGGAGAGTTCGAAATCGAGTTTTGCCCCCAAGCAAGCGATCAAGTTGCAGATCCTCGCAGACTTTGTGTCTGAATGGACAGAGATCCAGATGCCCCCTCCCAAGGAGCGGCCTGAACACTAGATAATGTACTTCGACGGCGCCCTCAACCTCGAAGGAGCAGGCGCAGGCGTGTTACTCATCTCCCCCTAGGGAGAGCAGCTCAAGTACGTCCTACAGATTCATTACAAGGCCTCCAACAACGGAGTAGAGTACGAAGCCCTGATCCACGGGCTCCGAATAGCAGTGTCCCTTGGCATCAAGCTACTACTGGATTTTGGCGATTCCAAGGTCGTCATCGAGCAAGTCAACAAGGAGTGGGATTGCATCAAGGACACGATGGATGCTTACTGCGCTGAGATTCGTAAACTCGAAGGCCACTTCAAGGGAATCGAATTCCAGCATGTCCCACACAACAACAACGTCGTCGCCGACGTGCTTTCCAAACTAGGCTCTCGTTGAGCTCTAGTCCCAGCAGGTGAGTTCTTCCAAGACCTACGAAAGCCTTCAATCAAGCTACTGGATCCTGATAATCTGGAGTCATCTTCAAACGACTAGAATTTAGCACCTCCCCGCGACGTGCTAATATCTGAAAAAGAGGACGATTGGCGCAAGCCCGAGGACCATGTGTGGTTCGAGGACCGGTGGATGGTCGCTTCCTTGTGTGATGAGTGATTGACAACGTTGTGTGGACTGATTCTTGGCTAAGTATTGCGAGGTGCGAGGTTGCGGCTTGACTCGTGTTGGTGCGGGTGAAGAACAAGCGCGAAAGGTCGTTGCGGTGAGGCCTCCGGGTGTGGAGAAGACAAGTAGGCTTCGTTCGAGGGACCGGTGGCCGGCGGGGGTCAAGTGCGGACCGCATGGTGGCATGAACAAGCAAGATGAAGTCGTGGACGGTTTCTTGGTTGAGCCTCAAAACCAAGGTCGAGCCGGGACTACGTGGGAGCCAAGTCATGAGTGGAGATTGGCGGAGGCTACACCGAGTTCGCGGGGTTTCCGGTGGTTCACCGAGAAAACCCACCGGGTTCCTTGGTTGATCCACAAAGCCAAGACCGGAGAACCGAAGACGGAGGTGCGGCGGCACGGACCGGTCCGGCCGGTGGGTCCGACCGGTCCGGCCGGTGGGGACCGGTCGGCCCGGTGAGGAGCACCCGGTCGACCGTGTGCGGACGACGCGAGTCCGGAATCTTCGAAGCGGAGGACACGCGTCGGGATCGCATGGCTTGCGTCGAGGCTACGCGAGGGTGCGGTCGCCGGGCATCCGTCCGATGGTGAAGACATCAAGAATTCCAAATCCGCCCTTGAGGGGCTTGTATTCCTAGTTAGTAGAGAGGGGCATTTTAGACATTCGGTTGCCGCCTATATAACCCAAGAGGTGAGAGGATGGCGGCCAACTCTTGGAACCCTAGCTCATTAGTTTTCCTATTTTCCACCTATTTTCCTTAGGTTTTCTCTAGGACTAGCAAGAGAGCTTCACGGAGAGATCTTGTAGAGAGGGATGGATGATCGGGCGGCTTGCTAGACCTTGTACGAACCTTTGTTTCATGTATAGATGATTCGGCGTGGTTCCTCAAGGTTTGGATGTGTTTTCCCGGTTGTTCTTGGTGGTGATTTTCGGAGCCCTCTCTCGGTGATTTCCTTGGGTTGTTTTCGGGGCTTTTCTCTTGGGGATTTGATGGGGGAAATTTGTGGGAACCCTTCGTGGTTCTTTGGGCGTGATTCCCCTCCCAAATCCGTGAGTAAAAGTGCTCGATTTTGGGGTTTCTTGAGTTCTTGGGTTGGAAGTGTTTTCGGCGGGATTTCTTCGATTCCTCCTTTTTGGACGAGTTTTGGTGGGATTAAATTTGGCTATGAACTCCTCATGAGGTGTTCATGATATCCCCAAAGTCTTGTTCAAGTCCGTGGAGCGATTCGGGAGATCGAGATTTGGATTTGGGGGAGTTGACCGCGGGTCGTTGTTCATCCCGAGCGCCGAGCTACACCGGTCGGCCGGTGCTCTTGGCCGGTCCGACCGGTGCAAGCCCTTGTGGGATTTTGCTCGGGTGAACGTCTTGGTGTGTTCGTTGTTGTCCCGTGTTGCTTCTTGTTTCGAGTTTGGGTCCGTTTGGTGGTCGGTTGGCCTATTTGGTGCCTTGGGGGCTTTCGAGGTGCCATCGGTCCGGCCGGTGTGTCTCACCGGTCGACCGGTGTAGAGCCACTTAGTGAAAGTTGCTCGGTTTCACTGCGGGGACCGGTCGACCGGTGGTGCTCGCCGGTCGACCGGTTTGGGTCTATAGACTCGAGGTTTGGTTTTTCCGCTGCGTTTCTCGGGTCGGAAGGTTGCGTGTTGGTTCCTAGGTCCAGTGGCACTCCAGTGGCTACGTGGGCTTGACCAACCTTGGTAGTGAGTTGGAGACGTGTGTTGGAAGCCGCGTTCGTCTTGTTGGAGTTTTCATCTCCTTCGAGAAGAATTTTTATCGGCTCCCATTCACTCCCCCCCTCTCTGGTTCGCCGTATCGGTCCTTCAAGTGGTATCAGAGCCGGTTCGGGTCTTTATTGACTCTAACAGTCTAAGATCCAAGGATGGCGTACCAGGAACGGGGTTCGGGTCCTCCACACTTCGATGGCAAGAACTACCAGATGTGGAGTAAGCAGATGGGTGCGTTCCTCCGCGGAAAGGGTCGGTGCTTTGGGATGTCACGGTGGACACGAGGCTATGTCCGGCCGATGGATTTCCTTGCTCCGGGGGTCGAGGGACAGATTCGACGCCAACAATAAGGCGGTCGACTACTTGTTTCGTGCTTTGTGTCAGCCTGAGTTCGATCGGGTGCACACCGAGCACTTGGCTTGTAGGATTTGGGCGGTGTTGAAGGAGGCTCATGTTGGGAACACCCAGGTTCAGGCACGGTTGTATGCGACCTACCGGAGAGAGTACGAGAACTTCACTCATCTCCCCGGTGAGTCCATCGATGCCTTGTTTCAGAGGTTCACGGTGGTGGTGAACAACATGAGGGCCAATGTGGACGTGCTCCCGTACGATGATCATGATAGAGCGGTCAAGCTCTTACACTCTTTGGATCGTACGATATGGGGCGGAAAGTTCGAGGCCATAGTCGAGTCGGAGAGGTATGATACTGCGACGAGTGAACGAGATGTTCTCGAAGCTCAAGTCGGCCGAGGTGGACGGGGGCATGACAGCCAAGATCGAGGGCCCGACCGACTCTCATAGTCTCGCCCTCATCGGTGGTTCAAATGGAAAGGCTAACACTAATCCATCCACCGGGATGTTCTCTTTGTCCTCTTTGATGTCTATGCCGGATGAGGAGTTCGACGTGCTTGGAGAGGACGAGGCGGCGCTCTCGACGAGGCGGTTCGAGAGGCTGCACGAGAACCGGGTGAACAAGAGGAGGAACACGAGGACATGCTTCAAGTGTGGCAAGGCTGGACACTATTTCGCCGAGTGTCCGAAGGTGAACAACCACGACAAGCACAAGTTCATGGACAAGAGGAAGAAGTCCAAGAAGAAGGATCATGAACATGGGAAGAAGGCTCGGTCTCGAGAGAAGATGAAGAGATCGAGCGACATCGAGTCCGATTCCGAGGACACGTCTTCAAGCTCGAGCGATGAAGACGAAGAGGATGAGAAGAAGAGGAGGAAGAAGAAGAACTTTGGCAAGTATCTCAACGGCCTTTGTGTGACGGGCCTAAGCCTCAAGGACGACTTCGCGGCATGGCTCGTAGTTCGAGCGACAAGAGAAGCCGAGAGGGACGCCTCGGACTTGGATTCCGAGGATGAGGTATGTGATGAGCTCTCCTCTTTGCGCAAAGAGAATGAGGAGTTGGTTGACTTGCTTGATAATCGCGATCACATGCTTAGAGAGGCTAAGAAGCTTAGGAAGGAGCTTAGATCTTCACTCGAGGATGCTAGGACTAGAGTGGCTGAGCTAGAGACACAGGTGCTTGATAGCAAGCTTGAGATTGATTCCCTTAAGGCTAGCCCTGTTGTTTCGGATGAGAACGATTGTGCTGATTGCTCTGTTTTCCTGGCTGACTTGACTGATCTTAGAGAGAAGTATGCCTCCAAGTGTGAGGAACTAGATGTGCTTAGGGTTGAGTTGGCTGAGCTACAATCTAGACCCACCTTGCTTGGTGCTTGCACTTCTTGCCCTAGTTTGCATGAGAAAATTGCTGAGCTCCGTTCTCGCATTGTTTCACTTGAGGCTGATTTGAAAGTGCCTATTCCTCCTTCTTGCTCTACATGTGAGTTGCATGCTATGAAGAATTTGGATCTTGCAAAATGTGTTGGTCGCTTGCAAGATGAGAATGATAAGTTGCGTGAAGCGGTGAGTTGGTTGTCGAGTCAAGAACCTCAGCTTGGTATGATGATTGCTAGCTGTAAGCGCTTTGACGGTTGGGCTTTGGGATTGGATAAGGTTGGTGAGGGCAGTGGTGAGAGAGAAAGGAAATTTGGGGATGTTTCAGTTCCACCACAACCCACACCCAAAGACAAGTTTGCATGCAAGCCAAACCAACCAAGAGAAAAACCGAGTGAGAAGGCAAGTGAAACGCCTAGTGAGAAACCAAGTGAGAAGCCTTGTGAAGAGCCTCATCCCAAGCCTAAGCCCAGATCGATCCATTTCCATTGTGAGTTTTGTGGGAAGGATGGTCACAAGAGAGCGTTTTGCTTCAAGAGGAAGCGTGAGGAGAGAATGGCAAAGGAGTGGGCTAACAAGGACAAGTACCACCCTTTCGATGGTGTACTTGAGCCTCGTGTGCAGTTGCCCAGGGCCAAGGCGAGTGTGAGGTCAGTTCGGGCTTGGGGAGAGCGGAAGGCTGTTGGAGGTGCTGCTTGCCCGGAGCTACACCGGTCGGACCGGTGTGGAGCACCGGTCGGACGGTGCGGCCTGGACGGGGGCGGCGGTTGGGTTTCGTGCTCGTACGGGGTGTGAGGGTTGGTTGCGGGAGTTCGTGGTTCCGGTGGTTGGTCCGGAAAGTTTGCGGGGAGGCCAGTTTGCTAGGCATTCTCCCCCTCGAGCTCACTACGGGGATGGGAGGAGTCATGGCTTTGAGAAGGAGAGGAGGGATGGTCCACGGGCTTTCTTTCGTGGTTTTGGTCCTCCTCCAGGCAGAGAGGGTTGGTTCCCTCGGGGGTGGTTACCGTGGTGGTGTTCGTGGAGGTAGCTTTGGTAGGAGAGATGCTTTGGTTTTTGCTAACCCCACTTTCGAGCAAATGGCTAGGCACTGGTTTTACACATTTGGAACTAACCCCAGTGTGGAGTCGGTTGCTCGCTCTCGCTCCTTGTTTTGAGTTGCAGGTGGATGGCCCGGAGAACACTTGGTTGATATCGGGGGGTGGTTCTTCGGCTTCATATCCCGGTGGTGATATGTAGGTGCATCACTTTCGGGAAATGGTGGACAAGGATGAGTGAATTGTGAAGAAATGATAAAGTGTAAGAGTATTTGTGACCTTCGAGTGTGTGGCCTTGGTCAAGCCACTTGGTTTCTTTTGCTCTTTGCCTTATCTCATGTGTGTAAGGTGAGCTTTGTATGCTCTTTGGCCTTAATGCATGAGTTTAGGGGGAGCTTGTGAGTTTGGTGCTCCTTTGCTCTTTTGCGGTGGTGTCGAGCCCTTTTTGCCTCCCCTCGAGGAGCCGGTGGTTTGTGAGCTTTGTGTGTGGGAGCTCCTTTGTAGCATTTGTATAGCTTTCCTTTGTGCATTTCTTGCATTTGGCATGGCATATGTAGCATGATGTATAGGCATCCTTGTATCTTAGATTGCATGCATTTTGTATCATATGCATTGGTTAGGAAAGCTTCTCTCATATACATTTTTCACCATGGAATGAGATATATGTCTTTGTGAGCTTGTTTGGTACGCTACGGTTAGTTTGGCTTAGCTCTTGATGATCTTGATGAATAATCCATGGTTGATAGCTTTGCTTTTGAAAAATGTCACATGTATGCTCTCTCATGTGTAAATGCCTTTACATGCTCTTGACATGTTTTTGTGTGGCCTTGCTATGCTTAATTTGTGGTTGGATAGCTAGTTTATTGATCATATGGGGCCAAAGGCTCATTTGCCATCATGAATGTTTAGCCCTCTTGACTTATCTTGTGGAGGAGCATAAGTTCCTTTTTGTCGCAAAGACATTTCATGTACCATTTACAAATCTGAAAATGAAATGAAAAATGCTTGGAAAATATGCTCCCATGTCATATGTGCTGAATTTAATTTGCTTTGGGTGCTAAACCGTTGCATGATGTCTACCTTTGAGAAGTCTCATAAATAGAAGTAGGCACATGGCTCGGTGGCTTTGACATGACATGAGGTGCTTGTGGGTGTTTGTGATGGTCTTATGGTTAGAATAGTTGTCCTAGCATGAAGTTTGTGTGTCTTTGCCATTTTCATATGCTTTGATCATGTTTAGGACTTTGCTCATGAGAGGCAAGTTTTTCGCAAAATTGCCAAAATCCATCTTAGCTTCGTCCAATGGTTGTGAAACTTGGTGATCATGTAGTTGAGATCGATACGAAGCCGTCGAGTACCTAACTTGCTCATTTGGACATGTGTAGCATTCTTTGTTGAATTTTGTCTATTTGAGAAGCTCTAGGTTGAAAGTTTTGCATTTTTGGCTTGATTCATGCATTGCCAACAAGGGGGAGAAGTTTGAGCTTGAAATGGCTTGTTGGACGCGTTTAGAAGGTTTTCGAGTGGTTTCGAGCCATTTCGGGTTTCGTTGTACACCGGTCGACCGGTGATGAGCACCGGTCTGACCGGTGTGAGTGCTGGTCCTGTACATATGTTGGGCACCGGTCTGACCGGTGGTGATGACCGGTCTGACCGGTGTGAGCTGAAGTTGCTGCAGCTGCCCTGTTTCATGTGGTTTCTTGCATGCATTCGTCCAGGGGGAGTTGCATTGGTTCAGGGGGAGTTTGCATGTGTGCAGGGGGAGCTCTTTGAGAGTTTTCGAGCTTTGTTTCGGTGGTTTGTGCTCTTTGCTTGAGCTTTTGCTTTGTCTCGGATGTGTCGAGCCGTTGCCCTTGCCTAAGGGGTCCGAGACTTGTCTTCTTCAAGTGATCTTGCTCTTTGCCTTTGTTTGGCTTTCGATCGCTTGTTGGAGTTTCTTTTTGTTCGTTTCTTTTTCTTTTCTTTTCTCTCTTGTTACTTTCGTGTGGGTGTTGTCAATGCACTCATCAAGGGGGAGATTGAGGACCATGTGTGGTTCGAGGACCGGTGGATGGTCGCTTCCTTGTGTGATGAGTGATTGACAACGTTGTGTGGACTGATTCTTGGCTAAGTATTGCAGGTGCAGGTTGCGGCTTGACTCGTGTTGGTGCAGGTGAAGAACAAGCGCGAAAGGTCGTTGCCGGTGAGGCCTCCGGGTGTGGAGAAGACAAGTAGGCTTCGTTCGAGGGACCCGGTGGCCGGCGGGGTCAAGTGCGGACCGCATGGTGGCATGAACAAGAAGATGAAGTCGTGGACGGTTTCTTGGTTGAGCCTCAAAACCAAGGTCGAGCCGGGACTACGTGGGAGCCAAGTCATGAGTGGAGATTGGCGGAGGCTACACCGAGTTCGCGGGGTTTCCGGTGGTTCACCGAAAACCACCGGGTTCCTTGGTTGATCCACAAAGCCAAGACCGGAGAACCGAAGACGGAGGTGCAAGGCGGCACGGACCGGTCCGACCGGTGGGTCCGACCGGTCGGCCGGTGGGGACCGGTCGGCCGGTGAGGAGCACCGGTCGACCGTGTGCGACGACGCGGTCCCGAATCTTCGAAGCGGAGGACACGCGTCGGGATCGCATGGCTTGCGTCGAGGCTACGCAGGGTGCGGTCGCCGGGCATCCGTCCGATGGTGAAGACATCAAGAATTCCAAATCCGCCCTTGAGGGGCTTGTATTCCTAGTTAGTAGAGAGGGGCATTTTAGACATTCGGTTGCCGCCTATATAACCCAAGAGGTGAGAGGATGGCAGCCAACTCTTGGAACCCTAGCTCATTAGTTTTCCTATTTTCCACCTATTTTCCTTAGGTTTTCTCTAGGACTAGCAAGAGAGCTTCACGGAGAGATCTTGTAGAGAGGGATGGATGATCGGGCGGCTTGCTAGACCTTGTACGAACCTTTGTTTCATGTATAGATGATTCGGCGTGGTTCCTCAAGGTTTGGATGTGTTTTCCCCGGTTGTTCTTGGTGGTGATTTTCGGAGCCCTCTCTCGGTGATTTCCTTGGGTTGTTTTCGGGGCTTTTCTCTTGGGGATTTGATGGGGGAAATTTGTGGGAACCCTTCGTGGTTCTTTGGGCTGTGATTCCCCTCCCAAATCCGTGAGTAAAAGTGCTCGATTTTGGGGTTTCTTGAGTTCTTGGGTTGGAAGTGTTTTCGGCGGGATTTCTTCGATTCCTCCTTTTTGGACGAGTTTTGGTGGGATTAAATTTGGCTATGAACTCCTCATGAGGTGTTCATGATATCCCCAAAGTCTTGTTCAAGTCCGTGGAGCGATTCGGGAGATCGAGATTTGGATTTGGGGGAGTTGACCCGCGGGTGCTTGTTCATCCCGAGCTGCCCAGGCTACACCGGTCTGACCGGTGCTCTTGACCGGTCTGACCGGTGCAAGCCCTTGTGGGATTTTGCTCGGGTGAACGTCTTGGTGTGTTCGTTGTTGTCCCGTGTTGCTGCTGTTTCGAGTTTGGGTCCGTTTGGTGGTCGGTTGGCCTGTTTGGTGCCTTGGGGGCTTTCAGGCTGCCATCGGTCTGACCGGTGTGTCTCACCGGTCTGACCGTGTAGAGCCACTTAGTGTAAGTTGCTCAGTTTCACCAGCAGGGACCGGTCTGACCGGTGGTGCTCACCGGTCTGACCGGTTTGGGTCTCGTAGACTCGAGGTTTGGTTTTTCCGCTGCGTTTCTCGGGTCGGAAGGTTGCGTGTTGGTTCCTAGGTCCGGTGGCACTCCGGTGGCTACGTGGGCTTGACCAACCTTGGTAGTGAGTCGGAGACGTGTGTTGGAAGCCGCGTTCGTCTTGTTGGAGTTTTCATCTCCTTCGAGAAGAATTTTTATCGGCTCCCATTCACTCCCCCCCCCTCTCTCGGTTCGCCGTATCGGTCCTTCAAAGCCCTTCATAGAGTTCATAATCGACCAGCTTGTCCCTGATGACAAAGCGGAGCGAGAACGCATCACGCGGCGAAGTGCCAACTACGTCGTGATTGGTTCCAACCTATACAGAAAAGCTGCCTCTACTAGCATCTTGATGAAGTGTGTCCTATGATCGAAGGGTCTACAACTCTTAGCGGAGATCCACAGCGGCGAGTGTGGCTGCCACGCGGCATCCACCAACTTGGTCGGTAAAGCCTACCGATCTGGATTCTATTGGCCCACGACCGTAACTAACGCTAAAGACCTCGTCAAGAGGTGCAAAGGATTCCAGTTCTTTGCCAAATAGCAGTACCTGCCAGCTCAGGCCATGCACACTATTCCTCCATCTTGGCCCTTCGCTGTGTGGGGTCTCGATGCGGTAGGACTGTTTCAGACCACTCTGGGCGGCTACAAACATATTCTGGTTGCCGTCGATAAATTCACCAAGTGGATTGAAGTCCGACCTGTTGCGAAAGTAACATCGAAAGAAGCAGTTAAATTCATTGGAGATATCAAACACCGCTTCGGTGTACCTAACAGGATCATCACCGACCTAGGCAAAGCTTTCACTGGCTCGGTCTTCTGGGACTTCTTCCAGCATAACCTTATTGACGTCTACTACTCCTCGGTCGCCCACCCATGGTGCAATGGCCAAGTCGAAAGAGCCAACAACATGGTGCTCCAAGCACTCAAGGACCGTATCTACGACGACGCCTACAACTACGCCACCAGATGGTTAGCCGAGCTGCCTCACGTAATCTAGGGTCTCAGGACTCAAGTCAGCTCTGCGACAGGCTTTTTGCCCTTCTTTCCGGTCTATGGATCAGAAGCCGTACTTCCTATCGACGTCGCTTTTGGAGCTCCACGGATTCAGTTCTACGAGGAAGGAGAGGCCGAGCAAACATGTCGCATCGACCTCGACAGTCTCGAAGAACAAAGACTTGCCGCTGTCATGAGACAAGCTCGTCATGACCAACAACTACATCGCTATCATGATCACAACGTTAAGGAAACCTCCTTCAATGTCGGCAACCTCGTCCTTAGACGCATCCAAAAGACCGATGACATGCACAAGCTCTCTGCCCCTTGGGAGGGACCTTCATTGTCACCGAATTAATCAGCCCGTCAACATATCGACTTCAGTGGTGCGACGGGTAAGGAGTGCCCAACCCTTGGAACATGGAGCATCTACAACGATTCTATCCGTAGATTAGTTTCTAAATTCAAGCTATGTATTTTCCTCTTTTGTACCTCTCTTTTTTAGATTAAATAAATAAGTATTTCAAGCAGTCATCTGCTATGAGTCGAGCACTACCTCCTCCTTCCTCATACCGTAACCCCCCTCGACATGCTCGGGGGCTTGGCTAAAGCCAACATCTAGGTCGCAAGACCTGGGGGTTCCAAGTCTTCCTTACTCCTTCCCCTCAACATGCTCAGGGGCTTGGCTAAAAAGCGAACCTAAGGGTCGCCCCAACCTAAGGATATCATCGCAAAACGAGTATGAAGCCTCCTGCCACCACAAGCATGCTTGGTCAGGAAGGTCGCTAGTTCTGAACCCTAGGCTCCTCCCTCGCGCACCGACCTCTCGTAAGCGTCCACTCCGAGCCGTAGAGGTCGGGGAAGCCAGCCTCTCCGTGAGTAGTGGATAGCGAGTCAAGAACATAATACGTCGTCATCTACAAGACCAACCAAACTCGTGCGGGCAAAAAAGGCACTTCGTTAAAGTTCTCTTCAACATGTTTCCAGCAATTTTTACAAGTCATGAGGGGAGGGGGAGGTACAGCTCCTAGCCACTACTGGTTGCCGTTGTCGCCACCTTCGCCTCCGGCTCCATCATCGCCTTCAAAGTCTATGCTCTCTGCCACCTTGGTGGCAGCTTCATCAACTTCGAGCTCTAGGGCTCGAAGGTCCTTCGAGGTGTCCGCACCGCCCTTGATCTTGGTTATGTCGACCTCAGGATAGTGAGACTTGACTCTCACCAGTGCACCGGTCGCAGCCGCCAAGCCAGTCGCCCTCAACAAATGTAACAACTAGTTAGGAGTATCTACCAGGCGATCGACGATGGACTGCTGCTGATCCCCTTTCTCCGGAACAGGTATGCAAGACATTGCATAATTGGCAGCACACTTGAGGTCATTCAGCTCCACCTCATACCCTGCAATGGTGATTTGGTCACTCTGCAATGACTTCAAAACAACCTCGAACTCGACTTCAAGGCCCCGACGAGTTGCGGTCTCATAAGCCAGCTTTTGAGATATGGCGTACTCACTCTCGGTGGCTTCCTTCATCGCCCGTTTGAGTTCCAGGCCCCCAGCCTCGATCTCCCGGACCCTGACCTCTAGGTCTCGAACCTTGCTCCTAGAGGTCGCTAGAGCATTCTTCAGCTCCTCTTCGCGGTTACGGAAATCTGTGCACACAACAGTTAGCTGACAGCTAACGACCTCCTATTTAAAAGGGACAGAGACTAAAACTTACCAGTAGCCGTAGTGTTAAACTGCGCAGTGGCTTCCACGGCCTTGCGCCTCTCCTCAGCGAGCTCGCCCTCGAGCCTCTTCTTATCGGCAGCCACCGCCTCACGGACCTCCTTGAGCTCTCGCTCAAGGTCGACAATCCGTTGTTCCTTCTCCTCGGCATGCTTTAGCAGGTCGGCCCGACCCTTGGCCCTCTCTGCTAGCGACTATTACAGCACAACCAAGTCATCGGCAACATTTCAACAGCAAACAAGCAAGTGACAGTAACTCATCGTGGGCAACTCACCGTGAGCGCGTTGTTGATGGTGACGATGCTAGTCCGCAAAGCTTGCATGTCCTCATTGTCTTCGAACCAATCCTCCTGCCAAGGGGTGCGATTCCAATTAATTGATCGCCGCGACAACCTTGGGCTTGAAGATGAAGATGGAGGTACCTGTGCGCCAGATGTTTCTGGACCTCCCGGCGCCAGGTCGATCCGAGGCTGGTCCCCGACCACACCCTCAGCCCCACCAGGAACTGTCCTGATGGGGTCGACATCTATGATTGTTGGGGAGGTCGCGCCCCGACGTCCCCAGCTGAGGTCCCGACACCTTCGTAGTGCGCGGGGGAGAACCCGCCCTCGTGTCAGCCACGGGAAGCAAAGCCACCATGCCCTCCACCACTCCTCATGGCAGGGTAGTGGTGCGCGCATCATCTGCAAGTACTTCCCCCACGACCTGTGGCTCAGGCGACCTTGTGCGGGAGGGAGACGATGGGGCAACCGGCACCCCTTGTGGCCTCACCACAGGCCTGCATGGCAAAATACTTCGTCAAGACAAAGATCACATAAAAAGCATAAAGACTGAATCAGCCCTCAAGTTTGTACCTCGTCACGACAGGAAGCCGAGTCTTCGGCCAAAACACCCGGGGCTTAATAGCTGCAGGTGTCTTTGCCCCGCCGCCTCGGCCTCGCGCCGCGCCTCCAAAATACATCGGAGAGCGTGTCCAATGTCTTTGGGCTCGAAAGAAGCAACAAACGCAGCATGAGCAAAATGGGAATTGTTTCGAACCCTCGACCGTGTAGTGCGTTCATTCATGTCGCCGATGATCCTCGAAGCCGGGTGATCCACTTGAACTCGCCGGGGAGGTTCTTGCCTCGAAGCTACCTCCCCCTCAACATCAGCTTCTCCTCGTTCTTGATTTGTCGTCGTAGGTGTAGCAGAGGGTCCATCCATCATCGTAGTCGAAGTAGTGGGTACATGTTCAGCTGGGGGCACCGCACCGCCATCTTCATCATCACCATGTTCATGCTCCTCCTCTTGAAAGATCTCCTCGCCAAGCCCATCATCACTCGCACACTCAAAGACAAGCCGACTACGTGGCTCTGTCTTGTCGAAGGTTACCTCGCAAGTCTCCATGATTTGGTTAGTTTCAAGATTGAGCACACGATATGCTCTAGAATGAGATGCATAACCAAAGAAAATGCCATCGACAGACCTAGCCTCAAACTTATCCAACTTCTCGCCCTTCTTCGAATGAAACACTTGCAACCAAAGACATGGAAGTGACTCACCTTGGGTGTGCGACCATGCATTAACTCATAGCATGTCTTCTTCTTGTGCACTCTGAGGTATATCCTGTTCGACACATAGCACGCGGTATTCACCGCCTCGCCCCAATACCTCCTCGGAGTCCTATGCTCATCAAGCATCGTCCGAGCCATCTCGCACAAGGTCACGTTCTTCCTTTCCACAACACCATTCTAGGGAGGCGTATACGGACTCGAAAACTGGTGCTCAAGACCCAAGTCATGGCAAAAGGTTTCAAAACGAGAGTTCCTGAATTCCGAGCCATTATCACTGCGGATAGCTCGTATGGCATCTCCGTGCCTCTCGTTCCTCAACCTCAAGACTAGATCTCGAACAAAACCAAACGTCTCCCCCTTCTCCTCAAGAAAGAACACCCACGCATATCGAGAATAGTCGTCCACCACAACAAGGACATACCACTTCCCACCCGCAGATCGCACACGAGCTGGGCCAACAAGGTCCATATGGAGCAGCTCGCATGGACGCTCAGTCATCACATCGGTGAGAGGCGGGTGAGAAGAGGCCACCATCTTGGCATGCCTACACGGAGCACAAACCAACTCTTTCTCAAGCCTCAACCGTGGCAATCCTCGGACCAAATTGAGTTTACTCAAGCGAGACAAAAGGTCAAAGCTCAAGTGACCCAACTTCCTATGCCACCTCCACAACTCACTCGAAGAACCGACCAAGAAACAACACTCCACACCCGAAGACCGAGAAAAATCAGCACGAAACACCCGACCCTCGGGAACGACCATACAAACCAGTCCCCTCGAGAGTCCATAATCCGAGAACCACCCGGCCGAAACAACACCTCAAAGCCCTCATCCAACAACTCGGGACACGAAATCAAATTGTACCCCGGCGATTGAACAAGAGCAACACGCCTCGAGTGATCTTGTCACTCACTTTTATCTCACCTTCGAAAGCACACGCCCACGCCCATTGTCCCCAAAGGTGATGTACCTCTTTGTCACCACCGGACGAGACTTGAGAACCACCCCCCGTCTCCGGTCATATGCCTCGAGCAACCGGAGTCAATCAACCAAATGTTCTTCAAGTCTCCCACCCGAAATTCAAAAACAAGCACGTGAGCAAACAAACGACTCAAAGACCGGGGTTAGTACCAAAGGAGGAAAACCCGGTGCCGAGCCATTTGCTCGAAAGTGGGGTTAGCACACATCAAGCTATCTTTCCTACCATAACTACCACCACGAACACCACCTCGGTAACCATTCCGAGGAAACCACCCCTCCTTTGCACGGAGGAGGACCAAAACCACGGAAGACAACCCGTGGAACGTCCCTCCTCTCCTTCTCAAAGCTATGACTCCTCCCATCCCCGTAGTGAACTCGAGGGGGAGAATGCCTAGCAACCCGACCACCCGCTCGTCTCTCCGGACCAACCACCAAGAACCCCACCTCTAGACCTGAAACCTCTCGACTCACCACCTCGAAAACCACTCCGCCCCGGGACTGGGGGGGCGGTTAAACCGCCTAGCCAGGCCGGTCTAACCGCCCCCTCTGGGCTGGGCCGGTCTGACCGCCTAGCCAGGCCGGTCTGACCGCCCCCTCTAGAACTGCTCCTCGGCTGCGGGAACTCGCATCTCCCCATGCCGGAACACTTCTCACCACAGCCTTACCCCTGGGCAGTGGCATACGAGGCTTAGGTACACCATGGGAAGGGTTGTACCTATCCTTGTTCGCCCACTCCTTTGCCATCCTCCCTTCCCGCTTCCTCTTGAAGCAAAACTCATCCTTGTGACCCTCTTTCCCACAATGGCCACAACAGAACCTCACAAGCTTAGGTTTAGGCTTGGATTGGGGCTGCTCGCTTGGTTTCTCTCCACTCAACTCCTCCACCGATTTCTCCTCACTTGCCTTCTCACTCACTTTCCCAAAGAACACTTTCCCGGAAGTGCTCACAAACTTGATAGACCTTCGGAGATCATTTGTGGGTGTAGGAAATATAGGTGGAGGCTGGGGTTGTGTCTAGTCGGTTCCTAAGATGGTTGGGTTTTGGAGGGAAATCATTTTTGTGGTGGGTTTTTGGTGGCTCCGGGATATTCTCTCCACTTCCTTCACCAACCTTGTTTGCCCCAAGCCCCTCACCATCTTGCCTCTTAAAGGCCTCGATCATCATCCTCAACTGAGGCTCATGACCGGACAACCAACCCATCAACTTCCTCAAATCATCATTCTCATCCTGCAAACGATCAACATAATGTGCAAGCTCCAAATTTTTCAATGCATGCATTTCACGGGTAGAGCAAGATGTAGGCATGGGTTCATTCAATTTAGCCTCGAGCGACTAGTGTAAGCATGCATCTCATCAATCTTAGCATGCAAAACAGGGCAAGAAGTGCAAGCACCTAGCAAAGCAGGTCTAGACTTAAGCTCAGCCACTTCAACCCTAAGCACATCTAGTTCCTCACACTTGGAGGCATGCTTCTCCTTAAACAAAGCAAGATCAGCAAGGAATATGGAACAATCAGCACAATCATTATCATCCGAAACAACAGGGCTAGCCTTAAGCGAATCAATCTCAAGCTTGCTATCAAGCACCTGTGTCTCTAGCTCAGCCACTCTAGTCCTAGCATCCTCGAGTGAAGCCCTAAGCTCTTTCCTCATTTTCTTGGCCTCTCTAAGCATGTCATCACGGTTATCAAGCAAAGAGCCAAGCCTCTCATTCTCCTGGCGCAAGAAGGGAAGTTCATCACGCACCTCGTCGTCGGACTCAGAGTCCGAGTCGCTCCGTGTGCTCTTCTTGCCGCCGGAGCTCGGCGCCATGGTGCGAAGCCATCTCTCGCGGCGCCTCGGCCCGCTCGGGTTCTTGGACGACTTCTTGTTCTTGCGGCGATCTCCCTCGTCTTCACTCGCTGCTCGAGCTCGAGGTGGAGTACGCGGACCCGGAGTCGACGTCGCTCTCTCCAACCATCGCTCGGGCCTTGCCTCGGCCCTCCTTCTTCCTCGATCGTCGCTCGTCCTTGTACTTGTTCTTGTGCTTGCTCTTGTGGTCGCGCCTCGAACGGTACTTGCCATCGTTCATCCTCGGCTTGTGCTTGTAGCTGTCCTTGTTCTCGGCCTTCTCGGGCGTCGGCGACGAAGTGTCCCGCTTGCCGCATCGGGAAGCAGTCCTCGTGTTCCTCCTCATGTTCACGCGGTTCTCGTGCGGCCTCTCGAACCGCCTCGTCAACGGCGCCGGCTCGTCCTCTCCAAGGTCATCAAACTCCTCATCCGGCATAAACATCAAAGAGGAAAACAAGAACATCCTGGTGGATGGGTTAGAGTTAGTCTTTCCTTTGCAACCACCAACGAGGGCAAGACTATGGGAGTCGGTCGGTCCCTCGAGCTTGGCGGTCATGCCCCTATCCACCTCGGGCGACTTGAGCTTCGAGAACGGCTCGTTCACCGTCGAGTATCATACCTCTCCGACTCGACTATGGCCTCGAACTTTCCGCCCCATATCGTACGATCCAAAGAGTGTAAGAGCTTGACCGCTCTATCATGATCATCGTACGAGAGCACGTCCACATTGGCCCTCATGTTGTTCACCACCACCGTGAACCTCTGAAACAAGGCATCGATGGACTCACCGGGGAGATGAGTGAAGTTCTCGTACTCTCTCCGGTAGGTCGCATACATCCGTGCCTGAACCTGGGCGTTCCCAACATGAGCCTCCTTCAACACCGCCCAAATCCTACAAGCCAAGTGCTCGGTGTGCACCCGATCGAACTCAGGCTAACACAAAGCACGAAACAAGTAGTCGACCGCCTTATTGTTGGCGTCGAATCTGTCCCTCGACCCTGGAGCAAGGAAATCCATCGCCGGATATAGCCTCGTGTCCACCGTGACATCCCAAAGCGGTCGACCCTTTCCGCGGAGGAACGCACCCATCCGCTTGCTCCACATCCGGTAGTTCTTGCCATCGAAGTGTGGAGGACCCGAACCCCGTTCTCGGTACGCCATCCTTGGATCTTAGACCGGTTAGAGTCAACAAAGACCCGAACCGACTCGATACCACTTGAAGGACCGATTAGGCGACCGAGAGAGGGGGAGTGAATGGGAGCCGATGAAAATTCTTCTCGAGGGAGATTGAAACTCCAACATGACGAACTAGCTCGGTTGAACCCCCAAAATCACACGCTCCGCACTTCTACCTCCCGTTTGCCAAAACCACGTAGCCACCGGAGTGCTACCGGTCCTAGGAACAAAGTCTACCAGCAACCACAACACACGTGCAGCACCGACGGCGGAAACAACTCGAAAGCCGGCTAACCGGAGGGGGGCGGTTAGACCGGGTATAGGGGGCGGTTAGACCGCCTCCACCTAGCAACCAGGAAATCCTCCAAAACGCCTCTTCCGAGCACCAAAACACACCACGGTTTCACCAACAGAGATCTCCGGTCAAGGCCATGATAGCTACCAAAAAATCTTGGCGAAAACCAAAACTTCACCAAAGGGCCTAGGGGCGGTTAGACCGGCTACCGGGGCGGTCTAACCTCCGTACCCAAAGCAACGAACCCCCGACCAAGAACACCTAGCAAACCGTACGAGAACGACCCCAAATTTCACCCGGACACTCCTCGATCAAGGCGAACAAACTCACGAGAGGAAAATCCGGCGAAACAAAACTTTGACCGGAAACACCCGGGCGGTTAGACCGCCCCTTCCGTAAAACGAACCCGCGGGTCAAACCTCAACTTCCTCGCGCCCGATCTCCCGAATCACTTCACGGATTGCAGCCAAACTTCGGAAATAGCCGGGTTACCTCCCGGCAACCTCTACCTCAAAGGAATCGACCCGAAACGCTCACAATCAAGAGGAATCGAAGAAATAGATTCACTAGGTCAAGAACTCGCCCAACTCAAGAAACCACCAAATTGAGTCCGATTCAAAGGGGATTTGGGGGCAAAGTCACCAGCCAAAGAGGCACAAGAACCTCATACGTGACACCCACCAAAAACCCCAAGAAATCGTCCTCAAAACACCGCCAAAAAGAGCTCCGAAAATCAACACCAAAGAGACGGGAAAACCACCATGGTGAACAACGCCAAACCTTCTATACATGCCATGAATGGTTCGTACAAGGTCTAGCTTGCCACCCAAACATCCATCCCTCTCTCTAGATCTCACATGAAGCTCTCAAGCTAGCCTTCTAAAATCCTAAGGAAAATGGAGAACGAAAATGGAAAAACCAAATGAGCTAGGGTTCCAAGAGTTGGCTGCCATCCACCCATCTAATGAGTATATATGGAGGCACCCAAAAGACTAAACTACCCTTCACTAATAACTAGGGATACATGCCCCTCGAGGGCGAATTTGGAAGTCTTCATGTATTCACCATCGGACGGATGCCCGGCGACCGCAACCTGCTTAGCCTCGACGCAAGCCTTGCGATCCCGACGCGTGTCCTCCGCTTTGAAGCTTCTCGGCGCCGGCGGGCAGGGCGGTCCGACCGCCCCCCTAGGCGGTTAGACCGCCCTGGGGGGATCCGACCGGCCCCAAGCGGTCCGACCGCCCCTCCCGGGCGGTTGAACCGCCCGGGTGGCCGCACCTCCTCGTCGAGTCTTCGGCCTCGGTTTTGTGGCTCAACCGAGTAACCCGGTGGTTTTACGGTGAACCACCGCAAACCCCGCGAACTCCGTGTAGCCTCCGCCAATCTCCACTCATGACTCGGCTCCCACATAGTCCCGGCTCGACCTTGGTTTTGAGGCTCTACCAAGAAACTATCCACGACTTCATCTTGCTTTGTTCATGCCATCATGCGGCCCGCACTTGACCCCCGCCGGCCACCGGGTCCCTCGAACGAAGCCTACTTGTCTTCTCCACACCTGGAGGCCTCACCGGCAATGACCTTTTGCGCTTGTTCTTCACCTCGCACCAACACGAGTCAAGTCGCAACCCGCACCTGCAATACTTAGCCAAGAATCAGTCCACACAACGTTGTCAATCACTCATCACACAAGGAAGCGACCATCCACCGGTCCTCGAACCACACATGGTCCTCGGACATGCTTCCGGTGCGGCAAGCCGGGACACTTCGTCGCCAACTGCCCGGAGAAGGTCGAGAACAAGGATGGCTACAAGCACAAGTCGAGGATGGATGGCAAGTACCGGTCAAGGCGTGACCACAAGAGCAAGTACAAGAACAAGCACAAGGACGAGCGACGATCGAGGAAGAAGGAGAGGCACGAGCGATGGTGGGAGTGAGCGACGTCGACTCCAGTTCCGCGTACTCCACCTCGAGCTCAAGTAGTAGTGAAGATGAAGGTGATTGTCGCAAGAGCAGGAAGTCGTCCAAGAACCAGAGCGGGCTGAGCTGCTTCGCTAGAGACGGCTTCTGCACCATGACGCTGAGCTCCGACAGCAAGAAGAGCACACAGAGCGACTCGGACTCTGACTTCGACGACGAGGTGCGTGATGAACTCCCCTTCTTGCGCCAGGAGAATGAACAGCTTGGCTCGTTGCTTGACAATCGTGATGACATGCTTAGAGAGGCCAAGAAAATGAGGAAAGAGCTTAGGGCTTCACTAGAGGATGCTAGGACTAGAGTGGCTGAGCTAGAAACACATGTTCTTGATAGCAAGCTTGAAATTGATTCCCTTAAGGCTAGCTCTGTTGTTTCTGATGAGGTTGATTGTGCTGATTGCTCTATTTTCCTTGCTGATCTTGCCTTGTTTAAGAAAAAGCATGCCTCCAAGTGTGAGGAACTAGATGTGCTTAGGGTTGAAGTGGCTGAGCTTAAATCTAGATCTGCTTTCCTAGGTCCTTGCACTTCTTGCCCTGTCTTGCATGCTAAAACTGATGAGATGCATGTTTACACTGCTTCTCTTGAGGCTAAGCAGAAAGAACCAATTCCTACATCTTGCTCTACCTGTGAATGAATGCTTTGAAGAATTTGGAACTTGCACATTATGTTGATCGCTTGCAGGATGAGAATGATGAGCTGAGAAAGTTGATGGGTTGGTTGTCTGGTCATGATCCTCAGTTGAGGATAATGATCGAGACATTCAAGAGGCGGGATGGTGAGGGACTTGGGGCAAACAAGGTTGGTGAGGGATGTGGAGAGAACATTCCAGAGCCACCAAAAACCCACCACAAAAATAATTTCCCTCCCAAACCTAACCATCTTAGGAACCGACTGGACACAACCCCAGCTCCACCCGTGTTTCCCCTACAAACAAATGATTTCCAAAAGCCTATCAAGTTTGTGAGCACCTCGGGGAAAGTGTTCTCTGGGAAAGAGAGTGATAAGGCTAGTGAGGAGAAACCCGTGGAGAAGTCGAGTGGAGAGAAGCCAATTGAGCAGCCCCAACCCAATACTAAACCTAAGCTTGTGAGGTTTCATTGTGGCTATTGTGGGAGAGATGGCCATAAGGATGAGTTTTGCTTCAAGAGGAAGAGAGAGAGGAGAGAATGGCGAAGGAGTGGGCTAACAAGGACCAGTACCACCCTTCCGATGGTGTACTTGAGCCTCGTGTGCAGATGCCCAGGGCTAAGGCGAGTGAGAGGACAGTTTCGTCTTGGGGAGAGCGAAAGGCTGTTGGAGGTGCTGCTGGCCGGGCTACACCGGTCAGACCGGTGAGGGGCACCGGTCAGACCGGTGCAGGCCTGGACAGGCAGCGGTTCGGGTTTCGTGCTCGTACAGGTGCGAGGTTTGGTTCTGGAGGTCGTGGTTCTGGTGGTTGGGCTGGAGAGTTTGCAGGAGGTCAGTTTGCTAGGCGTTCTCCCCCTCGTGCTCAATACGGGGATGGGAGGATCCATACTTTGAGTTGGAGAGGAGGGACACACCACGGGCTTTCTTTCGTGGTTTTGGTCCTCCTCCAGGTAGAAAAGGTTGGTTCCCTCATGGTGGTTACCGTGGTGGTGTTCGTGGAGGTAGCTTTGGTAAGAAAGATGGTTTGGTTTGTGCTAACCCCACTTTCGAGCAAATGGCTCGGCACTGGTTCTACTCTTTTGGTACTAACCCCAGTGTTGAGTCATTTGTTCGCTCACATGCTCGTTTTTGAATTTCAGGTGGGAGACTTGAAGAACATTTGGTTTATTGACTCCGGTTGCTCGAGGCATATGACCGGAGACAAGGGGTGGTTCTCAAGTCTCGTTCAGTGGTGACAAGGAGGTACATCACTTTCAAGGACAATGGCGTGGGCGTGTGCTTTCAGAAGGTGAGATTAAGGTGAGTGACAAGATCACTCTCAGGCGTGTTGCTCTTGTTCAATCGCTGGGGTACAATTTGCTTTCTGTGTCCCAACTGTTGGATGAGGGTTTTTAGGTGTTGTTTCGGCCTGGTGGTTCTCGGATTTTGGACTCTCGAGGGGACCTTTTCTGTATGGTCGTTCCCGAGGGTTAGGTGTTTCGTGCTGATTTTTCTGTCTTCTGGTGTGGAGCGTTGTTTCTTGGCTGGTTCTTGGAGTGAGTTGTGGTAGTGGCATAGGAAGTTGGGTCACTTGAGCTTTGACCCGCTTGAGTAAACTCAATTTTGTCCGAGGATTGCCACGTTGAGGCTTGAGAAAGAGTTGGTTTGTGCGCCGTGTAGGCATGCCAAGATGGTAGCCTCTTCTCACCCGCCTCTCATCGATGTGATGACTGAGCGTCCATGCGAGCTGCTCCATATGGACCTTGTTGGCCCAGCTCGTGTGCGATCTGCAGGTGGGAAGTGGTATGTCCTTGTTGTGGTGGACGAGTACTCTCGGTATGCGTGGGTGTTCTTTCTCGAGGATAAGGGGGAGACATTTGGTTTTGTTCGAGATCTTGTCTTGAGGTTGAGGAACGAGAGGCACGGAGATGCCATACGAGCAATCCACAGTGACAATGGCTCAGAATTCAGAAACTCTCGTTTTGAAACCTGTTGCCATGACATGGGTCTTGAACACCAGTTTTTGAGTCCGTATACGCCTCCCCAGAATGGTGTTGTGGAAAGGAAGAACAGGACCTTGTCTGAGATGGCTCGGACAATGCTTGATGAGCATAGGACTCCGAGAAGGTTCTGGGCTGAGGCGGTGAATACCGCATGTTATGTGTCAAACAGGATCTATCTCAGAGTGCATAAGAAGAAAACATGCTACGAGTTGATGCACGGTTGCACACCCAAGGTGAGTCACTTCCATGTCTTTGGTTGCAAGTGCTTTATTCTGAAGAAAGGGAAGAAGCTGGATAAGTTTGAGGCTAGGTCTATCGATGGTATTTTCTTTGGTTATGCATCTCATTCTAGAGCATATCGTGTGCACAATCTTGAAACTAACCAAATCGTGGAGACTTGCGAGGTAACCTTCGACGAGACACAGCCACGTAGTCAGCTTGTCTTTGAGTGTGCAGGTGATGATGAACTTGGCGAGGAGATCCTTCAGGAGGAGGAGCATGAACATGGGGACGATGAAGATGGTGGTGTGGTGCCCCCGGCTGAACATGTACCTACTACTTCGACTACGGTGGTGGACGAACCTTCTCCCACACCTACGACGACAAATCAAGATCAAGGAGAAGCTACTATTGAGGGGGAGGTAGCATCAAGGCGAGAACCTCCCCGGCGAGTACAAGAGGATCACCCAGCTTCGAGGATCATCGGCGACTTGAATGAATGCACTACACGGTTGAGGGTTCAAAACAATTCTCATTTCGCTCATGCTGCATTTGTTGCTACTTTTGAGCCCAAAGACATTGGACACGCACTATCTAATCATAATTGGGTTAATTCGAGGCATGAGGAGTTGGAGAACTTTGAGAGGAATCAGGTTTGGGAATTGGTTGACCCTCCCCCAGGGTGTAAGCCGATTGGTACTAAGTGGTTGTGGAAGAACAAATAGGGAGAGAAAGGTGAAGTGGTGAGAGACAAGTCAAGGCTTGTTGCTCAGGGGTTCAGTCAGAAGGAGGGGATCAACTACGAGGAGACTTTTGCTCCCGTAGCCCATTTGGAGGCGATAAGGATCCTTCTAGCCTTTTCTGTGGCTAAAGGATTCAAGTTGCACCAAATGGATGTGAGGAGTGCTTTCCTGAATGGTGTGTTGGAGGAAGAAGTGTATGTGAGGCAACCACCAGGGTTTGAGAGTGAGAAGTACCCCCACTGGTGTACAAGTTGAGGAAGGCGCTTTATGGGTTGAAGCAGGCGCCTAGAGCTTGGTATGGTAGGTTCAGGGGGTTCTTGTTCGAGAGAGGTTTTGAGATGGGGAAGGTTGATCAGACCTTGTTTCTACTTAGGCAGGGCAGAGATATCCTGATTGTGCAGGTGTACGTGGATGATATGTTCTTTGGTGGCTCGACTAACTCTCTTGTAGCAAGGTTTGCAGAGGATATGAGTAAGGAATTTGAAATGAGCATGATGGGCGAGTTGCAGTTCTTCCTCGGGCTACAAATCAAGCAATCAAAGGAAGGAACATTTGTGCACCAAGCTAAGTAAACCAAGGACATTGTGCGGAAGTTCAAGATGGAGGACTCCAAGGCTATGACGACGCCGATGAGTACGACTACAGCTCTTGATGCGGACGAGGAAGGTGAACATGTGGACCAGAAGGAGTACCGAAGCATGATCGGGTCACTCCTCTACTTGACGGCGACGAGGCCGGACATCCAGTTCTCGGTATGTCTGTGCGCTCGTTTTCAAGCGTCTCCGAGGACTTCGCATCGGCAAGCGGTGAAGCGAATTTTCAGGTACTTGCGTCACACTCCTGACTTCGGCCTTTAGTACTCCACGTCCTCTTCTTTGGTGCTTCATGGTTTTTCGGATGCGGATTTTGCCGGGTGTCGGTTGGATAGGAAGTCCACTTTTGGGACTTGCCAGTTTTGGGTTCTTCTTTGGTGTCTTGGTCTTCCCGCAAACAGTCGAGTGTTGCTCAATCCACTACTGAGGCAGAGTCGTTGCCGCTGCTAGTTGTTTGCTCTCAGCTCCTTTGGATTTCATACACCATGAGTGACTTTGGTGAGGAGTATACTCATGTCCCACTTCAATGTGACAGCACCAGTGCCATAAGCGTTGCAAAGAACCCAGTGCTCCATTCCAAAACCAAGCACATAGAAGTGAGGTGTCATTTTCTGAGAGACAACATAGAGAAAGGAAAGATAGCGTTCATCCATGTACCCACACATGACCAACTAGCCGATATTTTCACCAAACCCCTAGAGCAAGCAACTTTCACTCGTTTGCGGGGGGAGCTTGGTGTGTGTTTGATTTCTTGAGTTGGGTGTGTGGGAGCTCCTTTGTAGCATATGTATAGCTTTCCTTTGTGCATTTCTTGCATTTGGCATGGCATATGTAACATGATGTATAGGCATCCTTTTATCTTAGATTGCATGCATTTTGTATCATATGCATTGGATAGGAAAAGCTTCTCCGATATACATTGTTCACCATGGAATGCTATATATGTCTTTGTGAGCTTGTTTGGTATGCTATGGTTAGTTTGGCTTAGCTCTTGATAATCTTGGTTTATAATCCATGGTTGATAGCTATGTTTTTTTGAAAAATGTTACACATATGCTCTCTCATGTGTAAAAGCCTTTATATGATCTTGACATGTTTTAGTGGCTTGGCTATGCTTAATTTGTGGTTGGATAGCTAGTTTATTGATCATATGGGGCCAAAGGCTCATTTGCCATCATGAATGTTTAGCCCTCTTGCTTCATCTTGTGGAGGGGCATAAGTTCCCTTTTGTCGCAAAGACATTTCATGTACCAAATATGAATCTGAAAATGAAATGTAAAATGCTTGGAAAATGTGCTCCCATGTCATATGTGCTGAATTTAATTTTCTTTGGGTGCTAAACTATTGCATGATGCCTACCAATGAGAAGTCTCATCAATAGAAGTAGGCACATGGCTCGGTGGCTTTGACATGACATGAGGTGCTTGTGGGTGTTTGTGATGGTCTTATGATTAGAATGGCTATCCTAGCATAAAGTTTGTGTGGCTTTGCCATTTTTATATGTTTTGATCATGTTTAGGACTTTGCTCATGAGAGGCAATTTTTTCGCAAAATTGCCCAAATCCATCTTAGCTTCGTCTAATGGTTGTGAAACTTGGTGATCTTGTAGATGATGTCAATACGAAGCTATAGAGTATCTATCTTGCTCATTTGGACATGTGTAGCATCCTATATTGAATTTTGTCTATTTGAGAAGCTCTAGGTTGAAAGTTTTGCATTTCTAGCTTGATTCATGCATTGTCAACAAGGGGGAGAAGTTTGAGCTTGAAATGGCTTGCTGGATGCTTTTAGAAGGTTTTCAGGAGGTTTCGAGCCATTTCTGGGCTCTGTTGTGCACCGGTCGACGGAGTCGAGGTCACCGGTCCGACCTGGTCGAGTGTTGGTCCTGTGCACATGTTGGGCACCGGTCTGACCGGTGGTGGTGACCGGTCTGACCGGTGGGAGCTGAAGTTGTTGCAGCTGCTCTGTTTCAAGTGGTGTTTTGCATGCATTCGTCCAAGGGGAGTTGCATTGGTTCAGGGGGAGCTTGCATGTGTGCAGGGGGTGCTCTTTGTGGATTCTTTTTTTTAGCTTTGGTTTGGTGGTTTGCGCTCTTTGCTTGAGCTTTGTTTTGTCTCGGATGTGTCGAGCTGTTGCCCTTGCCTAAGGGGTCCGAGACTTGTCTTCTTCAAGTGATCTTGCTCTTTGCCTTTGTTTGGCTTTCGATCGCTTGTTGGAGTTTCTTTTTGTTTGTTTCTTTTCCTTTTCTTTTCTCTCTTGTTACTTTAAGTGGGTGTTGTCAATGCACTCATCAAGGGGGAGATTGAGAACCATATGTGGTTCGAGGACCGGTGGATGGTCGCTTCCTTGTGTGATGAGTGATTGACAACATTGTGTGGACTGATTCTTGGCTAAGTATTGCAGGTGCAGGTTGCGGCTTGACTGGTGTTGGTGCAGGTGAACAAGAAGTGCGAAAGGTCGTCGCCGGTGAGGCCTCCAGGTGTGGAGAAGACAAGTAGGCTTCGTTCGAGGGACCCGGTGGCCAGCGGGGTCAAGTGCGAGCTGCATGGTGGCATGAACAGCAAGATGAAGTCATGGACAGTTTCTTGGTTGAGCCTCAAAACCATGGTCGAGCCGGGACTACATGGGAGCCGAGTCATGAGTGGCAATTGGCGGAGGCTACACCGAGTTCGCGGGCTTTCCAGTGGTTCACTAGAAAACCACTGGGTTCCTTGGTTGAACCACAAAGCCAAGACCGAAGAACCGAAGACGATCTTTGCAGCGGTGCGGATCGGTCCGACCGTGGGTCCGACCCGGTCCGACCGGTGGGTCTGACCGGTCTGACCGATGGGTACTGGTCTGACCGGTGAGGAGCACCGGTCTGACCGGTGTGCGATGACGCAGTCTGAAATCTTTGAAGCGGAGGACACGCGTCGGGATCGCAAGGCTTGCGTCGAGGCTAAGCAGGTTGTGGTCGCCGGGCATCCGTCTGATGGAGCGATGACAAAGACTTCCAAAACCGCCCTTGAGGGGCTTGTATCTGTGACAACCCCACCCGAGATAATTCTGTAGTATCGCCTAAACCACTCCATTTGGTCATTAAGCGATAATAAAGAAGTATCCCATTGAGTGTTGCCGGTTTAACGCCCGGTAACTCACTTGACATCACATAGAGGATCGAACGTATGCATTAAAACTCCCACTAAGGAGAGTTCAGAGTGCCTTACAAATTAACCATCACATCCCCGTAGGGTTCATTATTACATAGTTCTTTGACATGAAAGTAAATGGTTCAGAGTTTATTGAAAACAGAGGAAAATAACTAAACGGTACGATCACATCATAGGAGGCCTATCCATGATGCAATCATTCTTCGTCATCCACCCATTCCAGCTCCCAGCCGGGTAGAAGTTCTCAAAGTTCTCCGGGCCACACATCACATGCACTACCTGGAAACAACATTTATAAAGCAAGGCTGAGTATACTAATACTCAGTAAGACTTACCCGTCTGAAAGAAAGACCTTACCTCTAGTCATGCAAGGCTTTTGGCTTGTGGGTTTGTTTGCCAAAAAGCTACTAAGTAGTGAATCCTTACTTTCACATTTTAGCTCAAGTTCTAGTAGAAGTAATCATTACTAGATAAGCAACTACTGCTGTCGGTGCGGAATGTGGTCCCGACACTAACCAGTGATGAGCGCCAAGGTCTATCCCTCAATGGTCGATGCTAAGCAATCAAAGACAGAAGGTTTATCCTAGTTCCGGCCAAGGGCCGTACGTCCAGCAGTGGTGTGCTCGAGGCACTATATTGCTCAGCACCGGGGGTGCCTGTAGTGGGGCAGCTACAAGCAAGGCGGGAGAGGAGGTGTGGCCTCCAAGTCCCTGGTGAAACGGCTGAAAATGTTGTGGGAGAATTGGGGGATGTATGCGTGGCGTGTTGTGCGCTATCTGTTGTCTCCTGTCTTGTGTCTGTGTCCGTTGTCCCCTGCGGTGGGGGACTTCGCCTTCCTTTTATAGGCCAAGGAAAGAGCGAATTACATGCATGCTGCACTATTCAGCTACATGGGGAAGTATGGTGCGCCGCGCTGTACAGTAGGCGGCCGCCTTGACGGTCCTTGCCGCGATCCGGCCATCATGGCGTATCTTGTACCCGAACAGTGGTGGCTTCGAGGGTAAGGGCGTAGTGGTTGGCAGTGACGTCCTCAAGCGGGCTCGAGGGGGTTGCTGACGATGATCCGTACGGGGCACAGTGGCAGGCTTGGTGGCGTCCCGTTCTCGCACGCCTCACAGCGCTGGAGCTGTTGCCACAGTGCCCGGCGTGGAGTTGTACGCACGGGGGCGGCTGCCTGCAGTTAATAGTGGCAGGGATGGCACCCCGCCGGCCTAGCGTCTTGACCTGGCCCTGCAAGGTCACGGGAAAACATTTTGAGGGTGTGGTCGGCCCCCCTTCGAGGGCTCGGCACGTTAGCCGTACAGGAGTAGGCAGAGCGGCGTCACGGGGCTGACACCGGCAATGTCGCGCAGTCTCCCACAGTGGCGGGGATGGGTTCCCCCTAGGGAGTTGGTGCGACAGGACCGGGGCGTGAGTCCCAGGCGCATGATGGCGCCGCCCTGCCGTTTGTCAGAGCATTAAATGCCCGTACCCGCGTACGGTAACGGGCGTGCACGTGCAGAGCGCCCTCGAGCGAGGCGGAGCCCGCTCGAGGGAGGCGTGTACCCTCGAGCGAGGCGGAGCTCGCTCGAGGGAGGCGCGCACCCTCGAGCGAGGCGGAGCCTGCTCGAGGGGACCTTTGAGTGGGCCGCCTTGGTGGGCCGCGGGGGCCACCGCGGCGTGGGCCGTGCCCCGTGTGTGTTAAGAAAGATGCGCTTAACTTTTGGTTTTTTGCAGGTTTTAAGCGGGGTTTCCCCATTTGTTTAAGGGGACCCCCAGGGCTGTCCCCGACAGTAGCCCCCGAGCATCTGCAGGTTCGCCGGCCAGGCTCCCGCAGATGCTGGAGCCTACTGATAGGACGTCCTTCCCCCTGGTTAGCAAACGCTTTCCGTGGGGCCGCGTCAGCGGACCCGCGGGTCCAGCCCCCGAAGCCCTGTAGGAGCGTGAGTGCTCCTGCAGGGGTTTTACCGCTGGAATTGGTCAGAGGGCGTGGTGCATATTCCAACTGGCGTCGGCGATGTTTCAACCGGCTTCGGTGACGCACGCGCAGCTGGTATTTCCCGCGGCCGGCGCAATCCAGGGAGTGTAGCCGTGCGCCGAGCCCCCGAGCCTGGGCCCGTCCGAGGCGATCGGGTAAAGCTCTAAGACTTGTTTTTACCGTGCCCTCGCCGTCCCTCCGCGGGACGGAGGGTGAGGTTTCTGCAACCCCCATCGATCGGGTCGCGGATTGCGGATTCCTCGTTGAGCTGTTAGTGGGTGGTTCGAGTGGACGCCCATGCCCCATTCGATAAGGGTAGGCTGCGCGGTCCGGGGACGCGTCCATTAAAGCGCTTGCGTTGGTTTACTAGGTGGGGCTCGGTCCCGTTCGCTAGGGACCGAGGGCGCGGAAGCTCTCCCTCGGTGGGATCCCCCCGGCTAGCTGCCCTCGCTGGCTCTCGAACACGACACGTGGGGCACCCTCGAGCCGGCGGGCTCGAGGAATGGCTCGAATGCGCGTGCCCTCGTCGTCCCTGACTCTGGTGATTTGGGGCGCCTGTTCGAACCCGTCGAGGGTCAGGCTTCGAACCTCTGATCAGTAGGGTCGTGCGGGGCGGCGGCTAGGCGTTCCCGTCTTTGCATCTGCGAGTTTCGAGGGTCCCTGACCGTGTCAGCCCTCGAAACGCTGATCATTAGTGCGGGGTGACAGCTAGGCGTTCCCGTCTTTGCATCTACGAGTTTCGAGGGTCCCTGATCGTGTCAGCCCTCGAAACGCTGATCAGTAGTGCGGGGTGATGGCTAGGCGTTCCCGTCTTTGCATCTGCGAGTTTCGAGGGTCCCTGATCGTGTCAGCCCTCGAAACGCTGATCAGTAGTGCGGCGAAGGTGCCTGTGGTGCCCGTTTTACTTCAAACGGGCCCCAAGGTTACCAGCCGATGCTTGTACCCTTTGAGGGTCGAATTTTTTCTGAGCCAGTGGCTCGCGCCGCTCGAGGGTCTTCCTTACTTAGTAAGGGACCGGGCCATTTAATGCTTCGCAGCCGCGGCTGTAGTCCCCGCGCGCCGCGGCGCGCCTTTTAGGCGCCGCAACCGTGCGCGTAGTGGGCGGCGTGGGCGAGCGCATGTGACCGCCCGCCACGGCCCTCTTGTTTCTACGCCATGATGATGGCCCGGGAGCGGTTGCGTGGCCGCCGCGGTCGTGGTGGGGCCTGTCCGTCAGCGGGGGAAGATTCCGCCTGCAGTTAATGCGGGCGGGGCTCATGCTCCGGAGAGCACGCCCGCGGCCTTTAAATCTGATGAGGGGGGCGACGGCGGTTTTTACCTTAGCATTCGCCATTCCTGCTCCTCGCGCTCCAGCCCCCGAGTCGTTTCGGCCACCGCATCTTTCTCCTCACGGAGCTCTTCTTGTTCCTTGCGCTTCGCTTCTTCGCCCGCTCGCATGGCGCCCCAGCAGCCTCTCGTCATCATCGACCCGTTGCCGTGGGAGCGCTCGTCGGCGACGCGGCTGGCCCTGGGCCAGTTGGTAACCGCCGGCCAGCTGGCGGCGAACGAGGATGGGCAGCCGGCCGCGTGGATCGTGCCGCCAGGAAGGGACCACGCGCCCAATCCTCCGAGTGGCTACGTGGTCAGCTTCATCCGCTTCCATGAGCGGGGCTTCATGGCGCCGGCGAGCCGTTTCATGCGGGCTCTCTGCCTCCACTACGGCGTGGAGCTCCACAATTTCGCGCCGAACGCGATCTCACAGGCGGCCACGTTCGACGGCGTCTGCGAGGGCTTTCTGGGGATCCCAGTGATCTGGGATCTTTGGATTCACCTGTTCCGCGGGGAGCTGTTCACGCAGTCGACGTCGGAGCCGAGGACCTACCGCGCGGTGCGCGCCGGTGGCCCGTCGCTCGCCTTGCGGGTCTAGCACAAGGACGACTACATCCCCTGCACGATGACGACCAACAACTCCGGCTGGGAGCGGGGGTGGTTCTACCTCCGCAACGACGAACCCGGCCTCCCTCCTTACACTGGCCTGGTGCTCTGGGAGAGGCCCGTCTCCTGGCAGCACGGGGTGTCTCCACCCCAGCACCGGAGGCGGTTGGACTCGCTCCTGGATGCGCTGAGGGATCTGGCGGGCCGCGGGCTGACCGCAGAAGTCGTCCTCGCCCATCTCCACCACCGGCAGATCGTCCCCCTGATGGAGAGGCCGCTCCGCATCTTCGAGATGACCGAGGCGACGGATCCCGTCGCGTTGGCGAGATCGCGGACGTTGCAGAGTCCCCTCCTGCGGGATTACGCGGTCACCCGGGCGCGGAGCGCTGTCGACTCCAGATCCGTGCGCACCGACCGGTCTCCGTGGGATCTCGAGATGCTGCCCACCGGCCTGCTGATGAGTGGAGTTCTTGATTTCGTTTCGATTTTGTCGGTTCCCCGGGTTGTTGACACCTTTCAATGTATTGTATGCAGCTGGTGAGCGTGAGCGCCGCAAAGTCTGTGCCGCCCCCCCCCCCCCCCCCCGCTCTCGCGCACTCGCGCGCGCGGCGCGGGGCGCGAGCAGGAGCGAGTGGCTCGCAAGAGGGAGCGCGCGACGCGGCACAGGGAGCGCCGCGAGCGGAGGAGCGAGGGAGTACCGGGGCCGCGAGAGCGACGAGGGGCTCTCCTCGCCGGGGACCGAGGAGTACTCGTCATCGGACAAGGAGGAGGAAGAGGAGGAAGAGGAGAGGGGGCAGGGCCTCCCCGATAGGTGGGAGCCCGCACCCCCGTCACCCGAGCCGGCTCCGGCGACGGAGAGCGAGCATCGCCGGGGCGGGGCGCGGAGGCGCCCGCCGCCGTGCCATCGACAGCAGAGCGGCGCAGCCGCGGGGGGCGCCGGCGCGCGTCCCGGAGGCGCGCACGGCGATGCGCCCGCGCGCGGGGCGAGGCCCGTGCGCGTGATGGAGGCGGCCGGAGGTGCGGCTGCGACCGTGCCGGCCGCGCCCGCATCGTCGGCCGGGGCCTCGAGGAAGAGGAAGCGCGCCTTCTCTTCTTCGAGGTGCGGGATTCGTCCTCTCGAGAAGTTGTGTGCCTAATAGGTATGGATTTGACGGTTTTCTCGCATTTGTGCAGGGTGGTGCCAATTGTGCCTCCCCTCGCACCGGCCAAGGTGTTGAGGGCGGACGCGTCCGTCCCCACCCGGCGGCGTTCGTCGAGGGCGCCGCGGGCGGGGGCGAGCACGGCGGCGGCGGCGGCGGGCGGGAGCTCGCAAGGTGCGGCCGAGGCCTCGAGGCCGCGGCCCGGTGGCTTCACCTCTCGCGCCGCGGCCGGCGGTCGTCGAGGAGCCGCGGGCGCCGGTCGTGGTGGAGGAGCAGCCGGCGGCGCCGGTTGCGGCGGCGCCGGCCGGCGGTGTCCACCGTGGAGGGCCACCCCGGCGCCCACGATCGCAGACGCGGCCGGAGGCGGCGGCCGCGGTGCCACGGGAGGAGCCTCGTGGCCACGCAGGCGCGGGTGGAGCCGCAACGGGGGCCCGCACCCGCCGGTGACTCCCGGGCGGTGGTGGTGGAGATCCCGGACGGCGACTCCCCGCCGCCCGGCGGGACCGGTGGGCGAGCTTCGCCACGCCGTCCTCCGAGTCCCCGGAGGGGGCTCTTGTGAGGCGGCGGGATGGCCACATGGTGGCGGGAGGCTGAGGCACGGCGCCGAGGCCTCTTCTTCCCACGCCGGCCGCCCCACTCCGGGAGAGGGGCGCGTTGACGGTCCGCCCACTTTTGCCGACGCCCAGGAGGAGCAGGGGCTGTGGGAGGAGCTCCGCGACCACGGCGCTGCGCTCGACCGAGCATTAAACGAGGCACTGCGGATCCATGGAGGCCCCGCGTGGCGCGTTTTCCAGGTGAGGCGCCGTCGTCTGGTTTCTTTGACTTCTTCGTCTTCACGCTCGGCCCTTGCGGTGTGAAGCTCACTGGTTTCGGTCTGCTGGCGGCAGGAGCTCGAGCATCGTGCCCGCAACAAGTATGGCGCCTTTGACGAGATGAGCGCTGAGCTCCGCCGTCTCCAGGAACAGGGTGACGCCTTCGTCGCGCTCACGGAGGCCCACGAGGACGCCGGACGGGGCCGGGCGTCGTACGGCGAGAGGCCCTGCGCGACCAGCTCCAGGAGTGCGAAAGGGAGGCCCCGACGCGCCCCTCCACCCTCGAGCGGATTTGCATCGCCCTCATCGAGCGGGATTGAGGCGCTACGGCAAGCGTGGGGGGGACTGGAGGGTATGCGCACCCGGCGACCAACGGGAGGCGGAGGTGGCCGCCGTCCGAAACGACAACCCGGAACTCCATTCGTTGCTCGGGGGGGGCGCGGGCTCGGCGAGGTCGGGTCGAGGAGCGGGGCGCGCGCGGCCGAGCAGAGGTCCAAGGAGGCCGACGAGCTGAAGGCCACCCTCGACGCCAAGGTTGCAGCGCTTGCCATCGCGGAGGATCAGCTTCTACAAGAGCGTGCCGCCCGCCAGGGGGCTGAGGGGCAGCTCCAGCAAGAGCGGGCTGCTTTTGCCGACGCCCGATCGGCGCTCGAGCGTGAGCGCGTCGCTCGCGAGGCGGCACAGAAGTCGCTGGAGGAGCGGAATGCGGAGTTCTCGAGGCTCGAGGGCGAACTGGTGGTCCTCAGCATCACGAGCGCGAGCCAGGAGCAGGCCCTCAAGGAGCAGAGCGTCACCGTCGACGGCCTTCAGCAGGCGGTCGAGGCTGAGTGCCGCGCCCTCGAGGTGGAGAAGAAGCAGGTCGAAGGTAGGTCACTGTTTGTTTTTTATTTTGCTGATTTTCCCTTAGAGGGTTCATTCCTTTTTCTGATTTTTCTCTTGCTGGCAACGTTCAGGCCTGCGCACTGCGCTGGGGCACGCGACCGACCGGGCCGAGGCGCTGCAAGCCTCCTACAACTCCTCCGAGCAGGAGCTGTTGGAGCTGCGCTCTACGGCCCTCGAGACCTGCCAGGCCGTGGAGGAGAGCGAGGCGCGAGGGCGGGAGCTCGGCCGGCCGGCCGCCTGCGCGCCCTTGGCGGGCACGTCTCTGGGCGCATGCGCCGGGCCCTGCACCTCGGCGTCCAGAAGGCTCTCGGAGTGGTGCGGTCTCACTACGAGATCAACTTCGAAGCCGTGGCGGAGGGCTACGTCGTCCCCGAGGGCATCGAGGACGAGGTGGCGATGGAGCGCGTGGACGCGCTGGCTGCTGACGCCGCCGAGGCGCTCGCCGAAGCCTTCGAAGAGTTCCTGTTCCCGGACGCCGCTGACGCCGATGCTCCTCAGGCCTGAAGATTGTTGGGCGCCAGGCCCTTTTTGTCTGTACGTCAGTATGCGGGTCGCGTGGCCATGTAAAGAAACAGTCATTTTGTTCCACACATTTGCGAAAGCTAAACAATGTTCTTTAATTTATCGCGCTATTTTGTTTCTCCTTCTTCCTGAGTAAATTTGAGTTAGGGAAGTTCGATTTTCGCTAGCCGCCTGCTGGGCCGGAGGTGAGAGAGAAGGGCCGTATCCTCGCGGAGGCGTAGGCTATCTCTGACTTGCGCGTCCTTTCCGCTAGGCTGCCTGCGCCCTGTTCGAATTATGCTCGAGGCCGAAGTCGAAACGTACTTAGCGCGTGTGGATTTTTGCGAAAAAATGGGACCATTTTTTGGGGGGGTGCCCCCCGTAGTAGCCCCCGAGGGTGACTTGGGTTTCAGGGGAAAGCCGAGTTGCCCTTTTTATTGAACTGGTGATGTTTACATGGTCGTCGCTAACTGGGGTGTTGGGCACGTGATTTACAACAAAAGACTTGGAAATCCTAGCTAGGGATAGAAGCGACGTAGCTGTTGGATGTTCCAAGCGTTGGTGAGTTCTTCGCCGTCGTCGTTGGCTAGCTTGTATGTTCCGGGCTTGAGCACCTTCACCACGACGTAGGGTCCCTCCCACGGAGGTGATAGTTTGTGGCGTCCTCGGTTGTCTTGGCGTAGCCTTAGGACCAAATCCCACTCGCTGAAGTCCCGCCGGCGTATCTTCCGTGCCTGGTAGCGCCTGAGGGACTGCTGGTATCTTAAGGAGTGCATTAAGGCCACGAGGCGCGCTTCGTCCAGCTGGTCCAGTGAGTCCTAGCGGGTTCGCTGGTCGGCGTCCTCGTCATAGCCTCGTACCCTGGGTGACCCATATTCTAAGTCCGTGGGGAGGACGGCCTCCGCGCCGTGGACTAGAAAAACGGGGTGAACCCAGTGGCTCTACTTGGGGTGGTCCTTAGGCTCCACACGACCACAGGCAATTCCACATTTTCGACCAGACTTGTTCAGCTGGTCGAAAATTCTGGGCTTGAGGCCTTGTAGGATCATGCCGTTGGCACGCTCTACTTGACTGTTGGTCTGTGGGTGTGCCACAGCTGCCCAATCCACACGGATGTGGAATTTGTCGCAAAATTCCAGGAATTTCCTGCCCGTGAACTGGGACCCGTTGTCGGTGATGATGGAGTTTGGCACTCCAAAACGGTGGACGATGTCGGTGAAGAACGTCACCGCTTGCTCAGCCCTGAGATTGGTGATGGGGCGCACCTCTACCCACTTGGAAAATTTGTCGATTGCGACCAACAAGTTGGTGAAGCCCCCGGGCGCCTTTTGCAAGGGCCCGACGATGTCCAGCCCCCACACGGCGAAGGGCCATGTGATGGGGATGGTCTGCAGGACGTGAGCAGGGAGGTTGGATTTGCGGGCGTAAAATTGGCACCCCTCGCAGGTGCGCACGATTTCGCTGGCGTCTGCGACCGCCGTGGGCCAATAAAAGCCTTGGCAGAACGCGTTGCCTACGAGGGTGTGGGGCGCGGCGTGGTGGCCGCATATCCCTGCATGTATGTCCCGGAGGAGCTCACGCCCCTCGGGGATTGGCACGCATCGCTGCAGGATGCCGGAAGCGGCGCGCTTGTACAGCTCGCCGTCGATGAGGGCAAAAGACTTGGCCATCCTGGTGATGCGCCTGGCCTCGGACCGGTCCAAGGGGAGTTCCCCTCGGGCCATTCAGGCGGTGTACTTGTCGCGCCAATCCGCCCTGATGGGGGCTGGCTCGACATCCATCACTTCGGCCTCGTTGGCGCCGTACCCCTCGAGGAGGGAGAGCACGTACGCCTCGTTCGAAGGGTCCTCATCCATGGGCTCCGCGCCTGCTGGATTCGAGGGAGCCCGCGAGGGTTCCGTGTGGTTCGAGGGATGCGGCTCGAGGGTGACAGAGGGCTGGGCGACGTCTCGGGCAAAGACGTTCGGGGGGACAGTGATCCGCCCAGATGCGATCTTTGCTAGCTCGTCCGCCTCCTCATTGTACCAGCGGGGCACGTGGTTGAGCTCGATGCCGTAGAACTTGTCTTCGAGGGCTCGTACGGCCTTGCAGTATGCTTCCATCTTATCATTGTGGCAGCTCGCATTTTTCATGACTTTGTCAATCACGAGCTGCGAATCCCCCCGTACTCAGCCATGTTGTTTGACGCGGGGAAGTGAAGTCGTACTGCATACCGCATGTGTTCCCCGAGGGGCGACACGAAGAGCAGGCCCGCGCCCGCCCTAGTCTTCATCACCGAGCCGTCGAAGTACAGAGTCCAGCACTCTGCCTGGATCTGCGGCGGCGGCAGTTGCGTGTCTGTCCACTCGGCGACGGAATCCGCCAGGATCTGGGACTTGACGGCCTTGCGCGGGGCGTAGGCGAGTGTTTCGCCCATTAGCTCCACTGACCACTTGGCAATTCTGCCCACCGCGTCTCGATTGCAGATGATCTCCCCCAGCGGGAAGGAGGAGACCACCGTGACAGGGTGGGCCTCGAAGTAGTGGCGAAGTTTGCGCCGCGCAAGGACCACCGCGTACAACAGCTTCTGGACTTGAGGGTAGCGTTTCTTGGTGTCAGACAAGACTTCACTGATATAGTATACCGGCCGCTGGACCGGTAGGGCGTGACCTTCCTTCGCGCGCTCTACCACGATCATGGCGCTAACCACCTGGGTGGTCGCGGCCACGTAGAGTTGCAGAGGTTCGCCGTCCCGCGGTGGTGTGAGGATCGGGGTGTGAGTCAAGGACTCCTTCAGCTTGTCGAGCGCCCCCTGGGCCTCGGTGGTCCAGGAGAAGCGCTCGTGCTTCTTGAGGAGGCGGTATAGGGGCAAGCCTTTTTCGCCGAGCCGCGAGATGAAACGGCTCAAGACGGCAAGGCACCCCAGCACCTTTTGTACCCCTTTGAGGTCCCGAATTGGACCCATTCCCTCGAGGGCCGCAACCTTTTCGGGGTTGGCCTCGATGCCTCGCTGGGAGACAATGTACCCTAGGAGCATGCCCCGCGGCACACCAAAGACACATTTTTCGGGGTTCAATTTTACCCCGTTCGCCCGTAGGCAGCCGAACACGATGCTGAGATCGCTAACCAGGTCGTCCGCCTTCCTGGTTTTCACGACGATGTCATCTACGTACGCCTCGACGGTCCATCTGATGTGGTCTCCGAAAATGTGCTACATGCAGTGTTGGTACGTTGCGCCTGCATTCCGGAGGCCGAACGACATCGTGACGTAGCAAAACATCCCAAACGGTGTGATGAAGGAAGTCGCGAGCTGGTCGGACTCCTTCATCTTGATTTGGTGGTACCCGGAGTAGGCATCAAGGAAACAAAGTAGCTCACACCCAGCGGTCGAATCAACAATTTGATCAATACGTGGCAAAGGAAAAGGAACTTTGGGACATGCTTTATTAAGACTGGTGTAGTCTATACACATCCGCCACTTCCCGTTCTTTTTCTTTACTAGTACAGGATTGGCTAGCCACGTAGGGTGGAACACTTCCTTGATGAACCCGGCCTCCAGAACCTTCCGCAGCTCCGCTCCGATCGCCCGCCGCCGCTCCTCGTCGAAGCGGTGGAGCCGTTGCTGCACGACGCGGGAGTGAGGCAGGATGTCAAGGGAGTGCTCGGCGACCTCCCTTGGGATGCCTGGCATGTCCGAGGGACTCCACGCGAAAATGTCGGCGTTAGCGCGGAGGAAGTCGACGAGCACCACTTCCTATTTCGGGTCGAGGGTAGAACTGACCCTCAACACCTTGCCCTCGGGGGCGGCGGGGTCGAGGGGCACCTCCTTGGTCTGCTCTGCGGCCTCAAAGTTGCCGGCGTGCTTGGTGGTGGAGTCGAGGTCCTCGTTGACCATCTTCATCCAGCGCCAATGCTTCCGCGTGCTCGACGCATTCGACATCGCAGTGGAACGCATGCTCGATGGAAGAGCCCACGGTGATGACGCCGTTCGGTCCTGGCATCTTTATTTTGAGGTAGGTGTAGTTCGGGACGGCCATGAACTTTGCGTAGCAAGGCCGCCCGAGTATGGCGTGGTAGGCGCCCCGAAACCCCACCACCTCGAAGGTGAGCATCTCCTTGCGGAAATTGCTCGGAGTGTCGAACCAAACAGGTAGATCGATCAGCCCGAGGGGCTGGACGCGCTTGCCCGGCGCAACGCCATGGAACGGCGTTGTGCTGGGTCCAGCTGGTCCAACCCGATTCCCAGTAGGCGCAGTGTGTGCGCATAGAGGATGTTGAGGCTGCTGCCTCCGTCCATAAGGACCTTTGAGAACCGCGCGTTCCCAATGACCGGGTCGACCACCAGTGGGTACTGGCCCGGGTTAGGGATGCGGTTCGAGTGATCTTCGCGGCTGAAGGTGATGGCATCCTCCGACCAGTCAAGGAAGGAGGGAGGCGCCTTCTCTGCGGCGAGGACCTCGTGTCGCTCCCGCTTGTGCTGGCGGCTCGACATGTCAACGGTCGGCCCCCCGAAGATGAGGAACACGTTTTCCACGGCGGGGAAGCCGCCGGTGTCGCCATCTCCTTCGTCCTTCTTGGCCTCTGCGGCCTTCGCGGCGGCACGGCCGTAGAACTTTTTGAGCATATCGCACTGCTCGAGGGTGTGGTTCACTGGGGTTTTGTGATAAGGACATGGCTTCTTCAGCATGTCGTCGAACACCCCCGGACCTCGAGGGGCCGGTCGAGGGCCCCGTCGAGCCGGGTCAACGCGACAAGGGCCTCGGCGTCGTTGCCGTCGCGTCCCTGCTCGCGCGCCTCGCGGCGCGGCTTCTTCCCTTTCTTGCCCCGCTTGTCCTTCGCGGTGGGGCTCCCTGGACTTGCTGCCCTCCGCGGGCGCGTCGTCCGAGCGCTTGCCCTTCTTGCCGTCGAAGATCGCCCCCACGGCCTCTTCACCTGAGGCGAAGCTGGTGGCGATGTCGAACAGCTCGTTCGAGTCCGCCGGCGGGCTGCGCCCCAACTCGCGCACGAGATCCCAGCACGTGGTGCCCTCGAGGAAGGCATGCACAATCTCGGATTGTGCCACGCTTGGGAGCTCCGTGCAGCGCTTGGAGAAGCGCCGTATGAAATCCCAGAGCGATTCGCCGGGCTTCTGGGTGCAGGAGCGCAGGTCCCAGGAGTTTTCAGGGCGTACATATGTGCCCTGGAAGTTGCCCACAAACGTGCGGACCAAGTCTTCCCAGTTGTGGATCTGACTGGCCGGCAGGTGCTCGAGCCACGTCCGGGCTGAATCGCCGAGGTGCAGGGGGAGGTTGCGGATGATGACCTTGTCGCTGGTGGCCCCGCCCAGCTGGCATGCTAGGCGGTAGTCATTAAGCCACACGCGGGGATCTGTCTCCCCGTTGTATTTGACGATGGTCGTGGGTTGGCGGAAGCGCTGGGGGAAGGCCGCCGCGCGGATCTCCCGGCTGAACACACGGGTCCCCGGGGGTTCCGGTGTCGGTGAGCGGTCTTCGTCGCTATCGTAGCATCCACCCCGCCGAGGGAGGTAGCCTGCCGCCGCTCACGCATCCGCTTTGCTTGTCCGCCGAGCGTTGATGACGTTGCGGGCGTCGCCGTCCCGTGCCCTGCGCGTGTCGAGGAGCCGTTCCTTAATCGGTGTGCGTCCTGGGTTGGCGGGTCGCCCCGTCGCTCCGCCTGCGTGGACCGAGGGTTCGCCCCCTGCGTGCCCCCATCTCCCCGCGCGTCTCCTTACTGGCGGATGCGAGACGCCGAGCTCTCGGCCTCGTTGGACGGCCGCTTGCTCGATGAGCGCCTGTGCCTCATGGTGCGGGTTCCGCGCCTCGGGTGTCGAGGGGGCGGGCATGGCCCACGAGCGGCGTCGCGGCGGCAATGAGCTTCTGGCTCGCTCGCGGAGGCGTGTCCGGGTTGTCGACGTCGAAGTCGGTGTTGATGCGGTCGTGGGCCTGAATGCCCAGCTCCCGCGCGCGCTCGCCGCGCGCAGAGGCTTCCCCCGCCATAGAGGCGCGGAGCAACCGCACCGTCCGATACTCCTCCGCCAGCTTGGCTTCGAGTTCGCGGGCTTGGGCTAGCTGCGTGTCGAAGTCGGCCCCATCGGGGGTGCTTGGTCCTGCTGCCAGGCGTGGAGCGATCCCTGGGGCTGGCGTAACTTCCCCGTCGTCGGCGCCCGCTGTGCCGGTGGCGTTTGCCGGGTCGTTGGCGATGACGACGCAGCATTCCCGCGTGGGGTCGTAGCTCCCGGTGCTGGAATCGTCAGAGCATCCGAACCAGGAGTCCGTGGCGTCGAGGAAACGCCTGAACATTACTAGGTCCGGCACGCCGAAAAAGTCCCACTCCGCGTACCCGTGCAGGTTGGCGGGTGGCAACGTGTCGAGAGAGCCTAGGGATGACTCATCGCTAGCGGAGGCGCTAGGATCCCTGGCGATGTAGACGTGACGGCCAAGGGGAACCCTACGCATCGTGGTGTTGACGTTGGCGTTGTAGGCCGTCGTAGCGCCGCGCAGGCCGATGGGGAAACGTGGCCCGGAGACCGCACGTTCCCCGCCGGGCGGCGGCGCGGCGTGCCGACGGGCGCACCGCGTTGGGAGGCGGCACGTTCGGCTTGCCGCCGCTCCGACCGCGCCCGGCGTGAGCGCCGACCGGAGCGGCGGTGACGTCGTGGCGCTGACGGACCCGCGGCGTCCGTGCCGGCGGGCATTTGCGTCGTGGCGACGCGCGCAACGGTGGACCGGGGCGGACCCGGCTTGGCGTCGCGCACGGAGCTCCTCACGGTTGGTGAGGTGCATCAGGTAGCCGTTCCCCGTGGCCTGAAAGTTCAGGCCCCCGAACCGGATTTCGAACCCGGCGGGGAGGGGGTCCGAGCTGCCCATGGAGTAGCGCGTACCGCGGTACTCCGTGCGAATCACCATGGAGGGAGTTGATGGAGGATTGACCTTAGGCGCTCGTTGGCCCCACGGTGGGCGCCAACTGTCGGTGCGGAATGTGGTCCCGACACTAACCAGTGATGAGCGCCAAGGTCTATCCCTCAATGGTCGATGCTAAGCAATCAAAGACAGAAGGTTTATCCTGGTTCCGGCCAAGGGTCGTACGTCCAGCAGTGGTGTGCTCGAGGCACTATATTGCTCAGCATCGGGGGTGCCTGTAGTGGGGCAGCTACAAGCAAGGCGGGAGAGGAGGCGTGGCCTCCAAGTCCCTGGTGAAACGGCTGAAGATGTTGTGGGAGAATTGGGGGATGTATGCGTGGCGTGTTGTGCGCTATCTGTTGTCTCCTGTCTTGTGTCTGTGTCCGTTGTCCCCTGCGGCGGGGGAGTTCGCCTTCCTTTTCTAGGCCAAGGAAAGAGCGAGTTACATGCATGCCTCACTATTCAGCTACATGGGGAAGTATGGTGCGCCACGCGGTAGAGTAGGCGGCTGCCATGACGGTCCTTGCCGCGATCTGGCCATCATGGCGTATCTTGTACCCGAACAGTGGTGGCTTCGAGGGTAAGGGCGTAGTGGTTGGCAATGACGTCCTCAAGCGGGCTCGAGGGGGTTGCTGACGATGATCCGTACGGGGCACAGTGGCAGGCGTGGCGGCGTCCCGTTCTCGCATGCCTCATAGCGCTGGAGCTGTTGCCACAGTGCCCGGCGTGGAGTTGTACGCGCGGGGCGGCGGCCGCTGCGGTTAACGGGGGCGGGGATGGCACCCCGCCGCCTAGCGTCTTGACCTGGCCCTGCAAGGTCACGGGAAAACATTTCGAGGGTGTGGCCGGCCCCCCTTCAAGGGCTCGGCACGTTAGCCGTACGGGGAGTAGGCGGCGCGGCGTCACGGGGCGACACCGGCAATGTCGCGCAGTCTCCCATCGTCGTATGGACCTCCCCGGGCCCACTACCTCGGTGGGTACCGGGACCGACTACTCGGTGGGCCTGCGGGACTACCGGCTTGCGCTACACGGCACTCCGAAGGCGTGGAGCACAAGGACTACACGGGAGTAGTACTAGGTTAGGGAGCCGTACATGTTCCGCACCGTATAGAGGACTCCTAGACGTACTCGACTAGCACTCTCTCCCTACTCCGACTTGTAACCCCGTCTCCGGACTATATAAGGCGAGGAAGGGACCGATCTCAGGATCATCTCATCCAATCCTCTACAACTCACGGCGCACTATTGCACCATCTTGTAATTGTGCCCTATCAATCCAGAGCTACGCAGCATACGAGACGTAGGGTATTACGCACCTCGCGGCCCGAACCTGTCTAAATTGTGTGCCACGTGTCTCTTCCTTCGAGTTACCGATCTCGGCGAGTCACATTCATCTACTTCGGGCACTCCCCGTAGTAGGTTGCCGGTCTAAAACACCGACACCGGCGCGTCGAGTAGGGGCTCTCGCTCGAGATCACATGGCGAACTCGACGGCTTCCGTCCTCTTCAAGCCAACCGTCGCCTTCAACCGTGGCGACACCTTTGTCTTTGGTGCCTGGGTCTACACAGCCCCGATGGCGCGAGCTCCTTCCAACGCCGCCCCGACCATGCGGCCCATCCCGAAGACGGGCCTCGTGACGCTTCCCGAAGCCGTCACGGGCGAACTCGCCGGCAAGTTCGGGCGAAATTTCGCTCTTCAACCACCACGGCGACTTCGAGCTCGAGTCCGTCTCCAACTCGAACTCGACGTCGCCATGGGCCATCGCAAGCGAGCCGGACCTGCTTAGCCATCGCAGCGGTCCCCTCACCACTCGAGCTCTCCGCGCGCAGCCCCCGCATCCTCGGCCGGGCCCGCACGGGGGGCTCCCCCCCCGCGCCGGCCGGCAAGGAGCCCGTACCCGAGTACAACTCGGACTCCGACGCCACCCCCGATCACGCTCCGGACTCCAGCCCTCTCTCCGAGTTCTACTCGAACCCGGACTACGAGTTCGACTTCGGGTCGGATCCTGAGGAGCCCGAGTCCAAAGACGACTCCACTGAGCTTCCCTTGTCAGGGCCAGCCTCTGGGCTGGTTATAAAATCCACGCCGGCCGGGAGATACGTCCTGCGGCCGGACCGCAAGCTCGCCGGACCCGGCAAAGGGAGACTCACGCTACGTCTCCTACATCAACTCGCTACCGTTCCAGGAGGGAACACCGCTAGCCCGGCCGACTCAAACACACCAACCGAGGTGGCACCCTCTCGAGTCCGGCCTTGGCACCCCCGATCGCCAAGTCTTCATGGCCGCCGGCGACACCCCGGGGCCTTCGTGCACGGCTCGGGACCCGCACTCGGAGGACATCTCCGCCGACGAGCTCTCTCGCTAATGCTCCACCCAACGAGACTCGGCAGACGAGAGACGCTCGACGTGAATGCAACCGGAAGCGCAACGAACGTCGTCGACGCATCCGCGACAACCTCCCCATCCGCAACCTTGCGGAAGCTCTCGAGGCGGTCGAGAGCAGAGTACACACCACACCTGAGCAATGCCTCATGTCGATCACAGCGATCGCACGACAGGCTCAGGGCATACGCGCTGGAGAGGTCATCGCCAAGCTCGCTGAAGAAGCCTACTTCATGCGGGTCGACAACAGAGTCAACCAGCCTCTTCCAGCTAAGCCCCGCGACAACGAAGCTACTAGTCGCAGCGCCAACAACGGTCCCAACCGTACTCGAGCTGACCTCCCAGCCGAGCCAAACCGTCGCCGCTCCAACGCCGGCGGACCTTCACTACAAGACCGCGGCAACCGGGATGTTGTCCCCCACCGCGCTCCGGCAGGTGGCGGCGGCAACGACCCCGATGGGGGCGGCGGCCGACGGCGGCAGCTCCAACCATGGGGACAACAGGAGAGCTGGAGGCGGCGGCAGTCGCGGCGGCCGAGGCCACGCAAACAGCCACGCCTCCGGTGCCTCACAAGGCGGGTACGACGCTCGCCAGAAGATTGAGGAGCTGCGGCGGAAGAAGTCGACCACTGCCGCTGAAGGCAACGGCTTCCCCGCCTTCTCACCTCGACTTCGCAACTTGCTCCTCCCCGATAAGTTCAAGCCTTTGGGGATCACCAAGTACGACGCGAAGCGAAGATCCCATCCGGGGGCTCCGATGCTACGCTCTCTCCATCGAGAACGCTGGCGGCAACAGCGACACCAAGTGCCTCTACTTCCCCTTCTCGCCCGGACCAAGCACCGCTCACATGGCTCGAGTCGCCGGACAAGCACTCGATCGACAAGTGGGACCACCGAAGGAGCATTCACAAGCAACTTCGCGGGCGCCATGGGCCGATCGGGTACTCGCATGGACCTAGCCATGATCAAGCGAGAACAAGGCGAGACCCCTCCGCAAGTACATGCGCCGCTTTTTCGACAAGCGCGCCACCGTCGTCGACGTCACCGACAAGGAGGTCATCGACCTCTTCCAGACGGTCTCTACCATCGCCGCACCTTCGAAGACTTCGGTCGTCGCCGTCCCAGGTCCATCCCCCACCTCAAGGACATGATCACGTCCTGGGCGGATGAAGAGGACAAGGCCAACGCCAAATACGACGCCATCCACGGCAAGTCCAAGCGAACTGGGGCGGCGGCGAGCGCGCAAGCAATGCAAACCAAGGCGGCCGCAACAACAACAACAACAACTACTCGGGTCCCAACCGCAAGCGCAAGCGTACAACATTATCGCGGCTATCCAAGACCCCGCGAAAGGGAACTTGAAGAAGAACTCCGGCGGCTTTAAAGACCTGCTCGAAAGAGAAGTGCCCGTGGCATCCAAACGGCAACCATACTACCAAACAGTGCTACCGGCTCGGGCATGCACTCAAGGACACGCCGTAGCCACCGCACCCTCACGGTCGAAGGCCAAGAAGAAGGACGGCAACAACAACGACTTCCGGGAGCCGGACAAGACCGTCAACGTCCTCTTCGGTGGGGCTGCCCGGCGGGCGGGAGCGAAGGCTACCCGCCGTGAAGTAATGTCCATTGAACCGCCGGTCCCGACCCCTCTCAGGTGGTCGGAGGTACCCATCACCTTCTCCCGCGCGGATCAATGGACCAGCTTCTCTGAACCAGGACAGTTCCCTCTCGTCCTGAAGCCAACGGTGGCGGGCTCCAAGCTCAACAAGGTACTCATCGACGGTGGAAGCGGGCTCAATGTCCTCTTCACCAAGACCTTGAAGAAGATGAAGCTCGACATCACCCCCATGCTCACCAAGAGCAAGCATGCCCTTCTACGGCATCGTCCCCGGCAACGCGGCTATTCCACTGGGCTCAGTGGTCCTGCCAGTTACCTTCGGGGCATCTCGGGACAACTACCGTACCGAGTACATCAAGTTCGAGGTCGCGGACTTCGAGACCTCCTACCACGCCATCCTCGGCAGACCGGCCATCGCCAAGTTCATGGCGGTGCCCCACTACACCTACTTGGTACTCAAAATGCCAAGTCCAGCCGGTGTACTCTCCCTCCAGGGGGACTTGAAGATCTCCCACGACTGCGACACAGAAGCCGTGGAGATCGCTTCTACAAACCAAGTACCCAACGCGATGATGGAGGTCTACGCTGCGTCGAAGAAGCTTGCTACAAGTGAACTCGACATCCCAGAGAAGTCTGACGAAGCACCAACAAGCCTCGCCCACCCGAGGAGGTACTCGTCAAGCCGGCCGACCTTGGCACGGGCGACCCCGAAGAAGACCACCACCATCGGGGCCGGCCTCGACCCCAAATAGGAAGACGCGCTCATCGGCTTTCTTCGGGCTAACCGCGACATCTTCGCGTGGAAGCCGACGGACATGCCGGGAGTGCCCGGGGAGCCGATTGAGCACGCCCTTAACGTCGATCCTAAGGCCAACCCCAAGCGACAACACCTCCGACGCTTTGCCGACGACGAGCGGGACGCCATCAAGAAGGAACTCGCCAAGCTACTCGCGGTGGCTTCATCGAGAGAAGTCTTCCATCCTGAGTGGCTCGCCAACCCCGTCCTCGTCCGCAAGAAGAACTCGAACGAGTGGAGGATGTGCGTCGACTACACCGACCTCAACAAGCACTGCCCCAAGGACCCCTTCGGGTTGCCGCGGATTGATCAAGTCATCGACTCCACGGCGGGCTACGACCTGCTCTGCTTCCTCGACTGCTACTCCGGGTACCACCAGATCGCGATCAAGGAAGAAGACCAGGAGAAGACCGCGTTCATCACCCCGTTTGGCACGTACTGCTACACGACAATGTCATTCGTGTTGAAGAACGCTGGCGCTACCTATCAACGGGCCATCCAGGCTTGCTTCAAGCGGCAACTCAACAAGAACGTCGAGGCCTACGTGGATGACGTGGTTGTCAAAACCAGGGACTCCAGTACCCTCATCAATGACCTTGAAGAGACCTTCGCATCACCGCGCGAGTACCGCCGGAAGCTCAACCCGAACAAGTGCGTCTTCGGCGTCCCTTCGGGCAAACTACTCGGCTTCATCATCAGCCAGCGCGGCATCAAAGCCAACCCCGAGAAGATCTCCGCCATCACCAGCATGAAAGCTCCCACGAGCATCAAAGACGTCCGAAGCTGACGGGGTGCATGGCGGCGCCGACCGCATTCATCTCGAGGCTAGGAGAACGGGGCCTCCCCTTCTTCAAACTACTCAAGCATCAAGAGAAGTTCGTGTGGACTCCGAGAGGCGGATCAAGCCCTTGCCCGGCCCCAAGGACTTCTTATCAAAGCCACCGATCCTCACGGCTCCTCACAAGGGAGAGCGGCTGCTGCTCTACCTCGCTGCGACTACCCACGTGGTCAGTACTGCCATCGTTGTCGAGCGGCAGGAAGACGGCCACGCCTACCCGGTCCAGCGTCCAGTCTACTTCGTCAGCGAGGTTCTATCAGAGTCCAAGGCCCGCTATCAGCCCGTGCAGAAGCTCCTGTACGCTCTACTCATCACCTCGCGGAAGCTACGACACTACTTCCAGCAGTACTCGGTCTCCGTCGTCACCGACTACCCGCTTGGCGACATCCTACGGAACCAAGATGCTACTGGAAGAATCTCCAAGTGGGCCGTCGAGCTCGGCGCCCTCACTATCGACTTCAAGCCACGCACAGCCATCAAGTCGCAGGCACTAGTCGACTTCATGGCAGAGTGGCGGGAGAACCAGCTACCTACTCCGCCGTGCGACCGCAGCATTGGGTGATGTACTTCGATGGCTCACTCAACCTCGAGGGCGCAGGTGCAGGGGTACTCCTGATCTCTCCAACGGGCGAACAACTCAAGTACGTCCTGCAGATCTTCTGGAAGGTCTCAAACAACGAAGCCGAGTACGAAGCCCTCCTACACGGGCTCCGCCTCGCGGCTTCACTGGGCATCAAGCGGCTACTAGTCTACGGCGACTCCGCAGTGGTCATCAACCAAGTCAACAAGTCCTGGGACCGCAACAAGGAGAACATGGACGCCTACTGCCTAGAGGTCCGCAAGCTCGAGAACAAGTTCTACGGTCTCGAGTTCCATCACATCGTCCGTGACAACAACGTCGCAGCGGACGTCCTCTCCAAGCTCGGATCCACCCGCGCCCAAGTGCCGCCGGGTGTCTTCGTTCACGAGCTTGGCACGCCATCCATCCCGGAGCCGGCGCCACCGACCACCGCCCCGGTCCATCCAACGGCCGGGCGAGGAGGTCATGATGATCGACGTGGACCGGAGGCAACCCTTCATCGACTACCTCGGCGAGCGAAGGTCCCCTCCGACAAGAACGCAGCCGAACAACTCGTCCGCCGCGCCAAGTCTTACGTCCTCGTCGGAGACAAGCTTTACAAGCGGGGCGCATCTTCTGGAGTACTCATGAAGTGCGTCCCTCGCGAAGAAGGCAAGGACATCTTGGAGGAGATCCACAAGGGCGTCTGCGGCAACCATGCGTCCTCACGCACGCTGGTCGGCAAGGCCTTCGGCGAGCTTTCTCCGGCCCACGCCCTTGGGCGATGCCGAAGAACTCGTCGAAGGTGCCAAGGATGTCGGCACTTCCCGCCAAGCAGCAACACGTCCCAGCCTACAAGCTAGTCACCATACCGCCAACCTGGCCCTTTGCCTGCTGGGGGCTCGACATGATTGGGCCACTGCCAACTGCGCCAGGAGGATTCAACGAGTGGTACTGGTGGCTATCGACAAGTTCACCAAGTGGATCGAGGTCAAGCCGGTCACATGCCCCAAGGCTGACAGAGTACTCGACTTCCTGGATGAACTCGTACACCGCTATGGGCTACCCCACCGCATCATCACAGACCTGGGATCCAATTTCAACAACCACCAGTTCTGGGAGTACTGCGAGAACAGCGGGATCGACGTCAGATACGTCTCAGTCGCCCATCCACGGGCCAACGGACAAGTCGAGCGCGCCAATGGGATGGTGCTCGACGCTCTCAAGAAGCGGCTACATGACGCCGCGAACTCTAAAGGGGGCAAGTGGATCAAGGAACTACCCAACGCACTCTGGGGGCTACGGACTCAACCATCCAAGCCAACGGGGCAATCCCCCTACTTCCTGGTCTACGGCTCCGAAGCAATCCTCCCTGCCGACGTCATATGGAACTCGCCAGCAGTGGAGCACTACGACGAAGGCGTCTCAGAAGACAGCAGACGAGTTGATATCGACAGCCTCGAAGAAGCTCGCTGCGCCGCCCTTGTCCGCCCGAAGCAAGGTACCTAGAGGGTATCCGACGCTACCATGATCGCAACGTCAAGGAACGCTCCTTCAACGTTGGAGATCTCGTCCTCCGCCGTATCCAAAACACGGAGGGACTTCACAAGCTCAGCTCCCCCTGGGAAGGTCCCTTCACCGTTGCAAAGGTGACAGGGTCGGGCTCCTACCGCCTCCAAACACTTGAAGGTGAAGACGTCAACAACTCGTGGAACGTCGACCAACTCTGTCGATTCTACGCCTAGTCTACACGACTACTGCGGGGTTCAAGTCTACACGACTACGCCAACACCACTCGCCGCAAGCGACCCCCCGTGTCCCGGCTCCGGTCTCGGACTACTCCTCTCCGGGTCCGGCCCCGTGCGGCTACCTACGGACCCTGGGCTGCGACGAGCGTCAAGGACTCTAGCAGCGGTCTACTAAGAGACCACAACCCAAGATCCAGCCTGCACGGCTACCTACGGATCTACGATCCAGCCTACACGGCTACCTACGGATCAACGGCTGTCAGCGGCTACCCGCTCCAGCTCTACTCAGCTGTAAGCGGCCTCCGGGTCCAAGCGACTACTTTGTAACTACGGCCCTGGCCACCCAGGTGTACTTCTTCAGTAATAAAGTTTGATTGTTTATCAACTTCTTTACTCGTCTACTCCCTACATCGGGACTACCAAAGCCGAGTACTTCTACTCGCATCCACTCCATGATGGGCGCTCCGCACTCGAGATCGCGACTACGAGTACTCATTGCCGGAAAATTCTCTTTCACCGATACTTGATACAATTCATTACAATTGTTTTCTTGTACAACTATGGCTACTAGCTACCTATTACGAGGCTACTCGAGTTTCGGCTTCTCGGCTACCGCTCCGCGATGGGAGCCATCTGCTCCAGCAGCTCTGCATACTGCTCATCAGAGCAGTTGGCGGCTACCCCGCCGACGACTACCTCCTTTGGGGCCATCGGGAAGTACGACTTCATGAAGGCCAAGACTTGTCTTGGGATCGACCTGGCCATGTGCTTCACGTAGGCGGCCACCGGCTTGGAGCTTCCGAAGGCGATCCACCGAGAGGAGCTATCTTGGGGCCGCCGGGTGCGGCACCAAGAGTCTCGCGATCGGCAACGCGACTTCTTCCAACTCCTTCAACTGGGCCCGCAATGCCTCGCAGTCTTCGTTCAACTTCTGCAAGGATTTGTAGCAGTTGACGAGATCCCTGTCAAAAGCAATCAAGCTCCATGTGCTTCTCGCACTCAAAGGCGAGTTCCTTGTAGTCGAGCTCAAGTACCTGGCGGGCTTCCTGCTCCCGGTAGAAGAGGTTCTTCATGCTCGTCTCCGAGGCCTTCAGCTGCTCCACCTGGCCTTCGAGCTCTGCAACACAGCAACGCAACAGCGGGTCAGATGCTTCTCGACTTCCAACAAGTACACGACAAGTTCAGGGGTATACCTTTCTTCTTGTTGCGTCGCCCTTTGTTCTTCCGCACCAAGTCGTCGCCCTTCGCCTGCAACTCCATGACGTCGTTGTGGTACTTGGCGAAGGCGGCGTCGAGCTTCGACTGCATAGCAGCAGCATGCCTGCGCGACTTCACAAGTTGCTCCTCAAGCGCCTCGGCTCGGAGCACCGTGTCGCCGTAGCCCCGCAACGGAGTTCGACTTGTCACGGGACCGCTCCGCAACGTCCCGCACAAGACAACTCAATTCAAGAAGAGTACTCAATGACAAAGGATTGACTACTCAAAGGCTACGGCTACTTACCTTCATCCATCGCTCCGCCCGACGGATCGCCTCCGGATGCTTGGCCACCGTCGCCGCTCGATGAGATCATCTACGAGCAGCTCTATACCGCCGCGACTACTCGTGGTGGCCTCCGTCATCGGCGCAGCGCGGATAGGCTCTGCGTCTTGGATCTCGGGGGAGCGGATAGCCACCTCCGGGGCAATCCCCGGCGACGTGGCGACCGCCTCTCCCCCGGCGGTCTTCTCGACGACCTCCTCCACGGGCTCGGGGGCTCCTTCCGCAGCCTCCGGGACCTCTGGTGTCAACCTCTGCATGGGCACCCCTGCAGGGATGTCACCACCTTCAGCGCCTGTCAAAGAGAAACAAGTGCATCAGTGCCTACGACTACTCCTCGTGAAGCCCTGTAGCTTCAAGAAGGGTACTCACCTTCGACTACGCTGGCCTCCGGCAGCGGCGCCTCGGCAACCGGTGGATCAACCGCAGCTTGGGTAGCGGGCACGACTTCCTCGGCGGGCGGCGCGACTTCTTCCGCCACCGCTGATGAGGGCTCATCCCCATCCCGAGTCGGATCTCGTGGATTTTCGCGAGTAAGCACACACAGATGGTCGTCAGGCAAACATCGACTACTACTACAAAGTACTACTCGCAAGGATATGGTACTTACAAGTTCGACCGGACAATGGTCACGGCCGGAGCACCGAGGATGCGGCGATATCGACCGGTCCACCCTCGGCGGGCGCCTCCTCCTCCTCCGCGCCCCTCGCGGCTACCGTCTCCTCCACGGCGGCGGCGGCGGCGGCCGGTATCCTGCGCTCCTGAGGCCACCACCTCTTCAACGGCGGCGGCCACGGGTCCCACGCTCCCTTGCGGAGCTGGGGGCTGGCGCTCCAGTTGCGCCAGGATCTCTTCGACAGTGGGGGCTGGACTACGACTTCCAGCTGGCTCCCCCACCGGGTCCCACACGCCCTCGTCGCCCTCTTCGACGGGCTCCGCTGGCGGCACCTCCTGCACACAAGGAAGACTACTCGTCAGCAAATGTACTCGAACAACGGATACTCGACTACTCTACTCAAGACAACCTACCTCCTGAGGCGTGGTCTCTGAGACCTTCAGCTTCTTCGCCACCCGCTTCCTGGCGGGGTTGCGCGGCCTCCGCGGCGGCGCAGCAAGGCTAGCCTCCAGGCTAGCCGGGGGGTCTTGTACCAGAGGAACGTGAGGCAAGCCCGGGCGGCTAAACCTCGACCGCAGCTGGAAGCGGTCTTGCAGCGTCTCCTCGTCTTCGTCGTCGTCGTCGGAGGTATCTTCCACGACGACGGTGTCGTCGCCTTCACCGACTTCACGCCGCTCTTTCGCCTTGCCTTCCTTCGGGACCTCGATTCCGCTCGGAGGTGGCTGCGGCTCGGAGATGAACCTCTTCACATCATCCTGCGCAAGACACAAGACGTCAGCAACTCTACTTCAAGTAGTCGCTACTCGACTAGGGTGGTTCGACTACTCACTTCTTTCGGTGGGCGCGCGGCGGAGTACTCCTCGACAGGGCACGCCGTGTACGACGGCATGTCCTTGAAGATCCGCGACAACCTCTCGATGATGTCATTGTCGTCCAGCTCGCCTCCTGGCATCCGCGACGCGTCGTCGTCGCCGGTGTACTCGAAGCCCAGGGTCTCCCGAGCCATCAACGGCTGGATCCTGCGCTTCATGAAGCTGAAGGCCACGTGCTCGGCCCTCAGTCCCGCCTCCCTGAGCACCTTGATGCGTGCTAGCAGCTCGGGGAGCTGGATCCCTTCTTGCATGGTGGGCTCCGTGTTCCACCATTCACGGTGCCTGGGCTGCCGTCCGCTCGGCTTCGGCAGGCCGGGGTGGTGGTTCGTGATGTAGAACCACCTGGTCTTCCAATCGGTGTTGGAGTCAACGAGCTTGTACACCGTGTACGCTCCGCGGTGTCCTCCCTCGGTGGATGCCGGCTCCTCTGACTACTCTGGGATTGGTGGCACTGGGCTGCGGCTTGACGCGGAAGAACTTCCGGAAAAGCGCCTAATGCGGCTTCATCCCGAGGAATGCTTCGCAGAATTGTACAAAGACCGATGTGTGGAAGATGTCGTTGGGGTTCAGGTTCAGGTACTCGATCCCGTAGTACCCGAGCAGCCCCTTGAAGAAATCGCTGGCCGGGAGCGCAAGACCGCGCTCCACGAACCGCGAGAACATCGGGGTCTCGTCTTCGGCTTTCTCCATCGGATATGGATCTCCCGCGGCGGATCTCCACATGTCGACTTCCTTCTCCCTGATGAAACCACCTGTTCGAAGGGTCGGCGAGTCCTCCGTCTTCACTTTGGATTTCTACCACTCGCGGCTCGGATCGGCCCGCGGTGGAGACATTGGCGGCCCCGCTCCGGTGGCGGCCGCGGCGGCCTCTTCGTGGCCCCTCTTCTTCCCTGGCGGCCTTGGACGGCGACGGCTTCATCCTCCAAGTGCAGGGCGTCTTCACTCGCATCCGCTCGGGGGCTACCCTAAAGGACTTGGGTGGCGGCGCACTTGGATCTACTACGGCGGCAGCAAGCGCTGGGAGTGGATTCGCTTCAGATGCAAACGGAATGGCTGCAGCTCGAATGGGTGAAAAACCCTAAGGCTTTTGGCTTCTATTTATAAGCCAAACCGGCTCCGCAACGGGCGCTGGATAAGTCCGCGCGCGGCTGACTCAGCGGCCGCGCGCGACCCTTCGTATTCTACTAGTCGACGCGCCTCACCTCGGGGGCTCGGCTACTTCTACTTGACTACACGGGGAAGCGACTAATCTCAAGAGCATCTCGGGACACATTCTTCAAGAAGACCCTTCAATTCGAGAGGAAGTACTCGACTCAAGGCTCGGGGGCTCCGTGCCACCTCGTCCTTCGGTTTTTTCTCTCCGGATTTTTCGGGATTTTCTTGCCAAGACTTCAGATGGACCCTCCGCCAGAGCCCACGGCTCAAGGCTCGGGGGCTGCTCCATGTGGAGTGCGGTTTTGCAAGTCGCACCTCCATATCAGCTCCGGCTTCAAGACAAGACAGGCATTTTTTGAAGACCTTCGAAGGCAGTTTTCGAGGACGCTTGGAACTACTCGAGAAGACTTCAAGATTGCTCAAACATCGAGTGGAGTACATTCCGGCCCTCGGGATGCTTCGACTACTCTTGAGGACTTTTGACTTGTAGCACTCGGGGACGCTTGAGAACTACTCGTTAAGGCCATCAAGACTACTTGCGACTATCCTTCTCGACTACAAAGTACTCGGGGGCTTGTCGTATGGACCTCCCTAGGCCCACTACCTCGGTGGGTACCGGGACCGACTACTCGGTGGGCCCACAGGACTACCCGACTTGCGCTACACGGCACACGAAGGCGTGGAGCACAAGGACTACACGGGAGTAGTACTCGGTTAGGGAGGCCGTACATGTTCCGCATTGTATAGAGGACTCCTAGACGTACTCGACTAGTACTCTCTCCCTACTCGACTTGTAACCCCGTCTCCCGGACTATATAAGGCGAGGCGGGGACCGATCTCGGGATCATCTCATCCAATCCTCTACAACTCACGGCGCACTATTGCACCATCTTGTAATTGTGCCCTATCAATCCGTAGCCGTGCAACATACGGACGTAGGGTATTATGCACCTCGCGGCCCGAACTTTGTCTAAATTGTGTGCCACGTGTCTCTTCCTTCGAGTTACCGATCTCGGCGAGTCAAATTCATCTACTTTGGGCACTCCCCGTAGTAGGTTGCCGGTCTAAAACACCGACACCCACAGTGGCGGGGATGGGTTCCCCCTAGGGAGTTGGTGCCACAGGACCGGGGCGTGAGTCCCAGGCGCATGATGGCGCCGCCCCGCCGTTTGTCAGAGCATTAAATGCTCGTACCCGTGTACGGGAACGGGCGTGCGCGTGCAGAGCGCCCTCGAGCGAGGCGGAGCCCGCTCGAGGGAGGCGTGTACCCTCGAGCGAGGCGGAGCTCGCTCGAGGGAGACGCGCACCCTCGAGCGAGGCGGAGCTTGCTCAAGGGGACCTTTGAGAGGGCCGCCTTGGTGGGCCGCGGGGGCCACCGCGGCGTGGGCCGTGCCCCATGTGTGTTAAGAAAGATGCGCTTAACTTTTGGTTTTTTGCAGGTTTTAAGCGGGGTTTCCCCATTTGTTTAAGGGGACCCCCAGGGCTGTCCCCGACAACTGCAACCAAAGTTGTACAAACAACTAATCAAATTAATAATCTTCACAAAGTTCCATCATAAAGGGATATCATGGCTAGTCGGGTAAGTAGTCTCAGATGACAGTGAGAGGCTGACAATCGATTGATTTATAACCTTGCAAGGTGGATCTAAACACACGGGAGGTGTCCTCACCAAGAGTTCACCAACCAAGCGGTTCCCGTCATTCTTCGGTTTGGGGATAATAGCTCACAGTCTTAAGTACAAGGTTTATCTGGGCTACGCCACCAAGGTCACCCAGCCTCACGCATGCACTCGGGTGGCGAGCCCGGGGCCGCAACCCGAAGAGTAGTGATAGTAAAACCCCGTACCGCCTCATTTAGGAACTAGGCTTATCGTACCCATTTCCGACAAGTGTTTAGTACTTTCAAACACTTAACCAACAAAGCCATTGGACCGGAGCCCAAATCCCATGCTCTTACCACATGAGCAATTCCATTTAACCAATGAGGTGATTCCAAAAGTAGATCCTATTCTCGCGAGTGACGAACATCACTCGACTTGTACCGGATCCTTAAAGCATAGCAACTAGCGACCTAACATGCTAGTAAAAGATCATAGGTACTTATGGATCATGCAACTAGGGTTTCATTTCAACTCCTGAACGTAAATGCACATACAATAACAATAAGTAAATTCAGAAGTTTAAAGAAACACATAGGTTAATGAATAAACCGGGGCTTGCCTTCGTCAGCACAAGCAGACACACCGACTTCCGGACTTTGGTCTGGGCCTTGCTCTACGGTCACGTAGTGCACGTCTCCTCCTGCTCCCTCATCCTCGTCAGTCGGCACAAGCGTATAGCTACCGTCGGGGACTTCTACACGGGGAATGCAATATAGTTATTAGGAGTGCAATTATTTTAATTTAATTCAAAACAGTACCAAACAGCTACAAAGAGTATAAGGTTGGTCATATTCACTTTAAGAAAAGTATTTAAACATTTCTCCTTTTAGAGATAATCAAAAAGCTTATTTAGCCTTCTCTTTAAGGTGATTGTGTGCACATCTATTTAAGAATATTTAATTTAAATACAAACAGCAAGGAATTTACTTTTGTACCACCATTTTACTTTCCTAACTCATTTCCTTAACTTATGCACAAGAGAATGTATTTTTCCTATTTTTCCCTTTTCTAGATTAATCTAGTTTACACTCTTTTACTCAACTAAACACATCACAAACTTGCCCAACAGTGCCCACTGGCCCTAATGACCAGGAACAATCCCTTGGACAACAAGCAACTAGTTTTTGCACCACTAAATTTAATGCACAAAATAAAGGCATTTCTAGCTAGCATATAGAGGATTAATGCACATACAAATAAATATAATAGAAATGAACCCAAACTTTCTCCTACATATGCTTTGGTCCAAAACAAGCCCAAAAAACCAATAAACACACCTATAGCCCTCATGGATCTTGCTACACATATTTATGATTAAAATCAAGCATAAATGAGGAAATAATATTTCTAACAGAGATAAAATCATAGTAAATTCACCATGGATGCATTTTGGTATAACATGACAATAGCCAGAAGTTGGGATCAAGGATAATTATATTTTGAGCTACAAAAATCATCTAGGAAGATTTATCAATATAACAAGATGATTTATATAAACAGATTACTTCAGTAACTTTGTGCAAATTTTGGCACATAACCTAATCATGCTAATTCCCACAACATATCCAAAATCCAGCTCAAGATCATGTGTGGATTTTGCAGAAACATAGATCTAGGTATTTTACTTTTCAATTTTTCAAGCAAAAACTATAGCCCAAGTATATACATATTTGGAGAAAGTTGTAGTTCTGGTTACACTGAGCACAACAAAATTGGGTTTGCCATTTTTGGATTTTCTACGAATTGATATTGAATTTACAAGTCACTGGATCCAATCATAAAACCGGGAACAATCTTTTAGCACTAGGCCCCCTAGAACTTTTAAAACTTTCACAAATAGGCCCTTGGTTTCCCCCTCCTTGGACCCGATGGCGGTGGCGTGCTCGCCGGCGGCGAGGTGGGGCACGGGGTGGCAAACAAGCGGTAGTGAAATGCAATTGGGCTCACTCGCGATCGATTGGTGGAGGAGGATCGGCCGGGGAAGTCGCCTGCGAGCGGCGGCGGTGGCGCAGAGGCGGCGCGGCCGCGGGAGCTCGGACGGCGGTGAAGAAAGGGGCGATGCTCAACAATGTGTTGCACGGAAGCTTCCATGTGGCCTAGGGAAGATGCTAGGCGGGTCCCTGGACTCGGAGGATCGACGGAAGGGCGAGCTCGGCAATGGCGGTCCGGCGGCGGACGCGGAAGCTCGGGCTCCAGTGATCGTGCGGCTCAGCTTGATCAACAAGCGACTCGGGAAGGTTTAGTGATGCACCAGGAAGAGCTCAGGGGCTTGCGGGGGTGAGGGCGTCAACGGGAGGGAGGTTTGCACCGGGCGGCGCCAATGGCGGAACGGCAGAGCTCGGGTGGCGGTGCACGTGGGCGAAGGAGCGGCCGGGGACAGGTATTTATAGACGCTGGAGGTTGGTTAGGAGGTCCTGAGGGCAACCACATCGCCGGTGCACGCACGGAGTGGGTAGCAAGGCGCGGCGACGTGCGGCGGACCAGCGGCCCAATGGCGAGCGGCGGTTGGCATGCCGGCGAGTGGATTACAGGCACCTGGCACCTTCCAAGCGCCCACGGACGTCACGCACAGTAGTTCTCCGGTGCGGCGCATGGACCGATGGGTCCTCTGGTGCCTCGGCGTGCGCGCGGTGCGCGTACGGCGGATTGGCGTGGCGCGCGCGCGACGTCGCGCAAGAGCGCGCTCTAGCGTCGTGGGGTGAAAACATTTTGCTGATGCCGTGTTCAAAATTGATTTTCTCTGGATTTCCAAACTAAAGTACACCTTACAATCTATAGCAAAGCTGAAGATCACACATTCCTCTACGACTTTAACAAAGGCTGGTAGGGGTTTAGATCAATAGCTTTTGCACAAACTGCTTGCCAAAACCGAAAGTTTCTCGGCGCGGGTGAATAGTAACACCCAGCGTTCAAATGCAAATTTCATCAATTTTTACTCTGAAATTCAAATGCCACTCAACAGCAAAGTTGTGTGCCTTGACATTCTAGACATTTTTCCCTTTGGGCGATTTTGAAGTGCTTAAGCAAAAATTTGAGGAACATGGCAAAGTTCTCTCTGCTCATATAGACAAGGTGATGACTTAGGGTTCTAGGGCTAGGGTTTTTGATCAGGTGTTGGTCCAAAGTGCTTAAGGTTGTCATTAGGGTCCAAAACACTCATTGTCACTTAAGTAAAAACACAAGGTGTTACAGTATCCCTAGTTATTAAGGGTATTTTAGACTTTCGGTTGCCTCCATTTAACCCATGAGGTGAGAGGATGGCAGCCATCCCTTGAAACCCTAATTCATTTTCTTTCCTATTTTCCCTTCCTATTTTCTTAGGATTTCCATAGGACTAGCTTGAGAACTTCATGGTGAGATCTTATGAGAGGGTTGGATGATCAGGCGGCAATCTAGACCTTGTATGAACCTTCTTGGTATGTATAGATGATTCGACGTGGTTCCTCAAGGCCTTGTTGTGTTGCTCCCGGTTGTTCTTGGTGGTGATTTTCGGAGCCCTCTCTTGGTTATTTTCTTGGGGTGTTTTCGGGACCTTGCTCTTGGGGATTTGATGGGAGAAATTTGTGGGAATCCTTCGTGGTTCTTTGGCCTGTGATTCCCCTCCCAAACCCGTGAGTTAAGGGGCTCGATTTTGGGGTTTGAGGTATTCTTAGCGGGATTTCTTCGATTCCTCTTGATTTGGCAAGTTTTGGTGGACAAAATCATGGCTATGGACTCCTCATGAGATGTTCCTATTATCCCCAAAGTCTTGTTCAAGTCCGTGGAGCGATTCGGGAGATTGAAGTTTGGATTTGGGGGAGTTGACCCGCGGGTGTTGTTCATCCCGAGCTGCCCAGGCTACACCGGTCTGACCGATGCTCTTGACCGGTCTGACCGGTGCAAGCTACTTGTGGGATTTGCCTCGGGTGAACTGCTTGACTCATGTGTCTTTGAGTCTTGGTGCTGCTGGTCAGTTCTTGGTCTGTTTGGAGTTGTTTTGTTAGGTTTTGTGTAGGGTTTTCCTTCCGTGCAGGTTGTGTTTTGGGAGTGTTTTTGTTCCAGGGCCTAGAGAAGTCACTGAGGCTTCCTGGAACATTTGTTGTGCGGCTGCTGTAGCCACCGGCCTGACCGACTCTGTCCACCCGTCTGACCGGCGCAGGCCATCGGTCTGACCGGTGCAGCACAGGCAGCAAGTCGTGCAAGTTTCCGCTGTGCGTGTTGATGTGTTTTAGTTCGGAAGGTTGTTTGTTGGTTCCTAGGTCCAGTGGCACTCTAGTGGCTACGTGGACTTGGCCAACTTGGGTAGTGAGTCGGAGATGTGTGTTGGAAGTCGTGTTCGTCTTGTTGGAGTCTTCATCTCCTTCGAGAAGAATTTTTATCGGCTCCCATTCACTCCCCTCCCCCCTCTCCGGTTCCCCGTATCGGTCCTTCATAGTCGAGCAAGATAGTTTCGAGTAGTCTTGATGACCTTGACGAGTAGTCCTCAAGCGTCCCCGAGTACTACAAGCCAAAAGTCCTCAAGACTACTTGAAGCATTCCGAGGCTGGAAGGTACTCCAGTCGATCCTTGAGTAGTCTTGAAGTCTTCTCGAGTAGTTCCCAAGCGTCCTCGAGTTATCCTCTTGAAGGTCTTCAATAGTACTCGCATTGTCTTGAAGAAGAAACCATATGGAAAATGTGATTCGAAGAATCGCATTCCATATGAAATGTAGCCCCCGAGCCTTAGGTCGAATCGTAGATTCAAGCTGACGGTCAATCTAAAGTTCTGCCAAGCTTATCCCATAAAATCCAGAGAAAAAATCGAAAGACACGTGGCACGGAGCCCCCGAGCCTTGAGTCGAGTACTTCCTCTTGAATTAAAGGGTCATCTTGATTGTAGAATGTGTCTTGAGTTGCTCTTGAGTCTTGTTGCCACCCAGGAAGTCTAGCAGATGTAGTCGAGCCCCCGAGATGGAGTGCATTGAGTACTGGAAGATGAAGAGTCAGGCAGCCGTCGCTGAGTCAGCCACCGATACTTATCCATCCGGCTGTTGCAGCGCCGCCGGTTAGGTTATAAATAGAGGTCGAAACCATGAGGGTTTGCATTCCCCGCAGTAGCAGCCGCTGGATTAGATCTAGCCAACCATTCACTCGTGCTTATGCCGTTGCGCCGTAGATTGCAAGTCGACGCGCGCTGCCGCTGCTCGCCACCAGTGAAGCCCCCGAGCGAATGCGAGTGAGGACCCTGTGCACTTGGAGGATGAAGCCATCTCCATCCAAGGGATCGAAGGCTGGAGTCGGGAAGAAGAGATCCCACAGCGAGGCAGAGGGATATGCCCAAGTATCATCACCGCCGACATCTCCCCCGCGCCCCAATCCAGCCAAGGAGTGGAAGAAGTCCAAAATGAAGACCGGAGATATGCTGGCTCTGGTAAACAGTGGGTTCTTGCGGGAGAAGGAGATGGACATGTGGCGTGCCGCCGCGGGAGATCCATACCCCATGGAGAAGAATCCTGAGGAAGTTCCCATGTTTGCCAGATTCGTGGAGCGCGGTCTGGCACTCTCGGCGAGCGAGTTCTTCAAGGGTCTCCTAAAGTACTATGGTATCGAGTACTTGAACTTGAATCCTAATGGAATTTTTCACATCTCCGTTTTTGTTCACTTCTGCGAAGCCTTCGTGGGGATCAAACCCCACTGGATCTTGTTCCGGAAGTTTTTCCGTGTGAAGCCGCAGCCGAGCGCCAACGACCCACGAGTAGTCGGAGGAGCCGGCATCCAGAAGTGTGAAGAAGCCGCCGACCAGTACTTGGCATACAAACTCATTGACTCGAACCAAGACTGGAAGGCCAAGTGGTTTTATGTCACGAACCACCACCCGGAGCTGCCGAAGCCTAGCGGAAATGAGGACCATGTGTGGTTCGAGGACCGGTGGATGGTCGCTTCCTTGTGTGATGAGTGATTGACAACGTTGTGTGGACCGATTCTTGGCTAAGTATTGCGGGTGCGGGGTTGCGGCTTGACTCGTGTTGGTGCGGGTGAAGAACAAGCGCGAAAGGTCGTCGCCGGTGAGGCCTCCGGGTGTGGAGAAGACAAGTAGGCTTTGTTCGAGGGACCGGTGGCCGGTGGGGTCAAGTGCGGGCCGCATGGTGGCATGAACAACAAGATGAAGTTGTGGACGGTTTCTTGGTTGAGCCTCAAAACCAAGGTCGAGCCGGGACTACGTGGGAGCCAAGTCATGAGTGGAGATTGGCGGAGGCTACACCGAGTTCGCGGGGTTTCCGGTGGTTCACCGGGAAAACCACCGGGTTCCTTGGTTGATCCACAAAGCCAAGACCGGAGAACCGAAGACGGAGGTGCAAGCGGCACGGACCGGTCTCCGACCGGTGGGTCCGACCGGTCCCCGGCCGGTGGGGACCGGTCCGACCGGGTGAGGAGCACCGGTCCGACCGTGTGCGACGACGCGGTCCGGAATCTTCGAAGCGGAGGACACGCGTCGGGATCGCATCGCTTGCGTCGAGGCTACGCGGGGTGCGGTCGCCGGCATCCGTCCGATGGTGAAGACATCAAGAATTCCGAATCCGCCCTTGAGGGGCATGTATCCCTAGTTAGTAGAGAGGGGCATTTTAGACATTCGGTTGCCGCCTATATAACCCAAGAGGTGAGAGGTTGGCAGCCAACTCTTGGAACCCTAGCTCATTTGTTTTCCTATTTTCCACCTATTTTCCTTAGGTTTTCTCTAGGACTAGCAAGAGAGCTTCACGGAGAGATCTTGTAGAGAGGGGTGGATGATCGGGCGGCTTGCTAGACCTTGTACGAACCTTTGTTTCATGTATAGATGATTCGGCGTGGTTCCTCAAGGTTTGGATGTGTTTTCCCCGTTGTTCTTTGTGGTGATTTTCGGAGCCCTTTCTCGGTGATTTCTTTGGGTTGGTTTCGAGGCTTTTCTCTTGGGGATTTGATGGGGGAAATTTGTGGGAACCCTTCGTGGTTCTTTGGGCTGTGATTCCCCTCCCAAATCCGTGAGTAAAAGTGCTCGATTTTGGGGGTTTCTTGAGTTCTCGGGTTGAAGGTGCTTTCGGCGGGATTTCTTTGATTCCTCCTTTTTGGACGAGATTTGGTGGGATTAAACTTGGCTATGGACTCCTCATGAGGTGTTCCTGATATCCCCAAAGTCTTGTTCAAGTCCGTGGAGCGATTCGGGAGATCGAGATTTGGATTTGGGGGAGTTGACCCGCGGGTGCTGTTCATCCCGAGCTGTCCAGGCCACACCGGTCTGACCGGTGCTCTTGACCGGTCTGACCGGTGCAAGCCCTTGTGGGATTTTGCTCGGGTGAACGTCTTGGTGTGTTCCTTGTTGTCCCGTGGTGCTGCTGTTTCAAGTTTGGGTCCGTTTGGTGGTCGGTTGACCTGTTTGGTGCCTTGGGGGCTTTCAGGCTGCCACCGGTCTGACCGGTGTGTCTCACCGGTCTGACCGGTGTAGAGCCACTTAGTGAAAGTTGCTCAGTATCACCAGCAGGGACCGGTCTGACCGGTGGTGCTCACCGGTCTGACCGGTGTGGGTCTGTAGACTCGAGGTTTGGTTTTTCCGCTGCGTTTCTCGGGTCGGTAGGTGGTGTGTTGGTTCCTAGGTCCAGTGGCACTCCAGTGGCTACGTGGGCTTGACCAACCTTGGTAGTGAGTCGGAGACGTGTGTTGGAAGCCGCATTCGTCTTGTTGGAGTTTTCATCTCCTTCGAGAAGAATTTTTATCGGCTCCCATTCACTCCCCCCCCCCTCTGCGGTTCGCCGTATCGGTCCTTCAAGTGGTATCGAGCCGGTTCGGGTCTTTGTTGACTCTAACCGGTCTAAGATCCAAGGATGGCGTACCGAGAACGGGGTTCGGGTCCTCCACACTTCGATGGCAAGAACTACCGGATGTGGAGCAAGCGGATGGGTGCTTTTCTCCGCGGAAAGGGTCGGATCCTTTGGGATGTCACGGTGGACACAAGCTATGTCCCGGCCGGTTGATTTCCTCGCTCCGGGATCGAGGGGACGGCTTCGACGCCAACAATAAGGCGGTCGACTACTTGTTTCGTGCTTTGTGTCGGCCGAGTTCGATCGGGTGCACACCGAGCACTTGGCTTGTAGGATTTGGGCGGTGTTGAAGGAGGCTCATGTTGGGAACGCCCGGGTTCGGGGCACGGATGTATGCGACTTACGGGAGAGAGTACGAGAACTTCACTCATCTCCCGGTGAGTCCATCGATGCCTTGTTTCGGAGGTTCACGGTGGTGGTGAACAACATGAGGGCCAATGTGGACGTGCTCCCGTACGATGATCATGATAGAGCGGTCAAGCTCTTACACTCTTTGGATCGTACGATTTGGGGCGGAAAGTTCGAGGCCATTGTGGAGTCGGAGAAGTATGACACTCGACGGTGAACGAGTCGTTCTCGAAGCTCAAGTCGGCCGAGGTGGATAGGGGCATGATCGCCAAGCTCGAGGGACCGACCGATTCCCATAGTCTTGCCCTCGTTGGTGGTTCCAAAGCAAAGACTAACTCTAACCCATCCACCGAGATGTTCTCTTTCTCCTCTTTGATGTCTATGCCGGATGAGGAGTTCGACGAGCTTGGAGAGGACGAGGCGGCGCCGTTGACGAGGCGGTTCGAGAGGCCGCACGAGAACCGCGTGAACATGAGGAGGAACACGAGGACTTGCTTCCGGTGCGGCAAGCCGGGACACTTCGTCGCCGACCGCCCGGAGAAGGCCGAGAGCAAGGACGACTACAAGCACAAGCCGAGGAAGAACGATGACAAGTACCGTTCGAGGCGCGACCACAAGAGCAAGCACAAGAACAAGTACAAGGACGAGCGACGATCGAGGAAGAAGGAGGGCCGAGGCAAGGCCCGAGCGATGGTTGGAGCGAGCGACGTCGACTCCGGTTCCGCGTACTCCACCTCGAGCTCGAGCGGCAGCCGACGACGAGGGGAGATCGCCGCAAGAACAAGAGGTCGTCCAAGAACCCGAGCGGGGTGAGCCGCTTCGCGAGAGATGGCTTCGCACCATGGCGTTGAGCTCCGGCAGCAAGAAGAGTACACGGAGCGACTCGGACTGCGAGTCCGACGACGAGGTGCGTGATGAGCTTCCCTTCTTGCGCGGGAGAATGAGAGGCTTGGCTCTTTGCTTGATAACCGTGATGACATGCTTAGAGAGGCCAAGAAAATGAGGAAAGAGCTTAGGGCTTCACTCGAGGATGCTAGGACTAGAGTGGCTGAGCTAGAGACACAGGTGCTTGATAGCAAGCTTGAGATTGATTCGCTTAAGGCTAGCCCTGTTGTCTCTGATGAGAATGATTGTGCTGATTGCTCCATATTCCTTGCTGATCTTGCTTTGTTTAAGGAGAAGCATGCCTCCAAGTGTGAGGAACTAGATGTGCTTAGGGTTGAAGTGGCTGAGCTTAAGTCTAGACCTGCTTTGCTAGGTGCTTGCACTTCTTTCCCCGTTTTGCATGCTAAAATTGATGAGATGCATGCTTACACTAGTTCGCTCGAGGCTAAATTGAAGGAACCCATGCCTACATCTTGCTCTACCTGTGAAATGCATGCTTTGAAAAATTTGGAGCTTGCACATTATGTTGATCGTTTGCAGGATGAGAATGATGATTTGAGGAAGTTGATGGGTTGGTTGTCCGGTCACGAGCCTCAGTTGAGGATGATGATCGAGGCCTTTAAGAGGCAAGATGGTGAGGGGCTTGGGGCAAACAAGGTTGGTGAGGGAAGTGGAGAGAATATCCCGGAGCCACCAAAAACCCACCACAAGAATGAATTCCCACCAAAACCTAACCATCTAAGGAACCGACTAGACACAACCCCAGCTCCACCCGTGTTTCCTACACCCACAAATGACCTACAAAAGCCTATCAAGTTTGTGAGCACTTCGGGGAAAGTGTTCTTTGGGAAGGAAAGTGAGAAGGCTAGTGGTGAGAAACCGGTGGAGGGTTTGAGTGGAGAGAAACCAAGTGAACAGCCACATCCCAAGCCGAAGCCTAAGCTTGTGAGGTTCCATTGTGGCTATTGTGGGAGAGATGGCCATAAGGAGGAGTTTTGCTTCAAGAGGAAGCGAGAGGAGAGAATGGAGAAGGAGTGGGCTAACAAGGACAAGTACCACCCTTCCGATGGTGTACTTGAGCCTCGTATGCGGATGCCCGGGGGCAAGGCGATTGTGAGGACGGTCCGGGCTTGGGGAGAGAAGAAGGCTGCGGGGAGGTGCTGCTTGCGCCCGGACCACACCGGTCGGACGGTGTGGAGCACCGTCGGCCGGTGCGGGCACGGGCGAGCGGATGTTCGGGTTTCGTGCTCGTACAGGTGCGAGGGTTGTTTCTGGTGGTCGTGGTTCTGGTGGTTGGGTTGGAAAGGGTGCAGGTGGTCAGTTTGCTAGGCGTTCTCCTCCTCGTGCTCAATACGGGGATTGGAGGAGTCGTGGCGGTGTGTTGGAGAGGAAGGACGTGCCACGGGCTTTCTTGCGTGGTTTTGGTCCTCCTCCAGGCAGAGAGGGGTGGTTCCCTCAGGGTGGTTACCGTGGTGGTGTTCGTGGAGGTAGTTTTGGTAGGAGAGATGCTTTGGTTGGTGCTAACCCCACTTTCGAGCAAATGGCTCGGCACTGGTTTTCTTCCTTTGGTTCTAACCCCAGTGCTGAGTCGTTTGTTCGCTCACGTGCCTATTTTTGATGTGCAGGTGGGAGACTTGAAGAACATTTGGTTGATTGACTCCGGTTGTTCGAGGCATATGACCGGAGACAGGGGGTGGTTCTCAAGTCTCGTCCCGGTGGTGACGAAGAGGTACATCACCTTTGGGGACAATGGGCGTGGGCGTGTGATTTCGAGAAGGTGAGATAAAAGTGAGTGACAAGATCACTGCGAGGCGAGTTGCTCTTGTTCAATCGGCCGGGGTACAATTTGCTTTCGGTGTCCCAGTTGTTGGATGAGGGTTTTGAGGTGTTGTTTCGGCCTGGTGGTTCTCGGATTGTGGACTCTCGAGGGGACCTTGTCTGTATGGTCGTTCCCGAGGGTCAGGTGTTTCGTGCTGATTTTTCTCAGTCTTCGGGTGTGGAGCGTTGTTTCTTGGCTGGTTCTTCGAGTGAGTTGTGGAAGTGGCACGGGAAATTGGGTCACTGGAGCTTTGACCTTTTGTCTCGCTTGAGTAAACTCAATTTGGTCCGAAGATTGCCACGGTTGACGCTTGAGAAAGAGTTGGTTTGTGCTCCGTGTAGGCATGCCAAGATGGTGTCCTCTTCTCACCCGCCTCTCACCGATGTGATGAGCGAGCGTCCATGCGAGCCGCTCCATATGGACCTTGTTGGCCCGGCTCGTGTGCGATGCGGGTGGGAAGTGGTATGTCCTTGTTGTGGTGGACGACTATTCTCGGTATGCGTGGGTGTTCTTTACGGAGGATAAGGGGGAGACGTTTGGTTTTGTTCGAGATCTAGTCTTGAGGTTGAGGAACGAGAGGCACGGAGATGCCATACGAGCTATCCGTAGTGATAATGGCTCGGAATTCGGGAACTCTCGTTTTGAAGCCTTTTGTCATGACTTGGGTCTTGAGCACCGGTTTTCGAGTCCGTATACGCCTCCCCGAATGGTGTTGTGGAAAGGAAGAACGGGACCTTGTGCGAGATGGCTCGGACGATGCTTGATGAGCATAGGACTCCGAGGAAGTATTGGGCCGAGGCGGTGAACACCGCGTGCTATGTGTCGAACGAGGATATACCTCGAGTGCACAAGAAGAAGACATGCTATGAGTTGATGCATGGCCGCACACCCAAGGTGAGTCACTTCCATGTCTTTGGTTGCAAGTGTTTTATTCGAAGAAGGGCGGGGAAGTTGGATAAGTTTGAGGCTAGGTTCGTTGATGGCATTTTCTTTGGTTATGCATCTCATTCTAGAGCATATCGTGTGCTCAATCTTGAAACTAACCAAATCGTGGAGACTTGCGAGGTAACCTTCGACGAGACGAGCCACGTAGTCGGCTTGTCTTTGAGTGTGCGAGTGATGATGAGCTTGGCGAGGAGATCTTTCGGGGAGGAGGAGCATGAACATGGAGATGATGAGGATGGCGGTGCGGTGCCCCCGCTGAACATGTACCCACTACTTCGACGACGATGATGGATGGACCCTCTGCTACACCTACGACGACAAACCAAGAACGAGGAGAAGCTGATGTTGAGGGGGAGGTAGCTTCGAGGCGAGAACCTCCCCGGCGAGTTCAAGTGGATCACCCAGCTTCGAGGATCATCGGCGACATGGATGAACGCACTACACGGTCGAGGGTTCGAAACAATTCCCATTTTGCTCATGCTGCATTTGTTGCTTCTTTCGAGCCCAAAGACATTGGACACGCACTATCGATCACAATTGGGTTAACTCGATGCATGAGGAGTTGGAGAACTTTGAGAGGAATCGGGTGTGGGAGTTGGTTGACCCTCCCCCGGGGTGTAAGCCGATTGGTACAAAGTGGGTGTGGAAAAACAAAGAGGGAGAGAAGGGTGAGGTTGTGAGGAACAAGTCGAGACTTGTTGCTCAAGGGTTCAGTCGAAGGAGGGGATCGACTACGAGGAGACCTTTGCTCCCGTAGCCCGTTTGGAGGCGATTAGGATCCTTCTAGCCTTTTCTGTGGCTAAAGGGTTCAAGTTGCACCAAATGGATGTGAAGAGTGCTTTTCTGAATGGAGTGTTGGAGGAAGAAGTGTATGTGAGGCGACCTCCGGGGTTTGAGAGTGAGAGGTACCCCCACGGGTGTACAAGTTGAGGAAGGCGCTGTATGGGTTGAAGCAGGCGCCTAGAGCTTGGTATGGCAGGTTGAGGGGGTTCTTGTTTGAGAGAGGTTTTGAGATGGGGAAGGTCGATCAGACCTTGTTTTTGCGAGAGGCGGGCGGAGATATCCCGATTGTGCGGGTGTACGTGGATGATATTGTCTTTGGTGGCTCGTCTAACTCTCTTGTTGCGAGGTTTGCGGATGATATGAGCGGGGAGTTCGAGATGAGCATGATGGGTGAGTTGCGGTTCTTCCTCGGGCTACAAATCAAGCAATCAAAGGAAGGAACATTTGTGCACCGGGGCTAAGTACACCAAGGACATTGTGAGGAAGTTCAAGATGGAGGACTCCAAGGCTATGACGACGCCGATGAGTACGACTACGGCTCTTGATGCGGACGAGGAAGGTAAACACGTGGACCAGAAGGAGTACCGGAGCATGATCGGGTCACTCCTCTACTTGACGGCGACGAGGCCGGACATACAGTTCTCGGTGTGTCTGTGCGCTCGTTTTCAAGCGTCTCCGAGGACTTCGCATCGGCAAGCGGTGAAGAGAATTTTCAGGTACTTGCGTCACACTCCCGACTTCGGCCTTTGGTACTCCGCGTCCTCCTCTTTGGCGCTTCATGGTTTTTCAGACGCGGATTTTGCCGGGTGTCGGTTGGATAGGAAGTCCACTTCTGGGACTTGTCAGTTTTTGGGTTCTTCTTTGGTGTCTTGGTCTTCCCGTAAACAGTCGAGTGTTGCTCAATCCACGACCGAGGCCGAGTATGTTGCCGCTGCTAGTTGTTGCTCTCAGCTCCTTTGGATCACCTACACCATGAGTGACTTTGGTGAGGAGTATACCCGTGTCCCACTTCAGTGTGATAGCACCAGTGCCATAAGCGTTGCAAAGAACCCAGTGCTCCATTCCAAAACCAAGCACATAGAAGTGAGGTATCATTTTCTGAGAGACAACGTCGAGAAAGGAAAGATAGCTTTGATTCATGTACCCACACATGACCAACTAGCCGATATTTTCACCAAACCCCTAGATCAAGCAACTTTCACTCGTTTGCGGGGGGAACTTGGTGTGTGTTTGATTTCTTGAGTTGGGTGTGTGGGAGCTCTCTTTTGCCGGTGGTGTCGAGCCCGTTTTGCCTCCCCTCGAGGAGCCGGTTTGTAGCATATGTATAGCTTTCCTTTGTGCATTTCTTGCATTTGGCATGGCATATGTAACATGATGTATAGGCATCCTTGTATCTTAGATTGCATGCATTTTGTATCATATGCATTGGATAGGAAAAGCTTCTCTCATATACATTGTTCACCATGGAATGAGATATATGTCTTTGTGAGCTTGTTTGGTATGCTACGGTTAGTTTGGCTTAGCTCTTGATGATCTTGATGAATAATCCATGGTTGATAGCTATGCTTTTGAAAAATGTCTCATATAAGCTCTCTCATGTGTAAATGCCTTTACATGCTCTTGACATGTTTTTGTGGCTTTGCTATGCTTAATTTGTGGTTGGATAGCTAGTTTATTGATCATATGGAGCCAAAGGCTCATTTGCCATCATGAATGTTTAGCCCTCTTGATTTATCTTGTGGAGGAGCATAAGTTCCTTTTTGTCGCAAAGACATTTCATGTACCATTTACAAATCTGAAAAATGAAATGAAAAATGCTTGGAAAAGATGCTCCCATGTCATATGTGCTGAATTTAATTTGCTTTGGGTGCTAAACCGTTGCATGATGCCTACCAATGAGAAGTCTCATAAATAGAAGTAGGCACATGGCTCGGTGGCTTTGACATGACATGAGGTGCTTGTGGGTGTTTGTGATGGTCTTATGGTTAGAATAGCTGTCCTAGCATGAAGTTTGTGTGGCTTTGCCATTTTGATATGCTTTGATCATGTTTAGGACTTTGCTCATGAGAGGCAAGTTTTCGCAAAATTGCCAAAATTCATCTTAGCTTCGTCCAATGGTTGTGAAACTTGGTGATCATGTAGTTGAGATCGATACGAAGCCGTAGAGTACCTAACTTGCTCATTTGGACATGTGTAGCATTCTTTGTTGAATTTTGCATATTTGAGAAGCTCTAGGTTGAAAGTTTTGCATTTTTGGCTTGATTCATGCATTGCCAACAAGGGGGAGAAGTTTGAGCTTGAAATGGCTTGCTGGGCGTGTTTAGAAGGTTTTCAGGTGGTTTCGAGCCATTTCTGGGCTCTGTTGAGCACCGGTCTGACCGGTCAGGGTCACCGGTCTGACCGGTGTGAGTGCTGGCTCTGTTCACATGTTGCACACCGGTCTGACCGGTGGTGTTGACCGGTCTGACCGGTCAGGGCTGGTTTGTTGCAGCTGCCCTGTTTTCAAGTGGTGTCTTGCATGCATTCGTCCAGGGGGAGTTGCATTGGTTCAGGGGGAGCTTGCATGTGTGCAGGGGGAGTTCTTTGTGGTGTTCGAGCTTTGTTTCGGTGGTTTGCGCTCTTTGCTTGAGCTTTGTTTTGTCTCGGATGTGTCGAGCCGTTGCCCTTGCCTAAGGGGTCCGAGACTTGTCTTCTTCAAGTGATCTTGCTCTTTGCCTTTGTTTGGCTTTCGATCGCTTGTTGGAGTTTCTTTTTGTTCGTTTCTTTTCTTTTTCTTTTCTCTCTTGTTACTTTCATGTGGGTGTTGTCAATGCACTCATCAAGGGGGAGATTGAGGACCATGTGTGGTTCGAGGACCGGTGGATGGTCGCTTCCTTGTGTGATGAGTGATTGACAACGTTGTGTGGACCGATTCTTGGCTAAGTATTGCGGGTGCGGGTTGCGGCTTGACTCGTGTTGGTGCGGGTGAAGAACAAGCGCGAAAGGTCGTCGCGGTGAGGCCTCCAGGTGTGGAGAAGACAAGTAGGCTTTGTTCGAGGGACCCGGTGGCCAGTGGGGTCAAGTGCGGGCCGCATGGTGGCATGAACAAGCAAGATGAAGTTGTGGACGGTTTCTTGGTTGAGCCTCAAAACCAAGGTCGAGCCGGGACTACGTGGGAGCCAAGTCATGAGTGGAGATTGGCGGAGGCTACACCGAGTTCGCGGGGTTTCCGGTGGTTCACCGGGAAAACCACCGGGTTCCTTGGTTGATCCACAAAGCCAAGACCGGAGAACCGAAGACGGAGGTGCAAGGCGGCACGGCCCGGACCCGACGGTGGGTCCGGCCGGTCGGCCGGTGGGGACCGGTCCGACCGGTGAGGAGCACCGGTCCGACCGGTGTGCGACGACGCGGTCCCGAATCTTCGAAGCGGAGGACACGCGTCGGGATCGCATCGCTTGCGTCGAGGCTACGCGGGGTGCGGTCGCCGGGCATCCGTCCGATGGTGAAGACATCAAGAATTCCGAATCCGCCCTTGAGGGGCATGTATCCCTAGTTAGTAGAGAGGGGCATTTTAGACATTCGGTTGCCGCCTATATAACCCAAGAGGTGAGAGGTTGGCAGCCAACTCTTGGAACCCTAGCTCATTTGTTTTCCTATTTTCCACCTATTTTCCTTAGGTTTTCTCTAGGACTAGCAAGAGAGCTTCACGGAGAGATCTTGTAGAGAGGGGTGGATGATCGGGCGGCTTGCTAGACCTTGTACGAACCTTTGTTTCATGTATAGATGATTCGGCGTGGTTCCTCAAGGTTTGGATGTGTTTTCCCCGTTGTTCTTTGTGGTGATTTTCGGAGCCCTTTCTCGGTGATTTCTTTGGGTTGGTTTCGAGGCTTTTCTCTTGGGGATTTGATGGGGGAAATTTGTGGGAACCCTTCGTGGTTCTTTGGGCTGTGATTCCCCTCCCAAATCCGTGAGTAAAAGTGCTCGATTTTGGGGGTTTCTTGAGTTCTCGGGTTGAAGGTGCTTTCGGCGGGATTTCTTTGATTCCTCCTTTTTGGACGAGATTTGGTGGGATTAAACTTGGCTATGGACTCCTCATGAGGTGTTCCTGATATCCCCAAAGTCTTGTTCAAGTCCGTGGAGCGATTCGGGAGATCGAGATTTGGTTTTGGGGGGAGTTGACCCGCGGGTCTTGTTCATCCCGAGTCGTCCGGAGCCACACCGGTCGTCGACCGGTGCTCTTGACCGGCCCGACCGGTGCAAGCCCTTGTGGGATTTTGCTCGGGTGAACGTCTTGGTGTGTTCCTTGTTGTCCCGTGGTGCTGTCGTTTCAAGTTTGGGTCCGTTTGGTGGTCGGTTGACTGTTTGGTGCCTTGGGGGCTTTCGGTCGCCACCGGTCCGACCGGTGTGTCTCACCGGTCGGCCCGGTGTAGAGCCACTTAGTGAAAGTTGCTCAGTATCACCAGCAGGGACCGGTCGACCGGTGGTGCTCACCGGTCCGACCGGTGTGGGTCCGTAGACTCGAGGTTTGGTTTTTCCGCTGCGTTTCTCGGGTCGGTAGGTGGTGTGTTGGTTCCTAGGTCCAGTGGCACTCCGGTGGCTACGCGGGCTTGACCAACCTTGGTAGTGAGTCGGAGACGTGTGTTGGAAGCCGCATTCGTCTTGTTGGAGTTTTCATCTCCTTCGAGAAGAATTTTTATCGGCTCCCATTCACTCCCCCCCCCCCTCTCTCGGTTCGCCGTATCGGTCCTTCGGAAAGCGGCCCGAAGCATCGGGCGTGGTGGAACACTGAGCCGACGATGCAGGAGGGTATCCAACTACTCGAGCTATTGCAGAAGATCAAGGCTTTGAGAGAAGCCGAGCTGAGGGCTGAACATGTGGCCTTCAGCTTCATGAAGAGGACGGTGCAGCCACTGATGGCTCGCAACACCCTCGGGACCCAGTACACAGGCGACGAAGACACGTCAAGGATGCCCGACAACGAAGTCAACGATGAAGACATTGTCAAGAGGCTGGGCAGGATATTCAAGGATATGCCACCGTACACACCCTGCCTAGTCCCCGAGTACTCCGCGGCTCGTCCGCCGAACGAGGTTAGTAGCCGATGACCTCTGCCTCTGAGTACTGAATAAATTGGAGTAGTCATGCTCACCCAAGTCGCTTGCTGCAGGATGACATTGCGAAGTTTGTCTCCGACCAAACTCCCCCTCCTCAACTTGTAGATATTCCAGAGGAGGGCAAGGGCAAGACCAAAGAACGCCATGAAGTCAGCGAAGGTGACGACACCGTCACCATTGAAGATACGTCCGATGAGGAGGATGGGGAGACGCTTCAGGAGCGGTTTCAACTGCGGTCCAGGTTCAGCCGACCTGGGCTGCCCCACATCCCCCTCATTGAGGATCCGCCGGCTAGCTTAGAGGCTAGTCTCCCTGCGCCGCCGAGAAGGCCGCGCAATGTGGCGCGCAAACGTGTCACCAAGAAGTTGAAGGTAACAGAGACTACGTCCCAAGAGGTGAGTTCCTCGAGTAGAGTAGTTGAGTAATTGTCTTGAAGTATTGCACAGATGAGCAGTACAAGGAGCTTCTGGAGTAGATGGCGCCAATCGCGGAACAAGTCGTGGAGAAGCTGAACCTCTAGTAATTGTCTTGTAGGATTAACTTTTGGCAGTAGTTGTAATATAAACAGAGTTGTAAAGAACTTGATTGAATGAAAAGATCTTTCATAAATGAGTACTCGTTGTCACGGTATGTATGTGCGGAGTGCCCATCATTGAGTTGTTACGAATAGTAGTACTCAGCAGTAGACCCGTTGAGGGAGACACAGCAAATGAGTTGATTTGAGAATCAAACTTTAATACTGAAAAAATACATCTGGATGGCCAGGGCCGTTTACAAGTGTAGTCGCCAGGACCTAGAGGCCACCTACGGCTGGAGTAGTTCTAGGGCACGTGGCCGCTTACAGATGTAGATCCGTAAGTAGCCGTATAGGCTGGATCTAGAAGTACATGGTCTCTTGATAGACCGTTGCTTAGAGTCCATGACGCCCTGAGCAGCCCGAGATCCGTTAGTAGCCGTTAGCGCTGGATCTTGGAGTAGAGTAGTCTGGCCCCGGAGGCCACTTACGGCGAAGGGCCCTAGAGTGGTTGTGTAGACTTGAGCCCCCAGACTAGTCGAAACTATGCGTAGAATCGACAGAGCTGGTCGATGTTCCACGAGTTGCTGACGTCGTCGCCTTCAAGTGTCTGGAGGCGATACGAGCCTGGTCCGGTCACCTTTGCAACTGTGAAGGGACCTTCCCGTGGCGGCTGAGCTTGTGTAGTCCTTCTGTGTTCTGATGCGGCGGAGGACTAGATCACCAACGTTGAAGGAGCGTTCCTTGACGTTGCGATCGTGGCAGCGCCGGATACCCTCGAGGTACCTTGCTGATTGGACGAGGGTGGCACAGCGAGCTTCTTCGAGTCTGTCGATGTCAACTCGCGTGCTGTCTTCAGATATGCCCTCGTCGTGTTGCTCTACTGCTGGCGAATCCCACATGACATCAGCCGGTAGGATAGCTTCAGAGCCGTAGACCAGAAAATAGGGTGACTGTCCCATCGGTTTAGTGGGTTGAGTACGCAGCCCCCAGAGTGCATTGGGCAGTTCCTTGATCCACTTTCCTCCTTTTGTGTTAGCAGCATCGTGTAGTCGCTTCTTGAGAGCGTTGAGTACCATCCCATTGGTGCGCTCGACTTGTCTGTTGGCCCGTGGATGGGCAATTGAGACATACCGGATGTCAATCCTGCTGTTCTCGCAGTACTCCCAGAACTGGTGATTGTTGAAGTTGGAACCCGGGTCTGTGATGATGCGATGGGGTAGTCCATAGTGTTGCACGAATTCATCCAAGAAGTCGAGTACTCTATCGGCCTTGGGGCAAGTGAACGGCTTGACTTCGATCCACTTGGTGAACTTGTCGATGGCCACCAGAACTCTTTTGAATCCTCCTGGCGCAGTCGGAAGAGGCCCAATCATGTCGAGCCCCCAGCAGGCGAAAGGCCAGGTTGGTGGTATGGTGACTAGCTTATAGGCCGGGATGTGTTGTTGCTTGGTGAAGTACTGGCACCCTTGGCACCTTCTGACGAGTTCCTCGACATCGCGCAGAGCTGTGGGCCAGTACAAAGCTTGTCGGAAGGCCTTGCTGACCAGCGTGCGTGAAGACGTGTGGTTGTCGCAGACGCCTTTGTAGATCTCCTCCACGATGTCCTTGCCTTCTTCTCGGGGAACGCACTTCATGAGTGCTCCAGAAGTGGTGCCCCCGCCTGTAGAGCTTGTCCCCGACTAGTACATAGGACTTGGCCCGGCGGATGAGTTGCTCGGCCAAGTTTTTGTCCGTGGGAACCTTCTGCTTGCGGATGTAGTCGATGAAGGGTTGTCGCCAGTCCACGTCTATCATCATGACCTGGCCAGCTGGGGAAGACGCTGGATTAGTGGTCGTGGGCGCTGGCTCTGGGATGGATGGTGCGTGAAGCTCGTGGATGAAGACACCCGTTGGTACTTGAGCGCGAGTAGAACCAAGCTTCGACAGGACGTCCGCTGCAACGTTGTTGTCACGAACGACGTGATGGAACTCGAGACCATAGAATTTGCTCTCGAGCTTGTGGACTTCTAGGCAGTAGGCATCCATGTTCTCCTTGTTGCGATCCCAAGACTTGTTGACTTGGTTGATGACCATTGCGGAGTCGCCATAGACTAGTAATCGCTTGATGTCCAGAGATGCTGCGAGGCGGAGCCCATGTAGCAGAGCTTCATACTCGGCTTCATTGTTTGAGACCTTCCAGAAGATCTGCAGGACATAATTAAGTTGTTCGCCTGTTGGAGAAATCAAGAGTACACCTGCACCCGTGCCTTCGAGCTTGAGCGAGCCGTCGAAGTACATCACCCAATGCTCTGATCGCTTGGTTGGAGTTGGTAGCTGATTTTCCCGCCACTCTGCCATGAAGTCGACTAGTGCTTGTGACTTGATGGCTGTTCGTGGCATGAAGTCGATGTTGAGGGCACTGAGTTCGACTGCCCATTTGGAGATTCTTCCAGTAGCATCTTGGTTCCGCAGAATGTCACCGAGCTGGTAGTCAGTGACGACGGAGATCGAGTACTCCTGGAAGTAGTGTCATAGCTCCCGCGAGGTGGTGTGCACTACATACAGTAGCTTTTGTACTGGTTGGTAGCGTGCCTTAGATTCCAACAAGACCTCGCTGACGAAGTAGACTGGTCACTAGACTGGGTAGGAGTGGTCGTCTTCCTGCCGCTCAACAACGATGACAGTACTGACCACGTGAGTAGCCGCAACGAGGTAGAGCAGTAGCTGCTCCTTTTGCAAGGAGCCGTGAGAACTGGTGGCTTGGATAAGAAATCTTTGAGCTGAGCGAGAGCTTGATCTGCCTCTGGAGTCCACACGAACTTCTCTTGGTGCTTGAGTAGTTTGAAGAAGGGTAGCCCCCGTTCTCCAAGTTTCGAGATGAATCTGTTCAAGGCCGCCATGCACCCAGTGAGCTTCTGCACGTCTTTGATGCAGGTGAGAGATTTCATTTTGGTGATGGCGGAGATCTTCTCGGGGTTGGCTTATATGCCGCGATGGCTGATGATGAAGCCGAGTAGTTTTCCCAATGGTACGCCGAAGACGCACTTGTTCGGGGTGATCTTCCACTGGTACTCTCGCAAAGCTGCGAAAGTCTCTTCAAGATCGGCGATGAGTGTGTCGGAATTTCGGGTCTTGACGACCATGTCATCCACGTAGCCCTCGACGTTCTTATTGAGCTGTTTCTTGAAACACTTCTGGATAGCTCGCTGATAGGTAGCGCCGGCATTCTTCAACCCGAACGACATTGTCGTGTAGCATTAGGCGCCAAACGGGGTGATGAACGTGGTCTTCTCCAGGTCTTCTTTCTTGATTGCAATTTGGTGGTACCCGGAGTAGCAATCGAGGAAGCAGAGCAGGTCGCAATCCGCCGTGGAGTCGATGACTTGATCTATCCGTGGCAACCCGAAGGGGTCCTTAGGGCAGTGCTTATTGAGGTCGGTGTAGTCGACGCACATCCTCCACTCGTTCGTGTTCTTCTTGAAGACGAGGATGGGGTTAGCGAGCCACTCAAGATGGAAGACTTCTCTGATGAAGCCGACCGCAAGTAGTTTGGCGAGTTCCTTCTTGATGGCGTCCCGTCTGTCGTCGGCAAAACGGCAGAGGTGTTGTCGTTTAGGGGTAGCTTTAGGGTCGACGTTGAGAGAGTGCTCGATCAGCCTCTTGTGCACCACTGGCATGTCCACTGGCTTCCAAGCGAAGATGTCTCGGTTAGCCCGGAGGAAGCTGGCGAGGGCGTCTTCCTATTTTGGGTCAAGGCCCGCCCCGATCATGGTAGTCTTGCTATTGTCACCTGTCCCAAGGTCGATCGCCTTGACTTGCACTTCCTCAGATGGCTGAGGCTCGTTGGCTGTGTCCGACTTCGCTAGGATGTAGAGCTCACTTGGGGCAAGCTTCTTAGATGCAGCATAGATCTCCATCATGGAATTGGGTACTTGATTGGTGGCTGCAGGTTCCACAGGTTCTGTGTCGCAGTCGAAGGATATCTTCAAGTCCCCTTGTAGCGAGAATACACCGGCCGGACTTGGCATTTTGAGTACCAAGTACGTGTAGTGGGGTACCGCCATGAATTTGGCGATAGCTGGTCTGCCGAGGATGGCTTGGTAGGAAGTCTCGAAGTCCGCGACTTCGAACTTGATGTACTCGGTACGACAGTTTTCCTTGGTTTCCCCGAAGGTAACTGGTAGGACCACTGAGCCGAGTGAGATAGCCGCGTTCCTGGGGACAATGCCGTAGAAAGGCGATGTGCTTTTGGTGAGCATGTGAGTGATGTCGAGCTTCTTCTTCTTCAAGGTCTTGGTAAAAAGGCCATTGAGCCCGCTCCCACCGTCAATGAGTACCTTGTTGAGTCTGGAGCCCGCGACTACCGGTTTCAGGACGAGTGGAAACCGCTTTGGTTCAGAGAAGCTTGTCCATTGATCCGTGTGGGAGAAGGTTATTGGTACCTCCGACCACCTGAGAGGGGTCGGGACCGCTGGTTCAATGTTCAAGACTTCCCGTCTAGTGGCCTTCTGAGACTGTCTGGTGGGTACTCCGCCGAAGAGGACGTTCACCGTCTTGTCGGGTTCTTGGAAGTCACCGCTGCCTTCGTCAGCTTTTTTCTTGCCCTTCTTGTCGTGAGGAGGCCGTGGGTCTGGAGAGTCCTTGAGTGCTCGCCGGAGTTGGTAGCACTGCTCGGTGGTGTGGTTGCCCTCCAGGTGCCATGAGCACTTCTCTTTCAGCAAGTCTTTGAAGCCGCCTGAGGTCTTCTTCCAGTTGTCTTTCGCGAGGTGCTAGATAGTCGCGACTGTGTTGTCTAGCTTGCGCTTGCGGTTAGGACCCGAGTAGTTGTTATTGCGACCGCCTTGATCCCTGTTGTTGTTATTGCTGCCGCCCGTGTTTTGCTTGCTCTTACCACGAATAACATCGTACTTGGCGTTCATCTTGTCTTCTTCGTCGGCCCATGAAGTGATCATGTCTTTGAGCTTTGTGATGGAACTCGGGCGGCGGCGACCGAAGTCTTCAAAGGTGCGCCGATGATAGAGACCGTCTTGGAAGAGGTCGATGACTTCCTTGTCGGTAACATCGACTATAGTGGCGCGCTTGTCGAAGAAGCATCGCATGTACTTGCGTAGGGTCTCGCCCTATTCCTGCTTCACCATTGCCAGGTCCATGCGAGTACCCGAGCGACCTATAGCGCCCGCGAAGTTGCTGGTGAACTGGTCCTTGAGCTGGTCCCACTTGTCGATCGAGTACTTCTCGAGTGACTTGAGCCATGTAAGTGGAGCTTGGTCCAGGCGGAAGGGAAAGTAGAGGCACTTTGTATCATTGTTGCCGCCAGCATTTTCGATGGAGAGGGTGTAACATCTGAGCCACTGGAGTGGGTCTTGCTTCGCATCATACTTGGTGATCCCCAAGGGTTTGAATTTCTCCGGGAGAAGCAGATTGCGAAACCCAGTAGAGAAGGCAGGGAAGCCATCGTTATCCCCTGTCATGGAGGACTTCTTGCATCGTATTTCTTCAATTCTACGGCGGGCATCGTAGCCGTCGTGTGAGGCACCGGTGACGTGGCTGTCTGCGTGGCCTCGGCCTCCGCGATCGCCTCCGCCACCGGCTCTCCTGCCAGCCCCGTGTGAGGAGCTCCCGCCGCCACTGCCTCCACCACCAGCATCACCATGAGCAGCAGCGCCGCGGCTACCGCCGGCACTGTTGCCGCCCTGAGAAGGTCTACCAGCTGATGCCCTAGTACGGTTGGGGTTCTGCGGTAGTTCTCCTCGAGTTCAGTTGCGTCCATTGTCTGCTGGACTGCGACTTGTGGATTCATGGTTGTCGGGTTTGCGAGTTCCAAGGGGAGGCACTTGAGTGACTCTATTGTCGACTCTCATGAAGTAGGCGTCCTCCGCGAGCTTGGCGATGACTTCACCCGCGCGCATCCCCTGAGCCTGGCGTGCTATCGTGGTGATAGACATGAGGCACTGTTCTGGGGTAGTGTGCACCCGGTTTTCGACTTGGTCAAGGGCCTCTGTGAGATTCCGTATGGGTAGGGTCTCACGGAGACGTCGACGTCGTTCGTTCCGCTTCCTGTTGCGCTCACGTCGAGGTCCCTGAAGGTCCTGGGGTCTCGCCAGCAGCCATGAAGACTTGGCGATTAAGGGTGCCGAGACCGGAGTCGGTACTCACCACCTCTGTTGGAGTGTGCTCCTCTGCTGGAGCTAGTGGTGTTCCCTCATGGAAGGGAAGCAAGTCAAGGTACGCGATGCAGTGTGAGTTCCCGTCTGTCAGGTCTGCAGGCTTGCGGTCTGGCCAGTAGACGAATCTCTCGGCGGGTGTAGATGTTATAACCAGGCCGGTAGCTGGTCCTGACAGTGGTTGCTCGGTCGTGGGGTTCTCGGGCTCAGGCTCGTCGGGGTCCAATCTGAAGTCGAACTCGTAGGAGGAGTAAGAGTAGCAGCCGGAGGCGGGGTTGGAGTCCGAAGTGTAGTCGGAGACGATCTCCTTGTCGGCCCGGCGCTCAGTGAGAGCCTCCGCATGGGCCCTGCTAGTGTTGCAGAGACCGTATGGGAAGTGCTCATGGAGTGGGGTGTCCGCACACGATGGCTCGCAGCCGGCTCGCATGCGATGGCCCATGGGGACGTCGAGTTCGAGTTGGAGGCGGATCCAAACTCGAAGTCGGCGTGTTGGTTGTAGAGCGAAATTTCGCCAAATTTTCGGCGAGGACGCCCGCGATCACTTCGGGAAGCGTCAAGAGTCCAGGTGCTCGGGTTGGGAGCCATGGTGAGGCGACGTTGGAAGGATCCGGCGCCGTCGGCGGTGCAAACCCAAGACCCGAAGACGAAGGTGTCGCCGCGGTTGAAGGCGACAGTTGGCTTCATGGAGATTGAAGGCTGTCGAGTTCGCCATGAGATCTTCGGCGAGATCCCCTACCTAGCACGCCACTGCCGTCGTTTTAGACCGGCGACCTACCAAGGGGAGTACCTGAGGCAGATGAATGTGGCCTCACCGACATCGGTAACTCGAAGGAAGAGACACGCGGCACACAATTTAGACAGGTTCGGGCCGCGAGGTGCATAATACCCTACATCCTGTATGTTGGGTAGCTCTGGATTGATTGGATGTGTTTATAAGATGATGCGTATCCCCGAGAAAAGGGGTCCCTGCCTCGCCTTATATAGTCCGGGAGGCAGGGTTACAAGTCGGTTTGAGGAGAGAGTACTAGTCGGGTACGTCTAGGAGTTCTCTACATAGTACAGGACATGCACAGCTTCCTATCTGAGTACTCCACCGTAGTCCTTGCGCTCCACACCATCAGGTGTCGTGTGGCACAAGCCGAGTAGTCCCAGGGGCCCACCGAGTGGTCGGTCCTGGTACCCACTGAGGTAGTGGGCCCAGGGAGGTCCATACAACAATGACAAAGGACTTGTTTGGTTCGGTCAGAGATTAGTTATTCCCCAGGATCAGGACCTAAAGAAGGAGATTTTAGATGAGGCTCATCTCCCTAAATTCACCATTCATCCGGGTAGTACCAAAATGTACCGAGACCTTAAGGAAAATTTTTGGTGGTCAAACATGAAGGGTGAAATCTCCGAGTATGTGTCCGGTTGTGATACATGTCAATGAACTATGTTTGTAATAATGGACCCTACGGGGAATTGATGTTACATTAATTTGTAAGGCACTCTAGACTCTCCTTCGTGGGAGTTTTAATGCATACGTTCGATCCTCTCTGTGTTGTCAAGTGATTAACCGGGCGTTATCCCGGCAACACTCAACGGGATGATTCTATTATCACTTCTAGACCAAATGGAGTGGTTTAGGTGATAGTACAGAATTATCTCGGATGGAGTTGTCACAATTGGCCAGTCACCTAAAGACCGCAGGTCAAATGCAACCATTGTATATTCCTGCATGGAAGTGGGACGACATCAGCATGGATTTCATCGTCAGGTTACCTCTCAAACCTCGGAAGCATGATTCCATTTGGGTAATAGTGGACCGGCTTACCAAGACCGCTCACTTCATTCCTGTACACACTACCTATTCAGCTGAGCGCTATGCGGAAATATATGTTGATCTCATAGTGCGCTTGCACGGTGTTCCAAAGACTATCTTGTCAGATCAAGGCACTCAATTTGTTGCTCGCTTCTGGGCACAAGTGCATGAATCTTTGGGAACCAAGCAAACCCATAGCTCCAGCTATCACCCTCAGACCGATGGTCAGACGGAAAGAGTAAATCAAATAGTGGGGGATATGTTGAGAGCTTGCATCATTCACTTTGACAAGGCTTGGGAAAAATGTTTAGCCTTAGCCGAGTTTGCTTATAATAATAGTTATCAAGCTAGTTTGAAGATGGCTCCTTTCGAAGCTTTGTATGGAAGAAGGTGTTGTACCCCGTTAAATTGGTCACAAGCGGATGAGCGAACCTTGTTTGGTCCTAAGCTAGTACAAGAAGCCGAAGAGAAGGTAGGTGTGATTAGGGAAAACTTGAGAGCAGCTCAGATGAGGCAAAAGAGCTACCATGATAAAGCTAAAGCTCCTCGAGAGTTTGAAGTTGGCAATTATGTATATCTAAAGGTATCCCCAACCAAAGGTGTGCAACGCTTTGGAGTGAAAGGGAAATTAGCCCCACGCTATATTGGCCCTTATGAAGTCACCGAGAAGTTTGGTACGGTTGCCTACCGTATTCGACTTCCAAACTGACTGTCTGCAGTGCACGACGTGTTTCACGTCTCGCAATTGAAGAAGTGTGAACAGATTCCGGAAGCACAAATAATTGAGGAGACTAATGCAGAAATAGAACCAGATCTATCGCTAGCTGAGTATCCAATGAGAGTATTGGATCAAAAGGAAAGACGAACTAGGAGACAAAGGGTGAAGATGTACAAGATACAATGGAGTCACCACACCGAAGAAGAAGCTACGTGGGAGACCGAGCAATTCTTTAACACTAAGTATCCAGACTTTCCTCCGAGTCAGACTCGTAAGTGAACTCTCCCCACTTACTCCTTGATTTCGAATCTCATGACGAGATTCCCGTTAAGGGGGGTAGGTTGTAACACCCAGTGTTTTTGCTTAGTGGTGATTAGTGCTAATGACTCTTCTAACCACTTCTCCAACTACCCTTTGGAACCCTAAGTCAACCCATGGTCAAACCCCTTGCCTAAAACCTTAGTTTCCCCTTTGACCCCCTTTGTGTCATTCTAGAACTTTGGCACGTTCTCCAAAATTCCTCTAAACACTTCAAAATCACCCAATAGGAAAAATGTGCAGTTTTGCAAGGCACACAACTTTCATGAAGATTCACATTGCTGATTTTGAGTGCAAAGGGGTGAAAATTGCAAAACAAGGTGCTGAGTTACTATTCACTGATGCCGAGTTTTTGCCTGACTTTCCGTACAATTTGTGTTCAAACCAGTGAATAAAAATCCTGGAACTTTTGGCATTATTGAAGAGGGTAACTTGCTTGACAACTTTGGCATTCAATGTTTGGAGCACTTCTGTTTAAAAAAATTGAGAAAACTCATTTGAAATGGGCTAAGTGGAACTGTTTTGGGGCTGGGCGTGTCTGCGCGCGACGTCGTGTGCGACTTGCCATGTCGGCTCGTCGCTGTACCGCCGGGCGCGCACGCCGGAAAGCAGCCCGCGACCGCCGGTCCATGGCAAGCCTCCGCGAGCACTATATGCCTACGGGCGTGACACTCCGCCTACCCCTAGGTCGGCGACACGCGGCCGCCGGCGCACACGCGCACGGGCGCACCGCCATCCACCACTGGCCGGAACCCCACCGCACGTCGCCAACCGCCTTGGCGCCCATGTCGTGGCTCCTGTAGGCCACGATGCTCGGGTGAAGCTGCCTTGCGACGCTCCTGGCCTATAAAACCCCCCGGGGTCTCTTCCTTGCGTGTGCCCTAGAACACACCATCTGCCGCCGTCGCCATTAGCACTGCCGTGGTGAGCCTGCCCATCCGCTTGCTCTCCAGCCCGACCGAGCCTCTGGTCCCCCCTGCCCAAACCTCCACCAGAGCCTCCACAATCACTTATGGCTTAGCTTCCCCCTCACATTTTGCCGGGAACCTCGCCGCCGCGGAGGCGCCGCGGTTGCCTCGCCGCCGGCCATCACCGGGCCGTTCCCCGCCAAGTCTCCGACACCAATCGACCCCTAGTAAGTCCAATCGAACTCCCCGTTAACACCAAAATTTGGTAAGGAGTATGACATGTGGGTCCGATTCGGAAAAGAGTCCGTCCGGTGGAAGGAAAGATATCTTCGAGAGATTTTCGGCGAAGGATCCGCGGTCGGCTATCCGCTCCCGGTTCGGCAAAGGAACAAGAAGAGAGCTGATTTTGCGGGATTGGACGGTGACGTGGCTCGATCGGAGGAAGCGAATGGATGGACAGGCGATCAAGTTTGGTTAGGCAATGAATCCATTCGCAGTTGTAATCAGCAGGGTATAAATACGATCCCTGGATGTATGTAACGAAAGACGTTCATTCCTCAATACACACCGGCCTTACGCCAAACCCTAGAGTCCCTTGTCGTGTCGTCGAGTTCTTCGAGAGGACCAATCGATCCGTCGACCTCCGTGAGTACCGGCAACCTTGTATCATGTCTAGTATCATGCGGTGGATTTAGATCTGATGCAAGTAGTCTTGTTACCATGCTTCGTGTCACGCGGTAGATTCAAGCTTGGTTCAAGAGGGTTTCTTGTTAGATCATGAGCCATGCGGTAGGCTAAGGTCTAGCTCGAAGCTAGTTATCGGCTCTATTGGATTTTGGCAAGATCCAATAGATTCATTAAGTTACCCTGTGTTATCATGAGTTTTGCTTTATGTTTTAATTCATGTAACACACTCTTGCCCAATCTAGATGGGTTTGGATCGGCTTTTTTCCTTTTAAGATCCGTGCAAGAGCGAGGTTTCGTGTCTTTGACGCGTGGATCTCGTGCTTTCCGATAGCCGAAACCGAATCGATCTAGGTTGTTACGTGTTGCGGGTTCAAGCTTGCTTTGTTAGTATAAATCTTGAAAGAGCCGGGTATCATGCGGTAGATGCGGGTTTTTGGGTTGCTTTGGAGCTAGTCATCCGGTGGATTAGATTTCCAATTCGGCTTTCGATAGATTTATTCACGTGGTAATGTTTGTTCCTTCTTCATGGACCCCGAATCGGTTGTTCAGCCGCATTCGGTTATATCTTCACGAGTAGATCACGTGCGTTATTTATGTTTTAAAAGACGTATGCTTCTAGCTTTCCATATTTAGGTTGTATCATGCGGTGGATAGATCTATTTGTGGAAAGTGGTGCGTTCTTTCATGCAAGTTGTATCATGCGGTGGATAGATTTGCTGATATCGTGCCCGACGGATCTTAAAGTAATTAGACATGCGGTAGACTAATGCTTTGGATCTATGCATGCTTATTTTAATACATGATCATGTTCGTGCTTTACTTCATTTAATGTTAATCTTCATGAAGATCGGTCATGGCTTTGCACATGCATCCATGTCTATTCAAAGATCGATCGTTGTCATGCTTATGTCATCCATTCGGCAATGTTCTTTTTTCCTTCGCGGTTACCCGAATGGTTGTGGTTCTTTGACAGGTAGCTTCGCATAGCTACATGTCGTCTTGCTTGGCTTCTTAGCCGTAAATATGGAACTCGCCCTGGTACCACCGTAGGTTCCAAGCTTTGGTATTTAACTGTTTTATCTTTTGTTAATTTTCGGGAAAAATTGACCGGCACGTCATTCTCTCTCTCCGCGCGTGCGAAGCTAAGCTTTTCGCTTGCTTTGTGTGATTGGCGCCGAGTGCACATTTTGCGTCAACACACTTTTTGGCACGCCCGGTGGGACAAACAACGAAGTGGTTCGGGATGCCCGAGATCACGGACCTCCCGGATGTCGGCATTGAGGAGCTTTCTCCGCAGCAAAGCATCGGCGGCTCATAGACGCCGTGAATCGGTTTCAACAAAAGTGTCTCATGTCATTCAAGAAGAATCGGAGTGGTGTACCATATCCGAAGAGTAGCCCGCCCGCAGTGCTTGTTGCCGGGGGAGACCGACGCCACGACCCGGCAAGAAAAAGAGGAATGCGCGCGGATCTTCCGGGAATCGGTAGACAACATGCTCACCAAGCACAACCAAGCTTTCCTCGGGTCGCTCCGGCGGATGATGGTGGCCCTCTTTGGCCGGGAGCGGGGGGGCGTTTGGAAAGACGTACACCGGAAAGAGCACCGTGGAGCCGGGTGAATCAAGCTCCCGGCCCGCCGCCGCGAAGCGGTGCGGCGGCCTCCTCCTCCTCGAGCTCGGGAGCGAGACATTCCAACCTCCTCCGCAGGCGGCCGGGGGGCGGCCGGTTCGGCCTCCGCCGCAAGCTTCGGGGAAGTCAACCAATCCCGCCGCCACCACGGCAAAGCACGGGTCAGCCTGTGCAACAGCCGAATCCGTACCAACCTACGTACGGAGACCTAGCGTTCGGCTCACCTGGGGCCCCACTTGACCCCAGTCGAAGAATAGCTCCGTCAACCAACTGGCTCCAGAAGAATCTGTACGGCGGTGGTTATCATGAAGTAGGAAATTACGGGGCGTTCGACGCCTTCCCGCGCCCAGGGGTACGCGCGCCGGCGGGCGCTCGGGAGGAAGATGCCCTAGCACGCAAGATGGCCGAATTGATGCGAATCGGTTCGGCCTCAAGCCAAGGATGCGGGGCCCCACCTACAGCCGCCGTTCCCCGAGTGGTACTATAACGTGCTCCCGCCGCCACGGGTAAAACCGCCGACGGAATTCACAAAGTTCTGCGGGCGGGACGAGACAAGCACGGTCGAGCATATCGCTCGTTATCTCATGCACTGGGGAATGTTCGGCCGAAGAGACGTTCAGGGTTCGCTACTTCCCCGCCTCGGCCGACGGGTCCAGCTTTTCAGTGGTTCTCGTCCTTGCCGCCTGAGTCAGTGGCCAGGTGGAAAGATTTGGAGCGTAAATTCCACGCTCATTACTTCAGCGGCAGTTCTGAGAAGAAGTTGATTGACCTCGCCACCCTGAAGCAAAGGCACAGTGAAACACCGCTGGAGTTTCTCAGAAGATTCAGAGAAGTCAAGGGCATGTGCTTCTCATTGAACTTGCCGACGATCGGACTGGCTGATATGGCCGTCGCCGGGATGTTACCAGCCGTGCGCGAAAAGCTATTTGGGATGGAGTTTGAAAACTTGGGCCAATTGTCGCAGAAGTTATCCTTGATGAGCAATCAGGCGTATGGCCTCAAGAAAGACCCAAAGTTTGGCAAGCAGCACGACATCGCTGACATCTACAACCAATTCTTGGACAAAGCTGATTTGTGCGGGGATTCTGATGACGAATTGGAGGTAGCTGCAGCGGAAATCTTGTGGGGTAAAGAGCCCTTGACAATGAATCAGCGGTGGGTCAGGCAGACCAAAGGAACCTACGACTTCGACATCACAAAGGCTGATAAGTTGTTTGAGCTCTTGGTAAAGGAAGGCCGAATCAAGCTGCCTGAAGGGCACTCTATGCTTCGGCCTGATGGAGTCAAAGCGAAACGTTACCGCGGCTTCCATGACGGGGACTCGCACTCCATCAACGATTGCGGGGTCTTCGGGATGAGGATCCGGAAGGCTATCCGGGAAGGGCACCTCAAATTCGATAACAAGATGAAGCCGGATGGCCACCCCTTCCCGCGAGAACATGCTCGGCTTTTCTATCAACGCGATAACGGCCGAAGAGAAAGGGAAAGTCAAGGTCCCGACCTCGGCCCGAGGTCCAAGCAAGATGGATCGGTTGACCGGAGCGTCGGGTGACCCTAGAGCAAGTGCGGGCGACGCCCCCGCGTTCTCAAGAGCCACATCGAGATTGGGGAATCGTCCAAGCCTAAGCCCAAGGTGACGTCACGCATTCTCCTCAACAAATGGCAGCGTCGGATGGAAAAGGAGCGCTACCAAAAGCGTCGTTACGAGGAGGAGCGGCGCGGGGCCGAAGAGGATGCGCGCGGATGGAATCGGGAACGGCACGCGCGCGCGCGGAGCGCGCGCCCACCGGGGATGCGCCTTCTTCGAGCACCGCCTGGAATGAGGGCCTAAAGCTGCCCACATTAAGGAAGCGTCCCGAATGCGGCGACGGATATGCGAGTACGGGCGAGGAAGCGCAATCGCCGATCCGTCCATGAAAGACTTGGAAGGATTCACCCAAATGGGGATCGGCGGCAAAAAATTGAGGTTATAGATCACCCCAGGAAACGCCACGCTGATTTCAGGTGGGCTGACCAGGAGGAGGACGAAGATGTATACGTCTGGCAGAAGGGCCAATGGTGCCCACCCGGTCTACGCAAGAGCCAGAAGAGGCGGGTCCAACGCTTGAGGAACCGCGAAATGAAGCAAGCCGGGATCCAGACAAGGCAGAAGTGGCGCCCCAAGGACCGCCCGGAAGGATCGAAGCGTCCGCCCTCGCATGCATGGTATACTTCCTGCCAAACGAGTTCATGGCTCCCGCTAACCAGGTGATGCAGGAAGAAGCTTCCTTTGACGACGAGCAACCCGAGGAGATGATGGCGCAAGCGGTGCTTGCCAAGCGGGCCATCTTCGACAAGCCGGCCAAGAATCGCCACATGAGGCCGCCGTACTTGGAGGGGGTACGTCAATGGCAAGCCATTGACCAAGATGTTCGTCGACGGTGGCGCGGCAGTCAACGTAATGCCGTACACCACCTTCAGGAAGCTTGGCATGACCCCGAGCGATCTGACACCAACAAGCATCATCCTAAACGACTTCGCCGGGAACCCCTCAGACACCAAAGGATGCGCTCACGTGGACTTGATGATCGGGTCCAAGACGTTGCTTACTACCTTCTTCGTCATCGAAGGGAAGGGAGCCTACAGCCTGCTGCTTGGGCGGGACTGGATCCACGCCAACTGCTGCGTCCCATCCACTATGCATCAACAGCTGATCCAGTGGGTGGACGATGAAATCGAGGTCGTCCAGGCGGATGACTCCGTGAGCGTCGCTAACATGGAACCAGCCTTCTGGGAGTACCAAGGCATCGATTGCTTCTCAGGGAAGGACTGGGGAGAAGGTCTGTTGAACTGTCGGCGGTGACCAACAGCCGATTCAAGCAGTCGGCTCTTACAGTAATTTTTAATGGAGAACCCCGTGGATGGCACTGATGGCAAGTTGGGACGAGGATTCATGTCGGCCGATAAGCTGGAGGAAGTTGACATTGGAAGCGGTGACAAGCCAAGGCCGACGTTCATCGGTGCAAATCGCGGCCCGGACTTCAGGGGGAACTTAATTGAGCTTCTCAAAGAATATAAAGATTGCTTCGCCTGGGATTACTCGGAGATGCCGGATTGGATCGATCCATCGTCGAGCACCGGTTGCCAATCAAGCCTGGTTTCAAGCCATATAAGCAACCGCCCGGAAAATCTACAAGGATGAAGTATTGGCCGATGTGAAGAAAGAAATCGAGAGGTTACTTGACGCAAACTTCGTTCGGCCCCCGGATATGCGGAGTGGATTTCTAACATCGTCCCCGTGTATAAGAAAAATGGGAAAATGAGAGTTTGCATAGACTTCGGGGACCTAAACGAGCTACTCCCATGGATGGATACCCGATGCCTATTGCCGATTTGCTGATTGACGCCGCCTCGGGCACAAGGTGATTAGCTTCATGGATGGCAACGCGGGATACAATCGGATCTTTATGGCAATAGAAGACATCTCGAAGACGGCCTTTAGATGTCCCGGTCATATAGGCCTATTTGAATGGATCGTCATGACATTTGGGTTGAAAAATGCCGGTGCAACCTATCGGCGGGCCATGAATTACATTTTTCACGAGTTGATCGGCAAGACCGTGGAAATCTACATTGACGACGTGGTGATCAAGTCCTTAAGTCATGACACCCATCTGGAAGATGTGAAGAAGACCCTCGAATGCACCCGGAAGCATGGCCTGAAAATGAATCCAAACAAGTGTGCATTTGGGGTGTCAGCTGGAGAGTTCTTGGGGTTCTTGGTCCACGAAGGAGGGATCGAAGTTGGCAAAAAGAGCATGAAAGCCATTGATGAAGTCGTTCCTCCAACCAACCTCAAGGAGTTGCAATCACTGCTCGGCAAGATCAACTTTGTGAGAAGGTTCATCTCAAATTTATCACAGAAGGTGTTGCCATTCTCTCCGTTGCCGAAGCTAAAGAAGGATCGAAGTTCACATGGGGCGACGAACAACAAAAGGCTTTCGAGGAAATCAAGCAATACATGAAGGAGCCGCCGGTCTTTGGTTCCTCCTCACTGGACAAGCCTTTCAAGTTGTACGTGGCGGCCGATACCCAAACTATTGGATCGGCCCTTATTCAAGAATTCGAAGGAAAGGAGCGGGTAGTAGCTTATCTTAGCCGAAAACTACTTGATCCTGAAACCAGGTATTCGGCTATAGAAAGATTGTGTCTTTGCGTATACTACTCGTGTACAAAGTTTCGGCACTACTTGTTGAATGCCGAATGCACTGTATACTCGAAGTTTGATGTGATAAAACATATGTTATCTATGCCAATTTTGAATGGTCGGGTTGGCAAATGGATTTTAGCTCTATCAGAATTCGAGTTGAAGTTCGAATTGGCAAAAGCCATCAAAGGTCAGGTCATTGCCGATTTTATAACTGAACACCGTGACCCTTCGATTGATCTGCTTGAAATTACCCCATGGGCTTTATTCTTTGACGGGTCATCATGTGGCAAAGGTGGGGGAGTAGGGATCCTACTAATTTCTCCCAGAGGTGAGATGTTCGAATTCGCCATTCCTATACAACCCACCGTCACAAATAACCAGCCGAGTATGAGGCACGCTTCGAGGGCTTCAATATTTGAGAGAGGCGGGGCCGTTTCAGTTGAAATTTATGGAGATTCAGAGTTGGTCATCAAGCAATTGAACGGCCAGTACGAGTGCAGGAGCGAGGCGCCGAGGAGTTACTACGAGGAATGCGAGAGAAATCTTGAAGGGCTTTCCACCGGTAACCCTACAAGACATCCCTAGAGAGCATAACGAGGAAGCAAACGAGCCTGGCTCAAAGCGCCCTCGGTTATAAAGAGAGTCAAGAAGCATTTGCGAGAGGTGAGCGCACCGGGGACGGATCTCACGAGAAGATGATTGGAGGAAAGAGATCGTTGATTATTTGAGAGATCCATCCCGAAAAGTCTCTAGGAAGCTCAGGTACAAGGCAATCAAGTTCGTTCTTCTGGATGACAATTTATTCTATAAGTCATTAGATGGAGTACGCTACGATGCCTGGGTCCAGAAGAAGCCAAGAACATGATGAGCGAGGTGCACGATGGGATATGTGGAGCGCACCAATCGGCCTATCGCATGAAATGGGTTATTAGGCGAAAGCCGGATGCTTTTGGCCGACGATATTAGAGGATCGCTTTGAGTATTACAAGGGGTGTCAAGATTGCCAGAGGTTCGGGAATATTCAAAGAGTCCCTGCATCAGCATTGAATCCCATCATCAAGCCATGGCCATTCGGGGACGGGGTATAGACTTGATTGGCCAAATTAATCCACCATCTAGCAAGGGGCATAAGTTCGTGCTTTTGGCTACAGATTACTTCACCAAATGGGTCGAGGCAATCCCACTCAAGAAGGTGACGTCAGAAAACATGATCGAATTCGTCAAGGAACACATCATCTATCGATTTGGGATTCCTCAGACGATTACCACTGACCAAGGGGCACAATTCGTGTCATTGGAATTCAGAGATTTTGCCGAAAGCATGGGAATCAAACTGTTTAATTCTTCTCCATACTATGCCCAAGCTAATGGTCAAGCAGAGGCTTCTAACAAGATCATGATCAAGCTTATACGAAGAAGATCGACCGAAGCCGAGGAGATGGCATTCGGTACTCGGTGAAGCGCCGTGGGCTTACCGAATGGCCCCCCATGGAGCCACAAAGACTTCTCCTTACGAGTTGGTTTACGGGCATCACGCGATCCCGCCCGGGAAATGCAATCGAGTCAAGGAGAGTAGTGCCGCAAAACGATTTGAGCTCCAAGGATTACGGTGGCCTAATGATGGATGAGTTAGAAGATTTGCATATGATCCGTCTCGGGGCCCCGGAGAATATCGAGAAAAAACAAGCTGCGGGTCGCCAAATACTATAACAAGAAAGTAAAAGTAAAGCAATTCGCGAGAAGGCGATCTAGTTTGGAAAGCGCTACCGCCGATTGGAACTAAATACGGTGAATTCGGCAAATGGTCCCCTACCGGGAGGGGCCTTTTCGTGTTGTCGGATGCGTTCGGTAATGCATACATATTGAAAACTTTGCTAGGAGAGGAGTTTTCCGCCGCAATAAATGGAAGATATCCGAAGAAGTATCATCCTAGCATTGAAATCGATCGATGATTATACACATCGACACGAAACAAATGGCGCTCAAGGATGAGGCCGCCTTTAGAACAAAAATCCATGAACAAAAGAAAATGGCCGGTGCACGATGCATTGCCCTTAGCTCAATACTACACTACAACCGGTTTCTTGCGGGATTACACATAGCAGCCCCGAAGGTCAAGTACCCTAAGGGAGGGAAGCGAGAAGGCGTGGAGTAAGAAGCGAAAGTATGGTTCAATCTTTTCTTTGCTTCTTCGGCCGTCGCTCCCCTCTTCGGTTGTTCCGGGACCACCGTGACGGCGACTTGGAACGCACGAGGATGACCACGATTGGCGGCCTCTACCAAGCTATCCCGGGCCGCCTTCGGGTTGCCGTACACTGTCGAGAGACATGCGGAGCAAAAGAATCAAGGTTAGGGGCAAGAAATCCGGATGCAAACATGAAGGGGGACGAAGCGTTTACCTCCTACTAGCGCTTCCAGCGCCATGCGACGCTCGCGTTCGGCTTGGCAACGGACGGACATGTCCCTGAGGTCACGCTCCAGGCGCCGGGCACGGCGGCGCGGTCGATGAATGACCCTTTGCTCGGGCGTGGCATCCTCCGCCTCAGGAGAAGAATCGGAGGAGATGTACTCAGGAACATCTTCGGTTCCGATGACTTCTTCAGGAAGCAAATCAAGGCTGAAAGAGGCAGAGGAAAACATGAAGCGCAAGATCAAGCGAAGGACAAGGAGCGAGATCAAGAAAGAACTCACTTCCGAATCGTACGCTTCCTTGGCGAGCCGCTCCCCCGAAGCCGTTTACCCTTGTCCATGGCGTTGGGGTTTTTTCTTCTAGCGACGAGAAGAAGAGACGAGAAGTGATGGAGGAGTGTGCGAGTGGATTTGCGAGCACCCCACGGGCTATTTTATTGACCAAGGAGGCGCATTGGGAGTGATGATCTGGCCAGTACACACTGTTGGAATACCAAGCGGCAGGGTTTTCCACCGAGTGCGAAGGGTTTTTCTTTGAACAGTATTTACGGATTGCCGAATTGGGATCCTTTGTGGATCTTGCGCCAAGGGGCGCTTGTTTGCGAGCGTTCGGCTAAAGACGAGTCCCGGATGCATTCGAAGAGGACAAATTCACGGATGCAAATGCGATTGGGGGCAAAGGCCAGTTCTTGAACGCATCTTGCCACCGAGGAGGTGGAGATAAAGCTACTTTGAAAGGGATTCTGCGAGATTCGGCGGCAATAAAATCTCGAGGGTCGGGGTTCCCTTCGGGACCAAGATAATAAGGCGCGAATTGGCCTCAATAGGAATCAAAAGAGCAAGAGAAGGTTCCTGGAAGAGAGCGGAAGAAGAAAATCTCGGGTAAAACCGAAAACCTAATGCCGAACAAAGATTTGGAGGGGTGAATTTACCCGAGCGACTTGGTTACGAGTTGCCATTGGAGATTCGAGCTCGGAACGAAGGGGATCTAGGGTTGGATCTGAACGAAGAATCCGGCGGATTGCGAAGAACGGTGTTGACGGGTTTGGCTCAAGGATTCGTGGTCGGAGTCAATTGTGGAACAAAATTACTTTTATCCCACAATTGAAGGGGCATGTGTTAACACCAAAATTTGGTAAGGAGTATGACATGTGGGTCCGATTCGGAAAAGAGTCCGTCTGGTGGAAGGAAAGATATCTTCAGAGATTTTCGGCGAAGGATCCGCGGTCGGCTATCCGCTCCGGTTCGGCAAAGGAACAAGAGAGCCGATTTTGCGGGATTGGACGGTGACGTGGCTCGATCGGGAGGAAGCGAATGGATGGATAGGCGATCAAGTTTAGTTAGGCAATGAATCCATTCGCGGTTGTAATCGGCGGGGGTATAAATACGATCCCCGGATGTATGTAACAAAAGACGTTCATTCCTCAATACACACGGCCTTACGCCAAACCCTAGAGTCCCTTGTCGTGTCGTCGAGTTCTTCGAGAGGACCAATCGATCCGTCGACCTCCGTGAGTACCGCAACCTTGTATCATGTCTAGTATCATGCGGTGGATTTAGATCGATGCAAGTAGTCTTGTTACCATGCTTCGTGTCACGCGGTAGATTCAAGCTTGGTTCAAGAGGGTTTCTTGTTAGATCATGAGCCATGCGGTAGGCTAAGGTCTAGCTCGAAGCTAGTTATCGGCTCTATTGGATTTTGGCAAGATCCAATAGATTCATTAAGTTACCCCGTGTTATCATGAGTTTTGCTTTATGTTTTAATTCATGTAATACACTTTTGCCCAATCTAGATGGGTTTGGATCGGCTTTTTTCCTTTTAAGATCCGTGCAAGAGCGAGTTTCGTGTCTTTGACGCGTGGATCTCGTGCTTTCCGATAGCCGAAACCGAATCGATCTAGGTTGTTACGTGTTGTGGGTTCAAGCTTGCTTTGTTAGTATAAATCTTGAAAGAGCCGGGTATCATGCGGTAGATGCGAGTTTTTGGGTTGCTTTGGAGCTAGTCATCGGTGGATTAGATTTCCAATTCAGCTTCGATAGATTTATTCACGTGGTAATGTTTGTTCCTTCTTCATGGACCCCGAATCGGTTGTTCAGCCGCATTCGGTTATATCTTCACGAGTAGATCACGTGCGTTATTTATGTTTTAAAAGACGTATGCTTCTAGCTTTCCATATTTAGGTTGTATCATGCGGTGGATAGATCTATTTGTGGAAAGTGGTGCGTTCTTTCATGCAAGTTGTATCATGCGGTGGATAGATTTGCTGATATCGTGCCCGACGGATCTTAAAGTAATTAGACATGCGGTAGACTAATGCTTTGGATCTATGCATGCTTATTTTAATACATGATCATGTTCGTGCTTTACTTCATTTAATGTTAATCTTCATGAGGATCGGTCATGGCTTTGCACACGCATCCATGTTTATTCAAAGATCGATCGTTGTCATGCCTACGTCATCCATTCGGCAATGTTCTTTTTTCCTTCGCGGTTACCCGAATGGTTGTGGTTCTTCGACAGGTAGCTTCGCATAGCTACATGTCATCTTGCTTGGCTTCTTAGCCGTAAATATGGAACCGCTCGGTACCACCGTGGGTTCCAAGCTTTGGTATTTAACTGTTTTATCTTTTGTTAATTTTCGGGAAAAATTGAGCGGCACGTCATTCTCTCTCGCGCGTGCGAAGCTAAGCTTTTCGGCTTGCTTGTGTGATTGGCGCCGAGTGCACATTTTGCGTCAACACTCCCAGCTCGCTTGTTTGCCTCCCCGGGCCCACTTCACCGCCGGCGAGCGCGCCACCGCCGTCGGGGTACGGTTGGGGAGGGCCGAGGGCACATCTGTGAATCTTTAAATTTTGCAGGGGTCTGTGTGCAAGAAGTTTCTTCACCCTTTAAGTGTTTTAGCAGTAACTTGTAAATTCAAGATAAAATTGTATAAAAATCCAAAAATTGCAAACCCAATTTTTTTGTGCTCTGTGTAACTAGAACTAAAATTTCTGCAAAGGATTATATACTTTTGAGCTATAATTTTTGCATGAAAAATAGAAATCCATTTTACCTAGATTTGTTTTTTTGCAAGTTCCATGCATGATCCTGAGCTAGATTTTGGATATGTTGTGGATATTAGCATGAGTAGGCCCTGTGCCAAAATTTGCACAAATTTACTGAAGGAATCTTTTTATATGATTTATCTTGTGTTATTGTCAAATCTGCCTAGATGATTTTTGTAGCTTAAAATATAAATATTTTTGAGCCCTACTTCTGGATATTGTTTGGTTATGATAAAATGCACCTCAGGTGAATTTACCCTGATTTTAACTCTGTTAGAAATGTTATTTCCTAATTTATGCTTGTTTTTTATCTTAAATGTATAAATCAAGATCCATAATAGCTCTAGGTATGTTTGTTGGTTTCTTAGGCTTGTTTTGGACCAAAGCATGTGTAGGAGAAAGTTTGGCTCTATTTATGTTATATTTATTTTTACGTGCATTAATCCTTTTATTGCTAGCTAGAAATGCCTTTATTTGAATGTATTAATTTCAGTGGCTCAAACTTGATTGCTTGATGTCCAAATAAGTGTTCCCTGGTTAGTAGGACCAGTGGGTACTGTTGGGCTAATTTTGAGGCTTGATTGGTTGTTTAAAAAGTTGGAAACTAGATTAATCTAGTGAGGAAAAAAATAGGGAAATTCATTCTTTTTGTGCTCAAGCTCTATAAATGAAATAGGAGAATAATTGGTGGCAGAAAAGTGCATTTCCTTGCTGTTTTGTTTTTAAACTAATTATTCTTTTACAGATGTGTACACAATCACCATAAAGAGAAGGCTAATAAGCTTTTTGATTATCTTTTAAAGGGAAAATGTTTAAATGCTTTTGTTAAGGTGAATATGGCCAACCATATACTCCTTGTGGTTGTTTGGTACTGTTTTTGAATTAAATTAAAATAATTGCACTCCTAATCACTGCATAGCATTCCCCGTATAGAATTCCCCGACAATAGCTATTCGCTCGTGCCGGCTGACGACGACGAGGGAGCAGGAGGAGACGTGCACTACGTGACCGTAGAGCAAGACCCGAAACTAAGTCCGGAAGTTTGTGTGTCTGCTTGTGCTGACGAAGGAAAGCCCCGATTTATTCATTAACTCATGTGTTTCTTTAAACTTCTGAATTTATTTATTGTTATCTTATGTGCATTTATGTTCAGGAGTTGAATTGAAACCCTAGTTGCATAATCCTTAGGTACCAATGATCTTTTACTAGCATGTTAGGTCGCTAGTGGCTATGCTCTAACGATCCGGTACAAGTCGAGTGATGTTCGTCACTCGCGAGAATAGGATCTCCTTTATGGAATCACCTTATGTTTAAATGGATTGCTCATGTGGTAAGAGCCTGGGATGGGCTCCGGTCCAATGGCTTCATTGGTTAAGTGTTTGAAAGTACTAAACACTTGTCGGAAATGGGCACGGTAAGCCTAGTACCTAAATGAGGCGGTACGGGATTTTACTATCATTACTCTTAGGGTTGCGGCCCCGGGCTCGCCACCCGAGTGCATGCGTGAGGCTGGGTGACCTTAGTGGTGTAGCCCAGATAAACCTTGTACTTAAGACTGTGAGCTATTATCCCCAAACCGAAGAATGACGAGAACCGTTTGGTTGGTGAACTCTTAGTGAGGGCACCTCCCGTGTGTTTAGGTACACCTTGCAAGGGTTGAATCAATCGATTGCCGGCCTCTCACCGTTATCTGAGACTACTTAATCTACTAGCCATGATATCCCTTTATGATGAAACTTTATGAAGATTATTATTGAATAATCGTTTGTACAACTTTGATTGCAACAGTGGCTCATCTAGTAATGATTACTTCCACTAGAACATGAGCTAAAATGTGAAAGTAAGGATTCACTTTTGGTAGCTTTTTGGCAAACAAACCCACTAGCCAAAAGCCTTGCATGATTAGAGGTAAAGTCTTTCTTTTAGATGGGTAAGCCTTGCTGAGTATTAGTATACTCAGCCTTGCTTTATAAATGTTGTTCCCAGGTAATGCATGTGATGTGTGGCCCGGAGAACTTCCACCCAGCTGGGAGCGACAATGGGTGGATGACGAAGAGTGATCGCATCATGGACAGGCCTACTATGATGTGATCGTACCATTTAGTTATCTCTCTGAACTGTTTACTTTCATGTCAAAGAACTATGTTTGTAATAATGGACCCTACGGGGAATTGATGTTACATTAATTTGTAAGGCACTCTGGACTCTCCTTCGTGGGAGTTTTAATGCATACGTTCAATCCTCTCTGTGTTGTCAAGTGATTTACCGGGCGTTAACCCTACAACACTCAACGGGATGATTCTTTATTATCGCTTAATGACCAAATGGAGTGGTTTAGGCGATAGTACGGAATTATCTTGGATGGGGTTGTCACAGTCGGTCCTGGAGTCAGACCCCTGATCAGCGCTTGTATTGTTGTTTTATCATCCGCTTCGGGGATCTGGGATCTTTGTTGCATGAACCTTCTTACAAAGTTCCGCAATGACTCTCTGTCTTTCTGCTTGCAGTTGTACAGATCTGATGACTGAGCCGTTGTTTTGTGAAATATCTGGAATGCTTGAATGAACTTTGTCTTGAGATCAACCCAGCTGCAGACTGAGTGTGGTTGTAGTAGAGAGTACCAATTCAGAACTGGGTCTTCGCAGGCAATGATGAAGGATTTGGCCAGTGCGACATCATCTCCTCCTACTGAATTCACAACCGATTCATACCTCATGAGGAACTGTGTGGAGTTTTCGAAGCCATTATATTTCGGGAGAGAGACTGGTTTCAACTTTGGTGGCCATGGTGCAGTTTGCAACCCTATGGAGAGTGGTGATTCTGGATCCACGAATTGCGAAATTCCATTACCCACGAAGAAATTTTCTTTCGGGGTTCTTTTTTTTACCAGAATCCTGGTGTGGTGAGTCTTGCGACAATGAGCTGTTTTCTTGTTCTTTCATTTCTTCAATTTCTCTTTGTATTCTTTCGATATGTTCTTTTGCTTGATTAAGTTTCTCTAGCTTTTCTGAAGCTTTCTTTTTGCTTCCATCTGGTTCGCGAATCTTTCTATCTTTCTGAAGCTGTTGTATTTTCTGTTATACTATCTCCAGTTATTTGTCGACAGTCTGGTCATCATTTTCATGAGCATCATCTTCTCAGCTCTTGCCTTCTTGAGAGCCTCAAGTTTTGCTGTTCGTTCTTGATCTGTGGTATGTGTAGGTTCTGCATTGAGAGAGATTCTGTTGTCTTCGTCATTGTGTGCTCTTCTTAATCGGTCTCAGTGGGAATGTTCTTCTTGGACTTCTTCTGTGGTGGCATCGTGAGCTGTTTTTTCGGCTGAAACCACGGTGGGCGCCAATGTTTGGGGGTCTGAAAATCGGATGGAGTCCCCAAACACAAGAGTCACGAACAAGAGCGCACAAGTCACGAAAAATGGGGAGACAAAGAATCTCCGAAAGTATGTGCTCGTCTCAAAAGTTGTGAATCCCTTTACACGTGCCCTCGCGCCCCTTTTATAGGGAGACGAAGGGACTTTTACATTCCGAGATTACCCTTGAATCTAGGGAATATTCCTAATGTGAACACATACAAGAATGTCTTTTACATCCCGTGATTTGCGGGACTAATTTCACACATTTACAAGTATGCCACTAGTTCACACTTTAAACCTGGACTTTTGAAGTGACATCTTTGACTTGGCTTCTTCCTGACCCCCGAAGCTCTTATTCATGAAAATCACCACTCAGTCTGGTTCCTGAATTGAGACTCCACCAGATTCCCGAACTTCACAGATTTCTGGTTCCCTGAACTTCACCAGTTTCCAATCATACTGAAATGGACAGCAAATTCGCGAACAGGAGCCTAAATCGGCTATTATTTTCGCGTATTATTAGAAGGTCAACAAAAATGTATGAGATTCATCAGGATTTCTTCATGAATGTTTCCTTCTCACGAAACAGAACTTTCCATCCCGAAGGTGATTCACGAATATTCTCACGAATTCGGCAGATCTGACATTTCGAGGTGTAAGGTCTTTTCCTAATTCCCCAACAGCCACTTATATAATGGATCAAACAATGGCAGTAAAGCAGCATTAAAAAAAAACTCCGGTGTTTGATTGTTTCCTCATCAACAAAAGCAATACTACTGCTTGCTAATTGTGCTTTAATTTGCTAGGCTACGTTCTATTTCGTCAATACTTCCCATCTTCCCCCTTACTTTCATGAATGTGCAAATACCTCATGTAAGGTTAATTAATTAGACCTCATGCTTAATCTGTCCCCTCCAAAATGTGCAAAGACAGGAGGTGTCTCCTACCAACTTAATTTAAGTAATCCAAAAAATCTTGGCAGGAGATTTTGTTATGTACTGAAATAATGGTACAAGATTCCACACCAGCTTATGCTTTGAAATTGTTCCCCTAGGACCACTTCCATGTGTTTTACATGAAGGTATATATAGTACCTCATCAAATAATTTAAATGAATTTCAACAAGGAAAGAAGAAGATCCAATTCCAAACGAGGCCGACTAGATTGGACCACAGGAGGACCAGCTCCTCCGTCCACAAACTCTGCGGGGCAACGAAGAAGACCGCCACCACCTGCATTCGTGTGCGGCTGCACGCCACCCAAAAGGCCTGATCGCCAAGTGATGTTTCTGGACGGATCGATGCATACGCGATCGTTTTCCTTCTCGTTTCTTGGCTGGATGCAGTGGATGGGAACAAGCCACCAACTGCTCCAGCCAAGGCGCATGCTGGGATCGACTTGGACCGGCTCACAGGTTGCGCCAAGCAAGCTAAGCAGCATGCATGATGCCTCTGGATCAGTATCATATCGCGACCAGCATGTTTGTTACGGTGTTCAAATTAGGAGCGATTGAGGGACGGCGTTTATATTTGAATTATTGCTCCACACTGGCATGAGATAGACGATGAATTTAAATGGGCCTACTGAGATTTTAACTTAGCTCAGCTCGCCCCAGATTTCTGAAACAAGCAAAACTTACAGGGTGAGCTTGCTAGCTAGCTCAACGAGAACTTGTTCTGTCCTTAACGATCAGTAGACTATTTATGCTAGAAAAGAAGATAAGGCCTGCAATGGAAACACACATCGAGTACTGCCAGGGCCGTCTCCGGAAATTTGAGGCCCGTGTGCGAAATGCAAACCAAGGCCCTTTAATATCAAAGTAATATATGTTTAATATAACTGAAGAAAACTTTACGCAATTATATAACCTAAGAATGCATTATTTCATACAATATTTAGAAGTACTTTGAATTAAATCAAACAGCACGTGTACAAGAAATACTTCATCCGTCCCAAATTATATATTGTTTTCGATTTTTAAATGCATAGATATTATTATGCATCTAGACATATTGTATATCTGAATGCATAACAAAATTTATGAATCTAACAAAATCAAAACGATCTAATTTGGAAGGAGGGAGTAGCAATTTTTGTTAAAAATCAATTCAGGAAGAAAGGAACCAATGATCGAATTGCTTAAAAAAAATGTGACATCAGACTGGGTTTCTGGCCGTTGGGTATTGGCCTGATGGCATCTTGCAGCTTCCGGCCACAAGGATATCACCGTGACCTGCAGAGTGCAGACTGCAATCTTGCTATTCGTCGATCCAATCTCTCCACTCTCGATTTTGTAACGGGATCATGAGAAAAGCAGAAGGGTAGGGGCTCCGAGCATGCAATTAGTTGCGATTTGCAACGTCGCGGGGTGTTGGATGCCAACGGATCAGATAGCTCGCGAGTTGCCGTGTTTGTGCGTTACTGTTAAAATCAGGGGCCCTTCATTTTTGGAGGCCCCAGCGCGGTCGCTCACCTCGCTCCCGGCCGTCGACGGCCCTGAGTACTGCAATGCTTTTAAACCAGTTGGTAGGGACATGTCTACACCAAATTAAAGGGGAGTAGAACCATGCCCCCATCCCTTAATGGCCCCATCAGTGGAGCCACCATATGGAAAAACAGAATCTTGACCTCGTCAACCACGACATCGCGAGCACAGCCAATAGTAGATAAAAAAAATCTGAACCCCATGATTAGGAATTTAGGATCCTCCATCCCACGGTGCTAGCGGCACCGAAAGGGATCCACAATGTAGAAGCAGCTTCCCATCCTCCTCACTAGATGGAACAGCAGAGGACGTCAGGAAGCGCGGTCACCCGAAGAGGATCAGAGGCACAAAAAGATCCCAGCTGATATCCTCGATCATCAGCATGGCAGTCTGGCAGATATACATCAAATATTTAAACCTACTCAATAAAATCAGCACAAGAAGTTGAATCACCTCACGCTCGCCATAGTGTAATATATGTATAGTACTCATAAATAGAGGTCTTTCAGGTGCCTTATACCACCTAGAGTGGTGTGAAGTATAGAAGAGGTAATTTAGTACTACTCATGCATACCACCTCATACTACCGCTTGGTTTTTACGAAGTATAAAGGGGTAATTTAGTACTACTCATGCATACCACCTCATACTACTATTTGGTTTTACGAAGTATACAATTATCTGAACCGTTGGATGTTTGTATACTAGTCCTTTTTAAGAGTAGTATACCCTAGTATATGACACCGGAAAGGAAGTTAATAAGTGTGGATATCAGCAACAATTCGGTTTCAAATTCACAAAAAAATGTGAAGAAACCAACTAGACAGCAAAATTTTTACTAAGATACCCTTAATACTATATATATTACTCATGTATAATATCTATGTCGTAGGTAAATTTTAGTATACAATTAATCTTGACCACAAGATCTTTTTATACTAGTCATTTCCGAACAATAGTGTAGTCTATCTAGTACAGTATTGTGCACCATCAAGAGCTCTTTTTTAATATAATTTTCTGAAACAATGCAACATGTTTGATTAACTATGTTTCAGCTAAAGAGGCATCTGAACCCTAGGACATCAATGAATTTCTGTATTTCACTCTTAATGCATATGTTTTAATACCATTTTGCTTGTGAGCTGAGAACTGATGTACCATTATATGATCACTCAATCTGACTCCTCATAGCAGCTTCCTAGTGCCCCGCTTAACATACTAAAATTTAGAATGTTTCAAAATACCGATTTTCTTAAAAATATAATCAAATAACATGCGACCAACATTTTTTCTCCTTGACACAAGCTTTGTGATGCTGCCAAGTCCATCCTCTGAGATTTTGGGGTGAAATTAGAAAACCCTAGTTCTCCAACCATTATATGCCTTGCAATATTCTCGGACCAATATGCCTTCGTGATCCCAAGTTCTTTCTCTTTACTTGAACTCGACCCTCGCCCAAAAAAAATCAACGCTCACCTTGACCTGGTCAATGACATCTTGTGCCATCCATGTGAGCTATCAGATTACACACTGTTTCACTTATTATAGATTCACTCAGTCCTTTGGTCCAAACGTCTCCTCACTCGCTCCTTCACACATTTTTTGGTTTTGGATATTAGTAAAAATGAATAGTTATATATATCTGCTGGAAACTCTTGTAAGAGCCGGCCCTCTCCACGTTTGAAAGAAAAATAATTTCACAAGAAGTTTACATGTATACATTTGAATTCCAAAAAAAGATCTATTCTCACATTCTAAATGATGAGGTTTGAAAATTTTAAGGTGTTTAGTTTTAATTAAAGTCCCGCGATAAATCAATAAATAAGGCAAGTTGTGGTTGGATTTTAGTGCTAGTGATTGCAACGTTTCATTATCACTTTCGCACTGTTCCATTATCAATATAATGATGTTGTTCACGACTTTGACACAACAGTATGCTCAATTTATATTGATTAATTCATAAATAACATTTAATGAGTACTAAAATGCATCAATGTATCCATTCATTTTTTTATCATTGTGCAGGATTAAAAGAGTTCTGTTGATTCGGAGCTTGCTTTGAGTAACAAGTATTTTGATTTCTTTTTTAGTAAAAAAGTGTTGTGGGCCTGATTAGATATTGAGATTTTGGTTCTCAGATTAATACCTTCAGGAATTTGTAAAAGTTTTTGTGTTGCAAAAGTTATTGTACTACACTCTCTAAAGAGTGTTCGTTTAAATATTAAATCACTTTTTCCTACTGGAATAAGGTGCAGGTAATAAATACTGCAAATGTTGATTGGATGCCATTGTGAGTGATCTTGACATTGTCTCGTGTTGTTCCATTCCTAGATAGTCCCTGTACTATATGATAATGTTGTTTAGCATCTTTGGGACAGCCTTATTACAAAACATTTATATATAAAAATTTAAGAAATAGCGAGGATCTATGAATGTGTACGTACTTCAACACAGCAATAATGATGATTTGGATAAGAAAGTGGTTACATGTTATTATCTCAGTTTCTTATAAGGTACAAGTGATTAATAATGCTTGTGGTTATTGAGCTTCATTGTCAGTGACCTTGACGTTGTGTTGTTTCATTCTCCCTAGATAGCCCCTACTGTACTGTATGAAAATGTTGTCTAGAACTTCGACACGTCGGTACTCCGCATTTACGTAGTAATTGAAAAAAAGAATAATGATGAATGTACACTAAACACATGGACGACAGATTGGATAGTAGTGCTTTCAGTACAAAATTTGGAGTCGATCAAAAATATTCTAGCTAGATGGGGATGGGTTGAATCCTTACTCAGGGTCCCCAAAATTATTTCAGAAGCAGTGCCCCTCTCCTAACAACACCAAAGATTGGTTCCATGTGGTTACCATGAATTTTCTTTTTATTCATTTATTTATTGCAAGGTTTATAGTGTCATCTAGACATTCTCGGAGCGATTAGATTAATATTTTTGTTTTCTTTCTATACTGTGAAGTTCAGTAATCACTACGGGAAACTCGAGGCTTTGCCGAGTGTATAAGGCTTTGCCGAGGGCCTTTTGTCGGGCACTCGGCGGAGTTGATCCGTGCCGAGAGCGGCCGTCGGCACAGGTTGACTCACGGCACAACCACCTTTGCCGACGGCCGGACCGTCGGCACCTCACGACCCTCGGCAAGATGGTTTTTTTTGCCGAGGGCTAGCTCTCGGGACATAAGCGCCCGTCGGAGAAGAACGGACGGCCGTTACATTTGACTGTTGCACACCGTGCCGACGGCCGGATCAAGGGGGCCGTCGGCAAAGAGTGCCCTCGTCAAAGGCCCGCCCCCGTTGACCGCGCTCGAACCCGGTTGACCGGCCTTTGCCGAGAGCCCGGCCCGGCCGTCGGCACACGAGAGCTCGTGCCGACGGCCCGCCCTCGGCACCGTTCTTTGCCGAGGGCCCCACTGAGCCCTCGGCAAAGAAATAATTTTCTTTTTGTTTTTGCTTTGAGTTTTTTTCTTTGGTAAAGGTACATGACCTAGAGATTGATTTGCAATTTTGGTATGATTTTTGACAAATTTTTACTATATTTTATGTATTTTGGTCTTTGTTTTGAATTTCTATGCATATTTCGAATTTGAACCGCAAGTCATCAAAACAAAGTGCATGTATGTGACGGGAAAAATGATATTCTTGCTTTTTAGTGTGAGTTTAGTCCTAATCTGGGCCCACGTGCCAAAATTCGAACATCTTAGGGCGGATCGCATGTCCACTCACTTTCCCGCGAATCGTTTTCAAATTATATAAAATGGAAATATAGTCGAAAAATCACGAAATGTGACGAGTGGTCGTTATATCACATGTGTAGTCGGTGGTAAAAACCCGGAATGATTTCGTGCATGTTTCCGTTCACCTTAGCACAAACCCGGAGATGTCCTTAGCACAAACCCGGACAATGTCTAGGAGATGTCCACCTTTTACGAGGCGCCTCACGGGGGCGGGGAAGAGGCGGAGGGGTCGCGAGAGGAGGACCGGGAGGGCCGGGGGGCCACGGCGTCGAGCCGACGGAGGCCGACGACGAGGTGGAGGAGCCGACTGACGGTGCACCGGAGACCGAGGACGGCGCCTCGGGTGCGGGTTCCTCGGGGGAGGCCGCTACGGCGGCCAAGGTCTACTTGCGAGGCCCCGCACGACTCCCCTCAGCCCCCGCTCCCTCAGAACCGCCCAGTCATTCGCCCCCAAGGCCGAATGTAAGTAAATTTAGATGCCTAACTTCATTTTGATGCCTAACTTCATTTTGATTATCGAGTCACTAATATTTTGTTCGACATGTGCGAGAACCGGCTCGTTGTGTCGGGTGGCGACGCCCGCAAGCCTAACGGCATTGTCGGGCTTCTCTGTAGGCGGCACTACCCCCGCATTGTCACGTACCACGGGCGGACCGAGCCGGCCTACACGTGGGGCCACTACTACCGGGGTGAAGACCGAGAGTTCACCCACACGGCGAGCGCGTGCCGAGGACGTTTGGGTAACTCTAGCAAATCACAAAGTTTCTCATTACATCACATTCGTTCCACTCAATCTTAACAAAATGATTTTGACATCGTATTTGTATGCAGACCTTCTTCAGATGTGAGGATGGAGAAGAGGAGAGAGCGGACATGTGCCTGAAGAACTCTTGCAAGAAGCGTGTCACAGACATGCATCACGAGGTAAAGCACCGTGCCGTCGTAACCTACTACGCGTTGGTGCTTGGTCAAAAGATAAGCAAGGAAGAAGCCGGAAGGACAATGTTGACCCGTGAGCGTTTATTGAGGTACTTCAAGTGAAGCTATGTTTTGATATTACTTATGTTATGTTTCATCTTCTCATGTATCAATTACCTCGTGATGTGCGGGTTTGTCCCTGGTGGAGCCGCGCCAAGGCCGACGCGTGGGCAATGGAGGTGGACAAGTGGTTCACGGAGGAGTACCGGCGAGGCGCACGACGCCGCACGAGAGCGACGTTTGATGATGGAGGGCCCATCACACCACCAAGGCCGGCGGAGCCTTCCGGAGTACAAGGAGCTATGGGTACGCCTTTCTTTCTAAGTCGGCAAAGGCTCAAACTTGTTTCATCACACTAATCTTCGTCCCGCTTTTCTTGCAAAGCAAAAGGCACATCCCGGAAGGGAATGCTCGGACTTCGATGCCTTGTGCATGGCACACAAGGCCAAGGCGACGTCCGATGTGTCCTACAGCGTGAGCGACGGGCGGAGGCATACAGCAACCCGTCTTTCGGCCGCCGCATTGCTGAGTACACAGAGGCATGTAAGCACAAGTACGGGGAAGACTACAACCCGAGCGAGCATGACATTGATACGGACATAGTCATGGCCTTGGGTGGAGGAAAGAAGCACGGGAGGTTGTGGATTGGCGATGGCATCATCGACGAGTTCCGGCTTGAGACTTTCCGACGTCCGGCACGGAGGACGGAGTCCGACCCCCCAGATACGGGCACGGCCGAGCGTGGGGATGGGCCGGTTGAATGTCCTTGAGGTATGCACTATCCACTAATCATGGTATATTAATGTTGAAACACATTCTTAGATTTGCATTACTGAAACATTTAAGTTAAATGTTCTAGGTCGAGCTAGCAGAGGAGCGGAGTCTACGTCAGCAGCTAGCAGAGCAGCTAGCACAGGAGCGGGCTCAGCAGCAGGCAATGGCGAGTAAGTTCGAGGAACTTACTAGGTTCCTGGCGACGTCAGGTGGTATGGCTCTACCACCAGGGCTCCTAGCTCCTATCACTCCGATCGGTCCACAGGTGTCTCCTACGCCGCAAGTTCTCGGTAGTCCTGTGAGTATGATACCAAAGACTTTCGGTTTTGTGGCTAATGATATCTAACACTTGCAATCTTGTCTCCTTTGTGCGGCCTTTCTCGGCGGGTTCTAATCGGCAGGCTCCAAGTGGCGATCAAGTCCACCACTCGCCCGTCACTCGGATGCCGGCTTTCACACCCTTCCCGCCGCCCGAGCAATCACCGTAGGCCCGTGGATCTACCATGGACTTGTTTCGATGGACTAGTGGATGTTATGTGGATTTGTGGACTTGTGTGGATGTGTGAACTTGTGGATGTGTGAACTATTGTGATGTGTGGACTTGTGGATGTGTGATATATGTGATATGTGCTGCTGCATGTGTGTTTGCAGGTGATATATGTGTGTTTGCAGGGTATATGTATTTGGTTGCAATTTGGAAGCAAAAAAAAAATAAACAAAAGATGACCGCTTTGCCGAGCGCGGCCGTCGGCAAAGGCCCCTTTGCCGAGGGTTTTGTGCCAGTACGCTCGGCACACCTGGGAAATCTGACCCCTCCTCTGGTGTTCCCAGCTGTGCCGAGCGTACTTGCACAGGGCACTCGGCACAGCTGGGAGCACCCCGATCCGGATCTCCCAGCCTTGCCGAGCGTTGGCCGTCGGCAAAGATTACATCTTTGCCGACGGCCTGGGGTGAGCCGTCGGCGCGCTTTTGTTTTTTTAAAAAACAAACCTAAACCTCTCGTGCCGACGGCCTAGAGTCCGGCCGTCGGCAAAGAGGATTTGAAAATCCGTCAGTTCGTAACGGTTACTTTTTTCCTCCGACGGCCCGCCGTGGGCTCTCGGCGAGCCTTTGCCGAGGGTCTTGACCTAAGGCTCTCGGCAAAGATCCTTGGCCGAGAAAAATTTTCCCGGGAGTACGGTGCCGAGTGCGGCCGTCGGCAAAGCCGTTGCCGACGGTTTCTAGGTCTTTGCCGACGGTTTCGGGCACTCGGCAAAGGACCTGTTTCCAAGTAGTGAATTCCTATACGTAGATCAGTCGTTGCATGGTTTTAAATGTTTTCCTGGAGGGAGTAATTGATATTGAGCAGTTTTTACGATACCTTACTGCTATGAACTCGATGTTGAAACTTGAAACAGTTCGCTCCGTGTATTCGATTTTAGATAAATTTTGGAACCAAGATAAACGATGTAGAAGGAGAAAAAGGCCAAAACATGATGGGAGAGTAACTACTAGCTAGACAAGTCGTTGAGGACCAAACTTTACGTCCCTCTACAGCTGCTAGACCCTTTTCCCATGCATGCATCTCGTCATGTGGATTTCCTAGTCCATCGAGTCTGAATTACAAACACCATTGATAAGTGATCCAACGGACGGAAGGCAATGCTAGCATTGGCTTTGGCAGCTTTCAGCTAGCATATCCAGGCATATATAAGAACACACAAGGATCACCTCATCTCTGCACCATTATATTGTTCGTCCTCCGATCCCACCCCTCTCCCTTGCTTTTCAGAACACACTAGGCCATAGTTGAAAGGGTGAGTTCAAATCCTTCTCTTTCTCCTTTAACTTCTGCTGAATTCATCGCGTAATCCTGTTGTTGCTCTACTTCTTCTCCACAAAGAGATGTTTTCGTAATCATGTTTGTCACACACAAAAACATTTGGCTAGGTCGTTAATTATAAACTAATTTTCAGAGTACAGTACGTAGGATCACAGACAAGAAGATATGATGGCATGCAGTATGTAGTTTTAGTTATCTTGCAATATTTATTTGTTTCACATGTTTGCTTGCAGATGGCTATCTTGGTTATCACGGTGGACCTGGAATGCTGTCGCTGCAGAGCCAAGATCGAAAAGGTCCTGAACTGCCTTAAAGGTACATGTTAGTATGTAAAAGTAGATGCAGTATCAGTATGTAATACATCATTATTCATGTATATGGAAAAGTGTGTTGTCACAATAATATATTACGTACACGCACACAAATAAAGAACTCGTATGTAATTAACCCATCACAAAAAAATCTCAGGAAGCACTACAGAAGAATGAAAAAAATCTAGACCGACCACAATAATTCAGACCCCAGCTCCAGTACACGTATTATCTGATAAATACTTTATGCTCGGTAGGGGATCGGAGGAGCTATAGAGGCGGGAGACGAATAGTAAAAGGATCTGGAGAAATGGGGTAAATAAAAAGAAAATGATGAAAATGAACGATAAAAGCTAGCAATATCGGTAGATACAATACAATTGGGACGTCCCTTCAATCGGAAGACACGGCTCTAAATTGACATAAAACCGACTGTCTAATCGGAACGAACCCTGAAGTTGTGATGTGTACCAAACTGATGGTAATACTCAAAGTCATGAAGTAGTGTTCACCTGAAAGTTTCGATGTACCGGAACTTTATTTGTCCACAAACTAGACCTGGTTTCTTGGTTGGAATATATATATGATGCAAATGTTCTATTTAACCAAAATACTTGAATTAGCTATACATAGTTGCATACTACCAATTTTGATCGACGACAACATGTAAATGTACCTTGCTTTATTTTCTAGCAAAGCTTAAATGGCACAGCCGCACAAGATACTTTCCTTAGCCTCAAATTAACAAAGCAGGAAGGATTGTGATGATGAACCATTACCCATCAGGCTATGTTTATGGTATATAACTATATAATCTTCTTTAAAGTTCACAAATGTAGCCAAAAGAAAAGTTGTGTGCGTGGAGTATTATCATGCATGACAATTTGTCTACCAAATATTTCAGCTTCTTCAATACCCAAAGCACAATCAACAATAGTAAAAACAAAAAATTACGAAATGTTTTGACAAACACCGTACCGTGCAGTAGGCACATGCAAAGTGAGAATAACCGTGCAGTTAATTAAAGAGATGCAGTCGTTAAGGCTGAATTCTGATCTACGCATGCATGCCAAGTCAATTCTCTATTTTTAACGATGCAGAGGAGTTTTGCATCGAGAAGGTAGAGTTCGACGACAAGAACAAGAAGGTAGTTGTGCGCGGGAAATTCGACGCCGAGAAGCTCTGCAAGAAGGTGTGGTCCAAGGCCGGCAAGTTCGTCAAGGAGATCGTCATCGCCGAGGTCTGGCCGACGCCACCGGCACCCAAGCCTTGCAAACCGGCCTGCAACTGCAAGGGGGAGCATGGACATTGCAAGGCCAAGCCTGAGGAAAAGAAGGATCCCAAGCCGCCAGCTGTGAAATGTCACTGTGACCATTGCTGCAAACCTTGCAAGCCTGAGAAATGTGACTGTTGTGAATGTTGCTGCAAGCCTAAGCCCAAGCCTGAGAAGGAGAAGGAGAAGGAGAAAGAGAAAGAAAAAGAGAAAGAGAAAGAGAAACCCAAGCCCAAGACAGAGTACAAGCTGGTGCCCTACCCATACCCGTATCCGCCGTCGTCGTATTACCCCGCGATGTGCCCGAGCTGGCCGCGGCAGTGCCCGCCTCAGCAGCAGTGCCAGAGCTGCAAGCCGCCGCCCCCGCCGCCACCGCCGTGCAGCTGCTCCAACCACGGCAGCTGCGGCTGCGGCGGGGCACCGCCGGCTTGGCCACCGCAGCCGCCGGTCTGGCCGCCGCCGCCGTGGGGCACCTCCTGCAATTTCGTCACCGAGGACAACTACTCGTGCTCCATCATGTGAGACCTGATCCATGGCTGGCTGCAATATAATTATCATCATCTGTCGTCGTCACTGCTGTGCTGTGTATATGCTGCTGTTCGGTGCTGTTGTTCGTCTCGATCTGTATGTAGGCGAAGTTACATTGTGCTGGTTTATTTACCACGATAGATTTGTTATGCGCAAGTGTCGTCATTTCCTTGATTTCGAAATGTAATGTTGATATATGATGTCTTTATACCGTAATTATTTTGTACTTATTAAGTGCCAAGTGTGGCCAATGCAAGTATGCAACAAGAATTTGCCGAGCTGTGGTGTAAGATTTCATAGCTGATTGATGTGATGTCTCTGCAATTTTTTTGTCTCCCACCACACTGTGTATATCAACAAATCATAGGTCAAGGTCAACGGAAACCTGTGGATGCATAATGGCTTAGATCAACTCGGATCAGTCGATGTGGATCGATCGGCTTCTGTGTGTGTGTGTGGTGTCCACTGTTCTGCCACACTGCATGTGTGTCCACGTCCAGATGGTGTGGGCCGGCCGGGTTCGTCCGCGAGCGCGAGCGTGCTACCCCAATAATGTCGTGTGGTGTGCCTGCAACAACAGTGGCGAATATAATGAATGACGTTGTGTGCTCTGATGATACAATCGTGCCAATGATCACGTCAGCAGACTACTGCTGGGTGCAAAATTAACCCATGGTTTTTCGCAGACGGCAGGAGAGAGCCATATTTGTTAGCGCAGACATTCACCAGGCCAAAAACGATTTGTGATGACACACTTAAAAAATAGATTGCTATCACATGTAACTATCACCCGCGAAAGACAAATGCACAATACCGGCGGGTGACATAAGGCACCGCCAAGACAAATGCTTTCATTTTTGCTGGCGGGTGCCTTATGTCGCCCACCAAAGACCGTGCCTTTGCAAAATCAACAATCCCTTTTAAAAGCAGTAAAACATTGTCAAATAAAAAAGTTGTAAACTACAAAGTTCCATACTTCCATAACTTGTCAATATGTAAAATTTTTATTTGGGTTATTGCTTCATTTGACAAAGTGGTGGTATTTTTGTTCACAAAATCTATATCTCTTATGTAGTTGAAGAAACTATGTGAGAGGTGTATAAGATTTGTGAAGAATGTTGCTACCACTATTCCGGATGAGCAAATGACCAAAATAAAAGTTGTTTAGCTTCAAAAGTTATAGAACTTTGTAGTTGAACCATTTTTTATTTGAATTACTTTTGTTGAAGTAAAGTACGTCTGAATTTTTGAAATTTGAAAATTTGTTTTTTTTCAAACGGCCTCAAATGGAGAAACTCTGAACATGAAAGTTGTAGATCCTGAGAAGTTGTGAAACTTCGAAGCTTACAAATATTTTATTTGAAATCATATTGTCAATGAAATCCAAATTTGAATCTCTCAAATTTAAAATTCAAATTCATAAATGACCTCAAATGGAAAAACTTCCAACATGAAAGTTGTAGATCTCATAAAGTTATGAAACTTTGTAGTTGACATGTTTTTAATTTTAATCCGTTTAGTGCCTCAAAAAACCGATTTACACTAGTATAATATGAGTAGAATCAAAACCGCATATGGATGCATATGAGTGTGTGGTGTAGTGGTAGAGGAGGCTTCGCGCGAGGGGAGGTCACGGGTGCGAACCATAGCAGCCCGCGGAGCGTCGCGACTTTGCGCGAAAAAATGTGCGACCGGGTACGGGTGAGTGGCTAGCTAGTGGGGTTTCTCCCCTAAATAAGATTTTTTGCTATTTATTTCGAGCCGATTTCGAAAATCCACCGTGCTTTGGCGGGCGCTTATGTCGCACGCCAAAGACCGTGGTTCAAGGGTGGCGGGCGGACACCCGCCGTAAAAAAAAATAGCCATTTGTGCCGGCACAAGATCGCTCGGGCGGGTGTTGCATCCACCAAAGACAAATGCGTTTTAGCCGCCAAGATAAATCGTTTCGCCTAGTGATTTAAGCCGGGGAAGCCAACTCCAAGTGGCTTCCTTGCACTAGTTAATACGCGCCATTTCAGAAGCCGACCATGCAATCAAAGTAAGGAACCTAGCAAATTAAGGTAAGAAAATAAATTAGCAATAATATATGCATGCCAAAATTCAAAGTTTAATTTCACGCGTACTAGTTCATGTAGGTATATGGTTAACCACATACTAGGCATGACCTCATGTATATATAGTTAGTTATTTTTTGAGGAAGAGAGAACAAGCACTGCTTGCACTTGCACTTCTTGCTTCCTTTGGGGAAGAGAGAACAAGCACATGTTCTATGCAGGCTTCTATCATTATAGCAGAGAATTGCAACAAAAAAAACATATTATTCTACTTGCATCATTGATTCATTATTGTATATATGTAGTTATTTGCAGTGCCATTGGGGATGGAATATATATGTTCATCAAGGTCGACGTCGCCGTCGCAGTAGGATGCACCCATTAATGAGCGTGCAACCACCGTGCGACAAGCCGGCAACAAATCGACGTACACAAGTAGTACCACAACCTTCCCTGCTGATCATTCGCGCCAATCATGCATGCATCTTCCAAATTTGAAAAAACGTACGCATAAGGAGAATTTCCTTGGAAGAGAAGCAACAATGTAGATGGGAATACAGGACGACGAGATGTGGAGCCATATATATGTACGTGAAGAAAGGGCCATGGAAGCCGACGAGCTAGGCAGAGCAAGGGAGTGCGCCGCCGCGAGCGACGGGGCCGTCGTCCTCCGCCCTCCGATCACGGCATGCCCAGCCGTCCAGAAGAGATGTACTACGGGCTCGCGCCATGCGCCCTGGTTTCGCCGCCATGGCGTGGCATTTGGTTTCAAACGGCATTGAATTGAAGGGCACCCGAGCCGTGCAGACGTGTCTCCTTCACCAAATCCTGACGCGAGACCCCCCGCACTCTGCGAATGCGGGGGCCGTGCCGAGAGCAAGCTCCTCTCGGCACGAGCCCGAATACTCTCGGGCGCGGCCCGTGCCGAGAGGGAATCCTCGGCACAGCCCACTCGGCACCGCCGGGCCGGCACGGGGCTCTTTGCCGAGAGCCACCTCGGATGCTCTCGCACACGTGTGCCGTGAGGCCACTTGGCTCTCGGCAGAGAAAGTTTTTCCAAAAAAAAAAAAACCCAATGGCCCCGCGGGCCACCGGCCGCCACCACCGCCGCCACCAATCGCCCGCCGCCGCCACCCCGGCCTACGCCGCCCGCACCACGTACCCGGATGCGCCGCCCGCACCACCCGGCACCACCACCGCCGCGCGCACACCATCACCACCACTGCCGCGTGCACACCGTCGACGCCACCACTTCTGTGCGCACACACACCACCACCTCCGCCATCGCCGCGCGCACACCACCACCACCACCACCGCAGCCCAAAATACAGAGAGAAGGGGCAAGAAAATCCAGCCTCACCGAGAAGAGGGAGAAGGTTACGGTCGCGCCGGGGAGGAGCCACCAGATCTGGCCTCGACCGCCGGGAAGGTCGTGCCGGCGAAGGAGGGCGGCGGCGACTGCCGGACGAGGAGGGGGCGGCCGCCGAATCCACCGCCACCGCGCCTCGCCCGCCGCCGCTCCTCGCCACGAGGCGAGGGGCGAGCGGAGGGGGGGGAGGAGGGGGGCGGCGCGGCCCGGCCCGGCGGAGGGGGGACGAGGGCCGGGCGGTGCGGCTTAGCCGGCGGAGGGGAGATGAGGGCGGCGGCGTGTTAGGGGAGAGAGAGAGAGAGGGAGGCGGCGTGGGGAACGGGAGGGGGGCGGGGTGGGGAACGTGAGGGGGGGGCGGCTTTTATTCTAGGGTTTGCGACCGGCTATTGTGGGCCGGCCGGATCGGTGGGTCAACTTTCATGGGCCGGCTGGCCCAACAAGCCTTTGCCGAGAGCAAGGCTCTCGGCACAGAAATTTTTATCCAAAAATAATTATTAAAATAGCAAACGAATTTGAAATTGTTTCAAAATATAACATGACAATAATTATGTTGTATATTACTTATAGAAAAGTTTGTTAGTCAAATTCAAATTTGAATTTTCTCTAACACATCAGACCTAGTGACATTAGTTCAAAATCTTAGAAACTTCTCCTGAGATGTTCCGGTTTCTAAAAAACGTACGTGTCAAAGTCTTCAAAACATTCTCAATTTTTTACCACAACCTCCACATATGATATCACGACCACTTCACATATTTCATGATTTTCAAACTTCATTTGAATTTTATACAATTTTAAAACCTTTCTACCTAACGATCTTCATCATGATTAGAGAACCGAATGCCGTAAATTTAGCTTGATTTCATGTACATGGTCTTAGAGATGTCTCATGAACGTGAATATCATGTTTTCACCAACTTTACTATATAATTTAATGCACTTGTAGTTCATATCGAACGTATGTGAAAAAATATCTAGAAAGAAGTAAAATTGTTAAATATAGCAAATAAAGTTAAAATTGTGCCAAATTGGAGTATAAGTTTTGTACGAGTGTACGTTGAGGATAGAAAAAAATTGGAAGTAAAAAAGTGAGTTTTTAAAATTTCTTTGCCGAGAGCCAAAAAATTTGCTCTTGGCAAAGAAATCTTTGCCAAGTGTTTTTTTTTTCTTCGAGAGTTTTTTATTTGGCTCTCGGCAAAGAAGCCTTCTCCGTGCCGAGTGTTTTTTCTTCACGGGAGTTTTTTATTTTGCTCTCGCAAAGCCTTCTTCGCCGAGAGTTTTCTACTTAGCTCTCGCACAGAATCGAACTCTAGGCAAAGCCTCGGATTCCGGTAGTGCCGTCTCGTCCCAATAATCGCAGGCGCATCTAGTAGCTAGCTAGTATAACAGGAAGCACCAGCGGCCGTAGCTGCCACATATATAGTACCTGCAGATCATCAGGATTGCAATAGCCTGCGTCGATTCCTTCAGGCAAAGGTGAGCTCGAAGAGATACCTAGCTAGTTGCCTACATATATACACTTTAATTTGTTCCAGTAGATCAGAGTTGGTTCTTCATCATCAGCGTTATTGACATGTTGCAGAGATGCCGACCCTCATCATCACCGTGGATCTGGACTGCTGCCGCTGTAGCAGCAAGATACAGAAGGTTCTCTGCTGCATCCAAGGTACTTATATATGATCATCACTCATCAGGCTCACCGCATGCATGTGTAGAATGTGATCGATGATGTGCTAGCTAAGGGTAAATTTCCACTGCGCAGATCAAGGGGAGTTCGTCATCGAGAAGATCGTGTACGAGAAGGACAAGGTGCTCGTGTCGGGGCCCTTCGACGCCGACAAGCTCTCCTCCAAGCTCTGCTGCAAGGCCGGAAAGATCATCAAGAACATCGAGGTCGCCAAGCCGCCGCCACCGAAAAAAGATCCTAAACCTGAATCGCCGAAGAAGGAGCCGCCATGTAAGGTGATATGCCCCTATCCGTGCCCATATCCATGCTGCCCGCAACCAGGGTGGCCGTGCAGCTGCCCCACACCCCACTGCGGATGCCAACCCAAGCCGTCTCCGCCAAAGGAGAAACCTGAGCCCAAGCCCAAGCCTGAGCCAGCCCACTGCAAGGTGATATACCCATATCCGTATCCGTACCCGTACCCATGGCCCTGCAACTGCCCCACGCCGCACTGTGAGTGCCAATCCAAGCCGCCACCGACCCCCGCACCAGCACCGGCACCGGCACCGGCTCCACCCGAGCCACCAAAACCGCCGGCGTGCCGGTGCCCGACATGGCCGTCGTGCTACTGCAGTGGATACCCGCCGTACATGCCGCCGCCCATGCCGTACCCCTACCCCATGGCCGTCTGTGATGACAGCCCGCCCTACGGCGCCTGCACCGTCATGTAATTTCGAGCAGCGGCGTACGTACGCGTGGTGCAAAATTGATCGTGTGAGTATAGATAGCTAGCTACTACGTCTCCGTGCTAGCTTACTATAAGCTGCTGGTGCATTTCTTTGTATCAACCAGCTGTTATTTCTATGCGAGCTAGTGTGATCATCGACAGTGATATATGATTCCCAACCAAATAAAGGCACTTCAGTTTGTACAAACGTGAAGGTGGCAGATGATGCCAATTATGGATTAAAGAGTACCCCACAGGATTGTACTATGGTTGTAAACTTAATGATTGCTAAGATAGGATTTATTTCATTAATCTAAAAAAGATTGTAACAGAATTGTTTGGAATGAAGGATTTTTATGAGAATTTAATTTTGCATACATTTCTTATAAATTCCTCAAGGAATCTGGAAAAATCGTGTCTTTCAAATAGGGTTTGTTATGCAAGTGGGATCGGGTTTCAATGTCATGATCTGGACGTTCTAGGACTGTTCACCCTCCCTATATCCCGGTCCCTACTATACGTGTTTTTTTTCTTTTTGAAAATAAATATTTCCAGATTCCCCCGAGTTCTCGTGCTAACACATGTTTATACTGAATATAAAAAGAGATTAGCATCTATTTGCGAAAGTGAAGGTAGCACAAGATCCAATTAAGGATTAAAGAGTACTCCAGGATTCTACTCCCTTCATTCTCTTTTGATAGTACTATTTCGAGAAAATTCCCTGTATGCCACAACAAAATGTAGCTCGTGTGCTCCATGTCATAGAAAATGTAAATTTGAGCTCTATGCCAAAGTTTGCAATTTTTCATGTGCTCTGTGTCATTTCGGTCAAATGCAATTGGATGTCGTCGGTGCGCCGTTAGTGGCCCCCACCTGTCAGTGGTGAGAGGGGGAAAATCCCCTTCTTCATCCGCAGCAGCGTTGTGCCGCTCGGCTCCTCCTGCACGCCGCTGCTGACCACCACATCCCCCATCCGTCTCGACGCGTGCGTCACTCGGCGGAGCGGCAACGAGGTGTTGTGGCAGCTGCCACCGCCGTTGACCCCGCTGCAGGCAGTGTTGTTCGCGGCGCCCTGCTGCACCATCTGCGCCGCCGACTTCTTTGACGCCTCCCCGGGCTGCCTGCGCTGCGTGGGGCTCCCCGAGGAGCGCCTCTTCAGTCTTCACCCGTGTCGCGCTCGGATGCGGGTACGCCGTCCTTGCGGTTTCCAACCGCGCCGAGTGCTGGTCCCTCGATGCCGGCGAGGGTGAGGAGGGCAGCGAGCTCGCCGTGGTCGAGTCCATCATCAGGTGGTGGACCACAGAGGAGTTCCCCCACATCGCGGGCCTCCCACTAGTTGGCATCGGCGTGTCTTCGGCTTGTTTCCGGTAGCAGGTAGTGGTGGAGAGAGAGCGAGACGGGGGAGTCCGGGGATAGGGCGGCGTCGTAGAGGAGGAGCGCGGCGGCCGGGGCGGAGCTCGCCCGCCGGCGCACCTGCGGCGGCCGAGGGAGGCGCAGGGAGGAGCTGCGGTGAGGAAGAAGGGGATTTTTTCCTCTCCCACTGACACATGGGGCCCACCGACAGCATCCATCCCTCCAACGTTTAGGCTGACGGAAATGGCATAGAGCACATAAAAAATTCCACCATTTGGCATAGAGTTCAAATCTACATTTTCTATGGTATAGAACATACAAACTACATTTTTCAGTGGCATACAAGGAATTTTCTCTACTATTTCTTCTGGGCACAATGAATAATAAGGAAAACAATCCTACCTATCATCCTACTTATCATCCAATTAATCATGACATTGACTAGTCCTCCTAAATAAGCGGTTCATTAAGGTATGGGCCCTTAAGGTATAGATAGACTAGCTTCTTGATGCCCAATCTCGGTTGAATGAATGAAATGTCACGCATCACTGCATCAGACCTGAGGGACGACTATTAATGTATGATAGTTGAATTGAAATTAGACTATCAAAAAAGAAGTTTTCAAATTTTGAAATACATCATACCTATCAAAAGAAAACGGTGGGAGTAATAGGGATTGTTGAACCGTGGATTTTGCATGTATTTCTAAATTCTTGAAGGAATCTAGAAAATTTCTTGTGTTTCAAACTTTAAAACAGGGTAGGTGGTGACCAGGTTTCAATGTCACAATCTCGATGTTGTTGCACTGTTCCATCCTCACTACTTTTCTCCACTTCTCCTACTGTGTCATATTTTTTTATTATTTTTTGACATATTTCTAGATTCCTCTTCCCAGGTATCAAACATGTTTACCAAATAAAAGTGTTTAGTCACTATTTGCATTTCTTTATAAACATGCAAGCGATCTGCACATCTTTGCATTAAGAGAGAAAATTATTCCAAATTACAAAGCAACATCACCCCCACTATTTGCATAATACAAGTGACAATTGCATTTCAATGCCATATATGATCCCGATGTTCGCACACTTTTTTCATCATCCTTATTATTCCCTACTGTAGAGGGCACATCATTTCCAACGTACTTCTTATATGACATAACATAGCTCAATTGCCTCAATGTCGCCACATCATGTAGGGCGCAGCTAGCTATACCATCCACACAAGCAGGGGAAAACAGCCCAATGCTAGCTTGTCATCACTGCCATGTGCCAAACTACCTCATAATTAACCCAATAAAGCATATTAGTTCAATCAGATTGACATCGTGAAGCATGAGGTCGTCCGCCATCAACAACCAGTACTGTCCCGCCTATGTGTGTGCCCTCCAGCCTCCAGCCCCGGCCTGCAATCATCGAATCATCGTTGTGGTTGGCACCCAACATGTAGGGTATAGGAAGATGGGTATGTGCATAGTTTGAGGCGGTGAGTAGCCACGAGTGATTTTGACCGACAACTGGCCACACGTGGGTATCTAGTCTTCACAATTTTGCGGTCTCTAGATTGCAATGGTACATGATTTGAGCCTTGCGGGTGGAGTGTAGACAACACGAGGAACAAAGTAGCTAGGAGAGTCGCGCCAACCAAAGTTAGTTAGGGCGCTGAGAGTGCCAATCATCTAGGGCCCCTTTGGGAACCCATAATCCCTCCGGGTTCCCCTTTTTATCCCTGGGCTGAGCCCCCGTGTCATTTTCATCCCCGGGCTAAATCGTTCCGGCATTTGGCAGCCCACAAACCAGGACGTGACAACCCGCACCCTCCCCTTTTCCCCGTGGCGAGCCTCCCCCACCTCTCGACTCCTAGCGGCAGCGCCTCGTTCTTTCCCCTCCTCGTCGCGACGATTGATTACCACTCTCCTCCCGTCCTCTCCACCGTGCTGCCGCCGCACCAGCAACCCCTTGCCCGTCCTATCCACCGCGCCGCCGCTGCTCCACCACGCCCCCTGCCCGTCTGCACCACCACATCGTTGCCGCTCCGCGTCGTCGTCAAGGCGACGCGCCGCACCGCCTCCCCGTCCGCCGTTATAAACGATGGCGAATAAACGACGACAAGTAAAGGAATCAAACCGCAGGAGACACGAGATTTAACGTGGAAAACCCTTGCGGGAAAAACCACGGCGCCGGCCCAACAAGAACTTCACTATATCGGGAGTCGGTTACAACGCCAACGGCGGCGGCTTACAAGAGAATAAATCGATCTCTAATGGAAAACCCTAACGGGTATTTATGACCCGTACCGACGCGGGGGGGCTGCCGCCCCCCGCACCCCCCCCCGCCCGCGACTCGGGGAAAAGGGTGTGGCCCGATGGGCCACTCGCCTCCGCTTCGCTCCGGCCCAAGCCTACCGGCGACGGGCCTCCGCTTCGCTCCGTCGAAGTCGGCCTTTCTCTTGGGAGACGAATTTGGATCATAACTCAACATCCGCTCCACCGCATCGTCACCCCTCCTCGTCGTCACCCAACACTCCAGCCACTGCCGCTGTTTTTCCTCCTCTTCGTCCATCTACAACACCTTCGTTGTCGCCGACACAACCTCCCCGTCCCCCTCCCCCACTTCGTTTTTTCCTGATTCGATCTTGGTTTATTAGCTCCAAGATCCAGGTGTTTTGATTGGCATGGAGTAATGGAGAATTTGGATTTGGTACTTGTGTGGTTGTGGTTCCCAAGACTGCTTGGATTGAAAGTTGGGTACTTTGCACTGATCTTGCCAAGGGCCTCGAGTACACCGATTTCCTGAGTAAATAAACCTCTCTCTCTTTATCTCTTCTTCTCCGGATCTGTGAGCTTTGTGAGATGTCTAATTCCTTGTTGCATCATGCTTCGTCGTCATTGGTTAGGGTAGATCTGTGATCCACACAATAGATGCCATGAACAATTGTGCCTTCAATTCTTACAGCAGCATGTCTATCTTTCTAGCTCCTGTGGTAACAGCTACGTACTTGCGTTTCTTCAATGTTGAGCTACCAACAGAAATGACTTTTGAAATTTTCATGTACTAGTGACTAACCTACAGTCTCGCATCGTCAAAACTCAAAACCATATGTGATTTTCTGATGCTATTAATTGTAGACTTGTACTGTGCTGCACTTAATACAATTAAGTTCCTTACTTATTAGCAGTTATTAGCATATTTAATCTCCAATCTGAAACATGTCTCTGTTTTTTTTTGTGTGTGTGCCCTTCTTCTCCTGGTAACAAAAAATGCACTTTAATTTCGATTCCACTATAGCCGGCTTCGATTGAAAGTTGGGTACTTTGCACTATGAAGACAGCGTGCTAGTTTCGAATATATTTGGTAATCATTGACTGATCGAATATGGAGATCTGATGTTTATAATAAGTGGAAATACCAATTGTTTAGCAGCCTAGCAGCTTTGCCTGAATATAAGCGGGGTCCCCTTACTAGAAAAACAGTTTCATTCTGGTTATAGCCTTCTGGTTGTTGGCAGCCTTGGATCAGCAACAACCGTTCTACCCTGGTCCTGTTTTATCCAATTTGTGTCTCTGTTTATAGTATGCAACTTATTTTTGTGATATTGCTTTGATTACACTGGCCATAGATGAGGCACGCCCACTCTGAAAATTATTCAATCTTCTACTGTGCTTATATAAGGGTATGTGTCTGTTTCAGTTCAATTTGTGTCAATGTAGTTCAAAAGTTGGCCGCCTTTGAATGGCCCATAGATCATCTGTATCCAAAGTGCTAACTGTTGTCGCTGATCTGACCCCCATGCCAACTGTGATTATATACTTACCAGATGATGCTACTGCCAAAAAACATGGGAAGGTTATTGAACTGTGCTAATGGAGAAGTGTATGCCTTTAAAACCTTGAGCTTAATTGCTAGTTTTGCTATGTATAAAAAATACAATTGTACTTTTTCTTGCTTGACAACCTGAATCTGGCAGGGAATTATAAAAGTTGTCAGTTACAAGGAAGCAAATATGTTGAAGTGTTGCTCACATTTAGGTCTGATCAAGCTGATCAACTTGATTGGTCACTTTATATATTTAGAATGATAAAAATCAGGATCTGAATGACTAGTGTTTTCAGGTCTACTACTGTTTTTTGATGTCAACAATTAAGGTAGATCTTGGCTGTAGGAAATATACAGAACCGGAATACATATTTGTGCGTTGATGTTGACTATGTATGGTTAGCATCACATTGTGCACTAATGATAATTATGCATGCCTTGGAGATTGAGATAATTTTTACTATGGAATAAGTTTGATTAGGGAGCAGGATTTTGAAGCTAGTCTTCCACTTCCCAAGTGCAAAGAATTTTCATTCCATATTTGCAAAGTTGTTGAAAGGATGGCAAAGGTTATGTGAGGATCTTGTTGGAAGGGAAGGACCATTTCTAGAAACTGTCTGTGTGCCTTTTGCTGGTTTGTCCATTACGCTATGGTCACTTGCTAGCAGCCTAGCATCCTACTTGATTACGTCACTAACTAGTTACATTTTTTTCTGCAGTTGTCTGCTTTCTCTCGAGTGCTACTCCAAATGAAAATCAGGCCACCTGTCTCCACTTCGCTTGATGAATACAAATTCTGTTTCAGCTAGACGCCTAGACTGCCTTAAGTTATCTACTTTCTTGATATAATGTTGTTGAGATTTAAACTTCAAAGTTGTTTTCAACTATTTTTTGTTCGTTGAGATTCATATATCGATCTTTAAACATCTGGTGTGTGACTTATGTGGCTGGGATGTTTGTATATAAAACGTGTTTAGCATGTTCTACATGTTGCTTGTTCTGCTTTCAATTATTTCTGTATGTTGAGGATTGGCCTGAAACTCAAAGCTTGAAAATTAGGTATATTCCAAGATGTTTTGTACTGCTGCTAGATTTTATTCTTTATTTTTTGAGTTTTCAAATTTTCATGTGCCTTGGCTTGATAATTTTTTGCTCCTGAATGCCACATGTGTCAAACGAGAAGCACCGGTGCCTTTTTCATGAATGCTAGCAACTCATCTGATGTGTCTGATGTCACATGCTCAGATAAAAAAATTGTGCCTTTTTTTGCCTTTGCTGCCAAACGGCACCGGGGTTGGAGGGCCGCGTGGTGCTAGGAAATCACAGGGCATCTACTTCCCACGGAAAGCCCTGTGAGGCCCCCCTTCCCTGGGTATCCCGCCCTTGGCTCCCAAAGGAGGCCCTAGTGATATATATTTCCCTGTGTGCTTCCACCTGATCTCCCACTTTTGACTTTTGTGATATGAAGTTTCATAGTGCAGAAACAACCTTTGATCCAACCTTATTAATCTTGGTTGTTTTTTTTAACCCGCGACTAAAGATTTTTACTCCCATGTGGGAACACCACCCGAGACAAAAAAAAGTTGCCTCTTACCACAAAAGGTTGGTTTTCCACTAGTGTTTGCATGCCGCTGAGATCAATGGCGAGGGGAGATCCTAAGCTTGTGTAAGGAATCGGATGCTCGTAGCCTAAGAGGGGGAGGGAGTGAATTAGTCAACTTAAAAACCTTAACCTATGACTTCACTACTTTAAAAAAAGTAAACTACTTCTTCTTAATATAATGAAGCACAGTTCTCCTGCGTCTTTCGAGAAAAAAAAGTAAACTAGATCAAATCTATTTAGATATGCAATCTGATCTAGTGTGAAACCCTCATCCAAAACAAGTTTTGCAACCTATAGCCAATCCTAGCATATATGATGCTACTCTATGAAAGTAAAGACAAGCAAGGATTGCAAGAGAGTAATGCAGAAACATAAAAAGGGATGAGAGGAAACAAACTCTTGACACGCGATTTATAACGTGGCGTCGGTAGGTACTAAGCCACCCCTAGTCCACGTTGTTGAAGCACTCATACAAGAGTATTGCTTCCCGGTCACCAAGTATCTCCCAAGAGCACCACTAGACTCGTCACAAAGGCTCGCCACTTAGGCACTCGCCAAGCTCCCTTGGTCACCTTGATGCCGCCTCCACTAAGGATCTTCTCCACTTAGGAAGGGGGTCTCCACGTCCCTCGCACAAAGTGTCCTCACCACTCCACACCAAGCCGGAGGGTCGAAGATGATTGCCAGTGAGCCACTTGGGCCCCAAGGCTTCCAGCGCACCTTGTACAACTTGTCACTTAAGAATCATCGAACAAGGTTGGCACACCTTGCACTCACTCAGCTCTAAGCTAAGCCTAGCACTAAGCACACACAGAAACCATGTGCAAGTCTATGGATGAGCAATTTAGCACTTGGATGGATTGGTTATGATCTTCTAAGTGTCTTGCACTTCTCTGCACTTCACACAGTCCAGCAACTTCAAATGGTGGGGTGGAAGGGGTATAAATAGCCCAAAGAATCAAATTAGCTGTTGGAAGCTGCTAAAAGTAGTACTGTTGACGGTGAATTTCCGTCAACCTAGAGTACTTGTTATATATTGGTTTCGATTATGATTTGCAACTAACCGGACACTAGGCATACTAATGATGTAACAAGTTCACACTTGCATGTCGAATTTGGTGTTTGTTGTTTACGTAGGAAATTAACGTTAAAGAGGAGACTTTCGGGATAAGTTCATCAAACACTTCAAGATAAGATCATGAAGCCTGTCACAAGCCAAGACACGAAGTGAACATGACTCCAAACAACCCAAGGACCGAAGCATCAACATGTAAAACTCCGGGGACTTGGATGTTTACCATTGAGATCAACTCAGCCCGAGAGATATTCTCTCAGCCCAGGATAGTATGATCTTTCGGTGCAGATTCGGAGACTTAAGGCCTTTAATGGCAAAAGTTTGACTACCAGAGTTGTGGGCCTCGACGACGCCGTCGATTTGGACATGTGGAAGGCCCAATTTGGATAAGGAGCTAGGAAATATGGCCCTCGAAATCCCTGTTGTGCAGTCAGTCTGAAATCAGAACAGATTATCTTCCATGACCGATTTGGAGATCTTCTCTTCGTTTCCAAGGAAATAAATGAATACCAAAGTTGAATATAATTTCGTGGGACACAACCTGGACACCGAATTTGCATTATTTGTAGTCCAGACGTGGGAGATATGGCGCCGGTAAGGAAGGGTTGCGAATCAGGAAAATCTGGACGAGGCTGATTTTATGGAAACCAAATTTGCTTCTCTCTCAAGGAGTATCTCATGCAAGGCAAGGTGGAGCATGCCCCAAGGCACCCCAAGGACATAAATACAACCCCCTAGGTGCCCCAAGATGGTTACCCATTGACATCCATTCATCGGAGAGCCGCCAGAGATCACCACAAGGAGGAGGACGCCGAGGCCTTGCCACGACGCCGCCGGAGTTGGAGGACGGCGAGGATTGATCTTCATCGGATGCATCTACCACATTCAGTGGTACCATGCTTAGCATCTTGATGGAGTAGATTCATCGTTTGTCCATGGAGTTGTAATGGATCTTGATATGTAGTCACCAACTCTTGTTTATATTGTAATCTATTGTTCCTTTGTTTATGATGCTTAATGCTAAAGGTTTGGCCACCATGCTTTTCGGGTCGCTCCCGTGGATCGCGTCAACATACCGTGATCATCAATAGGTTTAGCAAAGATTACCTTCATGTAGTGACAGTACGGGGGGAGGGAAAATGCTAAACCGTGGTCATATGTTTATATAGATTAGATCGGTTTTATCATGTTTAGGTGATTACATGTTCAAGTACCCTAGACTCCATGGGCAAACATTCTCCATAACTTGTGTATCTCACGTCTATCATTTGACCTAGATTAGATTGGTTTTGTCTTGTCTTATTTCACAGATTAGATTGTATTTAGTTTATAGATTAATCTTTCATCCAAAGGTTTGCACCAACTAGATTAGTGCTAGATCAAATGCTAGTAATCCCCTTGCTCCGCGGATTGATAAGAACCTAGGGAATCCCTGTGGTGAAGAAGGTGTAGATCCGTACGCTTGCGGATCGTAGGTAGATGCGAGTTTTATCCGTCAACAAGCCCCTTTTCTGGCGCTGTTGCCGGGGAGCAAGCCAGTTTGCTATGTTTAGTCTTGTATTAGTTTTGTTGATTACTAACATCTATACAACCCTTGTTTTCTAGAAAAAATCCCTTTTGTGTCTTTCTTTTTTTATTTTTAGTGCCTAGATGGATTTGTTCACCCCACCATTGGAAGACGAAGAGATGTTGCTAAGGGAACTAGCAATGCCGTCAATGGAAGACACTGAGATGCAAAAATAAGATTTGATACTTGCTACAACCCACTACGAAGTGAAGCCTAGAATCATCAACTTAGTGGCGACAAACCCCTTTAGAGGATTGGAGGATGAGAACCCATATAGACACATTAAGGAATTCACGATGATATGCAACACGGTGCGACAAGAAGGAGTTCAGGTCACTTGGTTCAAGTGGAATCTTTTTCCGTTCTATCTCGAAGATGAAGCGCGAAGATGGTACACACTTGCGTCTGTTGAAGCAAAAGGAAATTGGGATGCACTAGTGAAGAAGTTTATTTTGAAGTTCTTTCCCATAAGCAAGGTCCAAGACTTAAGGAGGCAAGTGCTCACTTTCAAGCAAGGAGAGGATGAAGGAATTGATGAAGCATGGGACCGTTTTAATGACCTACTTGAGCGAGGCGCGAACTTGGGATTTTCCGGTGACTTGATGTTGCATACCTTTTATTTTTCACTAACCCCTAACTTGTCTCATTTTGTAAGCATGTGTGCAGGCGGTGATAATTTTTAGATAACGAAACATCGTTCCAGCCTCAACAATTCAAAGAGTTGTCTACAACCAATAAAAAGCAACACCGCAACACCTATGTTGCACCATTCAGACCACACGGCCTACACCACAGCACCTAGGCTGTAAGTTTTGACAAGAGAATGCTCTCCCAAAATAAGATAACCGGCAGGGCATATAAGAACTCAAAACACAAGAAAAACTAGATGCCGAGACGCTTTAAAGCATTCTATCCAGACTAATGAAAGACCTCCAGCGCCACTGTCTCCAGTAACCTACAACCTTCCTTCAAAATGAACCTCCCCTCCTCCTTAGAAAGGATAGACCAACTCCTGATCCAGAATGTCCCCCTAAACATCACCTACAAAATAGATTTACATTGTGACTTATGAAACACCAAGTCATTCCTACTGATCCATAAGGCCCAGCATAGTGCCGCCAAACCGATCAGTACAAGGTTCCTTTGCTTGTTCAAAAAACTTCTAAGCCAAGGACCAAGAAGATGCTCCACATCCACCGGTTTTGTAATCCCAAATGTAAAACGAACAATCCATCACATAAGTCTAGCCATGGGACAATCAAAAAATAGGTGCAGGCGGTGATATAATGGACAAAACAATTAGTGAAGCTGCACAAATCTTACAAAGGATAAGCAATGGACAGAACGTAATGAGATTGGCAAAGACGTTGTCAGGAGGAGCAAAATGACAAAAGCAAGCCCAAGGTGCTTGCTGAATTTTCGGAAAAAGATGAATCAGAGGTCAAGGAAGATGAACTGACCATGCAAGAAATTGAAGATCCACTTCCCAAGGTAAGAGAAGTCATTTCAGATATTAAAAGTGTTGAAACTAACATGAATGTAGGCCGAAGTATGTGGAATGTTAGACCATTGGCGGAGTTCAATCAATCCGGTTGGATTCAAGTTGATTTTGCCCCACTAATCAACTACCGAAGGAAGGAGGAACGTCAACACGTTGCCAAACAAGTTGAGGATATATTTGATCAAGAGATGAGTGGAGAATCGATCCAAAATATGTTTGAAGAAGAAAGAGAAGAAGATGATGAAGCATGGATCGATCGATTTGACAACTCAAAGATGATTTATGATGACGAAAGAGAAGAGTACAACCGTGATGAGCCTAGTGACTCGAAGGACAAATGGGAGAATATAGGACTCAAGCTAGAAGGTTATAGCTTGTGTGCTATTGAAGCCCACACACTAGCAAAGCAAGACATGGAAGTACTCAAGGATGAAGGAAAGAGTGAATCAACGATGAGCGATTTTGACGACATGTGGTACACGGGAGATAAAGAAAGCAACATACAAGACATTGAAGATGAATATTTGGTTGATAAAGAAGACTTCAAAGAAGAGATGAATGCGTACATAGTTGAAGGATTATATATTCCACATGATGAGTTGAAGAAATTGCAAGATGGTGATGAAGAGGCAACTACACTTGTTGAGATTGATTTGACTTCAACACCACTAGATGAACCAAATGTCACTCTTGTTGAGGAAGCTCTGAGGCAAAGGTACACGCTGAAATCTCAAGATATTATTGGCATTAATGATGATATGTTCAAATATTCATATTGGACCAATAGTATGAATAATAATTTAAATTCTATGCCTTGTTCCAATAATGATCATGTTGATAGGCTAGATTTTCTTGAGAATGAAAAAGAGGAAACATTTATGTTTGAACCAATTAATCTCACACCTAAAGAACCATTGCCTAATGATAAGCTAAGTGTTATGCATGAAACATATGCTTCTGTTGTTTACACCTTGACTTGTTGCTACAATTCGCACGTGGTGTTAATTATGGACGCGTATGTTTACAATAAGTTTTGTAAATCTCGTTTGGTCAAGATAATGACCTTAAAAAATCACATGTAGGGAGAAGGCCCGATTTTCACTAACCATGTAGACAAGGCTCGAAAATTAAAAGAGAAGTCATGCCTAAAGAGTTGCAAGATAAATCATCAACCTCTCCAAATCCCGCGATGGATGCTGCTGCCTTCTTCAATTTTAGAGCTTGTTCAGAAGTGTACAAATGAAGAAAATGAGATATTCAGAAGCTCCATGAAGTTTTCATTCCAACGCATCAAGAACCAACGAGTTTGAAGACCTGTGCAAGGAGTTATGGAGAAAACATTGAGCGTTGCATGTTCTGAAATTTCAGGATAGATTTCATCACCGAAGTAAAGCAGACGTAACTCTCTTGTCCCGAGTCCGATTTGGGCAAATAAAGACTCGTTGGAAAGGAAATTTTGTGAACTGTGCAATGGAGTAGAGATTGGGTATACTTTTTGTTCTGAACATTCAAGAAAAATTCATGAAGTGAAGGCAGCACGAAAGGGTGATAAAGAAGGAGATAGCGATGAAGCAAAAAGATGACTTGGGCAAGTCTTCTATAAGTGATCAAGCACAATATGGGAAGTAAATTAAAGCTGCATTGGTATCTTTTCTTCTTGCATGAAGGGCCATGGCTATGCGATGAAAATAAGGTATGTGAGAAAGTCGAGCTCTATGACTTTAAATGAAGCGCTTTTCGGGAGGCAACCCGTTTCTTTATGTTTTTATTCCTTTCTTAGAGAGAATAAATAATGACATCATCTTATGATGATCAACTTGTGGTTATTAATCTAAGTTTGGTTTTCTTTTTTTACCACTATCATGTTCATGATCATATTTATTTATTTGCATGCATTGCATTTTGTTACAACGTGATGTTTCTTTGCATATACATGTTTTGCACATAGTTGGCTTGGTTGTTTTATATACTTTATGATGTATGCTTCAGTTTCCATGTTAATGCTTCGAGGGCATTTTCCTTTTGTGATCTTGTGGAAACGTGGTGTTTAAACATGATTGTGGACCATCATCGTTAAGTTCAATAAACCTTGCTAGCTTTTCATATGTTTTCATGTTGCATTGGTAAGTTTATAAGCTTTGCAATACACTTAATTTTTCTTGTGCTATAAAAGTTATTGATTTAGGGATAGACATGGTGTTTTAGCCCTATGTTTATCAACCTTTATGGCTATGGAGAAATTCGGCAACCTAGTTGTAAACATTGTGTTTGGAACTAGGTGAAAACATTGTCTTTGTTCATATGCTTTCCTATCATGTGCATACACACTTTGCACCACGTACACTCATTAGATTTTTATTTCTCATTGGACTAATTATGCCACAAGTTAAGAATCTTAGGAGACATTGTTGAATTGTTGGTAATTCTATCTACTCCCAACCGTCACCTTGGGGGTAGAATGTGCGCTTAAAATATCTTGCAGACAAGATAAAGACTCTCACTACAAGGAAATTGAAGGATGACTGAGATAAAAAGGTTTTGTCTTCTTCTTCCATGCTTAGCAAAATACTAAGCATGGGGGAGACCCTGAATCTTCAACATGTAAGTACAACATGACGCTCTACAAGACAGAATGATCAAGATCATTAACATCTCCTGATCAATGCATAAGAAGCTATTGATCTCATCAAAATTCTGCATGGTCTCGAAGGGAAAACACTGAATTTTTGGATATTTAGAAGCCCCATGAAGTTATAATTCCAACAAATCAAGAATCAAGACAACCAGAGGTTCCTACAAGCGGTTATGCCTGAATCACTGAGTGCAACACGTCATGAAATCAGTTTTGGACAGCACACAACGCTGAAGTAAAACGGACACAGCTCCCTTCTTTGAACTCCTTTTTCGATGAATGACCACACGTTGGAAAGGTATTTTCATAAAATTTTCAATAGAGCTATATTTCGATATATGTTCTGTTTTGTACAGAGGGGAAATCCATGAAAAAGAGACAGCAAGGAGATGACGAGAACAAGAAAGAGGAGATGGTGATGACAACATTGAAGAGAAGAGCGACCAATGACTTCATTAAGCATACAAAATAAAATTCAAAAGTTTAGTTGCATTGATAAATCAAGACAAAAGCAAAAGCCACATAGATACATGGAGATGTAGGAAGAAGGCAATGAAGAACTACAAAGGATGGTAACATCTCCATGGACCTTCTCTTTTCTGAATATAAATGCTTGTAAGTATGCCTTCAACCTTAGGTGCAACATTTTGTTTTTCTCTTCCAGCAATAACATGGCTACTAGGAGGACAACCTAGGTTTCTTTTTATTTTCAATAGATAGACATGACCATGTGTTCACCTCGATGTTTTATATTGTCTATGCTTACAGAAAGATGATGAACGTTGCCGCTTTGTTTTACCTACATGAAGTTATACATGTTTTGGCTAATTGCTCTCGATACTATGATCCAAAATTAATTTAAATACCGACTCTTTTATTTGTGGAGGTGAAATGACTATGCTCTATACCCACACACATATCTTTGCTCTTTGATTTAAGTTTATGGATAGCCGGATAACTTGTTGTTTTTATGAAAACTTAACTTTTATGCTATCTACATATTTGTGATGCTCTTGTAAAGTATGACAACAAAACTCGTAGATTGCAAACATATGTTTTGATGAGTTGGATTAGGATTGATTTCTATGGTTCGAGACTAAGAAGCTCGTCATTCCTTTGTGTAACTTTTCATGCTAGCCTTTTTGTCCATGCATTGTGGGTTTTCACATCGAAAATTTCACAAACTTCACTGGGCATCCACCTAAACCAAAAACATCTTTTTGTGATCACCTCCTTGTCCACAACCCAATTTGAGTATGGAGTAAAATTCTCGATGGAGATTCAAATATTCCGCAAGATTATGGAATTTATGCTTACTTTAGCAGTCATCCCCCCTCTCTTTTATGCTCGAGGACTATCATCGTTCAAGCATGGGGAGGAGTCATTACATCATCTCTGACAAATGCTATGTAAGTACTATGTTGCAAAAAGTTCTGAAGAGCAAAAGAAAAAATGAAAAATGAAAAAAATTATGATGAGAAGAAAAGAAAAGTAAGGAAAAAAGGAGAATAAAGAAAAAAAGAAAGGAAGAGAGAAAAATGAGAAGGAAATAAAATAAAAGTAATATATATATAGATGTTGTTCAGTTCTTCTTCATAAGTTCTCAAGTGCCTTGATGACAAATCCATACTCAAATCTTCCAACCATGTGCAATCTGATAACGAGGACTCCACTCGTGCCTCGGGATCATCTATTTGCCACTTGCACATCTCCAGCTATCTAAAGGTGTGTGTTTCATCTCTCTCTCTCTCTCTCTCTCGCTTTCCAACATTTATTTTCCATGACCTTTTTGACGAGTCTCGGTAATCCCAATAGATCTCTCTCTTAATTTGACAATATTTCAGATGTATGTTTTGCTAGAACTATTTTTAACCTTCCAAGCTCCACATAAGCCTTCCACTATCACATATGAGTAGAGTAGGGTGAAAATAATCTAGTATAGGCTTGAGTGACTTCATGAGATGAGTGTTTCCATGAGCTTTTGCAAGAGATTTTCACTTATGTTGGATATGCATTTATTTGAAAATTCTTCCATGTAACAAGGTAATGGTTTGAAGTTTGCTTAAGTTTGAGAGCATCATGTTTATTAAATGTGGTTTGTTCTTTATTGTTAGTCTATCTTCCATAATGAAAAAGAAGCCGGTCACAACTTGAACTTTAAAAATAAATTCTTAAGATAGAGAGCAATTTGCCTCGTCATGAATGACTAAGTGCAGGGACAACATTGGAAGGCAACACTGATTTCCCTTTTAAGCAAGGATTACTTACTCGAGGACGAGCAAGGTTTAAGCATGGGGGAGATGTTGAAGGTGAATTTCCGTCAACCTAGAGTACTTTTTATACATTGGTTTCGATTATGATTTGCAACTAACCCACCACTAGGCATACTAATGATGTAACAAGTTCACACTTGCATGTCGATTTTGGAGTTTGTTGTTTACACAGGAAATTAACGTTAAAGAGGAGACTTTCGGGATAAGTTCATCAAGCACTTCATGAGAAGATCATGAAGCCCGTCACAAGTCAAGACACAAAGTGAACATGACTCCAAACAACCCAAGGACCGAAGCATCAACGGGTAAAACTCCGGGGACTTGGATTTTTACCAATGAGATCAACTCGGCCCCGAGAGATATTCTCATGACCCCAGATAGTATGATCTTTCGATGCAGATTCGGAGACTTAAACGACCTTTAATGGAAAAAGTTTGACTACCAAAGTTGTGAACCTCGACGATACCTTCGATTTAGACATGTGGAAGGCCCAATTCGGATAAGGGAGCTAGGAGGTATGGCCCTCGAAATCCTTGCTGCGCAATTAGTCCGAAATCAGGTACTACTATTTGATTTTTTTAATCGACCGACGCCCGTACGTATTCCAATGGAGACCTAGGCCAGGCGACTAGGGTTATGGACTTCGGCGGTGATCGTTCCATCAGACGAATTTTGACCACTCTAGTACCTCCATCGAGCATCTCCCTGACCCTGTCTCTGCTCGGGCTGATCAAGGGGTTGACCTGCTCAACTGCCTGGCCTTGGCAAGTAACAGGGGCCTAGGGTTTGCTCGGGAAGGCGGTGGTCCAACGGGAAGGACGGCGGCGTCATCGTCGAAGGGGAAGGCGGAGATGGGAGATTTGGACAGAGTGGCTCTCCTGCAGAAGCTACAACTGAGTGTTGCGGAGAAGGATGAGATTCGATGGAGAAGAATGAGATTCTGACGGAGAAGGGGGCAAGCTTGTCCCTACAGAAGAACAAGGTGGCTCTTGAGGAGGGGACCGCCTAGTTCAATGAGTTGCCTGAGTTGGAACTGTCACGGTTTGGGCAACACCGTGACAGTTAACGTGCTTCGTGATCTAACGAAGAAGTTTGCCCCATCCATGTTATGCGTGCTCGAGACTCAGATTCACAAGACGTGGGTGGAAGCTCTGAAGGGTACTCTAGGTTTTGCTAATTCTTTTGCCGTAAGCAGCTCAGGCCATAGTGGTGGGCTCGGTATCTTTTGGAACAATAACACTAGAGTTGAAAGTTTACCATATTCTCAATATCATATTGATGCAGTTGTGAGAGAACATGGGGGTGAACCATGGAGGTTGACATGTGTGTATGGTGAAGCACAAACTGCCGAATGCCATAAAACATGGGATATGATCAAATTCATCAAGAGCTCGTCCCCACTTCCATGGGTGTGCATAGGGGACTTCAATGAAGTCCTCCACCGATCCGAACATGTCGGAGTTCAAGAAAGGAGACATCAACAAGTTGCAGGTTTTCGTGAGATGGTTGACATATGCAGCCTTTACGACTTAGGTTATGAGGGTCGTAGTTGGACTTTTGAGAAGAAGGTGGCAGGAGGGGAGTACTGTCGGGTACGACTTGACAGGGCACTAGCTACTTCTGACTGGTGCTCGCGATTCCCATCAGTGACACTTCAACGCCTCACGGCAGCAGCGTCAGACCATGACCCGATTCTGCTGTGCTGGCAGTGTGCCCAAGATCGTCCGAGTCGTAGGCGAAAGAAGAAACATTTTAAGTATGAGCTGATGTGGGAAGAACATGCAAATTTCCAAGCAAAGATGGCACAAACATGGCTCAATGTAGGAAAGGCAGCATTTGTCCGGGAGTTACAGGATAAACTCGTGTATGTTTCTGGACACCTAAGTGTATGGGGAGGGCAGACTTTTTGGCAATGTCCGCAAGGAGTTGATAGAGCTGAATAAAAAACTGGAGGAGTTACGGTCGGTGCTGAACCGATCGAGGCCATCTCACGCGGAAATTAAAATTGCGGATAGGATTGTAGAGTTGAGCCACCGCGAGGAGGTAATGTGGCATCAGTGCTCACGTATCATGTGGTTGACCGAGGGCGACAAAAATACAAAGTTTTTCCACATGAGGGCAAGCCAGCGACGAAGCGAAACAAGATCTCGAAATTAAAGAAAACGGATGGGCAAACCACACAGGATGAGCAGGAGATGCGAGGCATGGTCACTGATTTTTACAAGCACCTGTATTGCTCGGAGGGGACGACGAATATGGAGCAAGTACTAGAAAAGGTAACTACGGAGATGAATAGTGAGCTGTTATCTTCGTTCACTAATGAAGAGGTGAAGTGTGCATTGTTTCAGATGTTTCCAACCAAAGCACCGGGGCTCGATGGCTTCCCTGCCCATTTTTTCAAGCGTCACTGGGAGTTGTGCGGTGACGAGGTGACTTCGGTTGTATTGAGAATGCTACGGGGAGAAGATGACCCTTCTATCATCAACAATACGTGTATTGTGTTGATCCCAAAGGTGGAGAATGCTGAGGAGTTGGGCCAGTTTAGGCCGATCAGTCTGTGTAATGTACTCTACAAAATTGCATCTAAGGTGATAGCCAACAGATTGAGGGAGATCTCGCCAGAGATTATTTCAGAGGAGCAGTCTGCTTTTGTTCCCGGGCGATTCATAACTGATAATGTAATCATGGCCTATGAGTGCATGCACTTCATGAAAGAGAAGAGGGGTAGTGATCAAAGATTTTGTGCTTTAAAGTTAGACATGAAGAAGCCTTATGACCGAGTGGAGTGGGAATATTTGCGCAAGATCATGCTAAAATTGGGCTTCCACCGTCAGTGGGTTGACATTATCATGAGACTGGTAACTACGGTTTCTTTCTCTGTTTTATTTAATGGAGATCGTTTGGAAAGTTTCAGGCCATCACGGGGTATCCGACAAGGAGATCCTATCTCTCCCTACTTATTCTTGTTAGCAGCAGAGGGCCTTTCATGCCTCTTAAAATCAAGGATTCAGTCATCTAATCTTAGTGGTGTAACGGTGGCGCCGTCGGCTCCGATGGTCAGTCACCTCTTGTTCACTGATGACAGCCTGCTGTTCTTCAAGGCTAACAGAGCAAGTGCAGATCAAGTGAAGGATATCCTACATGATTATTGTCAGGCTTCAGGGCAGAAGGTGAATATGGCCAAGTCTTCTATCCACTTCTTAAAAGGTTGTGGAGAGGCCATACGTGATGAGATCAAGCAGATTCTTGATGTGCACAATGAGGCTTTGAGTGAAAAGTACCTAGGCATGCCCACAGATGTTGGAAATTCTTCCAATGGCGCATTCAAGTATTTGAAAGATAGAGTGTGGCAGAAGGTCCAGGGTTGGCTCGAGCTTTGTCTATCCTCTGGAGGTAAAGAAGTTCTTATTAAAGCTGTTGCACAGGCGGTCCCTACTTACTCTATGTCATGCTTTAGATTACCAAGGGGACTGTGTCAACACATTGATGGATTGCTACACAACTTTTGGTGGGGTAGCAAGGATGGTAAGCGACGTACATGTTGGGTTGCATGGGATCAAATGACGAGGCCAAAGTATATGGGAGGATTGGGGTTCAAAGATATTGAACTGTTCAATTTGGCTCTACTAGCACGTCAGGCTTGGCGGATTCTACAGGAACCAGAGTCCTTGAGCGCACGTGTGCTTAAATCAGTCTACTTCCCTTATGACTCGTTCTTGGACGCCACGGTTGGCTCGTCACCTTCACATGTATGGTGGGCAATCGTGGATGGCAAAGATGTACTCACGCAAGGCATCATACGTCGGATTGGGTCAGGAGCAACCACTAATATTTGGAATCAGAATTGGCTGCTGAGGAAGGGGATCATGAAGCCATTGTGCTGCACCAGCAATCATCCACTAGCTAGGGTTTTAGAACTCATCGACCATACAACAGGGACCTGGAGGCGTGACCAGTTGGAGGAGCATTTTATCTCTATTGACAGAGAGGTCATTGAGAGTATACCTTTGTGTACTCGGAACGAAGATGATTTCTGGGCCTAGAGTTATGAGAAGACCGACGTATTTTCAGTACACTCAGCGTATCACATGTTGGTACACAATAGGGAAAGTCGATCAGACTGGATCGAGCATTCAGCTGGGAAGTCGGACATAAGAGCTGAAGAAAAGGAGTGGTGTCAACTATGGAACGTGCAGGTGCCATCGAAGCTCCGAGTTTTTTTGTGGAGACTTGCTAAACAGTCCATTCCCACCGGAGATGTACGCCATCACAGAAATATGGCCACAAATAGCAATTGTTCAATCTGTGGGCTACCTGATTCTTGGAAGCGTTCACTGTTGGATTGTAACATGGCAAAATTTGTTTGGGCGTTGGAGGATGATGAGATTACAGAGGTCATTTGTGAAAACCAACATAATGACGCAAGAGGATGGCTCTCGATGATCATGCAAACTCTACCACAGGAGCAGGTCACACGAGTGGTAGTGAGGTTATGGGCCATTTGGTATGCGAGAAGACAAGCGATCCATGAAAACAAGTTCCAGAGCCCATTGTCTACGAACTGTTTTGTCGAGAAATTTATCTCTGAGCTGGGAATGATCAAGAAACCGGTGAGAGAACAGAGCAGGTAGAGAATTCACCCAACCACCAGATCTCAGTGGATTCCACCACCGAGTGACATGACAAAGGTGAATGTGGACGCAGCTCTCTCAAAGAATTTAGGAATCTGCTCGGTGGCAGCAATGGCCAGGGACAGGGAGTGACGCTTCCTAGGCGCGTCTGCTCTTGTCCTAGACGGAAGCTTTAATCCAGAGACTGTGGAAGCCATGGCATGTAGGGAAGGTCTCACTCTAGCAGTGGACCTCATGATGCAGAAGTTACGATTGATGACGGATTGTGCATCGGTCGTCAAGAGCATTGCTGGTGAAGGAATGGGAATCTATGGTCAGATCATCCAGGAGGTGAAAGCTCGGCGAAACGACTTCACCAGGGTCGAGTTTGTGCATGAGCATCATGATTCAAATAGCGATGCGCATGTTATAGCTAGAAGTTCCATTTACATGTCATTAGGTAGGCATGTGTGGTTCTTAACTCCGTCGACAGGAGTGTGTAACTTGATCCCTCTTGTTAATCAATAAAGGCGCAGTTAATCTCAAAAAAATGTCAGTCTGAAATCAGAACAGATTATCTTCCAAGGCCGATTTGGAGATCTTCTCTTCATTTCCAAGGAAAGAAATGAATACCAAAGTTGAAGTCCGGATTTGCATTATTTGGAGTCCGGACGTGGGAGATATGGTGCCGGTAAGGAAGGGCTGCGAATCAGGAAAATCTGGACGAGGCTGATTTTATGGAAACCAAATTTGCTTCTCTCCCAAGGAGGATCTCGTGCAAGGCAAGGTGGAGCACGCCCCAAGGCACCCCAAGGACATAAATACAACCCCCTAGGCGCCCCAAGATGGTTACCCATTGACATTCATTCATCGGAGAGCTGCCGGAAATCACCACAAGGAGGAGGATGCCGATGCCTTGCCGTGACACCGTCGGAGTTGGAGGACAACGAGGATTGATCTTCATCGGATGCATCTACCACATTCAGCGGTACCATGCTTAGCATCTTGATGGAGTAGATTCATCATATGTCCATGGAGTTGTAATGGATCTTGATATGTAGTCACCAACTCTTGTTTATATCGTAACATATTGTTCCTTTGTTTATGATGCTTAATGCTAAAGGTTTGGCCACCATGCTTTTCGGGTCGCTCCCGTGGATCGCGTCAACATACCGTGATCATCAATAGGTTTAGAAAAGATTACCTTCGCGTAGTGACAGTACGGGGGGAGGGAAAATGCTAAACCGTGGTCACATGTTTAGTTAGATTAGATCGGTTTTATCATGTTTAGGTGATTACATCTTCAAGTACCCTAGACTCCATCGGCAAACATTCTCCATAAGTTGTGCATCTCACGTCTATCATTTGACCTAGATTAGATTGTTTTTGTCTTGTCTTAGTTCATAGATTAAATTGTCTTTAGTTTATAGATTAATCTTTGATCCAAAGGTTTGCATCAACTAGATTAGTGCTAGATCAAACGCTAGTAATCCCCTTGCTCCGCGGATTGATAAGAACCTAGGGAATCCCCGTGGTGAAAAAGGTGTAGATCTGTACGCTTGCAAATCGTAAGTGGATACGAGTTTTATCCGTCAACAAGTACCATCAGATGATCCGACGCTATGCTTTTTCTAGGCGTCAGTTCATCTGATGCTACTAGCCGTTGTGTGACAACCCGCCCGAGAAAATACCGTACTATCGTCTAAACCAATCCACTCTGATCATTAAGCGATAATAAAGTACCATCCCATCGTAAGTTGCCGGGTCAAAGTCCGGTAAATCACTTGGACAACACACAAAGGATCGAACATATGCATTAAAACTCACATGAAGGCGAGTCTAGAGTACATTACACAAATTAAATCCAATTTAACCCTAAGGGTTAATTATTACAAACCATGGTTCATGACATGATAAGTAAAGGTTCAGAGTTCGAAAACAGTGGAAATTAAACTACGATACAGTAGACATCACAGGAGGCCATCCGTGATGCCATCAATCATTGTCATCCACCCATTCCAGCTCTCAGCCGGGTAGAAACTCTCCAGGCCAAACAACACCTGCAACAACATTTTTATAGCAAGGCTGAGTATACTAATACTCAGCAAGACTTATCTGTCGGGTGACAACTACATCACCAAACTCTAGACATGATAGGCTTTTTGGTCGGGTGTTTCTTTTGCTGAAAAGCAACAAAGAGTATGTCCTTACTTTCAATCCTTTAGCTCAAATTCTAGTTAATTATCATTTCTAAGTGAGCAACTAATTCAATTAATAGTTTCATAATACAATTAATCCACACAACAATATTCACATAGTTCCATCATTAAGGGATATCATGGCCAGTTGATTAAGCAGTCTCAAATAATGGTGAGAGGCCGACAATCGATTGATTAAATCCTTGCAAGGTAAACCTAAACAGACGGTAGGGTGCCCTCACACTGGACAACCACGAGGCAGTTCTCAAAAGTCCTCGGCTTGGGATCAAAGCTTACAGTCCTGGGTACAAGGCTATCTGGTACGCCCCACACAATACATCTAGCCTCACACATGTACCCCTCTCCCGGTGGTGAACCAGGCAGGTGAACACTCAAGATTAGTAATAGTAAGATCCCGCACCGTCTCATGAAGGTAATAGGCTTACAGGTCCCATTCCCGACAAGTGCTTAGTACGTCCAAAAGCTTAGCCCACAAAAGCCAATGGACCGGAGCCCAAATCCCATGCTCTTCTTGTCGGCGTTTTAGACCGGCAAACCTACCAAGGGGGTACCCGAGGTAGTAGATTGTGCGGTGGGGATCGTGATCGGGAGACCGAGAACTCGAAGGTGTGCGCAAGGACACGGGACACAAGATTTATACAGGTTCGGGTCGCCAAGGTGGCGAGCCCTACGTCCTGTTTGGGGAACAAGTATGGCGCCCTGCGCTTGGTGTTGTCCCCGGAGGGATTGGGGATGTGCGGCTAGGTACCCGGCCCTCCTTTATATAGTCCAGGGGGCGGGTTCCTAGTCGGTTACAAGGCAGGAGTCCTAGTAGGAGTACACAGAGCGAGTCCTAGTAGGAGTACGGGGGGAATTCTACCAGGAGTCCGTCTTCTACTATTCTTTCTTCCTTACATGAGTACCGGGGTGTATGCCCGACACTTACCACATGAGCAATCCATTTATAAAGATCTTATGATTCCAACATACAAACCTATTCTCACAAGTAACGAACATCACTTGACTTTTATCGGTCCTGTAGCATAGCAACTATCGACCTAGCATGCTAGTAAAAGAACATAGGTACCTAGGGATCATGCATCTAGGGTTTCAATTCAACTCCTGAAACGTCAATGCACAAACAAAGCAAGGGTAATTGCATAATTTTAAAAGAAGGGTTAATGATCCGGGGCTTGCCTTCGTCGGCAAGGTTGGCCTTGGGCCCTTCTAGACTTCGGTCTAGGTCCTGAGCTACGTCCACATACTGCAGCTCATACTCAGCACCTTCGTCTCCTCCTTCCGGCACGAGCGTATAGCTACCATCGGGAAGATCTACACGAGGATGCATATGTAAGATTTAATTGACGGTTTTGATTTAATCAATTACAAAAAAACATATGAGAACCATGAGGTGCATGGTTGACCACATTCATCTAGTTAAACACATATTTGGTAAATTCTTTCTATTAAAGGAACAACATGTGGTGCTTTATTATTTATTCCTTTTGGTAGTGACTGTGTACACATTTACACAGATAAATTAATGTAATTTCACAAAACATCAAAGGGTTGGTCTGAAGCTTCTTAGCATGATTCACATCACATACATAGGGTCCTTAGGTGTGGTGTTGGTGGTTTTCCAATTTAACTTTAATATTAAGCTTAGTTGGCTTCCATTGTTTTTATTCACAAATAAATTAATAAAATATGGTGGGTGGTGTTTCAGAAGAACTAAAGACCTAGATAAGGCCACTGAACAAGATTTCACATTTACATGAGCTATAAATTAATTACACCAAAAATGACAAGTTTTATCTACCAAAGCAAGATAAATGCAAATAAAAATAATTAAGCAACAAAAGGATCTCAACTTTCTCACACTTGACCTCTGGTCCAAAACTAAGCTATGCAACCAACTTATACTTCAAGGTCTACTCTAGATCTTGAGTTATGCAATTACATTTAAAACTAAGCATAAATCATGAATAAATATTTTAGACAGATATAAAATCATTATTAATTCACCAGAGGTGTATTTAGGCATACAAAGATCATAGCCAGAACTTGAGCACAAAAATCTATTTATCTTTTGCTACAAAAACTACTAAGGCAGATTCAACATAAATGCAAAATAAATCATATTAAAAGATTTACTTAGTAACTTTGTGCAATTTTTGGTGCAGAGCCTAGAAATGACATTACTCACAAAATATCAAAAAGCAACTTGAGATCTCTTGTAGATTTTGAGCTACGACAGATCTTGGTTAAATTATTTTTAATTTTTCATGCACAATATATCAATAAAAAGTAGGGTCACGTTTTGTGAAAGTTGTAGATTCTCTCACAAGGAAACCAACAAAATTGGTTTTGCATTTTTCTGATTTTTCTGTGATTTTATATGATTTCTCTAAATTTCAGCAAAATCCATACACTATTTACGATTCAGTTTTGCAAGTAAGTCCCTGGAAAGTTTCTAAGATTCACACAAAAGCCCTCGCTCTTCACATATATGCCATCGAGCCCAAAATCCTTTACAGGGATGCCCTCGGTGGCGGCGGCGGCTCGTCAGCGGCGATGTGGGGCTGGGCGTGGCAAACAAGTGAGTCGGGGGTGCGATTCAACTCAGCTAGGCTCGATTGGTGGCAGATTCGAGGGTAAGGGGTGCTCCGGCGAGCGCCGGCGGCGGAGTAGTGGCGTCGCGGCCGCGGCTTCTCGGAATCCGGCGAAGCTCGAGGGAATGAGAGGCAACAAGCGAAGGGGCAAGCTTCTACGAGGTCTAGGCGATGTGCTAGAGTGGTCAAGCGACCGAGGGAGCGAGCGCAGGGCTATCTCGGTGACGACGACGGCAATGTGCGGCAGAGCTCGGGGAGGCAGAAACAGTGCGTGTATGTGCGAGGGGAGAGGCTGGTGGCCTTTTATAGGCGGCTTCACACATCGCTTCGAAGGCAAGGCGCGCAGACAGGGGGACCCGGCTGTGGCAGCGCGTGCAAGCCTGGCACCGTGGGGCGGCGCAGAAGGGCTCAGCGCGAGCACGCGGGGACACGCCACTCGGCGGGAGCACGGTTTCCAAGGCCGGTGGCTCGGGCGGCGTGCGGCCGGGGAGGGCGGGGTGGCCTCGGGATGCGCGGGCGTCGGGGGGGGGGGGCCGGACACCGAGGCGGCATGGGTGCCACGCGGCAGCGCGCGTGGGCGCGCTCTAGAGCGTGGGAGCGTGGCGCGGTGCGATGTCACCTGTTTTTGTTTCATTTAACTGTGTTTGACAGCAGATATCTCCAAAAACTTGAACTAAAGTGCACTAAAGTGTTTATAGCAAGTTACAGAACAAACTACCCTCTACAACTTCTAGAAAGGGTCGTAGGGGGTTTGAACAACTTCTAGAAAGGCTCATAGAGGGTTTGAGCAACAGGTGTTGCATAAACAGCAAGCCAAGTTGCAGGCTTTCTCGGCACCGGTGAACAGTGCATGCAGGTGTTGATCAGGGTTTTGCACCATTTCCACTTCAAATTTGAAATGTCACCCAAAAGCAAAGTTGGGTCCCTCGAAAAACTAGACAACTTTAATATTTGGAGATTTGAAGTGTTTAGGTGAAATCCGGAGAATGCGACAAAAGTTCCAGGGAGGTTCAAAGACATTAGGGGTTTTGACCAACCTTGGACTTGGGTTTGACCATATTAGTGGGTGTTGACTTGATTAAGATGGTCATTAGTGATTGTCGGCTAGGTTTTCGAGATGATGACCCAGGTTGACCAAGGTTTGACAAAAATCAACTTGTTTGACTCGGTTGACTAGGTCATCAGCACTAAGAATGCCGATTAAAAACCTGGGGCGTCACACGTTGCCTTCCACCGCATATGACCGTTGACAGAATTCATCTAACGCTTCAACCGACGCACCGTCGGTTCGTCCGGTGCTGAAGGGTTCCTTGCCAAAACCTTACTGTTAGCTTCATCGTAGCCGTTGGATGAACCATTGCTAGCACTGTCAGTTCATCCGGTGCTACTACTCTAAGATCCCCGAGCCGCCGAAACAGCCGGCGAAGCCTAAGTGCAAGCTGATATGCCCATATCCTTACCCGTATTACCCGTGCCCGAAGCCCGGCGCGTGGTCGTGCAAGTCGCCGTCTCCGCCACCGCCGCCACCACCACCACCGAAACAGCCAGCGTGCAAGTGCCCAACGTGGTCCTCGTCGTGCTACAGCGGCGGTGGCGGCTACCCGCCGTGCGTGCCGCCGACGACCATGCCGTGCCCGATGGTCTTCTGCGATGGCAGCCCGCCGCCCTACGGCACCTGCGCCGTCATGTAACTGCGAACTGCTGGTGTGGTGCCGCTGCCAGATGCAAATTCAAGCTGATCGCGTACTCCTATGTGCCCACGTCCGTGTGTCTGCTTAATAGCAGTGTTGATGGTGTACTATTAACTTGCAAAGTTGCCTGCGCGACTGCTGTTGAAATTCAAATGTGTTTTGTATTATCCCGATTTTAAAGTGAATTTGAACTTAAACTTAACTTCATCTCCAACGGTTTGTCAAGTCAGCTTGTGATCTTTAATTTTTGGCACAAACGCTAAAAATACTCATCCAACAGCTTGGTAAAGGACTTACAATTTTTGGCAACTTCAAAAAAATACTACATCTACCACGTAAAAGGATACGTGTGTAGCATCCGTGTTTCGTCCGCACATGGAGGCAGGTGGGAGGGTGGAAAAAACAAATTAATGATAGAGAAGGGTTCATAATGCAAATGTATAAGAGCATCTTCAAGAGTTTGTTAAATTTTACTTGACAACTCTTGTGTTTTGCCAACTTCTAAAAAGATATGTCAAGTAAAAAAAAGAGCTCATCTCCAATAGTTTGGCATAACTCACTTACCAAACCGAGATCTAATTTACATCAACAACCGTGAGAGAGAAACAAAATTATGTTTATGTCCTTCCACCTCTTGAAAACTTGCATCGGGAACCTTGAGAAAAAATATATGTTTATGCTCTTCCACCTCTTCTGATACGGATGAATGCAACATAGATAAGAGCACACATATATGCGCGCACGGAAGCTCTTTTTCCAAACATGGGATAAATGGCAATGTGGGTGAGGAACTATTGGAGAAGATTTTTTCTATTTTTGCCAAAAAAATACGAATGACAACCTAGGATGGGGAACTGTATGTTAGAGATCCTCTAAGAGGTAAATAATAGTTTGGCAAGTTAAAAATAACAAACTCTTGGGATGCATTCTTTTTTTAGCTTGGCAATTCTTTTAGGAGTTGGCAAATCACAAGATTTGCCAAGTTAAAAAAATGCAAACTCTTATAGATGCTCTTAGATTGGTTTCAATTAAGGCTTCATGATATTAATGTTTGTGTTTTAATGCTCCTTTTGAGGCTCAACATTAATTTTCATCAGTACGAAAAAAATCTGAAAAGTTCTCTAAAAAAATCAGAAACACGATGTCATGGATATGGTAAGCTCTACTCGTCATAACCATTGAATTTATATCTATATTATTCACACTATCATTGTGAAAATAATTGAAATTGACCCCTTAAATCTATATCTAATTTACACACATCTATCATTACAATAATGAGAACATGCAGCCTACAACATTTATTAACAATCCACTTTGTATGAACAAACTTTGTGCTTGATTTACTCTACCAACTATTCTTTTGTAAAGTAGTCCAATCTTAGCCTTAATGAGATTTGTCATTTTATTTCTCCATGTACGGGTTGAGCTTTCGTTCAATTTTGTAAGAGAGTAGAGAGCATGATGTCTTAGGTTTCAAAAATACATTAAGACTCATTTTATGACTATTTTCTTTAAGGTCAGAAACATTGAACATAAAACAGATCATTGAGAGACACAACAACATAGAAAAAAGATCATCTAACTTGCCCACATATACTATAAAAAATAATCTAAAGCAACACTCCAAATTTGCATATGCATATTCACATTTACCACATTATAATGAAATTACATCACGGTGGCATCAAAATATAGTAAGGTTACCAAATTTTCTTTAAGTGGATGAATGTTTTTCCACAATTAAAATAGCGCCAATATTTTCTTGAATCGGGTCTTATCTCTACCCACAGAAAAGGTGTTGGTTATTGTTGACGGATAAAACTCGTATCCATCTACGATCCGCAAGCGTACGGACCTACACCTTTTTCACCATGGGATTCCCAAGGTTCTTGTCAATCCGCGGAGCAAGGGGATTACTAGCGCTTAACCAAGTACTAATCTAGTTGAATGGAAAACCTTTGAAAGAGTATTAATCTAAAGGTAAAACAATCTAACCTAAGTTAATCTAAGTTAAGTTGATCAAACAAATCTAGGGTTAAACTAGATGGTAAAGGGTGAACACAAGAGAGTGATTAAGAAAGATACGCGTTCCCTCCCTAGGATCTAGGATAACATGGTATGCATCTACTACACGAGAGTGGTAAACCAATCTACCGGGGGTTGTGACCATTGTTTCGCCCTTTCCCTCCTCTCGTACCGTCACTACGCGAAGGTAATCGTGACTAGACCTATGATGGACACGGTATGTTGATGGAATCTATGGTAGTAGCGGATATCATACGCCCGAAAAAACATGGTAGCTAACCTTAATCATCAAATCATCATCAACATGAAAACAATAGATTGAAACCACGAATCAAGTAGCGATCACATAGCGAGGCATCCATCTAACCCTAGGGATGAACGGAGACATTACCCCATCATCTTACACGGATTGAAGCACATAGGGGTGATGGAGACTGCGGAGAACGTCGTCGATGAAGATGGCGGCGATGGAGCTTGGGAACACCCCTAGGCCGGCGGCTTAGAGTCCTCCTCTTGCTTCCTTCTCTCCGCCGGTGTTGATCCCCGTGACGAGCTTATCTAACTCCCTCCCTCATCTTGCGGCGACGGTTTTCGGTGAATGGCGTTAGTGGAATAATTTGTTCGATGTGGCGGCCGACGGCGGCGGAGGCAATAAATAGACAAACACCTAGGGCAAAGGGGGACACCGAACCGACCCCGTAGTGGGCTGGGCCGGTCGGTCCAGGCGGCCGGCCCAGGCCCATTTCGGCCCGGTTCGGCCCCGGTTTCCTCCCCGGTTGCTTCTCACGTGATCCCTTATTTGTGTGCACTTGCATGTGGGCCTTTGACGTCGTTTCCTTCACGGTTAAGGCTTGAATCCTTGCTATGCAAGCTTCGCTGTTTTTTGGTTGAGTCCCCGAAGACTTGCACGTTGACGCTTCGGTCCTCGGGTCATTGGGAGTCATGTTCATCGCGTGTCTTGACTCTTGTCGGGCTTCATGATCTTCTTCCAAAGTGCTTGGTGAACTTATCCCGAAAGTCTCCTCTCGTAGCGTAGATTTCCGTGTAAACAACAAACTCCAAAATCGACATGCAAGTGTGAACTTGTTACATCATTAGTATGCCTAGTGGCGGGTTAGTCGCAAATCATAATCGAAACCAATGTATAACAAGTACTCTAGGTTGACGGAAATTCACCGTCAACAGTTATCAATTCATTAACATTATCGGTGTTTTAGACTGGCAAACCTACCAAGGGGGTGCCCGAGGTAGTAGATTGTGCGGTGAGGATCGTGATCGGGAGACCGAGAACTCGAAGGTATGGGCAAGGACACGGGGCACAAGATTTATACAGGTTCAGGTCGCCAAGGTGGCGAGCCCTACGTCCTGTTTGGGGGATCAAGTATGTCGCCCTGCGCTTGCTGTTGGTTGAGATCAGGTGCCCGACTAGGTACCCGGCCCTCCTTTATATAGTTCAGGGGGCGGGTTCCTAGTCGGTTACAAGGCTGGAGTCCTAGTAGGATTATACGGAACGAGTCCTAGTAGGATTACAGGGGAATTCTAATAGGAGTCTGTCTTCTTCCCTCCTTGCATGAGTACCCGGGGAGTATGCCCGACAAGCCCCCGAGCACATTGTAGTCGAGTGTAGTAGTTTGAGTAGTCTTGAAGCCTCTTCAAGTAGTTCTTGAGTGTCCTCGAGTACTACTTGGAGAAGTCTTCAATAGTACTTGAACTGCCACGAGGCTGGAAGGTGGTCCAGCTCATCAGTCTTGAAGTCGAGATTATATGGTAGTGCGGTTGCAAAATCGCACTCCATATGGAGTAGCCCCCGAGCCTTAGGTTGAGTTGTAGACTCTTGATGAGGGTCAATCTTGATTCCGAATCTTTCGTCTTAAAAAAATTGAATGATGGGTGTAGCATAGCAGCCCCCGAGCCTTGAAATGATTAGGTAATCAATCCAAGGGTCTTCAGTGTTCGCGAAAGCCATCATCTGAGTACTCTTGTAGCGTGTAGCCCCCGAGATAAGAGAGCCAAATGAGCCACGTCGAGTAGTTGTTGGTACGGAGCCCCCGAGCTTGAGAGCGAGCGAAGCATGCTGAAGTTATCCTTGAGTAGTATGTTGAGTGCAGCCCCTGAGCTGGAGAGATTCTGAGTAGTAATTTCGGCATCGAGTCGTAGAGCTTGAAAAGTAGCCATGCCGTCAGAGCGGACTTTAGATGCGACCGAAGTCAACTTTAGATGCCGGCAGAGCGGACTTTAGAATGCGACTTGAAAACCGAAGTCGACTTTAGGATGCCGCGTGGAGCGGACTTTGAGTTGCGACTGAAGAAGTCTACTTTAGATTGCTGCATAAAGCGGACTTTAGATGCGACTGCAGTAGTCGACTTTGTGCCACGCGGGGTGGACTTAAGATGCAAAAAATGAAAAGCACTTTCCGAAAAGCCAAAGCGAATAAAAAATCAGAGAAAACGAGTAGTTTTGCCGCCGGAGCGGGCTTAAGATTGCGACCGAAGTCGGCTTGTGCCACCGGAGTGGGCTTGGATGCGACCGTTAGCGTCGACTTGTGCCACCGGAGTGGGCTTGGGTGCGACCGTTAGCGTCGACTTGTGCCACCGGAGTGGGCTTGGGTGCGACTGTTAGCGTCGACTTGTGCCACCGGAGTGGGCTTGAGTACCTGAGCCATGGATTTCAGACCCAAGGTACGATTGCCGCCAGAGCGGGCTTGAAGGTGCGACCAAAGTCGACTTGTGTATCTGGGCCATGGATTTCAGACCCAAGGTACGGGTGCCACCGTAGTGGACTTGAAGGTGCGACCGGAGTCGACTTGTGTACCTGGGCCATGGATTTCAGACCCAAGGTACGGAGCGCGAGTACTTAGGGTACTTGGACCCATGGTACAGAGCGTGAAGACCACGTGCAGCTAGGTTCCATCGTCGCCAGGACCCGAGGGCCACTTACAGCTAGGTTCCATCGAAGCTTACACACATAGTATGCCACCGAAGCAGGCGAAGATGCGACCGGAGTCGACTTTAAGTTGTCGCACGGAGCGGACTTTAGAATGCGACTTTAGAAGTCGACTTTAGATTGCTTTGCGCATGGCGGACTTTAGAAGCCGCCTCCTACGGATAGCCCCCGAGTTGATGAAGTAGACTCGTGGTGACTTGATTGATATACCCCAAGAGTAGTCGGCGAGTGTAGCTCCCGTGAAAACCCGCCGAGAAGCGTACACAGATGAGTAGCCGGCATGTTATCCTACATGATGTGGAAAACAAGCCAAGAAAGAAAAAAGTAATCATTTAAATAAATGACTTAGCCGTTGCTGCCCGGCGTATTCTTTCGAAGCCGTGGCGGTCGGCGATGGAGCCACGACGGTTGTTCTTCGAAGTTGACTAGTCGAGTTGATTCCGACTAGTTGTTGGGGGCGTGACTGCCGTTCTCGACTAGTTGTTGGAAAACTAGTCGAGATGAATGGTCGACGCGATATGACCGGAAGACGACGTCGTGGCGGTGTGCGGCATACTCGAAGTAGAGCCAGTGTTGCCGCGAGACAAGTAGTCACGACGCATGGCGTGGCTGAAGTAGAGCCAGCGTGGCCGCAAGACGAAGTCGCGGCGCACAGAGTAGTCGACGATGAGCCGCGTGACAGGCCGCGCGACGTGCCGAGGCACCTGGACGCGCGGAGTAGGCGAAGTAGTCGACGACGAGCGGCGCAACGAGCCGTGCGACGTGCCGAGGCACCCGGTCGCACGACGTAGGCGAAGTAGTCGACGACAAGCGATGAGCCGCGCGACGTGCCGAGGCACCCAGACGCGCAGCGTAGGTGAAGTAGTCGACGACGAGCCACGCGACGATCCGCGTGACGAGCCGCGCGACGTGCCGAGGCACCCGGACGCGCGGCGGGAGGCGAAGTAATCGACGACAAGCCCACGCGAGGCGGAGTAGTCGACAACGAGCGGCATGACGAGCCGCGTGACGAGCCGCGCGACGTGCCGAGGCGGCCGGACGCGCGGCGTTGTCGAAGTAGTCGATGACAAGCCGCGCGATGTCGAGTAGTCGACGACGAGTAGCGCGACGAGCCGCGTGACGAGCCGCGCGACGTGCCGAGGCACCCGGGACGTGCGGCCGAGGCGGCGGGGGCCGACGACGAGCCTGCGCGAGGCGGAGTAGTCGACGACGAGCCACGCAACGATCCGCGTGACGAGCCGCGCGACGTGTCGAGACACCCGGACGCGCGGCGGGGGGCGAAGTAGTCGACGACGAGCCTGTGCGAGGCGGAGTAGTCGACGACGAGCGGCACGACGAGCCGCGTGACGAGCCGCGCGACGTGTCGAGGCACCCGACGCACGGCGAAGGCGAAGATGACGAGCTCGCGCGAGGCGAAGTAGTCGACGACGAGCCTGCGCGAGGCGGAGTAGTCGACACCGAGCCTGCGTGACGCGGAGTAGTCGACGACGAGCGGCGCGACGAGCCACGTGATGAGCCGCGCAATGTGCCGAGGCACCCGGATGCGCGGCGGAGGGGAAGTAGTCGACGACGAGCCTGCGTGAGGCGGAGTAGTCGACGACGAGTCGCGCGACGATCCTCGTGACGAGCCGAGCGACGTGCCGAGGCACCCGGACGCGCGGCAGAGGTGAAGTAGTTGACGACGAGCCTACGCGAGGCGGAGTTGTTGACGACGAGCGGCGCGACGAGCCGCATGACGAGCCGCGTGACGTGCCGAGGCACCCGGACGCACGGCGGAGGTGAAGTAGTCGACGACGAGCCTGCGCGAGGCGGAGTAGTCGACGACGAGCGGCACGACGAGCCGCGTGACGAGGCGCGCGACGTGCCGAGGCACCCCGGACGCGCGGCGTTGTCGAAGTATTTGATGAAGGGCGGCGCGACGAGCCGCGTGACGAGCCGTGCGACGTGCCAAGGCACCCGGACGCGCGGCGGAGGCGAAGTAGTCGACGACGAGCTCCGTGCGAGGCAAAAAAATCGACGACGAGTGGCGCGATGAGCCGCGTGACGAGCCGCACGATGTGCCGAGGCATCCGGACGCGTGGCGGAGGTGAAGTAGTCGACGACGAGCCTGCACGAGGCGGAGTAGTCGACGACGAGCGGTGCGACGAGCCGCCCGACGTGCCGAGGCACCCGGACGCGCGGCGGAGGCGAAGTAGTCGACGACGAGCTCGCGCGAGGCGGAGTAGTCGACGACCAGCTCGCGCGACGCGGATTAGTCGACGAAGAGAGGCGCGACGAGCCGCGTGACAAGCCACGTGACGTGCCGGGGGCCGGCGGATGCGAGGCGTAGGAAAATTGATTCCGCTTTGATAAGAGCAAGGCAACTTGCTTCAATGGATCTCGGCGAGTCGACGAGTAGATTGATCTTATTGACGAGGGTCCTTCGAATTCACGCGGTGGTGATAATCACCCCTACGCGGCGCGCCGGTGTCGGTGTTTTAGACCGGCAAACCTACCAAGGGGGTGCCCGAGGTAGTAGATTGTGCGGTGAGGATCGTGATCGGGAGACCGAGAACTCGAAGGTATGCGCAAGGACACCGGACACAAGATTTATACGAGCTCGGGTCGCCAAGGTGGCGAGCCCTACGTCCTGTTTGGGGGGATCAAGTATGGCGCCCTGCGCTTGGTGTTGGTTGAGATCAGGTGCCCGGCTAGGTACCCGGCCCTCCTTTATATAGTCCAGGGGCGGGTTCCTAGTCGGTTACAAGGCAGGAGTCCTAGTAGGATTATACGGAACTGAGTCCTAGTAGGATTACAGGGGAATTCTAATTGGAGTCCGTCTTCTTCCTTCCTTGCATGAGTACCCGTTGAGCATGCCCGACAAACATTGTGTTTCGAATTTTCTACTATACCAATATTAATAGACGATCATGTGAATGGAAATTTTGATCTCAATAAATACGTACCATTTGCAACAAATTGAACTGTTCTTATCTAATTATGGTGTATTCTTTCTTTAGTACTTGTCTTTATTTTTAACAAATGTGGATAATAGAAAAGAATGTATATAGGTATTTTCATTATTTTTATAACCAACATACTGATTAATTTACAACTAGATAGAAGTGTATTAGGGTTACCTTAGCTTAATGTCAGTGATGCCTAATTTATAAAATGTAAGGGGTATTTTAGGTTGAATATTATTCATAAGAGCACTAGTAGATAATTTTCCTTTTTGTTTTTGCCTTTGATTGACGTGTTTATTTATAAGGCTTGTGAGCACATTGAATTTGTAGATAGGTTCGGTGTGACTACCTAGTCCACTAAGTCATTCTCCTCCACAAGCTAGAAGTTTTAAGAGATGTATATAATCGTTAGAAATCATGGATAAATGCGAGGTGTGTGATTAATCAATATATCACTTCTCTAATTTGTTTACATTCTAATTTTGTAGTCCCTGTATGATTGTAGTATACTTTACTAGTTACTAACTACTCCCCGTTCCAAATTATAGGTTTGTTGGTATTTCTAGATTCATAGTTTAATATGTAACTCGATATGGTGTATATCTTCATTTCCAAAATATAGGCTGTTATGGTATTTATAGATTCATGGTTTTTACTATGTATCTAAGTGTATATCAAGATGAATAGTAAAAGTAATAAATAGAGAAATGCCAAATACAACTTATAATTTAGTACGGAGGGCGTACTCTATTATATTTGACTTGTGCTTCAACTAATTGAAACCTTAGCTTGAGCGAGCTTTGAGTTTGACATTGAAATTGATACAATTATGTCTTCTTCCATACATGTACATGTAATCCGATAAATGACACATTCATGCCCAAAATCCAGTTGAAGGTAGTTCCTGTAGTCGGCATAAGATACCCATAAATCATGTTTATATCCACCAGCTAAATTTAAATGTTATGGATCCAAACAAAACCCAGCTAGATTTTAGCTGGTTGAACCCAACTAAACTGGTAAAGACCGAATTTCCTTGCACCTTCCTTGGAAAAAACAAGAAGACTGAAGAGAGGTGAGGAGGGGTAGGATAAACAAATATCACTTCAACGATCATTCAGCTAGTGGATCCAAACACTCGCAGCTAACATTTGGCTAGCCAAAAAAGAGTTACTAAAATTTAACTTCTAGCTTAATTTTAGATGGGTGGATCCCAACAGGACATTGTAAATGTTTGAACCTCGTATAAGAATTCTACCGATGTTATTTCAGGAATCGGGGATCAGTGTTCTAAGTGAGGTTGTACTAAAAAAAGTGTTTGCTCTAATTTTAGTCGCTTTATTCTGATGTAAGGTTCAAACAAACCAAGAATAATGCAAAGTAGTGGTGACTCGGAGCATCTCGACATTCGCTTTGTTCCATCCTTCCTGGCTAGTCCCCTACTGTACTATATGAAAACGTTGTCTATGACTTTCGCACAACAGAACGCACCGTTTATGCATGTCTTGTTGTATCAAGCAGGATCTATAAAGTTGCATCGATTTGGAGAGCGCTAGCTTTCAGTGAAAAATGAGAGCCATTATTCTGGATGGTGAGGTTTGGTTTGAAATCTTACGTCCCCAAAACGATTTCTGAAGCTGAAGCACTTCACACCTGAGATAGTGCTATGTGAGTATGTGGTTCCCTAGAATTTTTCTTTCCATTCTTGTGCATACAAGTTTACAGTTCCAAAAGTGTAAAGTATATACACTTTTAAACTCCAGAAAGAGACCTTCCGTATTTATTTTAAATTGAAATCCTGTAACCATGGTATATATGTAAAATCATGTGAACGAAAAAGAAAGAAAACGAGGGGCGCCTAGCTAGACAAAGTCCCTGAGAAGGACCAACCTGTCCTCTACAGCGCAAGTCCTTTTCCCATCCCTTCATGTAGATTTCAAAACACATCCCCAAAGTATCAACGCCGTTGAAATGTGATCCAATGGGCCAAGCTCAAATGCCAGCATTATTATTGCTTTTTCAGCAGGCTACAGCATATCCAGCCATAAGAATACACAAGGCTCAGGTTTGCTCTGTTCTACTCTTCCTCTTCCTTCTCCTGTATGCAAACTCTTCTCTTGCCCATTGGCAACATTAAGGTTTGAAAGGTGAGCTTTGATCCTTCCCTCTCCCTTCAATTGTTTCTGTAGTCGTTGTACTAATCGTCGCATAGACCGACATTGGTTTCAGCCCTGATATATAGTTTTGCAAGCGTTTGGGGAGATGTTTGTTGGATGTAATTAGCCTTAGTCACGTCTCTCTTCCGCACGGATGTATGGTTCAAAACTCTCATCCATTTGATTGCAAACTTCAGGATGGCCCCTGTCCTACTGCAGAGGTTTCATCGCAGAAGTTTCATAAGCAATTAGTTTGTTATCAGACCTTCAATTTTTAGAATTAAGGCACTCACAGAAGATCTTAATTTCGTTAGGACTGGTAAATAATTGGCCATGGATGATTGATAAGATAGATACTCATATTTGCCCATGTTCTCACAGTGTAGTCAAGATTGTTTCCGTATACATGTTTGCTTAATTTGCAGATGACTATCCTGGTTATCTCGGTGGACCTGGATTGCTGCCGCTGCAGAAACAAGATCACCAAAGTCCTGGACTGCCTCGAAGGTACATTTACTATGCATGCACAAGGGTTTGGAAGAAAGCAGAGTATGAGTTTGTACAATCATTGTTTCAAGAAATGGATGTGTCATATGTGGTAGTGGATGGCTTGGTGTCCATTCTGAAATTAGGTGGTAACCTATCCATAATTCTGAAATCAAAAATGTTTCTAAGAGCACCATGCAGAGGCATATGTAAGGGAAATTCTATGGAATAACCGTGCACCGGAATTACTAGCTAGCCATGATTATGCGTGCAGCTAGTAGCTAGAGCTGGATTATGTTGTGGTCTGTGCGTGCATGCATCAATACACAGGTCGGTAATTTCGTTATGCGATTGCACGCTGCTGCAGATGAGTTCTGCATCGAGAAGGTGGAGTTCGACGAGAAGCTCAACAAGGTGATTGTGCGCGGCAAGTTCTGCGGCGAGAAGCTCCGCAGGAAGATCTGGTGCAAGGCCGGCAAGATCGTCAAGGAGATCAACATCGTCGACGTCTGGCCGCCGCCGCCGCCGCCCAAGCCGGAGCCACCCAAGGAAGAACCCAAGCCAGAGAAACCCAAGGAAGAACCCAAACCAGAGCCACCCAAGGAAGAAGCCAAGCCAGATAAACCCAAGGAAGAACCCAAACCAGAGCCACCCAAGGAAGAGCCCAAACCTCCCAAGGAAGAACCCAAGCCGCCGCCGCCCAAGCCCAAGCCAGAGGTGAAGTGGGTGCCGTACCCATACCCTCTGCCGTACCCGTGGTCGTCGTCGCAGGGGTGGCCGTGGTGCCCGTGCCCGCCGCAGCATCCGTGCCAGTGCATGCCGCCGCCGCCGCCGCCGTGCCCGCCTAGGCTGACGCACTGCTCGTGCTCCAAGGATGACGACAAGCACGACAGGTGCAGCGCCTGTGGAGGCAAAAGGCCCGACCCGCCGGCAAAGCCGCCGTGCAGCTGTGGCGGGACGCCGCCGTGGCCGCCGTGCAGCTGCGGCCCCAACAAACCGCAGTACTGGTGGCCGCCGCCGCCGCCGCCGGGGGTCTGCCCCCCGCCGTGGTGCAATATCATCACAGAGGACAACCCGGGATGTTCCATCATGTGACAAATGGTTTCTTTTCCCTCTGCTGATGCGCCTCGGATCGTAATAATCCGTTCGTTCGTGTACACCTGTGAAGCTTCTGTGGTTGGTCGTCCTTGCGTCGTGTTGTCGTTTAATTGGGGTGTAACCAGCTTGTGCGTTGTATGTTGAACTTTATTTACTTTCCTCTTCAAGAATACATGTAACACTAATGTATTTATTCGATGTCATTATGTCGGTAAATAATGTATAAGTTCATCCAAGTTCCAAACTAGTCTTTGTTTGCTTTATGCTTTAGTTTTAAATGAAAGATGCAACTGGAGCTACTCCATCAATCATCACTGCAACAATCTCATAGATGATGAACTCTGAAAGTTGTGTTGTACTACTTCCGTTCCGCAATACATGACGCTTCCGTCTTCTGATAACCATTACTACTAGGAATACACTAAAATATTTTGTCTAAACGTCAACTAAAAAAAGATGAAGGTAGTACCTTCGTTTGTCTGTTGTTGTTGTGTTTTCTGTTCCTGATCACGAGTGGTTTATCTTGTATCTTTGCGCTTTGGAGTCTTTGCTGAAGTATCATTTTTTTTAACTCTCTTCTTCTTGATAAAAAGTGTGTTATGCTCGTCTTAAAAAAAAAAGATGAACGCTGAAAGTTCCTGGTGACACCACTGAATGCCGCAGTTTGGTGCTTGTTAATAATGTCGATAACTAACGTGTGGAATTAGGAGGCTTTGGATGCATGATATTGGTATATGTGTGGACACATGAGTGGTATCTGATCAGATGGATATATGGATAGGGGTTTAGGTGGTCTAGGCCGCATGCGCAGTAAGCAGCAACATGCCAATGTATAAAGAAGCTAAGGCTCGCAGAAGATACCCAAATGTTCAGGGTGGTCCTGTCTGTATCCTACTCAAGGGCAATAGTGCTTGGACGTCCCTCCGTCACAATAATACAATGAAAATTCAGGATGTACATACATAGCCTAAAAGGAAAGAAAGAAACACATGCCGAGTGCTGAGATGCCACTTGCAAGCAGAACCTGCAAATCTGACTTCTTTAGGTTAATCCAGGAACAAATCCAGTAGACAACCTCAAAAAGAGAAAAAATTAAGTTTATTCATGCGTAGGACTGGCAGTTTCAAATTGTTCCAATTGTCCTTGAACCAAGTATACCAAAGAGGTGAGGCGCACAATACGAAATTTAAAAAGGCATGAAGCCATTTGGATAATGGTGTGGAATTGTAGCTAGTGTGATTTCACTGAGAACATGCCAATTGGGATGTATACGTAGGTTCGAATGAAATTCATCGGTTTCCAGTGACACATCCACTATTTATTGTGAAGCAGTTTTCTTTTATTTTCTTTTCAATAGAGCAAGTAATACATGCTTGGACTTTCTGGAAAAAAACAAAATATGTAGAATAGCACTGCTCATGGAAAAAACATAAGCATTTTGAAAAAAAAACAAAACAAAATAAGATTTTCCTCATGTTGAGCTTGAAAGTTATAATGTTCTCTTGTAACCTCCCCTTTTGTAACTCCTCTTTTCGACCTCGTCGATCTCATGTTATTCTCCTCGGTTCGCTAAGATGATTTTGTAAGTTCATTGTAACTGTCCCTTCTCGGGTCCTTTCGATCCATGAAAAAGTAGGTGGAGATCTCTCTCCTCCAAATTTGTTAAAAAAACGTAGTCCTACGTGAGGTTAGACCTCATGTTTGATTTGTTCCCTCCAAAATGTGCAAAGACAAGAGGTGTCTCCTACCAATTTAATTTAAGTAATCCAAAAATTCTTTGTAGGAGATTTTTGTTTCGTATGGAAATATGCTAATTTGAATTGTTCCCCTATAGGACCACCACCTCCATGCGTTTTATATGAAAGTCGTATATAGTAGCTCAAATTTAAAAGAAGAGTATGTAGAGAAAAGAAAGATCTAATTCCAAACCAGGCCATACATAGATTATTGGACCAACTAATCCGCACTCTCTCTTCCGGACCACCCAAAAACGCAAACAAAGATTATCGAAGAGCTAGCACGCGCTCCGGCAGCCTGAAACAATCCTCGCGAATCAAGCGCGCGCTCATGCCGTAGCTAATTAACAAGTCTCTCGTCGCTAGTTTCTGGACGGATCGCTACGCATGCGATCGTTTTCCTGCTCGTTTTTTGGTTGGGTGCAGCGGATGGGGGCAGGCCACCTACTGCTCCGGCCAAGACTGCTGCTAGGATCGACGTGTACTGCGCGCCAAGTTTGACGTCTTCCCGTTATTCGTGTGCGCAAGTAGGGCTTGCCGTGCTGATGACACATTGACCATATCCAAACACTTAAACATGTTTTTGGAAATGAAGCAAATTAAAGTTAAATCTACGGTAGTACGTGAAAATTAGGAGAGAGACGCACGACGTTTAATTATATTCGAATTATACTCAACAATGGCATGATGGCTGAGCATAAATGGGCATGTTCCTACTATCGATTCAAGAAGGAGTACTTTGAGATGCTTTAGAGTACCGACATCGTAGTTGTTCGACCATCAAACTGGGCAGTTGGGGGATTCACTGGAGGTGAGGCATTCCCTGTCAATGATGAAGTTGATTCAAAAAACACTCAGATATGGACCAAGAAGGAGAAGCAGAGGAAACTGGAGGAGAAGGTGGAGAATGTGCTCTGTAAGATCAATATGATGATTGTGTGTGTTGTTTGTATTGTGTTGGGATGTGTGGTGTTGATGTATTGTGCAAGGAAGTGACATTGTGTTGTCCTTTGTGTTGGAACAATTGGAGAATGTGCTTTTGTTTCATCATGAATGAACAATGGAATGTCAAATGTGAATGAATCATAAATGAAGAATTTGTGTGAATGAACAATGGAATGTCAAATGTGAATGAATCATGAAACAAGTTCTTGAAAACAAAGATCACATGTTTGCAATGCAAAGATCACAAGTTCTTGAAACAAATATCACATGTTCTGGGCACTCAGTAGTTCAACATCCATATAGAAGGATGTATTGTGGCTAGTTACATTACAATTTGCATAAATAAAGGACAAACATGAGAAGTGTTTGTTGTGGCCAAACATACATTACAAGGTTGTTGTTCCCAAAATAAACCTCCCAAAATAAACATCCACAAAAGCATCACAATTTCATTTCTTCCCCTTCTTGGCTGGGCTATTAACCTTCTTCGCTAGACTCTTCTTCTTGATCTTGGTAGCTAGCTTCTTCCTTGGTGTAATCTTTGTGGGTGCAGCATGGACTGGTTGCTCCACCTGGCACAATTTGCAACTAAAGATTGTTGCTTGGTGGTGTTTGAGGGCTACCTGGTGGTTCAGTCTCTATAGGTGGCACATCAAGGTCATATGTCTCAGTTGCTGCGGCACTTGCATGTTCATCAGCTGCAGCTCTTGCTTTTTTGGCTGTTGTTGCTCTTGCTTTTATAGCTGCTGCAGCTTCAGCTAGTGCTACTTCTTCAGCAACTGCTGCTACTTCAGCTGCTGCTGCTTTATCTGCTGCTAGCTGGGCTTCTTTGGCTGCCTTTGCTGCTGCTTCTTTGGCTACTGCTGCTTTGGCTGCTGCTGCTCTAGTCATTGGTGAAGATCCACTTGTACCCTCATCTCCTACTATCTTGGCCTTCTTTGGTCTTCCAGGTCCTGTCATCAAACATAGTGATTGGGTAAAAATAGATAAACATGTGTGCAAATGTGAAAAGGAAAGCAGGTAACATTTTCTTTATTCCTGTCCGTGGACATCTCCAGCTAGATTGTCTATGCCCATATTGTTTGCATCCTTGACATTGCACATGTCTAGTTCTTTTTCTTCTTTCCTGAGGTGTAAGAAACCTATTCTTCTTAGTCCTGCCTAGTCCCTTTTCGTCAGTGATAATTGGTGGTAGTAACTTGAAACCTTTGTCAACTATTGGCCATTGGTTTCTATTAGTGATGTGTTGGATACTACCATGGTATGCAGCTTGAAATTTCTCCACAGAGTAGTATTGGTCTACATACAAGTGCATTTATGGTTGTCTCATACTGGTGATGACAGCCAGAGCATGTGGACATGGCTTCCTGGTGAGTTACCACTCTCTGCAACTACATGTGTGAAGTTGTAGATGTACAACATGCCTCCTAACCTATTCATCCTTGTACAATTCTGTAATTTCTGCTTCATCAGGATGACCCTTTGTCACTCTCAGGTGCTTAAACCCCTGGAGGCCGCATTCAACTGGTGTATCACAACAGGTAAGATGCCAGGACTCAAAGCAACTGAGATTCTTCTCCTCTTAGAAAACATTGTGAGTGTCTTCTCCCTTATTTCATCAGCCAAGAAGTGTACAAGAAGGTCCTTATATTCTTTGATCCAGGCATTCCAAGATTCTGCCAGATTGTTATTGATGTAATCACATTTGGAGAATGTTCTGAACTTGCTCTTGGCCCACAGTAGGTTGTGGTCCTTCAGCCAGTCAACTATTCCAGGGCTAGCTGCAACAACCTTGTCAACAAAAAAGTAGTTGAATTTGCTTTCAGTGTAGGCCCTAGATACTGGCCACATGTTCTTACCATACACCTCCCCATGGTAATATTTCTTGAAATTTTCCATCAAATGACTAAAACACTCCCTCTTCTCACTATGAGACCAAACTGCTGCCACCGCTGATTCAAGACCCTTGCAGGCATCAGTGCGGACTCCTAAATCCTCCATGGGCCCTATTGCTTTGCTAAGTTTCTCCATCTACCATTTCCAGTTTTCTTTTGTTTTAGAACCAAAGAACCCAAATGTCAATGGAAACATCCAGGTGTGGCCATCCAAAGCTTGAGCTGCTGGCATGTGGTCATTCCAAAGCCCATTGAGGGTTGTGGAGTCTATACTAATGTAAGGCCTGCACCCTTTTTTAAAACTATTAATGGCAGCCTTGAAACAACAGAAAAATCTTGAGAAATGGATGTTTCCATCATCATCTTTCTTAGTATCTATCTCAACAATACTACCAGGAGATCTCATCTCTACTTCTGCCTTAAACTGTACAACCAATCAAATGAATCATCTAATTTACCAAATAGCTTGTCAGATGCTCTCTTTATTCCATACACAACAGTCTGGTCAGGGATATTAATGGTGTATTTGTTATCCAACTCTTTCTTCAATGCCTTTGGCCCCATGCTAGGTATCCTCTTCAAAAATGGTATGGCCCTTTCCGCCACCCAAGCTTGTGAGGCTATCCTACCAAGCTCCACCCTGCTCCTAGAGGCACATGTATGCACATCTGAATTTATTTGCACCTGCACAAGATCAAAACATTTCAGTACCGTGAAAAGAGCATCAAAAGATCATGAAAAGAGCATGACAAGCATGTAATGCAAAAAATTATACTCTCCCATCATGTTGTGTTCTACTTATAATAATCGAAGGACACCCAGAGATGCACAATGACCCCTAAACCTGTCATGGTATGAATGGCTAGTAGCAAGTTCAAATTCCTTGTCAATTGCATGATGTCTTACAGCTAGCCTGAATTCTTCCATGCTTGGAAAAGAAACCCCCACGGGCAAATCTGGATTTTCTCTGTCCCAATCAACATTTGGCTCATTGTCATCATGGTCATCAACAGGAAACAGCTGCTTCTGCCATGTCATCCTGCATTTCAGCTGTCATGCCAGGGATAGGAATTGCTTCCCTAGCTACTTCAAGAGCTCTCTCATCTGCTACTTTGAAGATAGCTTCATATATTTTATCCTCATGCGCTGCTTCCTTGGCATCTCCATCATCATCAAATTCTTGTAAAATTGTCAACTCAGCCCATTCTACTGGTTCTACTTCTTCAGCTAGCACAGAAGGAGGTAGAGTGCTGGCAGTGTCACCACTGCCTTCAACATTATCAGGAACAAAACTAGCTTCAACATTATCAGGAACAACACTAGCTTCACAATTACTTGCAGCACCACTGCTCTCCCCAGCAATACCAGGACAAGTGTGCATAGAAGTTACACCAGAGGCACATCTAACATCAGAGGTATCATTGCCAGGATTTTCATATTTACTAACAACATCCACTGAAACACAGCTACCCTTTCATCCCATCTATCCAAAATAAGCCGCTAAAAATGTTCATCCCTTCTAATTTTCCATGCAGAAGCACTATTTTTTCAATCACACAAGCTGGTAATTTTTGCATACCTCCCCAGATTATCTTGTTGGACATGTCCTCATGAAACTTATCAAGAGAATAGTGTTGAGACCTATCAAGCCATGGTTCAAGCTTCTGCTCACTCATTTCTACTCGGCCATATGCATCCTTGGCAAGCCAAGGTGAAACCTTTACAACTAATCTAAATGCATTGCCAGGATCCATCCTTACACAATCATGAACATAAGCACAGATGCAAATGTTAGACGACAACCTACTAGAGTATGTCAGGACCCACTACACTACACAACATATAAATTTTGCTTACCAAATAGGGCAACCACCACTCCAATTCCAATCCATTGTGTCTACCTTCAAACAGTGACTAAATGAAGTATCTACACAAAAAACAACTAGGCCCAAGATCACAATCACAAACCCTAACCTAGCAACAAAATCATGTGAATAGAACCCCAAAACATTGGCGGGAAATGGAAACCCAGACGCACCTTCTTTCTAACGGACCCGCACGAAGAAGAATGTTGGGAGCAATGCAGGGGCGGCGGTGGAGGAGGAGCTCAGTGCACGGGGGAGAACAAGAGCAGAGGAAGAGGAAGGGATGGTGGTGGCCCATGGCTGCTTGATGGATAAGACGAGAACAGGGGCAGGCGTGGTGATTTTGCCCGCTCGCGTGGCCTTGATCCAGTGTGGAACGCTACTGTGGCGCACCACCTCGACAAAAGTGGTAAAATTGTATCCAAAACGAAACATCACTGGCCTAAAAATATTTACTACCGTTAGGATGACAATTTGGGAGTTGGCAACCGTTATAATGGTAAAAAGTTAAATATCCCAAGAAACAGAGACAAGGCTAAAAAATAAAGAAGAAGAAACAGAGATAGGGAAGACAACAAACATGATTCTTTAGCAACAAGTAGAGTTGAGCAGATGGGGATTTATAGAGTTATATAAACTAGAAGACCTTGGTTCGGATCATACCACCTGGGCTCAGGCTAGACACGCTACAACCTATAGCCCAATAGCACTCAATTCGGAGATACTTCATAACGAATCAACCACTTTATTTTTCAAATCACAACACAGAGGCTGACAAATACGCATGTACATTCATATGTACGAACACATGCACGCAACCTACCCATACAAGCACATCTAAAAGACCGAGCCGAAAAATTCTCGAGATTGACAAAGTCACTACTGATGCATCGCTATCGACAGGTACATCGCCTACTACTGAAAAATAGTGGCAGTTAAATTTTGAAACGAGTTCAGGAAAATACATGTACTAGTGCTGAGATGAGAACTCAAACCCTAGTGGACAGGTTCCAACACAAGGAACCTTATCAGTTGATCTACGTTCAGTTCGCAATATGCCACCTCTCTTCAATTCAATGTGGTTGATTCAAGAGGCAAGTTATATCAGCAAAAAATCCATCCAAAATGTGATGAAACATACTAGACAACAGCCATTCTGTCATCTCTCATCATGTGTTAAAAGTAATAAAGTAATTTTTTCAAAAAAATGGCACGCACTTCATCAAAGATGTACGTGTGTGATTGATAGGTTTATTTAGCTTTGTTTTTCTACACATTGCATAAATTTTTGATGATTTTCTGAAACATTGCAAACATGTTTGATCAACTATGTTTCGGATAAAGGGACATCTGAACCCCATGACACCAATGAACTGATGTATTTCAATCTTGATGAGTATATTTTAACCATTTCAATTGTTAGTTGATAATTGATGAATCATTATATTTTTTCACTCAATTTGACCCATTGGTTGCAGCTGCCTAGTTCCCCCCCCCCACACACCCCTACCTACCACCACCACTCACCGCTCCTCGTTAAGTTCAATGCTCTACTGCTTCTCGACATGACTTAGTCTGCCTCAAGGGAAGAATTAGTGTCAGCTGAAGTGAGATGTATAATGGAAAGTGTTTCGAGACCTCGACCGTGTAGTGTGTTCATTGATGTAACCTATGATCCTCGAAGCTGGATGATCCACTTGTACACACCGGGGAGCTTCTCGCCTCGAGACCACCTCCCCCTCAGCAGCAGCTTCTACTTGGCATGTTTTCATAGGTGTAGGAGAGGGTCCGTCCTCGATCGTAGTCGTAGTAGTGGAAGTAGTGGGTACTCGATCAGCTGCTGGTGCATCACCACCACCATCATCATCTCCATGTTCTTGCATATCCTCCTGAAAGATCTCCTCGCCAAGTTCATCATCTCCTGCACAATCAAAGACCAAAGAGCTATGTGGTTGTGTCTCGTCGAAGGTCACCTCGCAAGTCTCCACGATTTGGTTAGTTTCAAGGTTGAGCACATGATATGCTCTAGAGTGAGTAGCATAACCAAAGAAAATACTATCAACCGACCTAGTAGCTCTTCTTAAAGATTAAACACTTGCAACTAAAAACATGGAAGTGACTCACCCTGGGAGTGTGACCATGCATAAGCTCATAGCTGGTCTTTTTCTTGACCGCTCGGAGGAAAATTTGATTCGACATGTAGCACCGGTGTTCACCGCCTCAGCCCAAAACCTCCTCAGAGTCCTATGCTCATCAAGCATCGTTCAATCCATCTCACACAAGATTCTATTCTTTCTTTCCACAACGTCATTCTATGGAGGGGTGTACAGAGAAGAAAACTAGTGTTCAAGACCCAAGTCATGGAAAAAGGCTCCAAAGTGAGAGTTTTTAAATTTTGTGCCATTGTCACTAAAAATCGTTCGAATGGCATCTTCGTGCCTCTCGTTTTTCAACCTTAAGACCAAATCTCGATCAAAGCCAAACATCTCACCCTTGTCCTCCAAAAATAAAACCCAGGCATACCGAGAGTAATCGTCCGTCACAACTAGGCCGTACCACTTACCACCCACTAAGCGCACATGAGCTGGGCCAATAGTCCATATGGAGCAGCTCGCATGGAGCTCTGTCATGACATCTACAGGTGTGGATGGGAAGCGGCTACCATCTTGGCATGCCTGCACGGTGCACAAACTAACTCTTTCTTGAAACACAACCGAGGCAATCCTCGGACCAAGTTAAGTCCACTCAAGCGAGACAAAAGGTCAAAGCTCAAGTGACCCAACCTCCTATGCCACTTCCACAATTCACCAGAAGAACCAGCCACAAAACAACGAGAAACACCTGACATTTGGGGAAAATCCGCATGGAAAATCTGACCCTAGGGAACAACGATACACACAAGGTCCCCTCGAGAATCAAGGATCCGAGAAGCACCAGACTGAACAACACCTCAAAGCCCCCGTCCAGAAGCTGAGACACTGAAAGCAAGTTGAAACCAAATGGATTGACAAGAGTAACATGCCTGAGAGTGAACTTGCATTGTAACTTACCTTAACCTCACCATCTGAAAGCACACGTCCTCATCCATTGTCCCCGAACGTGATGTACACCTTTGACACCATGGGGGTGAGGCTGGAGAACCACCCTCGATCTCCGACAATATACCTCAAGCAACCGGAGTTGATCAACCAAACATTCCCAAGCCTCCCCCTTGAAACTCAAAAATGAGCTCGTGAGTGAGCAAACGACTCAACACTGGGGTTAGTACCAAAAGAGAAAATCCAGTGTTGAGCCATCTGCTCCAAAATGGGGTTAGCACAATTTGTCACATCACGCCTATCAAAGCTACAACCACCACGGGGAAACCACTCTGTCTCGCTAGAGGAGTATGAGCACCATGAAAGGAAGATCGTGGTTCGTAGCCCCTCTAAGACTCAAAGCTGCGACCTCTCCCAAGCTCGTATTGATCACGAGGAGGAGAACGTCCAGCGAATGCAACACCACCAGACTCAACACGTGTACCACCTGCACCACGACCAAAGAAACTGAACCGACCATCACCACGAGCACAAAAACCAAATGGACCAGCACTCTGCCTAGCACCGGTCTGACCGGTGACCCTAACAGATCTGAATGGTGGTCCTCGGTCAGCAAACTCACTTCCAATGGAAGCTCTCCTATCTCCCCAAGCCAAAACCATACGCACAATGACCTTTCCTCTGGGTAATGGCATGCAAGGCTCAGGCACACCATGAGAAGGGTGGTACCTATCCTTGTTTGACCATTTCTTAGCCATTCTCTCCTCTCGCTTCCTCTTGAAGCAAAACTCTTCCTTATGACCATCCCTCCTAAGAGCCTGTGTGGTTCGAGGACTGGTGGTGGGTCAATTCCTGGTGTGATGAGTGATTGACAACGCGGTGTGGACTGATTCTTGGTTAAGTATTGCAGGTGCAGGTTGCGGCTTGTCTGGTGTTCGTTCAGGTGAAGAACAAGCGCGAAAGGTCGTTGCCGGTGAGGCCTCTAGGTGCGGAGAAGACAAGTAGGTTTGGTTCAAGGGACCCGGTGGCTAGCGGAGTCAAGTGCGGGCTGCATGGTGGCAAGAACGGCAAGATGAAGTCATGGACGGTTTGTTGGTAGAGCCTCAAAACCAAGGTCGAGCCGGGACTACATGGGAGCCGAGTAATGAGTGAAGATTGGCGGAGGCTACACCGAGTTCACGGGGTTTCCGGTGGTTCACCAGAAAACCACTGGGTTCCTTAGTTGATCCACAAAGCCAAGACCGAAGAGCAAAGACGGAGGTGGAGCAGCATCGGACCGGTTTGACCGGTGAGGAGCACCGGTCTGACCGGTGTGCGATGATGCAGTCCAGAGACTTCGAAGTGGAAGACACGCATCAAGATCGCAAGGCTTGCGTCAAGACTAAGAAAGTTTGCGGTCCCTGGGCATCCGTCCGATGGTGCGATGACAAAGTTTCCCAAAAGGCCCTTTGGGGGCGTGTATCCTAGTGTTAGGCCTTAGCGGTAGTTTCGTCTTTCGGTTGCCTTCATATAACCCAAGTGGTGAGAGGATGGTAGCCATCTCTTGGAACCCTAGATCCTTTTGTTTTGCTATTTTCTCTTCTTATTTTCCTTAGAAATTTATAGGACTAGTTAGACCTTGTATGAACCTTCATGGTATGTATAGATGATTCGGCGTGGTTCCTCAAGGCTTGGTTGTGTCTCTGTCATTTCTCCTTTTTGATGATTTTCGGAGCCTTTTTCTTGGCGAATTTCTTGTGGCAGTTTTGTGACCTTTATCTTTGGTATTTGGTGGGGGATGTATGCTTGAACCCCTCGTGGTACTTTTCCCTTTGACTCCCCTCCCAAATTCATGAGCAAAGGGGCTCGTTTGGGGGTTTTCCTCTCTCTAGGGTTAGAGACGTTCTTGGTGGGATTTCTTTGATTACTCTTGTTCTAGCAAGACTTGGTGGACCAAATCTTGGCTATGGAGTTACCATGAGGTGTTCCTACTATCCCCAAAGTATTGTGCGAATCCGTGGAGCGAATTGGGAGATCGGGAGTTGGTTTTGGAGGAGTTGACCCACGGGTTGTTGTTCATCCCGAGCTACCCAGGCGTGACCGTTCTGACCGGTGCTCTTGACCGGTCTGACCGGTGCAAGCCTTTTGTGGGATTTGCCTCAGGTGAACTTCTTGGTGAGTTCCCTGTTGTCGTGTGTTGCTGAAGGTCAGTTCTTGGCAGGTTTCGAGGAGTTTGGCTAGGCTTTGTGTAGGGTTTTCTTCCCTTGCAGGTTTTGCTTTCTGAGGTGGTTTTGTTCCAGGGCCTAGAGAAGTCACTGAGGCTTCCTAGAACGTTTTCTCTGCAGTTGTTGTAGCCACCGGCCTGACCGGTGCCATCCACCAGTCCGACCGGTGTCACCGGCCTGACTGGCGTAGGCCATCGGTGTTGATGGTTGAAACGCGTAACGAACTTTGATCTGCGAGCATACAGACCACTAGCCTTTTTCACCACGGGGTGATTCCCTAGGTCCTTATCAATCCGTGGAGCAAGGGGATTACTAGCGTTTGATCTAGCACTAATCTAGTTGATGCAAACCTTTAGATGAAAGATTAATCTATAAACTAAAGTCAATCTAATCTATGAACTAAAACAGGTCAAACCAATCTAATATAGGTCAAATGAGAGACGTGAGATACACAATTTATGGAGAACGTTTGCCCATGAAGTCTAGGGTACTTGAAGATGCAATCACCTAAACATGATAAAGCCGATCTAATTTATCTAAACATGTGACCACAGTTTAGCATTTTCTCTCCCCCGTACTGTCACTACGCGAAGGTAATATTTGCTAAACCTATCGATGATCACGGTATGTTGACACGATCCATGGGAGAGACCCGAAAAGTATGGTGGCCAAACCTTTAGCATTAGGCATCATCAACAAAGGAAAATAGATTACGATATAAACAAGAGTTGGTGAATACATATCATGATTCATTACAACTTCATGGACAAACCATGAATCTACTCCATCAAGATGCTAAGCATGGTACTGTTGAATGTGGTAGATGCATCCGATGAAGATCAATCCTCATCGTCCTCCAACTCCGACGGCGCCACGGCAAGGCCTCAGCGTCCTCCTCCTTGTGGTGATCTCCAGCGGCTCTCCGATGAATGGATGTCAATGGGTAGCGATAGGATTACGGATCCTACCGGGGATTTCCCTTAACGAGTAGGGGTGAGAGGCGGCGCCGGCCGGCGGCGAGGGCGGCGCGGGGGCGCCGTCGTGCGGGCGGCCGGTGGTGAAGGCGTGGAGAGGAGGAGGCGGCTAGGGTTTGGGTCTCCCAGCTCCCTCAGGGAAGCCGGAAACAAATGATTGTTTCTGCTTAATTCCAACGAAGAGTTTACACGAATATTTATGACGCTCACACTTTTGTAATCAAACCCCTAAGACTTTTAAAAATAAAACCCTACCGGGCCCTAGGCCCACCTGGCCGGCCGCCACCCCCTAGCCACGTGGCGCGCGGCGGCCGTACTTGATGCCGGTCATAACATCTCTCCCCGCCTGCGCAAACAGCTCGTCCTCGAGCTGGAAGTCGGGGTAGTGGGCGCGGAACTCATCAAGCTTCTCCCATGTAGCGTCCTCCGCGCCCAGACCACGCCACTTGATGCGGACGAACCACACCTCGCGACGAACCGGGCCCGTAGTGCGGTCTCCGCACCGGCGTGACCCGCCCGTCTACCAAGGCTGGCGGCTCGCCCCCGGCGCCGCCGGGGGATCGCCGCGGTGGGGCTTGGAGACCCCACATGGAAGACGTCATGGACGCGGGCGTCGGCCGGTAGTTGAAGACGGTAGGCCACGGCGCCGATGTGCTCCACAATCTGGAACGGTCCCGCGTAGCGTGGCCCCAGCTTGCGGCGCGCCTGAGGGTGGAGGGACTGCGTCGTCCGGTGCAGGAGGCGCAGCCAGACCCAATCCCCCACGGAGAACTCCAAGTCACGATGGGAGGCGTCGTAGTACTTCTTGGAAACAACGCCGCGCCTGTAGAAGCCGCTGGCGCACCTCTGCGAGCATCTCATCACGGCTGCGTAGCAGGGCGTCTGCAGCCTCCGTCTTGGCCGACCCCGCCGTGTAGGGCAGGATGGGCGGCGGGGGCCGGCTGTACACCACCTCGAATGGCGTGGTACGGAGGGCGGTGTGGAAGGAGGTGTTGTAGCAGTACTCCGCCCGGGACGCCCACTCCACCCACGAGCGCGGACGATCACTCGTAACACACCGCAAGTACATAGCAATCACCTTGTTCACCACCTCGGACTGGCCATCTGTCTGTGGGTGAAATGCTGTGCTCATGCGAAGCTTAACCCCCGCCATGCTGAACAGGTCGCGCCACACGTGGCCTGTGAACACGGGGTCCCGATCACTGACGATGGACGTCGGGAACCCGTGGAGCCGGACGATGCCGTCGAAGAATGCCCGGCGACGGACGCCGCAAAGTGTACGGGTGCCCCGGCCGGGTTGAAGTGGGCATACTTCGAGAAGCGATCGACGACCGTGAGAATCACCGATTTGCCCGCCACCTTAGGCAGGCCCTCGATGAAGTCGATGGAGATGTCCGCCCACACACACGGGTGGGCACGTCGAGCGGCGGCAGGAGCCCCGCCGGTCGCCGTGCCTCTGTCTTATTGCGCTGGCACGTGCTGCAGGAGCGCACCCAGTCCTGCACTAGCGCGCGATCGCCCGGGATGTAAAAGTCGGAGCGCAGGCGATGGAGGGTTTTCTGGACCCCCTCGTGTGCCGCTGAGTGTGCCAGGCGCAAGGCCTGATGGCGCAGGTCGCCGTCGTCCGGCAGGAAGATGCGGCCGCCGTGCGAGAGCAGCCCCGTCGGTGAAGTGCCACGGCGCCGGAGCTCGCCCTGCGCCCGGGCGGTGCAGCATGTCCCGCGCCTTAGGCGCCTGTGCTTGTTGCCCAGCGGACGTCGTCGATGAAGGCGAAGGTCGGGCCAGACTGGACGCACATAGCGGCCAGCCCGGCGGCGTCGTCCTGTGTGTGCTCGGTGTCGCGTCGGGAGAGCGCGTCAGCCACCGTGTTGAGCCGCCCAGGTCGGTACTCGACGGTGAAGTCGAACCCGAACAGCTTGCTTATCCACTGGTGCTGCAGGACGGTGGAGAGGCGCTGGTCCAGGAGGTACTTCAGGCTGTAGTGATCAGTCCGCACGAGGAACTGCCGCCCCCACAGGTAAGGGCGCCAGTGGCGCACCGCCTGAACCAGCCCAATGAGCTCCCGCTCGTATGCCACCAGCTTCAGATGTCGGGCGGCGAACGGCCGGCTGAAGAACGCGACGGGTCGCGCGCGCCCGGTGGAGGACGGCGCCAAACCGACCCCGACGCGTCGCGCCGACGAGGAACAGCTTGTCGAAGTCCCGCATCCGGGAGGACGGGCCCGGGTCGTCGTGGCGCGCTTAAGCGCCCGGAACGCGTCCTCCGCATCCTTGTCCCATGTGAAGGAGTCGCGGCGGAGGAGGCGGGTGAGGGGCGCCGCGATCGGGGCCGAAGTCGCGGATGAACTTCCGGTAGTACCCGGCCGGCCCCCAGAACCCGCGTAGGCCGCGAGCGGAGCGAGGTGGCGGCCAGGCCGATACTGCCGCCACCTTGTCCGCATCCATGGCGACGCCCTCGGCGGGAGATGACGTGGCCCAGATAGGCCACCGACGGTGCCCCAAACGAGCGCTTTGAGCGCTTCAGGTGGCGGTTGTGTGCTCGAAGCTCGTTGAGGACGATGGCGATGTGCTGGAGGTGCTCTGCCCACGACGAGCTGTATATGAGAATGTCATCAAAAAATACCAGCACGAACCTCTTCAAGTACGGTCGTAGGACGTCATTCATCAGCGCCTGAAATGTAGCCGGGCGTTGGAGAGCCCGAACGGCATCACCAGGAACTCGTAGTGGCCGTGGTGTGTCCGGAAGGTCGTCTTCTCGATGTCGCCGGGAACATGCGCACCGGTGATAGCCGAGCACAAGTCCGGCTTGGTGAAGAAGCGGGCGCCATGCGGCCTCGTCCGAGAGCTCGTCGACCACCGGGATCGGGAACTTGTCCTTGGATGTCCTGGCGTTGAGGGCGCGGTAGTCGATGCAGAAACGCCAGGATCCGTCCGGCTTGCGGACGAGAAGGACCGGGGCGGAGAAGGGCGACGTGCTCGGACGGATGATCCCTTGGGCAAGCATGGCTGCACACTGACGCTCCAGCTCGTCCTTCTGCAGCTGTGGGTACCTGTACGGGCGGACTGCCACGGGAGCGGTGCCCGGCAGCAGGTGGATACGGTGGTCGTACGAACGCGCCGGCGGCAGCCCCTGCGGCTCGTCGAAGATGGCGGCGTGCTGCTGAAGTAGGCGATCAAGCAGCGGCCGCCCCGTATCGGCGGCGGCTACAACGGCGACGGTTGGCGGGGGCGGTGTCGGTGTAGAGCCCACGCCGTGCCACAGGAAGCGGCGTCCGCCACGGGTGAAGGCGATCGTCTGGGCGTCGAAATCCCATGTGATGGGGCCCAACGTGCGCAGGAAGTCGACGCCGAGGATGAAGTCGAAGCAGCCCAAGTCGATGCCGACGCATGTGATGTGGTACTGTTCACCCGCGATCATCACCGGAACGTCGCGCGCGACCCCCACGCATCGTAGGCGATCACCGTTCGCCACAGTGACGCGGAGCTGGTCGCCGGCAGCCGTCGCGAGGCCCAACTTCTGCATTGCGGCGCCCTGGATGAAGTTGTGCGTGGAGCCCGTATCCGGGGAGGGCCGGGGAGGCGCTGACCCTGGATGGTGGTGTAGACGACCATCGTGTTCTCCGTCGGAATGCCCGCCACGGCGTGTAGGGAGACGACCAGGGCGTTGGCGAGCGCGTCGACGGGGGCGGGCACCTCCTCCCCCGCCGGCCACCCCATCGGCCGGTCCACCCTCGTCCTCCGTGTAGTCGCCGGCTCAAGGTAGAAGAGCCGCTTGCACCGGTGGCCGCGGACGAAGGGCTCGTCGCAGCTTGTAGCACGGCCCCCCGGCGTCGACGCCCACTTGTTCCGCCGGGGTGAGACGGCGGAACCGGCGAATAGGCGGAGGAAGAGCGGCGGCGGGGGCCGCGGGCGCCCCCGCCGGTGCCGCCGCGCGGTGCCGGCAACGCCGGGCGTGCGGGCGGCGCCTCGCCGAAAGCGGCCGCCGGTGCCGGCGCGCCGGCCGCGGTGGGTCGGGCGGCCGCAGGGTCGCCACGGCTGCTGCGCGAAGCTCAAAGGCGCGAGCCAGGTACATCGCCGTCGGAAGGTCCGTTGGCGCACGCAGCTCGACGTCCACCCGGATGTGGTCAGGAAGGCCGCCCACGAACAGCTCGGCCTTCTGGACGGCGTCAAGGTTCCGCGCATGGCACAGCACCGCGTTGAAGCGGTCGGCGTAGTCCTGGACGGTGGAGGTGAACTGGAGTCGCCCCAGCTCCGCCAGACGAGAGCCGCGAACTGCTGGCCCGAACTGGAGATGGCAGAGCTCCTTGAAGCGCTCCCAGGTCGGCATCCCCTCGTTTTGTTCGATGGCGAAATACCATGTCTGGGCCGCACCCGTCAGGTGGTACGACGCCAGCCACGTCCTGTCGGAGGCAAGGGTACGTTGTCCCTATAAGAACTGCTCGCACTGGTTGATCCAGTTCAGGGGATCGACTGTGCCGTTGTAGGTGGGGAACTCCAGCTTGTAGAAGCGCGGGGTGGCCTGGCCCTGTGTGATCTCCAGCGCCGCCCCACCGACGGACGACTCCAGAACGTCCCTAGCGGCGGCGGAGGTGGAGGGAACGAAAGTCCCGTCGACCCCGCTGAAACGGACGCCCGGGGTGGGCGCGCCTCCGCGGGACGCCGCGGCGGTGATCGGCGGCGTTGGGCGCCGCTCGTCGTGGGGCGAGGTGGCGGCGAGGGGGCGACGGCGCCCGGCGCCGCCCCTAACGACCACGGAGGGAGCGGCGAGGGCGAGGGCGGGAACGACGGGGAGGTGCGGCGGCACCCCGGATGACGTCGGCGCCGGCCGTGGGTGGCTCCTCCGGCAGCGGCGGCGCCGTCGGGGAGGGCAACGCCGGCGTCGTCGGCGCAGTGATCGGCGGCGGCGGAGAGGCCTTCATCAGGGCACGGAACTCCCGGAACTCGGTGCGGAGGGCCTCGATTGCGTTACTCTGGGCGGTAACGCCGAAGGAGAGGTTGAGGAGCGCCGCAGTCAGCTGTTCGTTCGTCAGGGTGGGAATTGTCGTCGACACCCCCGACGGCACGGGATCGGCGGCGGATGACACCGTCAGGGACGGCACCGTGGAGTCCAACGGCGCCGCGGAGGACGGCGGCGTGGTGGTCGACGGCGGTGGCGCGGCGGAGGATGGTGGCGGCGGCGGCGTAGCGGAGGCGGATGGGAGGGAACCTGACATCACTGATACCAGGTTGATAGGATTACGGGTCCTACCGGGGATTTCCCTTAACGCGTAGGGGTGAGAGGCTGGCGGTGGCCGGCGGCGAGGGCGGCGCAGGGGCGCCGTCGTGCGGGCCGCCGGCGGCGAAGGCGCGGAGAGGAGGAGGCGGCTAGGGTTTGGGTCTCCCGGCTCCCTCGGGAAGCCGGAAACAAATGATTGTTTCTCGCTTAATTCCAAACGAAGAGTTTACACGAATATTTATGACGCTCAAACTTTTTTTAATCAAACCCCTAAGACTTTTAAAAATAAAACCCTACCGGGCCCTAGGCCCACTCGGTCGGCCGCCACCCCCTAGCCACGTGGCGCGCGGCGGCCGTACTTGATGCCGGTCATAACAGTAGCCATCTTGGGTCACCTAGGGGTTGTATTTATGTTCTTGTGGTACCTTGGGGCGTGCTCCACCTTGCCTTGTATGAGATCCTCCTTGGGAGAGAAGCAAACTTGGTTTCCATAAAATCAGCCTCATCCAGATTTTCCTGATTCGCAACCCTTCCTTGCCGGTGCCATATCTCCCCCGTTCGGACTGCAAATAATGCAAATTTGGTGTTCAAGTTGTGTTCCACGAAATTATATTCAACTTTGGTATTCATTTCTTTCCTTGGAAACAAAGATAAGATTCCTAAAACATCCTTGGGAGATAATCTGTCTGATTTCAGACTTGTCTGCGCAGCTGGCATTTGGGGGGCCATATCTCCTAGCTCCTTGACATGAATTGGGCCTTCCATATGTCCAAATCGAATCTATCATCGAGACCCACAACTTTGGTAGTCAAACTTTTGCCATTAGAGGCCGTTTAAGTCTCTGAATCTGCACCGAAAGATCATGTTGTTCTGGGCTGCGAGAATATCTCTCGGGCTGAGTTGATCTCATTGGTAAACCTCTAATCCCTAGAGTTTTACATGTTGATGCTTCGGTCCTTAGTTCATTTGGAGTTGTGTTCACTTCATGTCTTGACTTATGATGGGCTTCATGATCTTCTCATAAAGTGCTTGATGAACTTATCTCGAAAGTCTCCTCTTTAACGTTGATTTCCTGCATAAACAATAAACTCCAAAAACCACATGCAAGTGTGAACTTGTTACATCATTAGTGTGCCTAGTGGTAGGTTAGTTATAATTCAAAGCACAAACCAAAGTGTAACAAGTGCTCTTGGTTGACGGATTTCGACCGTCAACAATCGGTCTAACCGGTGCAGCACAGGCCGCAAGTTGTGCAGATTTCCGCTGTGTGTTTGGTGTGTTTGGTTCGGAAGGTTGTTGTGTTGGTTCCTAGGACCAGTAGCACTCCAGTGGCTACGTGGTCTTGACCAACTTGGGTAGTTAAGTCGGAGACGAGATTTGGCTAACTGTGTTCGTCTTGTTGGAGTAGCCATCTCTTTCGAGAAGAATTTTTATCGGCTCCCATTCACTCCCCCCCTCTCTGGTCGCAGGTCCGGTCCTTCACCTCCCACAATACACATAATGGAAGATGATTGGTTTTGGCTTAGGATTGGGTAGTGGTTCCTCATGAGGCTTCTCTTTTGGTTTCTCTCCCTTCTTTTCTCCAAACCCATTTCCCGCAGGACTAACAAATCTCACCAGTTTTTGGAAGTTGTCCGTCTTGGGAGGAAACACTAGTGGATCTGAGGTTGTGTCATGTTTGTTTAGTTTGTTTAGGAGCTAATTGGGCATAGGAGCAATAGTGTTTTTGTGGAAGTGTTGACGGTGAATTTCCGTCAACCTAGCCATGAGTTTACCTTTAATGTTGGCATTGATTTATTATTCTAACCACTGGAACTAACCCCCCGTATATACCAAGTTCACTCTTGCATGCCAATTTTGGAGTTTATTGTTTACACATGAAATCTATGCTAAAGAGGAGACTTTCAGGATAAGTTCATCAAGCACTTTGGAGGAAGATCATGAAGCCCGACAAGAGTCAAGACACGCGATGAACTTGACTCCAAATGACCCGAGGACCGAAGCGTCAACGTGCAAATCTTCAGGCACTCAACCAGAAAACAGCGAAGCTTGGATAGCAAGGATTCAAGCCTTAACAACGAAGGAAACGACATCAAAGGCCCACATGCAAGTGCACACAAATAAGGAATCGCGCGAGAAGCAACCAGGGAGGAAATCGGGGACTGAACTGGGCCGAAACGGGCCTAGGCCGGTCGGCCTAGGCCGGCCGGCCCAGCCCATTCCGGGCCCGTTTCGGTGCCCCCTTTGACCTAGCCGCCATTTGAACTATTTATAGTCCCCCTGCCAAGAGCCACAAGGAAATAGATTTGTCATCCGCCGACGAGGAGCAGAGAAGAGAAGGACACCATCCCGAAGAGGAGAGGGTCGAGATGGTTGACTAGGGTTCCCCTAGCCGGCGTGGGAACCTTGCATGGAAGACCACGTCGGAGTTCCAAGAGTTAGGATCAAGATCGAGGTAGGATCCCGGTGGTGATCATGTCCATGTATTACTTCTATGTTGAATTAGTAGAATGAATCTGATTCTTAGCATCAAGTGCTTTCGTTGTGATTTTGTCTTCGTTGGGTGTTTTCCTCCCCGATCTATCCCACGGGTAGATTGCATAGGATGTTCTTGTAGCCATGGTGGCTAGAGGTGCATACCCAATCTACCAAACATTTTCATCTTGTTCTTCTTGAACCCGCCGAGTAGTACCAACCTGTAAGATTATCCCTCGTAGTGACAGTACGGTAAAGGAGAAAAACGGGCGTCCTCGGAGTCAGAACGGGGGCCATGCTTTCAATGTGATTTTTTTGCTACATTCTTCGTTACTTTGGAACTTCAACAAATGACCCGATCCAATCTCTAGATTGGTTCTCCCCTCTCTTTCTCTTGCTACCTCCGGTGTGCGGTAGACTAGATGAGTTTTGATGATGATCTAGTAAATTAGATGGAAACCCCCTTTTCAAGATCAAAGTGTTTTCCACTTAGTAGATTGGATCTTGTGTTACACATTGTTCCACGGATTCGATACCTTGGGTTCACACTTAAGGGAAGAAGGGTCCCTTTGCTAAGATAGAGGACTTGTTCGCTTGCAAGTCCAAACGAACTTTCATACGACAATCAACCATCAACAGGAAGGTTTGTGGTGGAGCTGGGATATCACTGATCTTCTCCTCTCCTCTCACCACGACACTCTCCAACATTATCCGACACAAGCGCCTGACCATCATAACGCTTGTATGCCTCAATCATCATCCTGAGCTGAGGCTCATGACCTGACAACCAACCAATTATTTTTCTCAACTCATCATTCATCCTGCAGATGATTAACATAATGTGAAAGTTCCAAATTCTTCACAGCATGCAATTCATAAGTAGAGAAGGATGTAGCAATGGGAGATTTCAATTCAGCCTCAAGCAAAACAATACGAGAATGAGAATCAACAAGCTCTCCATGCAAAATAGGACAAGAAGTGCCTGCCCCTAGCAAATAAAGTCTAGACTTCAGCTCATTCAACTCAACCCTAAGAACATCTAGTTCCTGACACTTGGAGGCATGCTTGAACCAAGAAAATAGAGTAATCACCACAATCAACCTCATCAGAAACAATAGGAGCAGCCTTAAGTGAATCTATCTCAAGCTTAGCATATAGGTTCTTCAACTCTAGCACAGCTACTCTCTCCCTAGCATCATGAAGCGAGGCTCTAAGCTCTTTCCTCACCTTCTTAGCCTCTCTAAGAATGTGATCATGGTTATCAAGCAAAGCGACCAACTCCTCATTTTCCTGGCGCAAGAAGGAGAGTTCATCACGTACCTCATCCCTGGAGTCAGAGTCTGAGTCGTCCTTTTCACTCTTCTTGCTATCAGAGTTGCATGCCATGCCGCAGAAGCTGTCTCGCGTGAAGTAGCTCAACTTGCTAAGGTTCTTAGACGCCTTCTTGCTCTTGCACCTATCATCTTCATCTTCACTACTCACTACGTGAAAACCTCAAATAGGTCACGCAAAGCATTTGTAACGGGCCCTTAACGCCCGTTACATCCACCCACATCCGTAACGGTTGTTGCTTACCTATAAGTGTGCCGGGACGACCCCCGGTTGGCCTCCACAACACCCGTTACCAATGTCGACTTCGGTAACGGGCTTCTTAAACGCCCGTTACATAAATTCTTTGTAAAGGATGTTAAAAGAGCTCATTAAAAATGTCAAACCTATCGGTAACGGGCTTGTAAAGTCCGTTACCGGTCAATGCCCTATCAGTAACGGGTTGCTTAAGTTCGTTACTAATCGCTGCCGTATTGGTAACGGGCTATAAAGTCCGTTACCGATAAGTTCGTACTGGAGACGCATGTTCAGCAAGTGTTCTATGTACCCGACCTTGCAAAAAGAACTCGGTCTATTGTTATGCCCGGAAAAAAAGGATTGTGGGGATTGAAAATGTTGTTGAGGAGGAATACAACCATTTTGATGAAGTTCCATCCTTTGACACTTCATAGAAGCCCCAACTCATGGGAACTAACAAAACACCGTACTTGCGAAGCGATCATAGTGAAAAATCCATATACGGAAATCAAGGAAGAAAAAGCAAGCCCGATTCTCGCCGAATCCTTTTTGTAATGCCGGAGGATGTGTCTATTGGTGAAAATGGAATCCGTTTTGTAATATAAAGGATGCGATCTATTGGTGGAATTTCAATCCTTTTTGTAATATATGGGATGTGGCGGAATTTGAATCCTCGCTTGTAATATATTCCCGCCAAAGATATTATATATTTTGTTTATATATATTTTGCTTCGGTTCGGTAACGGGCAAGAGACGAGGATTAACGAACCCGCGTCGCCATTGTTACGGGAAAGAGACGAGGATTAACGAACCAGTGTCGCCATTGTTATGGGCAAGATATGCGAAATCATGAACAGATTACATCCAAGAGTTTGCCAAATTTTACTTGGCAAATCTTGTGCTTTGCCAACTTCTAAAAAGATATGCTAAGTAAAAAAAGAGTTCATCTCCAACAATCTAGCATAATTTCACTTGCCAAATCCAGATCAAACTTACATCAGGAATCTATCGTATGGACCTCCCTGGGCCGACTACCTCGGTGGGTATCAGGACCGACTACTCGGTGTGCCCCTGGGACTACTCGACTTGGGTTGCACGGCTCCTGTCGGCGTGAAGCACAAGGACCTCGGTGGAGAAGTACTTGGATAGGAAGCTATACATGTCCTGTACCATGTAGAGACTCCTAGACTTACACGACTAGTACTCTCTCTCTCTCTCCAAACCGACTTGTAACCCTGCCTCCCGGGCTATATAAGGCGAGGCAGGGACCCTTACCTCTCTCAAACGCATCATCTTGTAAACACACCAAATCAATCTAGAGCTACGCAGCATACACGACGTAGGGTATTACGCACCTCGCGGCCCGAACCTGTCTAAATTGTGTGTCACGTGTCTCTTCCTTCGAGTTACCGATCTCGGCGAGGCAACATTCATCTACCTCGGGTACTCCCCTTTTTAGGTTGCCGGTCTAAAACACCGACAGCTGGCGCGCCAGGTAGGGGATCTCGCCGAAGATCTCATGGCGAACTCGACGACTTCAATCTGCATCAAGCCAACAGTCGCCTTCAACAGCGGTGACACCTTCGTCCTCGGGTCTTGGGTCTGTACCGCTGACGGCGCTGGATCCTTCCAACGCCGTCTCACGATGACACCCAAACCGAAGACCGGGCTCGTGACACTTCCCGAGGTGATCTTGGGCGATCTCACTGGAAAATTCAGCGAAATTTCGCTCTACAACCAACACGCCAACTTCGAGTCCGGATTCGCCTCCAACTCGAACTCGACGTCCCCGTGGGCCATCGCATGTGAGTCGGCTACTAAGGCATCGTGTGCTGACATCCCACTCCACGAGCACTTCCCATACGGCCTCTGCAACGCTAGCAGGGCCCATGCGGAGGCTCTCATTGCACGCCGGGCCAGCAAGGAGATCGTCTCCGACTACACTTCGGACTCCAACCCCGCCTCCGGCTACTACTCGGACTTCTCCTACGAGTTCGACTTCGGATCGGACCCTGAAGAGCCCGAGTCCGAGAACTCCACGACCGAGCAACCACTGTCAGTGCCAGCTACCGGCCTGATTATAACATCTACACCCGCTGGGAGATTCATCTACTGGCCAGACCGCAAGCCTGCAGACTTGACAGGCGGGAACTCACACTGTGTCGCCTACCTCGACTCACTTCCTTTCCAGGAGGGAACACCCTTAGCTCCAACAGAGGAGCACACTCCAACAGAGGTGGCGACTACCGACTCCGATCTCGGCACCCCTGATCGCCAAGTCTTCATGGCTGCCGGCAGGACGTCAAGACCTTCAGGGACCCGTCCTGACCGGTACTTTGAAGATATCTCAGCAGACGAGTTGTCTGCCAATGCACCCGCGGATGAAACCAACAACGACAAGAACGCCCGACGTGAGCTCAACAAAGCAGGACGAACAGCATAGACGGCTCCATGAAACCCTCCCGATATGGAATCTCACAGAGGCACTTGATCAAGTCGAAAGTCGGGTGCACACTACCCCCGAACAGTGCCTCATGTCTATCACTACGGTAGCACGTCAGGCCCAGGGGATGCGCACGGGTGAAATCATCGCCAAGCTCGCGGAGGACGCCTACTTCATGAGAGTCGACAACAGAGTCACTCAAGTGCCTCCCCCAGAACTCGCGAACCCGACAACCATGAAGCCACAAGTCGCAGTCTAGCTAATGGACGCAACCGCACTCGAGGAGAACTTGCACAGAACCCCAACTGTACTAGGGCATCACTTGGAGGACCTTCTAAGGGTGGTAACAGTGTCGGCGACGCTGGCGGTAGTCGCGGTGCTGCTAATCATGGTGATGCTGGCGGCGGAGGCAGCGGCAGCGGGAGCTCCTCACACGGGGCTAGCAGGAGAGCCGGTGGCGGAGGCCATCGCGGAGGCCGAGGCCACACAGACAGTCACATCACCTGTGCCTCACACGGCGGCTATGATGCCCACCACAGAATTGAAGAAACACGATGCAACAAGTCCTCCAGGGTAGGCGACAGCGACGACTTCCCCGCCTTCTCTTCTCGACTTAGCAATCTACTTCTCTCAGAGAAATTCAAACCTCTGGGGATCAGTAAGTACGACGCGAAGCAAGACACAGCCCAATGGCTCAGATGCTACGCCCTATCCATCGAAAACGCTGGCGGCAACAATGACACCAAGTGTCTCTACTTTCCTTTCTGCATGGACCAAGCACCACTCACATGGCTCGAGTCGCTCGACAAGTACTCGATCAACAACGGGGACCAGCTCAAGGATCAGTTCACCAGCAACTTCGCGGGCGCCACGGGACGCTCAGGTAATCGCATGGACCTGGCAATGGTGAAGCAGGAACAGGGCGAGACGCTACGCAAGTACATGCGACGCTTCTTCGACAAGCGCACCACTGTAGTCGATGTCACCGACAAGGAGGTCATCGACCTTTTCCAAGATGGTCTCGACCAACATCGCACTTTTGAAGACTTCGGTCGCCACTGCCCGAGTTCTATCACCAAGCTCAAGGACATGATCACCTCATGGGCGGACGAAGAAGACAAGGCTAACGCCAAGTACGATGCCATCCGCGGTAAGAGCAAGCAAAACCCGAGCAGCAGCAACAACAACAACAGGGATCAAGGGGGTCGCAACAACAACAACTACTCGGGTCCTAACCGCAAGCGCAAGCCAGACAACACAGTCGTAGCTATCTAGCGCCATGCGAAAGACAAGTCGAAGAAGACCTCTGGTGGCTTCAAAGACTTGCTGAAAGAGAAATGTCCGTGGCATTTGGAGGGCAACAACACCACCAAGCAGTGCTACCAACTCCGGCGAGCACTCAAGGATACTTCAGACCCACAGCCTCCCCATGACAATAAAGGCAAGAAAAAAGCCGACGAGGACAACGGCGACTTCCAAGAACCCGACAAGACAGTGAACGTCCTCTTTGGCGGACTACCCACCAAACGGTCTCAGAAGGCCATCAGATGGGAAGTTCTGAACATTGAACTAGCGGTCCCGACCCCCTCAGGTGGTCAGAGGTACCCATCACTTTCTCCCGCGTGGATCAATGGACAAGCTTCTCTGAGCCAGGGCGTTTTCCACTCATCCTGTAACCGATGGTCGCGGGCTCCAGACTCAACAAGGTACTCAGGGACGGTGGAAGCAGGCTCAACGTCCTTTTCACCAAGACCTTGAAGAAGATGAAGCTCGTCATTACCCACTTCTCACCAAGAGCACATCGCCTTTCTACGGCATCGTCCCTGGGAACGCGACTATTCCACTGGGTTCAGTGGTCCTACCAGTTACCTTTGGGGAAACTAGGGAGAACTACCGCACCGAGTACATCAAGTTCGAGGTTGCGGACTTCGAGACTTCCTACCATGCCATCCTCGGTAGACCAGATATCGCAAAGTTCATGGCGGTACCCCACTACACATACTTGGTACTCAAAATGCCAAGTCCTGCCGGAGTACTCTCACTGCAAGGGGACTTGAAGATATCCTTCGACTGCGACACAGAAGCCGTGAAATTCGCAGCCACCAATCAAGTACCCAATGCAATAATGGAGATCTATGCTGCATCTAAGAAGCTTGCCCCAACTGAACTCGAGATCCTAGAGAAGTCGGACACAACCAACAAGCCTCAACCTTCTAAGGAAGTGCAAGTCAAGGCGATCGACCTTGGGACAGGTGACAGCAGCAAGACCACCATGATCGGGACGGGCCTCGACCCGAAATAGAAAGACGCGCTCATCAGCTTCCTCCGGGCTAACTGAGACATCTTCGCTTAGAAACCAGCGGACATGCCAGGGGTGCCCAGGAATCTGATCCAGCATTCACTCAACATTGATCCTAAAGCTACCCCAAACGACAACATCTCCGCCGTTTTGCCGACAACTGACGGGATGCCATCAAGAAGGAACTCGCCAAACTACTCGCGGCCAGCTTCATCAGAGAAGTCTTCCATCCTGAGTGGCTCGCCAACCCCGTCCTCGTCCGCAAGAAGAACATGAACGAGTGAAGGATGTGCGTCGACTACACCGACCACAACAAGCACTACCCCAAGGACCCCTTCGGGTTGCCGCGGATTGATCAAGTCATCGATTCCACGGCGGGCTGTGACCTGCTCTACTTCCTCGACTGCTACTCCGGGTACCACCAGATCGCTATCAAGCTAGAAGACCAGGAGAAGACCGCGTTCATCACCCCGTTTGGCGCCTACTGCTACACGACAATGTCATTCGGGTTGAAGAACGCCGGCGCTACGTACCAACGAGCTATCCAGGCCTGTTTCAAGAGATAGCTCAACAAGAACAACGAAGCTTATGTGGACGATGTGGTCGTCAAGACCCGAAACTCCGACACGCTCATCGCCGATCTTGAATAGACTTTCGCATCCCTGCGGGAGTACCGGTGGAAGCTCAACCCGAACAAGTGCGTCTTCGGCGTACTTTCAAGAAAACTACTCGGCTTCATCATCAGCCATCGTGGCATCGAATCCAACACCAAGATGAATGCTCCCACCTGCATCAAAGACGTGCAGAAGCTTACCAGGTGTATGGCGACCCTGAACAGAATCATCTCGAAGCTTTGAAGGACCGATACGGCGAACCAGAGAGGGGGGAGTGAATGGGAGCCGATAAAAATTCTTGTCGAAGGAGATGGAAACTCCAACAAGATGAACGCGGCTTCCAAAAACACGTCTCCGACTCACTACCCAAGTTGGCCAAGCCCACGTAGCCACTGGAGTGCCACTGGACCTAGGAACCAACACACACAGCATACCAACTCGAGAACGCAGCGGAACACCAAACCTCGAGTCTACAGACCCACACCGGTCAGACCGGTGAGCACCACCGGTCAGACCGGTCCCTGTTGGAGAAACTGAGCAACTTTCACTAAGTGGCTCTACATCGGTCAGACCGGTGAGACACACCGGTCAGATCGATCGCAGCCTGAAAGCCCCCAAGACACCAAACAGGCCAACCGACCACCAAACTGACCCAAACTCGAAACAGCAGCACCACAGGCAACCGAAAGTCTAAAATACCCTTCTCTACTAACTAGGGATACAAGCCCCTCAAGGGCGGATTTGGAATTCTTGATGTCTTCTCCATCGGACGGATGCCCGGCGACCGCACCCTGCGTAGCCTAGACGCAAGCCATGCGATCCCGACGCGTGTCCTCCGCTTCGAAGCCTCCGGACCGCGTCGTCGCACACCGGCCGACCGGTGCTCCTCACCGGTCGACCGGTACCCACCGGTCGACCGGTCCGGCACCGCCGCAAAGACCGTCTTCGGTTCTTCGGCCTTGGCTTTGTGGATCAACCAAGGAACCCAGTGGTTTTCTGGTGAACCACCGGAAACCCCGCGAACTCGGTGTAGCCTCCGCCAAACTCCACTCATGACTTGGCTCCCACGTAGTCCCGGCTCGACCTTGGTTTTGAGGCTCAACCAAGAAACCGTCCACGACTTCATCTTGCTGTTCATGCCACCATGCGGCCCGCACTTGACCCCGCTGGCCACCGGGTCCCTCGAACGAAGCCTACTTGTCTTCTCCACACCTGGTGGCCTCACCGGCGACGACCTTTGGCGCTTGTTCTTCACCTGCACCAACACCAGTCAAGCCGCAACTTGCACCTGCAATACTTAGCCAAGAATCAGTCCACACAACGTTGTCAATCACTCATCACACAAGGAAGCGACCATCCACCGGTCCTCGAACCACACATGGTCCTCAATCTCCCCCTTGATGAGTGCATTGACAACACCCACACGAAAGAAACAAGAGAGAAAAGAAAAAGAAAAGAAACAAACAAAAAGAAACTATGACAAGCGATCGAAAGCCAAACAAAGGCAAAGAGCAAGATCACTTGAAGAAGACAAGTCTCGGACCCCTTAGGCAAGGGCAACGGCTCGACACATCCGAGACAAAACAAAGCTCAAGCAAAGAGCGCAAACAACCGAATCAAAGCTCGAACAACCACAAAGAGCTCCCCCTATACACATGCAAGCTCCCCCTGAACCAATGCACCTCCCCCTGGACAAATGCATGCGAACCACTCGAAAACGGGGCAGCCGCAAAGAACTTCAGCTCACACCGGTCGACCGGTCATCACCACCGGTCGACCGGTGCCCAACATGTGCACCGGACCAGCACTCACACCGGTCAGACCGGTGACCCCAACCGGTCAGACCGGTGCACAACAGAGCCCAGAAATGGCTCAAAACCACCTGAAAACCTTCTAAATGTGCCCAGCAAGCCTCTTCAAGCTCAAACTTCTCCCCCTTGTTGGCAATGCATGAATCAAGCCAAAAATGCAAAAATTTTAACCTAGAGCTTCTCAAATAGACAAAAATCAACAAAGAATGCTACACATGTCCAAATGAGCAAGTTAGATACTCTACGGCTTCGTATCGATCTCAACTACATGATCACCAAGTTTCACAACCATTGGACGAAGCTAAGATGGATTTGGGCAATTTTGCGAAAAACTTGCCTCTCATGAGCAAAGTCCTAAACATGATCAAAGCATATCAAAATGGCAAAGCCACACAAAATTCATGCTAGGTCAGCCATTCTAATCATAAGACCATCACAAACACCTACAAGCACCTCATGTCATGTCAAAGCCACCGAGCCATGTGCCTACTTCTATGTATGAGACTTCTCATTGGTAGCCATCATGCAACGGTTTAGCACCCAAAGCAAATTAAAGTCAGCACAAATGACATGGGAGCATATTTTCCAAGCATTTTTCATTTCATTTTCAGATTGATAAATGGTACATGAAATGTCTTTGCGACAAAAAGGAACTTATGCCCCTCCACAAGATAAAACAAGAGGGCTAAACATTCATGATGGCAAATGAGCCTTTGGACCCATATGATCAATAAACTAGCTATCCAACCACAAAGTAAGCATAGCAAGGCCACTAAAACTTGTCAAGATCATACAAAGGCATTTACACATGAGAGCGCATACATTTGACATTTTTCAAAAACATAGCCATCAACCATGGATTATTCATCAAGATCATCAAGAGCTAAGCCAAACTAACCATAACATACCAAACAAGCTCACAAAGACATATATCTCATTCCATGGTGAACAATGTATATGAGAGAAGCTTTTCCTATCCAATGCATATGATACAAAATGCATGCAATCTAAGAGACAAGGATGCCTATACATCATGTTACATATGCCATGCCAAATGCAAGAAATGCACAAAGAAAAAGCTATACATATGCTACTATGGAGTGTTGGGGAAGTTGGTCTTCGGAAGCCTCACCCTCGTCCGGCCACGCTGGCGACTTTCGGTCCGCGTACGGCTTCGGTCTCGCGGAGAAACCTTCGCTGTACGGGTGCTAACAAAAACGCTAATACTGCTCATGTCACGTGAGGTTTGTTGTGCAGGGATGGTCCCACATGGCGGCGCCTGCCTTCGGTGCCGAAGGTACGGATGGCCGTACTCCGACGACGAAGGTTCGGAGAACATCGCGTCCGGGGCCAGTGGCGGCGCGGGCGAGATGCTCGAAGAGGTGCGACGCGCCCAGGGCAGGATCGCTACTTCGGCGCCGAAGGTGCGGCGATCCTGGACACGTGGCTGCCGCCGACGTGTAAAGTGGGCTCCGTACGAGGAGAGACAAGGGATGCCGCCCGTAAAGGCGTTTCGGCCTTACGAAGACACGCCGGAGGCCCGTACGACGCGAGGACTTACCGTTATACCCTTGTAAAGTGTTTAAAGCGGCTTTGTCGTGAATGGAAAAGGTGTAATTGTGGCAAATGACTATGCCCAGGGGTCTCCTATAAATAGTGAACCCTTTGTAATGAAATGGACACCCAGTAATGAGAAGAGAGCACCGAAGGCTTCTGAGGTTTCTTCGGTCTTCGGTATGTTACGAGTTCCCTTGTTTCCCTCTTATATTATTAAGTTTCCGCATTTCCTTACTTAGCACAAGTAGTTGTTGCGCCCTTCGTGGAAGCAAGCTGAAAGAGAGATCAGGGGGCTGTTGTGTCGGCGTCCACCCTCCGGGCCCGACTTACACCAATAGTTTTGGCGCCCACCTCGTGGAAGAATTCAACACCACATGGCTAGGACACGTTCGGCAGGCGCCGAAGCCACAACGGCTCAGGTGTCGATCCCTCCACTCGCATCGGAGCCCGCCAACCCATCTGCTTCGGCCGTCTAGCCTTCGGCGGGGACCGGTGCCGGGCCGAGCGCCCCGAAGGTAGAGCACAGTGCTTCGGGGATGTTCGAGGTCAGCCTCGAGGGGCTGGGGGCTTCGGCGCAAGACATCGAGGCCGTCCGAAGGATCCAAGCCCTCATCGCTGGTAAGTCCGTACCGGCTCAGCCTGGGTAGGAGTCGCGTCCATCCTCGTCGCAAGTGCAGCCATCCCAGCACCAGGATGCGGCTCCGCCCCACACCGCCTCCAACGCCATCGACTTCAACATCAGGCAGGCTGAGCGCTACCTCGCCATGCTGCAAAGCCAGATTGCTGGCGCGACGCCGCCACAGCAAGTCGCTCCGACGCCGCCCGCACCAACGCCGACGCCCGCCGCGCATGCCGCGCCGGCGGCCCGGAAGAAGACGCCCGGCTCACCCCCGCAGCCATGCGGTGCTCGCCCGGATCAATGGAGGCAGCAGAAGGATGCTTCCGAAGGGCAAAGCATAGGCCACCGCCAAGAGAGGGGGCAGGCGCACGAGCACTTCTCTCCCGACGACGCACCACTTCGCAACGTTGTCCCGGTGTCCCCGCTCTCGGTCGAGCTCGAGAGCGCGCCGTGGCCCCGTCAATTCAACGCCAACACCCTACCCCAGTACGACGGAGACTACGATGCCAAGGAGTTTCTGATGAAGTTCGAGGCGGCGGTGGAATCCAACGGAGGCGATGCCACTACGAAGGCGAAGGCCCTTGTGCTCGCGCTCAAGGGAGAAGTCCAGTATTGGTATGCGAACATACCGAAGGGGCATATAACATCTTGGTTTCAGCTGCGGAACAAGTTGCTGTCCAGCTTCAAAGGCATGCAAGTCGAAGAGCTGGACTCCAACGACCTCGTTAACATGTGTGTCTAGGGGGACCGCGAGTCACTGCAAGAGTACATGCACAGGGTTGTCAAGCTGACAGCGCGCGCGCCTACGGTGTCTGAAAGCAGCATCATCGACGCCATCGTTGGGGGCCTGAGGGTTGGAAACTGCCAAGATGTGCTCGACAGAGTCAAGCCGAAGTCTCTGCAAGAGTTATTTGAAGTTATGCAAGAATACTGCAAGTCCGACAAAGGCCGCCGCCGAAGGCTCGACCGGGCAAACGCAGCAAAGAAGCAGAAACAACAGGGGCAGTGGGACCAGCCGAAGGGGTGGCAAAATCAGCCGCCGAAGCAAGCGAACCGTCAGATCAACAACGTGTCCGCGCCCCCCGACCAGAACCAGCACCGGGGCGGCGGGCACAAGGGCGGATACAAGCATAACAGGGGGCCGAAGCCGCAGCAGCACAACCCGCCTCAGTGGGCCGGTGGCGAACGTTTCTTCTGCTGGCTCCATGGAATTGATGCCCAGCACCACACGCACCAGTGCCCCTTGGCGGTCAAGATGAAACTGGAGTGGGAGGCGGAGGAGAAGGCGAAGGCAGCGGGCATGGCCGTGAACCATGTCATGAAATACCAGAATGCGGGTCAGTTCAGGGCCCTGCCACCACCATACCATCACCAGCCCTACCAACCTTCGACACATGCACATGCTTTTCACCCACCGCAACCGTATACACCTTCGGCGCCGCAGCTGCTTCCGCCACCCCCGCACACGCGCAGCAATCTTCGGTTTTCGTGCCTTCGTGGCCGAACCCGGCCGCCCACCACCCATCACACTACACCCACACCCAACCGCCACCTCCACCCCCACCAAAGCAAGAGGCCCCTGACTCTAGCAGCTCGGGGATGACGGGCATGCTCAACATCATCAATGCGATCTCCGGCGGATCCAATGAGCCGGTGCATGAGACAAAGAGGCAACGCCAGGACTATTACCGAAGCGTGTCGCACATCTGCTCCGGCAAGTACTTTCAATTGCCATGGTCCCACGTCCCCATAACCTTCACGGCGGTGACATCCGCCGCAAAGACTACCCTCACAATGATCCGCTCATCATAAGGGCCAACATCGGCAAGAACACGAAGTACTACTTCGACAATGACGTGGGGAGGATCTTGGTGGACAACGGCAGCTCAGCAGATATTCTGACCTGGCAGTGCTTCACTGGCATGGGGTTCAAAAAGGAAGACTTGAAGAAGGCAGAACACCCGCTGTACGGTTTCGGCAACAAGAAAATCGAAGCCCTAGGCAAGATTGATGTCAATGTGTCCTTCGGCCAAGATGCCACTATGAGAACCGAGGTCATAACATTCGATGTTGTTGACTTCGCATACCCGTACAACGCCATCTTCGGCCGCAACACCATCAACAAATTCGCAGCAGTCATCCATCAAGGGTACCTGCTGATGAAGATACCAACGGCGGCGGGGGTAATCTCCGTGTACGGCAGCCAGGAGGAGGCCCGAAGAGCCGAGCGCAACATGTCGGTCCACAATAGACAAGTTCATGTCATCAACGAAGACGAGAGAAATGAAGCTGCAGCGATTGAAGAACAGAAAGCCGAAGCCCAAATGAGGCAGTCCATGAAGGGGGCCGAGGCTGAGCGCATGAAAGCTGTCGACGTCACGAAGACAGTCCCCCTATGCGCGGACGTGCCCAAGCAGACCGTGATGATAGGTGCCGAAATCAGCACGGAGGACGAAGACCGGCTCTTGCAGTTCCTTCGTAACAATCAAGATGTGTTCGCATGGTCCAAGTCCGATCTGACAGGCGTCCATCGTTCGGTCATAGAGCATGCGCTCAACACTGATCCAAGAGTCAAACCGAAGGCGCAGGCAGAGGCGGCGGCCGATGTCGGCGGACAGTGGTCAAATCTCGCGGAGGCCGAAGTGCAAAAACTGCTCGACGCAAGAATCATCAGAGAAGTCCAATACCCCATCTGGGTGGCAAACGTGGTGATGGTGCCGAAGAAGAACGGCAACATGCGAATGTGTATTGACTTCACTGAACTCAACAAGGCATGCCCGAAGGACCCTTACCCGTTGCCAAGGATCGACATCATTATTGATCAGGCCGCCGGCTGTGACATGTTGAGCCTCCTGGATTGCTTCTCCGGCTATCACCAAGTGTGGATGCGAAGGGAAGACGAAGCAAAAACCGGATTCACAACCCCCTTCGACATCTTCTGCTTCGTCAGGATGCCTGAGGGCCTACGCAACACCGGGTCCACCTTCAACCGCATGATGAAGCTGATCCCGGCGGTCGGTGGGGGCGCAACGCCTCGGCGTACGTTGATGACATCGTCATCATGAGCGAGAAAGAGGAAGATCACATTGCAGATCTGACCGAGACCTTCGACAACATGAAGCGAAACGGCCTCAAGCTCAACCCAGAGAAGTTCATCTTCGGCATCCGGAAGGGGCAGCTGCTGGGCTGTATGGTCTCTAAGCGGGGCATTCAGGCGAACCCCCAAAAGATTGAAGCCCTACGAAGGATGCAGCCTCCGAGCACTAGAAAGGAAGTCCAAAGGCTCACAGGCAGAATTGCTTCGCTGAACCGTTTCATCTCCAGAGCCGCCGAACGAAGCCTTCCTTTCTTTAAGGTGCTTCGAGCAAACTCAACTTTTCAATGGGGCTCAGAGCAACAACAAGCCTTCGACGACCTCAAGAAATACCTTGAAGATGCAGCAGTCATGATCAAACCGTCACCGAAGGCTGAACTACTGTTGTACATCGCTGCAACCGACACAGCGGTTAGTGCAGTGCTTGTGGAAGAGAGCAAAGAGGCAGACGCTCTGAGGCAATTCCCCATATATTATGTCTCCGAAGCTCTGAGCGGCTCAAAACTTCTCTACTTCGAAATGGAGAAGATGGCATATGCTGTTATGATGGCAAATAGGAAACTTCGGCACTACTTCCAGAGCCACAACGTTTCGGTGCCTACAGCTTTCCCCCTCCGGGACATGTTCGAAAACAAGGAGTCAACGGGCAGGATGGGCAAGTGGGCCTCGGAGTTGGCGGAGCACGTCATAAGCTTCGTCGCGCGCAAAGGCGATAAAGTCTCAAGTCCTCGCCGACTTTGTAGCGATTGGACGCCTTCGGCGCCGAAGGGGGAAGCAATAATTACAGAGCCGATATGTGAAGTCCAAGGTGCGATGGTGCATACCGCCACCTTGGGTCGGCGGCCGCAACGATCCCAAAGTCCCCTTCGGGCATCAAGCTCCGATATGCCTTGCGGGCGAACTATGACAACCGCACAAACAACGTGGCGAATACGAAGGCCCGCCGCTCGCGCTTCGGAAAGCCGGGGCCGTAGGTGCAAGGAGGCTTGTCATCTTGATAAACTCCGAACTTGTTGCCTCGCCATATTGGAAAAACTTACAAGGCAAAGAACCCGGACATGATGAAGTACTCGCAGTCGTCCGAAGCATGGAAAAATTCTTCATCGGCATCACAAGAAGAAGTTTCCCGAGAATTATAACAAGGAGGCCGATGCCATCGCAAAGGCAACCGCATCACTCGAGCCCCTGCCACCGGATGTCTTCTATGAAACGACCACCTCGAAGTCCGCCGCCGATGAAGCAGCACCCCCCAAGTTTGTGAACGCCATACAGAGTGAGTACTGGCGCGCCCCAATAGTGGCGGCGCTCAAAGGTTACTACGAGGCCGAAGATGGGGTCATCAGTAAGAGAGTGGCCATCAGGGCGCGAAACTATCACCTCGTCGACGGCAACTTGTACCGAAGAGGGGTGTGTGCCCCACTGCTAAAGTGCATATCGGCCACCGAAGGCAAACAGCTGCTTCACGAAATCCACAGCGGCATGTGCTCACACCACCTCGGCACCAGGGCATTAGTACAGAAGGCTTTCCGCCAGGGCTTTTACTGGCCTTCGGCGGTCGCAGATGCCCATGATATAGTGCGCCATTGTCCAGAGTGCCAGCACCATGCGCCCTACAGCAAGTTCGCTTCCAATGAGTTACAGCTATTACCACCGGCGTGGCCCTTCGCCCGGTGGGGTATTGACATCGTCGGCCCGCTACCCACGGCACCCGGAAACTACACTCACGCAGTTGTGGCGGTCGAATATTTCTCCAAGTGGGTTGAAGCGAAGCCGTTATTGAGTATCACTTCGGCAACCATTCAGAAGTTCTTTTGGCAGAACATAGTGTGCCGCTTCGGCGTCGCCCACGAGGTCACAGTGGATAATGGCAAGCAATTTGACAGCGCGGAGTTCAAGGAATTCTGTGCATACTTGGGAACGAAGTTGTGCTTCGCTTCGGTCTACCACCCGCAGATCAACGGGGCGGTGGAGCGGGCCAATGGGATCATCTTCGTTGGCATCAAGAGGAACATCACCGACCTCGCCTAAGAGCAAATGGGCCGAAGAATTACCGAGGGTAATCTGGTCCCACAACACCACCACATCCAGAACTACCCAGTTCTCACCCTTCAAACTGTTGTACGGGGAGGAAGCCATGTTGCCCGAAGAGTTATGCCTGGGCACCTGGAGGAGCACACCCTCCGGAGACGAAGACCTTAAGGCGTCGGTCCAGAACATTGAGGAGGTCCGCCTGCAGGCAGCCACAAACCTGTCGGCCTACCAAGACGAGACCCGAAATTGGAAGAACAAGAAGATCAAACCAAAGCTCATACGGTCAGGGGACCTGGTGCTACGCAAGGTGCCGAAGGGCAAACTGAAGGGCAAGATGCATGGGAAATGGGAAGGCCCGTTCACGCGGCCGACCGCGACCGCAAACGAAGGGGGCGTTGGCTGGCCGCGCCGCTAACTGGCGACGAAGAGCCATACACCTGGAATGTGGACATGCTTCAGAAGTACTTCGTCTGAAGCAACTGCGAGTTTTTAGCGTAGTTTGAGTTTCAACAGTTTCTTTTTCTATTAAGTCATGGTAACGAGTCTGTATCTTATGTACATTAAAGTAGTGGGGGACGTACTCTTTTCCTCACGGGGGAGGCTTCACGGTTCCCCTCCGGATCCGCGAAGTGTGAGGTTTTTAACGAGGCGGCCCCTTGTACCCCTTTGTTCCTAACATGTAATATAAGTCATTTTTCCCCCATCCCTTCGTGTCCAGTCTATTTTCTCTTCAAGAATGCTTTCGCCACTTTGTCGAAGCTAGGCCACCACTTTGGGGGGGCCTAGTCTCCGAGGTGGCCTTCGGCGGAGTAAGTAACAGCCTAGGCACGGATCGCCTTGGGGGCGCGCGCGAAGCCTGTCACTTATCGTCGTGACCGAAGAGAAAAACCGCTTGACGCGGAACGAGGCCACGATTCGGCCGGAGTAAACGCACGCCTGGAACGATGCGTCGGTCCTGATTTGACTGAAGAGAAAAACCGCTTGACGCGGAACGAGGCCACGATTCGGCCGGAGTAAACGCACGCCTGGAGCGATGCGTCGGTCCTGATTTGACCGAAAAGAAAAACCGCTTGACGCGGAACGAGGCCACGATTCGGCCGGAATAAACGCACGCCTGGGGCGATGCGTCGGTCCTGATTTGACCGAAGAAAAAAACCGCTTGACGCGGAACGACGCCACGATTCGGCTGGAGTAAACGCACGCCTGGAGCGATGCGTCAGTCCTGATTTGACCGAAGAGAAAAACCGCTTAACGCGGAACGAGGCCACGATTCGACCGAAGTAAACGCACGCCTAGAGCGATGCGTCAGTCCCGATTTGACCGAAGGAAAAGATCGCTTGATGCGGCAAAAGGCCACGATTCGGCCGGAGTAAGCGCACGCCTGGAAGCGATGCGTCGGTCCTGATTTGACCGAAGGGAAGCCCGCTCACGCGGTACACACCCCCGATTTGGCTTGTGCAAGCGCACTAAAAAGGCCTCTCGGCGCAGCATGAAACGGCTATGCGGACAAAGAAAAACACACGTCCTGTGCAAGTTGCGTTTGGAGGGGAAGCGCGGTGCCGCTTCGTCTCAACGTACTCAGGGGTAGTCACGATCGAACAAGTAGCGAACACAACACCGAAGCACGCAAGAAATGGGCACAGGCTTCCTTCGTTTCATTCCCTTATCACATTTTCAACATATAGTGTACTTCGCGACAACAATACAACTTTACAAGAAAAAAAACAAAGGCAGTTACAATACACATCGTCTCGAACGCTAAATTTACAAATCCGTAGGCAGAAATTCGCTCCGGGCATACCGCGAACACTTCCGGGGGGAGTTCCGAAGTCCTGTGCTTCAAGTCTTCGCGGCAGCCCGTAGCTACACTTAGCAATCAATCTTCGTTTAGCACATCTTCACAGATCTCGTCGATCAACCGAAGATACGCCATATCTATAATCTCCAAGGCCATCTCCCGAAGCTCAATGTCGGTAGGCATCCGTCCTACGCCGAAGTCGGGATTAGAGTCAGTGCACAGGCGATCATTCCGTCTCCACCTTCACGGCCGCGAAGCTCTCCGACGAGGCGTCAGGAATTAAATATACATACTCGGGCGGTCCAAGGACCCCCTCCTCGATCGGCTCTACTTTTGGAACAACCCCTTCGGTTACGAAGGGGTCCACTGAGTTTCGCTTAGCCGCCCTACGGGCGGCTCGCTCTCTAAGAATAGCATCCCGACAGACGGGATCCTTCGAAAAATCCGCAAAAAAGCATTTAGCGGTTTCGTTGTGAAGGCGGTAACGCTCCGCACGATACGACAAAAACTCGACGTACGAAACATTGGGGTGGCGAATGCTAAACTTCGTCCAAACATTCGGCGCGACAAAAAGAGAGTCAAGGGGCGAGTTGAGCTGCCGCACCTTCGGCCCTCTCGCGCAGAACCACCGAAGGAACCCGCGCAGACACCGTACATCGTTTACTTTACAAAAATTCATCCACCAAGGGGAGAGTGTTTCGCTCCTTTACAAGGCCTAGAGCGGCGCGGTTCGGACCTCGGCACCTTCGGGGCCGACGACGGGGGCTTCGCTCGGCACGGCGCTCGCTTCGGTGGCCTCAACCGACGCGACGGCTACGTCGACCGCCGGCTCCTTCGCCGCCAGAGAGCCGGCAACCAGCAGCACGACCTCAAGTTCCGCCGCGTGTGCCGCCTCCGAAGTGTCCGCCGCGCCGTCTTCCCCCGCGGGGACGGCGGCCGCAACGACGTCGCCGGGGGCGGGCGCAAGCTCTTCCTCGGCGAGAGGAGCGGCTTCAAGGCCGGCGGGCACCGGAAGGGGCAGTCCCGGCGGCAGCCTCGGCACGCTCGCCCTCAGTCGCGGGTTCCGGCGCGCCTTCCGCGTGCCTTTCTTCAGTAGTGGGAGCCGTCGTGTCTTCGGCGGCGCTAGCTTCGCCGCCAGGAACGCCGGTGGCCTCACCTTCCTCTCGTGCCGCAGCTTCGGGGCCCCCAGCGGTGATAAGAGGAACGCTAGGCATGGCGATCCAATCCCCCTCCGTCATGAACTGGGGTAGGGGCGGAGTGCCGCCGAACCGAACCCGGATGCGGTCGTAAACACACTCTTGCAGACCAGGCCTTATCTGCAAAACAGCGAGGGCAATGTGTCAAAATACTTGTGAGAATGTACCTTTAACGAAACCTTAGACGAAGGGCAGAAGCAGCTTCGGCGTACCTGAGCACTAAGGCGAGCGGACTCGTCCAAAGTGAGACGATACCCGCGTTGGGCGAAGAATGTGTTCATGAATTTTTTCGCAAGGTTCTTGGGGAGCACTGGGAGCTGTCCAACGTCGAGGTCCGCGTCGGTGGGCCACTCGAAGTTCTCCTTGGTAAGCCGACGAAGGTCGCTTTTGCCGATCATTTTCTCCGACGATGGACGGTCCGAGGGCACCCGCCGAGCACACCGAACACGCCGGCCGTGCGAACCCCCACCGTGGCCCCCGAGCTCTCCAAAGATTTTCGTGTTCGTGGAGATGAGGTCGAAGCGGCATTCACCCACTCATAATACGATTCGACGGTGCACCGGGGGAACGGGATAGGCAGTGCGCTGAGATTGCACCGATCGAGCGAACCTGCAGAGATATCGTTCCGAAGGGCCTCCGCGCTCCGAATATGATCTGCGCGGTACCGCTCCAGCGCCCCGCTCAGCTCGCTCGCCTCTTTCCGCGCTTCGGCCAACTTGGCCTCCCTGTCGGCAAGCTGAGCGTGTAAATCCTCCTTGGCGCTGCTTAGGGTCTCCATGTCGCGGCGCAGCATTTGGAGAACAGCTTCGGAGGATTTCGCCGTGTCTTCCTTCTCTTGCTGCAGTCTCCGGGCGCGCTCTTGCTCCGCAGCCAGTCGCCCCTCCAGCTCCGCCACACGGCTTTCAAGCGAGGAGACGGCGGCCACCGATCTCTCCTTCGACTCCTTGCTCTCCTGCTCCAGCCTTCGGGCGAGGCATCGCGACGCGATGAAAGCCTTCAGGGACAGATCCCCGCACGCCGTCGTGAGCTCAGCTGCGGTAAGCTTCCCGAAGTATTCCTCTTCATGAGGTATGGCGAAGCTTGCCCTGGCCTCCTCAAGGAACTGGCGTTCGTGCCCGCCACTCGTCAGACCCAAAAAACGGATCGTCTTCCCGCCAATCAGCTTGGCTTCAGCGGGAACTTGGAGACGGACAGCGGCGGCGTGGGGCTCCTCAGGCGTCACCCGGTAGCTGCTGCTCTCGGGCTCCTCGTCCTCCCCTTCCTCCGCTTCGGCGATGACGTCATCCTTCTCGGAAGCGGGGGCCGAAGGGGAGGCGGACTGCTCGGTGCCACCGGAGGACGTGTCGGATGAGCTGCTGGAGGTGGAGCTGGAATTATCCTTCTCTTGTGGGGCTTCGTCGCCGAGGGCGACGGGGCTCGGCTTGCGCGGCGCATCCCCAACGGAGGACACGATGCGAACGTCGCTGTCGTCGTCACTGTCTTTTTCTTGCGGGCTGAGGGGGACAAGCAGCGGCTCGGAGGCTCCCTTCCCGGCCCTCGCCGAAGGCGCGGCCGCGCGCGGCGGCACGGCGGCCGATCACATCCTCGACGAGGCCCATCTCCACGTCGACGACACGAGTCCTCTTGGGGGATGGGGGCGAGTCCGCCGGCCGCCCACCCCTCCTCTTCCGGGCCTTCCCTTCGGCGGCAGCAGTGGCCGCGGCAGGCGCGCTTCTCCTGCCGGTCTTCTGTGGAGCGGCGTGTGGTGAAGTTGCCGTCTCCTCAGCGTCCTCTTTGGCGGCCGCAACTGTCGCGGCTTTCTTCTCGGCCGCCTCGCGGTGCTTGGCGAAACCGACGCGCTCAGGAGGAGTGATCTTGAAGAACTCGAATACTCGGTTCGTCCGAGATCCGTTCAGCTCCGCGACAGTGTCTTTATACTCCTTCGGCGAGACGGGGCCGAGGATGAAGTCCCCGTGCGCCTCCACCTTCCTTCTCCTCAGCACTGCGGGAAAATAACCTTACTTGGTCAGCATTGTATTCACCAGGAATGTAGCTAATGAAAAACCCTCCGAAGGACCCCAAGTAACTTACATTCGGCGGTGAAACCGAAGACCTTCGTCCAGTCAGGGCAGGGAATGCCCCCGATATCCTCTGCCCACTCGACGTCGGCCACGGACCAGCCGTCCACCAACGGGCACACGGGGATGTTGCGGTACTCCTCCACGATGTCGCGCGTGCTATACTTGCGTGCGAACCGGCGTAGCATTATCACGAACTCGTCGCCTTCGGGGCACGAAGGGTTCTTGGCGTAGGACTCGTGGAGGGGCGGGAGCTCCTTCGTGGCCAGCGGGTGAGCCCCTCCGGAAGAAGGAGGGTTCACGGTGTAGTAGAACCAGTGCTGCTGCCAATCCGAAGGCCATTTATTCCGGTATGCGGTAACTGGGCTCACCACGCCAGACTTGTACGGAAAGTTTAGACAGACGAGCTGGCAGTCCTTCTCGACAGATTGGTCCCCCTCCTCCTCGAAGACCGTCCGCCGCTGGTGGTGCACTTGATGCGCTGAAGCGAACCCCTCGGCGGAGGGCTTGATCTTCGTGGTCCGGCATATCCACATGTACACCGACAGCCGCAGGATGGCGTTTGGAGTGAGCTGGTGCAAGTAGATGTCGAAATACCGGAGGATGTCGACAACGGTGGGGTGCAGCGGGAACCGAAGCCCCGCGTACAGCAGATCGCGAAAGATGACAACTTTGTTGTCCCATGGCCGCGGCACAGTCTCCCGGCCAGGGGCTCGGCCGGCCCCGACCATACGGTTCTTCACCAGCGACTCCACGTCGGTCTTGTCAATCTGGCTCCGGCCGAACGTGTAGGTCTTCGCAATCTCTCTCGCGACAGCATCGCGTCTCCGCTTCGGCGCCATGAATGCTAACTAAGCACGAAGCGAAAATGAAAGCAAGGGGGCTGGAGGAAGTCTTACAGTAGACCTTCGTAGCTCTCGCGCGTCGTAGCTTTAGGTTGCAGCCGCGGTGTGGGGCAACCCAAAGGGCGGCCCCCCTTTTTATAGTAATGAGTCCCGATAATCGCGCCGATGACGACCGAAATTACAGTTTTACCCAGTAGCAACCCCTCACAACGGTAAAGTCCCCAAGGGGCAACGCACGTCTTTTTTCAGGTTACCGCGTCAGCGTGGGCCGTCCGGGGGAGTTCCGAAGACCATTCTTCACCCCGACAAGGTAAATCGTAAGTTCGGCCCATCGTAGGTTCAGGACGGCCCTCACTGACGAGGGGCTACTGTTGGGGAAGTTGGTCTTCAGAAGCCCCACCCTCGTCCGGCCACGCTGGCGACTTTCGGTCCGCGTACGGCTTCGGTCTCGCGGAGAAACCTTTGTTGTACGGGTGCTAACAAAAACGCTAATACTGCTCATGTCACGTGAGGTTTGTTGTGCAGGGATGGTCCCACATGGCGGCGCCTGCCTTCGGTGCCGAAGGTACGGATGGTCGTACTCCGACGACGAAGGTTCGGAGAACATCGCGTCCGGGGCTCCGGCCGGGAACATCGCGTCCGGGGCCAGTGGCGGCGCGGGCGAGATGCCCGAAGAGGTGCGACGCGCCTGGGGGCGGGGATCGCTACTTCGGCGCCGAAGGTGCGGCGATCCTGGACACGTGGCTGCCGCCGACGTGTAAAGTGGGCTCCGTACGAGGCAGAGACAAGGGATGCCGCGTGTAAAGGCGTTTCGGCCGTACGAAGACACGCTGGAGGCCTGTACGACGCGAGGACTTACTGTTATACCCTTGTAAAGTGTTTAAAGCAGTTTGTCAGGAACGGAAAAGGTGTAATTGTGGCAAATGACTATGCCCAGGGGTCTCCTATAAATAGTGAACCCTTTGTAATGAAACGGATACCCAGTAATGAGAAGAGAGCACCGAAGGCTTCTGTAGTTTCTTCGGTCTTCGGTCTGTTACGAGTTCCCTTGTTTCCCTCTTATATTATTAAGTTTCCGCATTTCCTTACTTAGTACAAGTAGTTGTTGCGCCCTTCGTGGTAGCAAGCTGAAAGAGAGATCAGGGGGCTGTTGTGTCGGCGTCCACCCTCCGGGCCCGACCTACACCAACAAGGAACTCCCACACACCCAACTCAAGAAATCAAACACACACCAAGTTCCCCCCGTAAACGAGTGAAAGTTGCTTGATCTAGGGGTTTGGTGAAAATATCAGCTAGTTGGTCATGTGTGGGTACATGGATCAAGGATACCTTTCCTTTCTCTACGTTGTCTCTCAGAAAATGATACCTCACTTCTATGTGCTTGGTTTTGGAATGGAGCACTGGGTTCTTTGCAATGCTTATGGCACTGGTGCTATCACATTGAAGTGGGACATGGGTATACTCCTCACCAAAGTCACTCATGGTGTAGGTGATCCAAAGGAGCTGAGAGCAACAACTAGCAGCGGCAACATACTCGGCCTCGGTCGTGGATTGAGCAACACTCGATTGTTTGCGGGAAGACCAAGACACTAAAGAAGAACCCGTAAAGCGGCAAGTCCCGTAAGTGGACTTCCTATCCAACCGACACACGGCAAAATCCGCGTCTGAAAAACCATGAAGCGCCAAAGAAGAGGACGCGGAGTACCAAAGGCCGAAGTCGGGAGTGTGACGCAAGTACCTGAAAATTCTCTTCACCGCTTGCTGATGCGAAGTCCTCGGAGACGCTTGAAAATGAGCGCACAGACACACTGAGAACTGTATGTTCGGCCTCGTCGCCGTCAAGTAGAGGAGTGACCCGATCATGCTTCGGTACTCCTTCTGGTCCACATGTTCACCTTCCTCTTCCGCATCAAGAGCTGTAGTCATACTCATCGGTGTCGTCATAGCCTTGGAGTCCTCCATCTTGAACTTCCGCACAATGTCCTTGGTGTACTTAGCCACGGTGCACAAATGTTCCTTCCTTTGATTGCTTGATTTGTAGCCCGAGGAATAACTCGCAACTCACCCATCATGCTCATCTCAAATTCCCTCGCTCATATCATCGCAAACCTTGCAACAAGAGAGTTAGACGAGCCACCAAAGACAATATCATCCACGTACACCCGCACAATCAGGATATCTCCTCGCCCCCGCTTCGAAGACAAAAACAAGGTCCGATCGACCTTCCCCATCTCAAAACCTCTCTCACACAAGAACCCCCTCAACCTCGCCATACCAAGCATTAGTCGCCCGCTTCAACCCATACAAGCGCCTTCCTCAACTTGTACACCCGGTGGGGGTACTTCTCACTCTCAAACCCCGGAGGCTGCCTCACATACACTTCTTCCTCCAACACACCATTCAGAAAAGCACTCTTCACATCCATTTGGTGCAACTTGAACACTTTAGCCACAGAAAAGGCTAGAAGGATCCTAATCGCCTCCAAACGGGCTACGGGAGCAAAGGTCTCCTCGTAGTCGATCCCCTCCTTCTGACTGAACCCTTGAGCAACAAGTCTTGCCTTGTTCCTCACAACCTCACCTTTCTCTCCCTCTTTGTTTTTCCACACCCACTTTGTACCAATCGGCTTGCACCCTGGGGGAGGGCAACCAACTCCCACACCTGATTCCTCTCAAAGTTCTCCAACTCCTCATGCATTGAATTAACCCAATTGTGATCAGATAGTGCGTGTCCAATGTCTTTGGGCTCAAAATTAGCAACAAATGCAGCATGAGCGAAATGAGAGTTGTTCCAAACCCTCGACCGTGTAGTGCGTTCATCCATGTCGCCGATGATCCTCGAAGCTGGGTGATCCACTTGTACTCGCCGGGGAGGTTCTCGCCTCGATGCTACCTCCCCCTCAACATCAGCTTCTCCTCGTTCTTGATTTGTCGTAGTAGGTGTAGTAGAAGGTCCGTCCATCATCGTAGTCGAAGTAGTGGATACATGTTCAGCCGGGGGCACCGCACCACCATCTTCATCGTCTCCCTGTTCATGCTCCTCCTCCTGAAAGATCTCCTCACCAAGCTCATCATCACCTGCACACTCAAAGACAAAGCTGACTACGTGGCTCTGTCTCATCGAAGGTTACCTCGCAAGTCTCCATGATTTGGTTAGTTTCAAGATTGAGCACACGATATGCTCTAGAATGAGATGCATAACCAAAGAAAATACCATCGACAGACCTAGCCTCAAACTTATCCAACTTCCTGCCTTTCTTCAGAATGAAACACTTGCAACCAAAGACATGGAAGTGACTCACCTTGGGTGTGCAACCATGCATCAACTCATAGCATGTCTTCTTCTTGTGCACTCTGAGGTAGATCCTATTAGACACATAGCACGCGATATTCACCGCCTCAGCCCAATACCTCCTCGGAGTCCTATGCTTATCAAGCATCGTCCGAGCCATCTCGCACAAGGTCCTGTTCTTCCTTTCCACAACACCATTCTGGGGAGGCGTATACGGACTCGAAAACTGGTGCTCAAGACCCAAGTCATGGCAAAAGGTTTCAAAACGAGAGTTTCTGAATTCCGAGCCATTATCACTGCGGATAGCTCGTATGGCATCTCTGTGCCTCTCGTTCCTCAACCTCAAGACTAGATCTCGAACAAAACCAAACTTCTCCCCCTTATCCTCGAGAAAGAACACCCACGCATACCGAGAATAGTCGTCCACTACAACAAGGACATACCACTTCCCACCCGTAGATCGCACACGAGCTGGGCCAACAAGGTCCATATGGAGCAGCTCGCATGGACGCTCAGTCATCACATCGGTGAGAGGCGGGTGAGAAGAGGCTACCATCTTGGCATGCCTACACGGCGCACAAACCAACTCTTTCTCAAGCCTCAACCGTGGCAATCCTCGGACCAAATTGAGTTTACTCAAGCGAGACAAAAGGTCAAAGCTCAAGTGACCCAACATCCTATGCCACTTCCACAACTCACTCGAAGAACCGGCCAAGAAACAACGCTCCACACCCGAAGACCGAGAAAAATCAGCACGAAACACCTAACCCTCGGGAACGACCATACGGACAAGGTCCCCTCGAGAGTCCACAATCCGAGAACCACCTGGTCGAAACAACACCTCAAAACCCTCATCCAACAACTGGGACACAGAAAGCAAATTGTACCCCAGCGATTGAACAAGAGCAACACGCCTCAGAGTGATCTTGTCACTCACTTTGATCTCACCTTCTGAAAGCACACGCCCACGCCCATTGTCCCCAAAGGTGATGTACCTCTTCGTCACCACCGGGACGAGACTTGAGAACCACCCCCTGTCTCCGGTCATATGCCTCGAGCAACCGGAGTGAATCAACCAAATGTTCTTCAAGTCTCCCACCTGAAATTCAAAAACGAGCACGTGAGCGAACAAACGACTCAACACTGGGGTTAGTACCAAAAGAGTAAAACCAGTGCCGAGCCATTTGCTCGAAAGTGGGGTTAGCACCAACCAAAGCATCTCTCCTACCAAAGATACCTACACGAACACCACCACGGTAACCACCCTGAGGGAACCACCCCTCTCTGCCTGGAGGAGGACCAAATCCACGCAAGAAAGCCCGTGGAACGTCCCTCCTCTCCAACTCAAAGCTACGACCCCTTTGATCCCCGTATTGAGCACGAGGAGGAGAACGCCTAGCAACCGACCACCCGCACCATTTCCGGCCGACCACCGAACCACGACCACCGAAACAACCCTCGCACCCGTACGAGCATGAAACCCAAGCCGCCGCCTGTCCGGGCCCGCACCGTCGGCCAGGTGCCCCACACCGGTCCGACCGGTGTGACCTGGGCAACAGCACCTCCAACAGCCTTCCGCTCTCCCCAAGCCCGAACTGACCTCACACTCGCCTTGGCCCTGGGCATCTGCATACGAGGCTCAAGTACACCATCAGAAGGGTGGTACTTGTCCTTGTTAGCCCACTCCTTTGCCATTCTCTCCTCTTGCTTCCTCTTGAAGCAAAACTCCTCCTTATGGCCATCTCTCCCACAATAGCCACAATAGAACCTTACAAGCTTAGGATTTGGCTTGGGATGTGGCTGCTCACTTGGATTCTCTCCACTCAACTTCTGCACCGATTTCTCACCGCTAGCCTTCTCACTCTCCTTCCCAAAGAACACTTTCCCCGAAGTGCTCACAAACTTGATAGGCTTTCGGAGATCATTTGTGGGTTTAGAAAACACGGGTGGAGCTGGGGTTGTGTCTAGAGGGTTCTAAGATGGTTGGGTTTTGGAGGGAAATCATTCTTGTGGTGGGTTTTTGGTGGCTCCGGGATATTCTCTCCACTTCCCTCACCAACCTTGTTTGCCCCAAGTCCCTCACCATCTTGCCTCTTAAAGGCCTCCATCATCATCCTCAATTGAGGCTCATGACCGGACAACCAACCCATCAACTTCCTCGGCTCATCATTCTCATCCTGCAAACAATCAACATAGTGTGCAAGTTCCAGATTTTTCAAAGCATGCATTTCACAAGTAGAGCATGATGTAGGAATGGGTTCCTTCAGCTTAGCCTCAAGAGAACTAGTGTAAGCATGCATCTCATCAATCTTAGCATGCAAAACAGGGCAAGAAGTGCAAGTACCTAGCAAAGCAGATCTAGATTTCAGCTCAGCCACTTCAATCCTAAGCACATCTAGTTCCTCACACTTGGAGGCATGCTTTTCCTTGAACAAAGCAAGATCAACAAGGAAAATAGAGAAATCAACACAATCAACCTCATCCGAAACAACAGGGCTAGCCTTAAGAGAATCAATCTCAAGCTTGCTATCAAGCACCTGTGTCTCTAGCTCAGCCACTCTAGTCCTAGCATCCTCGAGTGAAGCCCTAAGCTCTTTTCTCATTTTCTTGGCCTCTCTAAGCATGTCATCACGGTTATCAAGCAAAGAGCCAAGCCTCTCATTCTCCGGTGCAAGAAGGGAAGTTCATCACGCACCTCATCGTCGGACTCGAGTCCGAGTCGCTCCGTGTGCTCTTCTTGCCTGCCGGAGCTCGGTGCCATGGTGCGAAGCCATCTCTTGCGAAGCGGCCTCGGCCCGCTCGAGGTTCTTGGATGACTTCTTGTTCTTGCGACGATCACCTTCATCCTCACTGCTGCTCGAGCTCGAGGTGGAGTACGTGGGCCTGGAGTCGACGTCGCTCGCTCCCACCATCTCTCGGGCCTTGCCTCGGCTCTCCTTCTTCCTCGATCATCGCTCGTCCTTGTACTTGTTCTTGTGCTTGCTCTTGTGGTCACGCCTCGAACGGTACTTGCCGTCCATCCTCGGCTTGTGCTTGTAGCTGTCCTTGTTCTCGGCCTTCTCCGGGCAGTCGGCGATGAAGTGTCCCGGCTTGCCGCACTGGAAGCATGTTCTCGTGTTCCTCCTCATGTTCACGCGGTTCTCGTATAGCCTCTCGAACCGCCTCGTCAGGAGCGCCAGCTCGTCCTCTCCAAGCTCGTCGAACTCCTCATATGGCATAGACATCAAAGAGGAGAAGGAGAACATCCTGGTGGATGGGTTAGAGTTAGCCTTTCCTTTGGAACCACCAACGAGGGCGAGACTATGGGAATCAGTCAGACCCTCAAGCTTGGCAGTCATGCCCCTATCCACCTCAGCCGACTTGAGCTTCGAGAACAGCTCGTTCACCGTCAGAGTGTCATACTTCTCTGACTCCACAATGGCCTCGAACTTTCCGCCCCAAATCGTACAATCCAAAGAGTGTAAGAGCTTGACCGCTCTATCATGATCATCGTACGGGAGCACGTCCACATTGGCCCTCATGTTGTTCACAACCACCGTGAACCTCTGAAACAAGGCATCGATGGACTCACTGGGAGATGAGTGAAGTTCTCGTACTCTCTCCGGTAGGTCGCATACATCCGTGCTCGAACCCGGGCGTTCCCAACATGAGCCTCCTTCAAGACACGGTCCAAATCCTACATGCCAAGTGCTCGGTGTGCACCCGATCGAACTCGGGCCGACACAAAGCACGAAACAAGTAATCGACCGCCTTATTGTCGGCGTCGAATCCGTCCCTCGATCCGGAGCGAGGAAGTCCATCGGCTGGACATAGCCTATGTCCACCGTGACATCCCAAAGGATCTGACCCTTTCCGCGGAGGAACGCACCCATCCGCTTGCTCCACATCTGGTAGTTCTTGCCATCGAAGTGTGGAGGACCCGAACCCCGTTTCTGGTACGCCATCCTTGGATCTTAGACTAGTTAGAGTCAATAAAGACCCAAACCGGCTCTGATACCACTTTAAGGACTGATACAGCGAACCAGAGAGGGGGGGAGTAAATGGGAGCCGATAAAAATTCTTCTCGAAGGAGATGGAAACTCCAACAGGATGAACGCGGCTTCCAAAAACACATCTCCGACTCACTACCCAAGTTGGCCAAGCCCACGTAGCCACTGGAGTGCCACTGGACCTAGGAACCAACACACACAGCCTACCAACTCGAGAACGCAGCGGAACACCAAACCTCGAGTCTACAGACCCACACCGGTTAGACCGGTGAGCACCACCGGTTAGACTGGTCCCCCCGGGGTGAACCGAGCAACTTTCACTAAGTGGCTCTACACCGGTCGGACCGGGTGAGACACACCGGTCGGACCGATCGCGAGCCGAAAGCCCCCAAGACACCCAACGGGCCAACCGACCACCAAGGCGACCCAAACTCGAAAAGCAAGCACCACGAGACAACAGCGAACACACCAAGACGTTCACCCGAGCAAAATCCCACCGAGGGTTGCACCGGTCAGACCGGTCAAGAGCACCGGTCAGACCGGTGTAGCCTGGGAAGCTCGGGATGAACAAGCACTCGCGGGTCAACTCCCCCAAATCCAAACCTCGATCTCCCGAATCGCTCCACGGACTTGAACAAGACTTTGGGGATATTATGAACACCTCATGAGGAGTCCATAGCCAAGTTTAATCCCACCAAAACTCGTCCAAAAAGGAGGAATCAAAGAAATCCCGCCAAGAGCACTTCCAACCCAAGAACTCAAGAAACCCCAAAATCGAGCACCTTTACTCACGGATTTGGGAGGGGAATCACAGCCCAAAGAACCACGAAGGGTTCCCAAAATTTTCCCCATCAAATTCCCAAGAGAAAGGCCCGAAAACAACCCGAAGAAATCACCAAGAGAGGGCTCCGAAAATCACCACCAAGAACAACGGGGGAAAACACATCAAACCTTGAAGAACCACGCCGAATCATCTATACATGAAACAAAGGTTCATACAAGGTCTAGCAAGCCGCCCGATCATCCATCCCTCTCAACAAGATCTCTCCATGAAGCTCTCAAGCTAGTCCTATGGAAAACCTAAGGAAAATAGGTGGAAAATAGGAAAACTAATGAGCTAGGGTTCCAAGAGTTGGCTGCCATCCTCTCACCTCTTGGGTTATATGGAGGCAACCGAAAGTCTAAATACCCTTCTCTACTAACTAGGGATACAAGCCCCTCAAGGGCGGATTTGGAATTCTTGATGTCTTCTCCATCGGACGGATGCCCGGCGACCGCACCCTGCGTAGCCTCGACGCAAGCCATGCGATCCCGACGTGTGTTCTCCGCTTCGAAGTCTCCGGACTGCGTCGTTGCACACCGGTCAGACCGGTGCTCATCACCGTGCCGACCGGTACCCACTGGTCGAGCCGGTCCGGCACTTCGTTGCAGCACCGTCTTCGGTTCTTCGGTCTTGGCTTTGTGGATCAACCAAGGAACCCGGTGGTTTTACGGTGAACCACCGAAACCCCGCGAACTCGGTGTAGCCTCCGCCAATCTCCACTCATGACTTGGCTCCCACGTAGTCCCGGCTCGACCTTCGTTTTGAGGCTCAACCAAGAAACCGTCCACGACTTCATCTTGTTGTTCATGCCACCATGCGGCCCGCACTTGACCCCCGCCGGCCACCGGTCCCTCGAACGAAGCCTACTTGTCTTCTCCACACCTGGAGGCCTCACCGGCGACGACCTTTCGCGCTTGTTCTTCACCTGCACCAACACCAGTCAAGCCGCAACCTGCACCTACAATACTTAGCCAAGAATCAGTCCACACAACGCTGTCAATCACTCATCACACAAGGAAGCGACCATCCACCGGTCCTCGAACCACACATGGTCCTCAAGCTTGGAGAACGGGGACTACCCTTCTTCAAACTACTCAAGCACCAAGAGAAGTTTGTGTGGACCCTAGAGGCAGATCAAGCTCTGGCTCAGCTCAAGGACTTCATGTCCAGGCCACCAGTCCTCACGGCTTCTCGCAAAAAGGAGCAACTACTACTCTACCTCACTGTGACTACTCGCGTGGTCAGTACTGCCATCGTCGTCGAGCAACATGAAGACGGCCACGCCTACCCAGTTCAGCGACCAGTCTACTTCGTCAGCGAGGTCCTGTCAGAATCCAAGGCACGATACCGACCGGTATAGAAGGTACTGTATGCAGCACTCATCACCTCGCGGAAGCTATGACACTACTTCCAGAAGTACTTGATCACCGTTGTCACTGACTACCCGCTCGGCGACATCTTACGAAACTAGGATGCTACTGGAAGAATCTCCAAATGGGCAGTCGAACTCGGTGCCCTCAATATTGACTTCAAGCCACGAACAACCATCAAGTCACAAGCACTAGTCGACTTCATGGTGGAGTGGTGGGAAAATCAGCTACAAACTCCAACCGAGCAACCAGAGCACTGGGTGATGTACTTCGCCGGTTCACTCAAGCTCGAGGGCGCATGTGCAGGAGTACTCTTGATTTCTCCAACGGGCGAACAAATCAAGTATGTCCTGTAGATCTTCTGGAAGGTCTCAAACAATGAAGTCAAGTACGAAGCTCTACTACATGGGCTCCATCTCGCAATATCATTGGGTATCAAGCGACTACTAGTCTATGGCGACTCCACAGTGGTCATCAACCAAGTTAACAAGTCTTGGGATCACAACAAGGAGAACATGGGCGCCTACTGCCTAGAAGTCCGCAAGCTTGAAGGACCGATAAGGCGACCGGAGAGGGGGGGGGAGTGAATGGGAGCCGATAAAAATTCTTCTCGAGGGAGATTGAAACTCCGACAAGACGAACTAGCTCGGTCGAACCCTCGAAATCACACGCTCCGCACTTCTACCTCCCGTTTGCCAAAACCACGTAGCCACCGGAGTGCTACCGGTCCTAGGAACAAACTCTACCAAGTAACCACAACACACACGCAAGACCGACGGCCGGAAGCAACTCGAAAGCCGGCTAACCGAGGGGGCGGTTAGGACCGGGTATAGGGGGCGGTTAGACCGCCTCCACACGGCAACCAAGAAATCCTCCGAAACGCCTCTTCCGAGCACCCAAAACACACCACGGTTTCACCAACGAGAGATCTCGGTCAAGGCCATGCTAGCTACCGGAAAATCTTGGCGAAAACCAAAACTTCACCCAAGGGCCTAGGGGCGGTTAGACCGGCTACCGGGGGCGGTCTAACCTCCCGTACCCGACCAGCCGAACTCCAAACAAGAACACCTAGCAACCGCACGAGAACGACCCCAAATTTCACCCGGACACTCCTCGATCAAGGCGAACAAACTCACGGAGGAAAATCCGGCGAAACGGAACTTTGACCCGGAAATACCCGGGCGGTTAGACCGCCCCCGTAGGCGGTTAGACCGCCCCTTCCAGAAAAACGAACCCGCGGGTCAAACCTCAACTTCCTCACGCCCGATCTCCCGAATCACTCCACGGATTGCAGCCAAACTTCGGGGATAGCCGGGTTACCTCCTGGGCAACCTCTTCCTCAAAGGAATCGACCCGAAACGCTCACAATCAAGAGGAATCGAAGAAATCGCTTCTCTAGGTCAAGAACTCGAGTTCCAACGAAAACCACCAAATCGAGTCCGATTCAAAGGAGATTTGGGGGCAAAGTCACCAGCCAAAGAGGCACAAAAACCTCATACGTGACACCCACCAAAACCCCCAAGAAATCGTCCTCAAAACACCGCCAAAAAGAGCTCCGAAAATCAACACAAAAGAGACGGGAAAACCACCATGAAGAACCACGTCGAACCTTCTATACATGCCATGAATGGTTCGTACAAGGTCTAGTTTGCCACCCAAACATCCATCCCTCTCTCTAGATCTCACATGAAGCTCTCAAACTAGCCTTCTAAAAAACCTAGGGAAAATAGAGAACAAAAAATGGAAAAACGAAATGAGCTAGGGTTCCAAGAGTTGGCTGCCAACCTCTCACCTCTTGGGTTATATAGGCGGCAACCGAATGTCTAAAATGCCCCTCTCTACTAACTAGGGATACATGCCCCTCAAGAGCGGATTTGGAATTCTTGATGTCTTCACCATCGGACGGATGCCGGCGACCGCACCCTCGCGTAGCCTCGACGCACGCCTTGCGATCCCGACGCGTGTCCTCCGCTTCGAAGCTTCTCGGCGCCGGCGGCCGGGCGGTCGACCGCCCCCCGGGAGGTTAGACCGGCCCAGTGGATTCGACCGGCCCGGGCGGTCCGACCGCCCTCCCGGGCGGTCAAACCGGCCCGGGTGGCCGCACCTCCTCGTCGAGTCTTCGGCCTCGGTTTTGTGGCTCAACCGAGTAACCCGGTGGTTTTCACGGTGAACCACCGCAAACCCCGCGAACTCGGTGTAGCCTCCGCCAATCTCCACTCATGACTCGGCTCCCACGTAGTCCCGGCTCGACCTTGGTTTTGAGGCTCTACCAAGAAACCGTCCACGACTTCATCTTGCCGTTCATGCCACCATGCGGCCCGCACTTGACCCCCGCCGGCCACGGGTCCCTCGAACGAAGCCTACTTGTCTTCTCCACACCCGGAGGCCTCACCGCAACGACCTTTCGCGCTTGTTCTTCACCCGCACCAACACGAGTCAAGCCGCAACCCGCACCCGCAATACTTAGCCAAGAATCGATCCACACAACGTTGTCAATCACTCATCACACAAGGAAGCGACCATCCACCGGTCCTCGAACCACACATGGTCCTCAATCTCCCCCTTGATGAGTGCATTGACAACACACTCACATGAAGTAACATAAGAGAAAAGGAAAAGAAAAGAAACAAATAAAAAGAAACCCCAACAAGCGATCGAAAGCCAAAGAAAGGCAAAGAGCAAGATCACTTGAAGAAGACAAGTCTCGGACCCCTTAGGCAAGGGCAACGGCTCGACACATCCGAGACAAAACACGACTCAAGCAAAGAGCGCAAACCACCAAAGCAAAACTCGAACACCACAAAGAGCTCCCTCTCGCACAAATGCAAGCTCCCCCGAGCCACAAGACACTCCCCCCGAACACATGCATCAATGCAACTCGGGAATGCAACAAAGAGCAAAAACTCGCTCACACCGCCCGGGGCGGTTAGACCGCCGCCCGAGGCGGTTAGACCGCCTCCGCCCGAACCGATCGGCTCGGGGGGCGGTTAGACCGCCCAAAGAAACCGGCCCCGCACCACACTCGCTCAAAAAATGCCCGAAACAATTGGAACACCTTCCAAACACTCCCAGTGCCCAAAACATGCACAAACTTCTCCCCCTTGTTGACAATGCATGAATCAAGGCAAAATGCGAAAACTTGCAACATATAGCTTCTCGAATATACAAAATTCATCACAAGGAGCTACACAAGTCCAAATGAGCAAGTTAGATACTCGACGGGTTCGTAAGGACCTTAACTACGTGATCACCAAGTTTCACAACCATTGGACAAGGCTAAAAAGGATTTTAGTAATTTTGCGAAAAGTTACTCTCTCACAAGCAAATACCTAAACATGAGCAAAACATATCAAAATGGCAAAGCCACTCAAATTTCATGCTAGGACAGCCATTCTAATCATAAGACCATCATAAACACCCAAAAGCACCTCATGTCATGTCAAAGCCACCGAGCCATGTGCCTACTTCTATGTATGAGACTTCTCATTGGTAGGCATCATGCAACGGTTTAGCACCCAAAGCAAATTAAATTCAGCACATATGACACGAGAACATGTTTTCCAAGCATTTTTCATTTCATTTTCAGATTTGTAAATGGTACATGAAATGTCTTTGCGACAAAAAGAAACTTATGCCCCTCCACAAGATTAAGCAAGAGGCCTAAACATTCATGATGGCAAGCGAGCCTTTGGCTCCATATGATCAATAAACTAGCTATCCAACCACAAAGTAAGCATAGCAAAGCCACTAAAACATGTCAAGATCATATAAGGGCATTTACACATGAGAGAGCATATATGTGACATTTTTCAAAACAAATAGCCATCAACCATGGATCATGCGACAAGATCATCAAGAGCTAAGCCAAACTACCCGTAGCATACCAAACGAGCTCACAAGAACATATATAGCAACCCATGGTAAACATTGTATATAGGAGAAGCTTTTCCTATCCGATGCATATGATACAAAATGCATGCAATCTAAGATACAAGGATGCCTATACATCATGTTACATATGCCATGCCAAATGCAAGAAATGCACAAAGGAAAGCTATACATATGCTACAAACCGGCTCCTCGAGGGGAGGCAAAACGGGCTCGACACCACCGGCAAAAGAAAGCTCCCACACACCCAACTCAGGAGATCAAACACACACCAAGTTCCCCCCGCAGACGAGTGAAAGTTGCTTGATCTAGGGGTTTGGTGAAAATATCGGCTAGTTGGTGATGTGTGGGTACATGGATCAACGCTATCTTTCCTTTCTCAACGTTGTCTCTCAGGAAATGATACCTCACTTCTATGTGCTTGGTTTTGGAATGGAGCACTCGGGTTCTTTGCAACGCTTATGGCACCGGTGCTATCACATTGAAGTGGGACATGGGTATACTCCTCACCAAAGTCACTCATGGTGTAGGTGATCCAAAGGAGCCGAGAGCAACAACTAGCGGCGGCAACATACTCGGCTTCGGTCGTGGATTGAGCAACACTCGACCGCTTACGAGAAGACCAAGACACCAACGAAGAACCCAAAACCGGCAAGTCCCGAAGTGGACTTCCTATCCAACCGACACCCGGCAAAATCCGCGTCCGAAAAGCCATGAAGCGCCAAAGAAGAGGACGCGGAGTACCAAAGGCCGAAGTCGGGAGTGTGACGCAAGTACCGAAAATTCTCTTCACCGCTTGCCGATGCGAAGTCCTCGGAGACGCTTGAAAACGAGCGCACGGACACACCGAGAAGCTCGTATGTCCGGCCTCGTCGCCGTCAAGTAGAGGAGTGACCCGATCATGCTTCGGTACTCCTTCGGTCCACGTGTTCACCGTCCTCGTCCGCATCAAGAGCCGTAGTCGTACTCATCGGCGTCGTCATAGCCTTGGAGTCCTCCATCTTGAACTTTCTCACAATGTCCTTGGTGTACTTAGCACGGTGCACAAATGTACCTTCCTTTGATTGCTTGATTTGTAGCCCGAGGAAGAACGCGCAACTCACCCATCATACTCATCTCAAACTCCCCGCTCATATCATCCGCAAACCTCGCAACAAGAGAGTTAGACGAGCCACCAAAGACAATATCATCCACGTACACCGCACAATCGGGATATCTCCGCCCCGCCCTCAAAAACAAGGTCCGATCGACCTTCCCCATCTCAAAGCCTCTCTCAAACAAGAACCCCCTCAACCTCGCCATACCAAGCTCTAGGCGCCCGCTTCAACCCATACGCCGCCTTCCTCAACTTGTACACCCGGTGGGGGTACTTCTCACTCTCAAACCCCGGAGGTCGTCTCACATACACTTCTTCCTCCAACACTCCATTCGTAAAAGCACTCTTCACATCCATTTGGTGCAACTTGAACCCTTTAGCCACGAAAAGGCTAGAAGGATCCTAATCGCCTCCAAACGGGCTACGGGAGCAAAGGTCTCCTCGTAGTCGATCCCCTCCTTCGAGCGAACCCCCGGGCAACAAGTCTCGACTTGTTCCTCACAACCTCACCCTTCTCTCCCTCTTTGTTTTTCCACACCCACTTTGTACCAATCGGCTTACACCCCGGGGGAGGGTCAACCAACTCCCACACCCGATTCCTCTCAAAGTTCTCCAACTCCTCATGCATCGAGTTAACCCAATTGTGATCGGATAGTGCGTGTCCAATGTCTTTGGGCTCAAAAGAAGCAACAAACGCAAAGCATGAGCAAAATGGGAATTGTTTCGAACCCTCGACCGGTGTAGTGCGTTCATCCATGTCGCCGATGATCCTCGAAGCCGGGTGATCCACTTGAACTCGCCGGGAGGTTCTCGCCTCGAAGCTACCTCCCCCTCAACATCGCCTTCTCCTCGTCTTGGTTTGTCGTCGTAGGTGTAGCAGAGGGTCCATCCATCATCGTAGTCGAAGTAGTGGGTACATGTCCGGCTCGGGGGCACCGCACCGCCATCTTCATCATCACCATGTTCATGCTCCTCCTCCGAAAGATCTCCTCGCCAAGCTCATCATCACCCGCACACTCAAAGACAAGCCGACTACGTGGCTCGTCTCGTCGAAGGTTACCTCGCAAGTCTCCACGATTTGGTTAGTTTCAAGATTGAGCACACGATATGCTCTAGAATGAGATGCATAACCAAAGAAAATGCCATCGACAGACCTAGCCTCAAACTTATCCAACTTCCCGCCTTTCTTCGAATGAAACACTTGCAACCAAAGACATGGAAGTGACTCACCTTGGGTGTGCGACCATGCATCAACTCATAGCATGTCTTCTTCTTGTGCACTCGAGGTATATCCGTTCGACACATAGCATGCGGTATTCACCGCCTCACCCCAATACCTCCTCGGAGTCCTATGCTCATCAAGCATCGTCCGAGCCATCTCGCACAAGGTCCCGTTCTTCCTTTCCACAACACCATTCGGGGAGGCGTATACGGACTCGAAAACGCGGTGCTCAAGACCCAAGTCATGACAAAAGGTTTCAAAACGAGAGTTCCCGAATTCCGAGCCATTATCACCGCGGATAGCTCGTATGGCATCTCCGTGCCTCTCGTTCCTCAACCTCAAGACTAGATCTCGAACAAAACCAAACGTCTCCCCCTTCTCCTCAAGAAAGAACACCCACGCATACCGAGAAAAGTCGTCCACCACAACAAGGACATACCACTTCCCACCCGCGGATCGCACACGAGCCGGGCCAACAAGGTCCATATGGAGCGGCTCGCATGGACGCTCGCTCATCACATCGGTGAGAGGCGGGTGAGAAGAGGCCACCATCTTAGCATGCCTACACGAAGCACAAACCAACTCTTTCTCAAGCCTCAAACGTGGCAATCCTCGGACCAAATTGAGTTTACTCAAGCGAGACAAAAGATCAAAGCTCAAGTGACCCAACTTCCTATGCCACTTCCACAACTCACTCGAAGAACCGCCCAAGAAGCAACGCTCAACACCCGACGACCGAGAAAAATCAGCACGAAACACACGACCCTCGGGAACGACCATACAAACAAGGTCCCCTCGAGAGTCCACAATCCGAGAACCACCGGCCGAAACAACACCTCAAAACCCTCATCCAACAACCGAGACACGAGAAAGCAAATTGTACCCCAGCGATTGAACAAGAGCAACACGCCTCAGAGTGATCTTGTCACTCACTTTTATCTCACCTTCTGAAAGCACACGCCCACGCCCATTGTCCCCAAAGGTGATGTACCTCTTCGTCACCACCGGGACGAGACTTGAGAACCACCCCCTGTCTCCGGTCATATGTCTCGAGCAACCGGAGTCAATCAACCAAATGTTCTTCAAGTATCCCACCTGAAATTCAAAAACAAGCACGTGAGCGAACAAACGACTCAAAGATCGGGGTTAGTACCAAAGGAGGAAAACCAAGTGCCGAGCCATTTGCTCGAAAGTGGGGTTAGCACCAACCAAAGCATCTCTCCTACCAAAGCTACCTCCACGAACACCACCTCGGTAACCACTCCGAGGGAACCACCCCCTCCATCGCCCGGAGGAGGACCAAAACCACGGAAGACAACCCGTGGAGCGTCCCTCCTCTCCTTCTCAAAGCTACGACTCCTCCCATCCCCGTAGTGACCTCGAGGGGGAGAATGCCTAGCAAACTGACCACCTGCTTGTCTCTCTCCGGACCAACCACCAAAGCAACTCCACCTCCGGACCCGAAACCTCGCGACTCACCACCTCGAAAACCACTCCGCCCGCACTCGGGGGGGGGGGGGGGGCGGTTAAACCGCCTAGCCGGGCCGGGGCCTAACCGCCCCCCTGCGGGCCGGGGCCGGTCGACCGCCTAGCCGGGCCGGTATGACCGCCCCCTCCCGAACAGCCTCCTCCGGCGGGGAACTTGCGTCTCCCCATCCCGAACACTTCTCACCACGGCCTTACCCCCGGGCGGTGGCATACGAGGCTTAGGTACACCATGGGAGGGGTTGTACCTATCCTTGTTCGCCCACTCCTTTGCCATCCTCTCTTCCCGCTTCCTCTTGAAGCAAAACTCATCCTTGTGACCCTCCTTCCCACAATGGCCACAACGGAACCTCACAAGCTTAGGTTTTGGCTTGGATTGGGGCTGCTCGCTTGGTTTCTCTCCACTCAACTCCTCCACCGATTTCTCCTCACTTGCCTTCTCTCTCACTTTCCCAAAGAACACTTTCCCCGAAGTGCTCACAAACTTAATGGGCTTTTGGAGATCATTTGTGGGTGTAGGAAATATAGGTGGAGCTGGGGTTGTGTCTAGTCGGTTCCTAAGATGGTTGGGTTTTGGAGGGAAATCATTTTTGTGGTGGGTTTTTGGTGGCTCCGGGATATTCTCTCCACTTCCTTCACCCACCTTGTTTGCCCCAAGCCCCTCACCATCTTGCCTCTTAAAGGCCTCGATCATCATCCTCAAGCGAGGCTCATGACCAGGACAACCAACCCATCAACTTCCTCAAGTCATCATTCTCATCCCGCAAGCGATCAACATAATGTGCAAGCTCCAAATTTTTCAATGCATGCATTTCACAAGTAGAGCAGGATGTAGGCATGGGTTCCTTCAATTTAGCCTCGAGCGAACTAGTGTAAGCATGCAACTCATCAATCTTAGCATGCAAAACGGGGCAAGAAGTGCAAGCACCTAGCAAAGCAGGTCTAGACTTAAGCTCGCCCACTTCAACCCTAAGCACATCTAGTTCCGCACACTTGGAGGCATGCTTCTCCTTAAACAAAGCAAGATCAAGCAAGGAATATGGAGCAATCAAGACAATCATTTTCATCGGCAACAACGGGGCTAGCCTTAAGCGAATCAATCTCAAGCTTGCTATCAAGCACCCGTGTCTATAGCTCGACCCACTCTAGTCCTAGCATCCTCGAGTGAAGCCCTAAGCTCTTTCCTCATTTTCTTGGCCTCTCTAAGCATGTCATCACGGTTATCAAGCAAAGAGCCAAGCCTCTCATTCTCCCGGCGCAAGAAAGGAAGTTCATCACGCACCTCGTCGTCGGACTCGCAGTCCGAGTCGCTCCGTGTGCTCTTCTTGCCGCCGGAGCTCGCCGCCATGGTACGAAGCCGTCTCTCGCGAAGCGGCTCGGCCGCTCGGGTTCTTGGACGACCTCTTGTTCTTGCGGCGATCTCCCTCGTCGTCGGCCGCCGCTCGAGCTCGAGGTGGAGTACGCGGAACTAGAGTCGACGTCGCTCGCTCCAACCATCGCTCGGGCCTTGCCTCGGCCCTCCTTCTTCCTCGATCGTCGCTCGTCCTTGTACTTGTTCTTGTGCTTGCTCTTGTGGTCGCGCCTCGAACGGTACTTGCCATCGTTCATCCTCGGCTTGTGCTTGTAGCCGTCCTTGCTCTCGGCCTTCTCCGGACAGTCGGCGACGAAGTGTCCCGCTTGCCGCACCGGAAGCGAGTCCTCGTGTTCCTCCTCATGTTCACGCGGTTCTCGTGCGGCCTCTCGAACCGCCTCGTCAACGGCGCCGGCTCGTCCTCTCCAAGGTCATCAAACTCCTCATCCGGCATAGACATCGGAGAGGAAAACGAGAACATCCCGGTGGATGGGTTAGAGTTAGTCTTTCCTTTGGAACCACCAACGAGGGCAAGACTATGGGAATCAGTCGGTCCCTCGAGCTTGGCAGTCATGCCCCTATCCACCTCAGCCGACTTGAGCTTCGAGAACAGCTCGTTCACCGTCAGAGTATCGTACCTCTCCGACTCGACTATGGCCTCGAACTTTCCGCCCCATATCGTACGATCCAAAGAGTGTAAGAGCTTGACCGCTCTATCATGATCATCGTACGGGAGCACGTCCACATTGGCCCTCATGTTGTTCACAACCACCGTGAACCTCTGGAACAAGGCATCGATGGACTCACCAGGGGAGATGAGTGAAGTTCTCGTACTCTCTCCGTAGGTCGCATACAACCGTGCTCGAACCCGAGCGTTCCCAACATGAGCCTCCTTCAACACCGCCCAAATCCTACAAGCCAAGTGCTCGGTGTGCACCCGATCGAACTCAGCCGACACAAAGCACGAAACAAGTAGTCGACCGCCTTATTGTTGGCGTCGAATCCGTCCCCTCGACCCCGGAGCAAGGAAATCCATCGGCTGGACATATCCCGTGTCCACCGTGACATCCCACGTAGTCCGACCCTTTCCGCAGAGGAACGCACCCATTCGCTTGCTCCACATCCGGTAGTTCTTGCCATCGAAGTGTGGAGGACCGAACCCCGTTCTCGGTACGCCATCCTTGGATCTTAGATCGGTTAGAGTCAATAAAGACCCGAACCGGCTCGATACCACTTGAAGGACCGATAAGGCGACCGAGAGGGAGGGGGGGGGGAGCGAATGGGAGCCGATAAAAATTCTTCTCGAGGGAGATTGAAACTCCGACAAGACGAACTAGCTCGGTCGAACCCCCCGAAATCACACGCTCCGCACTTCTACCTCCCGTTTGCCAAAACCACGTAGCCACCGGAGTGCTACCGGTCCTAGGAACAAACTCTACCAAGTAACCACAACACACACGCAGACCGACAAGGCGGAAGCAACTCGAAAGACGGCTAACCGAGGGGGCGGTTAGACCGGGTATAGGGGGCGGTTAGACCGCCTCCACACCGGCAACCAAGAAATCCTCCGAAACGCCTCTTCCGAGCACCCAAAACACACCACGGTTTCACCAACAGAGACCTCGGTCAAGGCCATGCTAGCTACCGGAAAATCTTGGCGAAAACCAAAACTTCACCCAAGGGCCTAGGGGGCGGTTAGACCGGCTACCGGGGGCGGTCTAACCTCCCGTACCCGGCGGCAAACTCCAAACAAGAACACCTAGCAACCGCACGAGAACGACCCCAAATTTCACCCCGGACACTCCTCGATCAAGGCGAACAAACTCACGAGAGGAAAATCCGGCGAAACGGAACTTTGACCCGGAAATACCCCCGGGCGGTTAGACCGCCCCCCGTAGGCGGTTAGACCGCCCCTTCCCGTAAAAACGAACCCGCGGGTCAAACCTCAACTTCCTCACGCCCGATCTCCCGAATCACTCCACGGATTGCAGCCAAACTTCGGGGATAGCCGGGTTACCTCCGGGCAACCTCTTCCTCAAAGGAATCGACCCGAAACGCTAACAATCAAGAGGAATCGAAGAAATCGCTTCTCTAGGTCAAGAACTCGAGTTCCAACGAAAACCACCAAATCGAGTCCGATTCAAAGGAGATTTGGGGGCAAAGTCACCGGCCAAAGAGGCACAAAAACCTCATACGTGACACCCACCAAAAACCCCAAGAAATCGTCCTCAAAACACCGCCAAAAAGAGCTGCGAAAATCAACACAAAAGAGACGGGAAAACCACCATGAAGAACCACGCCGAACCTTCTATACATGCCAAGAATGGTCCATACAAGGCCTAGTTTGCCACCCAAACATCCATCCCTCTCTCTAGATCTCACATGAAGCTCTCAAACTAGCCTTCTAAAAAACCTAGGGAAAATAGAGAACCAAAAATGGAAAAACGAAATGAGCTAGGGTTCCAAGAGTTGGCCGCCAACCTCTCACCTCTTGGGTTATATAGGCGGCAACCGAATGTCTAAAATGCCCCTCTCTACTAACTAGGGATACATGCCCCTCAAGGGCGGATTTGGAATTCTTGATGTCTTCACCATCGGACGGATGCCGGCGACCGCACCCTGCGTAGCCTCGACGCACGCCTTGCGATCCCGACGCGTGTCCTCCGCTTCGAAGCTTCTCGGCGCGGCGGCCGGGCGGTCGGACCGCCCCCCCCGGGAGGTTAGACCGGCCCGGTGGATGCGACCGGCCCCGGGGCGGTCCGACCGCCCCTCCGGGCGGTCAAACCGGCCCGGGTGGCCGCACCTCCTCGTCGAGTCTTCGGCCTCGGTTTTGTGGCTCAACCGAGTAACCCAGTGGTTTTCTGGTGAACCACTGCAAACCCCGCGAACTCGGTGTAGCCTCCGCCAATCTTCACTCATGACTCGGCTCCCACGTAGTCCCGGCTCGACCTTGGTTTTGAGGCTCTACCAAGAAACCGTCCACGACTTCATCTTGCTGTTCATGCCACCGTGCGGCCCGCACTTGACCCCGCTGGCCACCGGGTCCCTCGAACGAAGCCTACTTGTCTTCTCCACACCTGGAGGCCTCACCGGCAACGACCTTTCGCGCTTGTTCTTCACCGCACCAACACGAGTCAAGCCGCAACCTGCACCTGCAATACTTAGCCAAGAATCAGTCCACACAACGTTGTCAATCACTCATCACACAAGGAAGCGACCATCCACCGGTCCTCGAACCACACATGGTCCTCAAAGCTCAAGAACAAATTCTACGGTCTCGAGTTCCATCACGTCGTCCGCGACAACAACGTTGTAGCGGATGTCCTGTCAAAGCTTGGTTCTACTCGCGCACAAGTACCCACGGGAGTCTTCGTCCACGAGCTTCATGCGCCATCCATCCCGGAGCTGGCGCCCATGACCACTGACCCAGCGCCTTCTCAAGCTCACCAAGAGGTCATGATGATAGACGTGGACAGGCGACAACCCTTCGTCGACTACATTAGCGAGTAGAAGGTTCCAACTGACAAGAACTTGACCGAGCAAATCACCCGCCGGGCCAAGTCCTACGTACTAGTCAGAGACAAGCTCTACAGGCGGGGCACCACTTCTGGAGTACTCATGAAGTGCGTTCCCTAAGAAGAAGGCAAGGACATCTTATAGGAGATCCACAAAGGCGTCTACGCAACCACGCGTCTTCTCGTACGCTGGTCAGCAAGGCTTTCTTACGAGCTTTCTACTGGCCCACAGCCTTGGGTGACGCTGAGGAACTCGTCAGAAGGTGCCAAGGGTGCCAGTACTTCGCCAAGCAACAACACGTCCCGGCCTACAAGCTAGTCACTATACCATCAACTTGGCCTTTCGCCTGCTGGGGGCTCGACATATGATTGGGCCTCTCCCGACTGCGCCAGGAGGATTCAACAGAGTCTTGGTGGCTATCGACAAGTTCACCAAGTGGATCGAAGTCCAGCCAGACACCTGTCCAAAGGCCGACAGGGTACTCGACTTCTTGGATGAACTCGTGCATCGCTACGGACTACCCCACCGTATCATCACAGACCTGGGTTCCAACTTCAACAACCACCAGTTCTGGGAGTACTGCGAAAACAGTGGGATCGACGTCCAGTATGTCTTAGTCGCGCATCCACGGGACAATGGACAAGTCGAGCGTGCCAATGGGATGGCACTCGACACTCTGAAGAAGCGACTACACGACGCTGCCAACACAAAGGGGGGCAAGTGGATCAAGGAACTACCCAATGCACTCTGGGGGCTTCGTACTCAACCTACCAAGCCAACAGGGCAGTCACCATACTTCCTAGTCTACGGCTCCGAGGCTATTCTACCTTCCGACGTCATGTGGGATTTGCCGATAGTGGAGCAGTACGACGAAGGAATCTCTGAAGACAGCAGACGAGTTGATATCGATGGACTCGAAGAAGCTCGCTGCGCCGCCCTCGTCTAGTCAGCAAGGTACCTTGAGGGTAACCGACGCTATCATGATCGCAACGTCAAGGAACGCTCCTTCAACGTTGGTGATCTAGTCCTCCGGCGCATCCAGAACACGAAAGGACTACACAAGCTCAGCTCACCATGGGAAGGTCCCTTCTCGATCGCAAAGGTGACCGGACCAGGTCATACCGCCTCCAAACACTTGAAGGCGACAATGTCAGCAACTCGTGGATCATTGACCAGCTCTGTCTATTCTACACGTAGTCTCTTGACTACTCTGGGGCCCAAGTCTACACGGCTACTCCTAGGCTCTTTGCAGTAAGCGGCCTCCGGGTCCAGGCACTAGTCTCCGGACTACTTCTACTCCAAGATCCAGCGTCAACAGCTACCAACAGATCTCGGGCTGTTCAGAGCATCAAGGACTCTAGCAGCGGTCTACAAAGAGACCATGTACTCTTAGATCCAGCCTATACGGATACTAACGGATCTACAGCTGTAGGCGGCCTCTGGGCCGAGGCGACTACACTTGTAAACGGCCCTGGCCATCCAAGTGTACTCTTTTTTCAGTAGTGAAGTTCAATTTCTAATCAACTCATTTACTGCGATTCCTTCCAATGGATCTACTATCGAGTACTTCTACTCGCAACACCTCCATGATGAGCACTCTGCACATACAAACAGCGACAACGAGTACTCATTTCAGCCATATATCATGGGAGATTTTCATTCAAATTTAAACAAGTTCATCATAACTTTTTTTGTATTATGCTGCTGTAAGCTAACCCTACAGGACAACTACTGGAGGTTCAACTTCTCCGTGACTTGCTCCGCGATGGGCGCCATCTGCTCCAGCAGCTCCTTGTACTGGTCGTCTGTGCAATTGGCGGCTAGTCCACCCGCGACTACATCTACCGGGGCCTTGGGGAAGTACGACTTCATGAACGACAAGACCTGGTTGGGGATGGACTTCGCCAGATGCTTCACATATGTAGCCAGATGACTGGGGGCTTCCTTCAACCGATCCACCAACGGAGCTATCTTGGGCCCGCATGGGTGAGGCACTAGCAGTCTCGCAATCGGAAGTGCGGCTTCTTCAAGATCCTTGAGTTGGCGAGGCAGCTTCTCGCAGTATTCATTGAGCTTCCGCAGAGATTTATAGCAATTGACAAGATCATGGTCCGAGGCTTCACAAAGCTCCATGTGCATGACGCATTCATGGGACAACTGCTTATATTCGTACTCAAGTACCTCACGGGCATCCTTCTCTCGGTAGACGACGTTCTTCAAATCGGTCTCTGATGCCTTCAGCTGATCTACACGGGCCTCAAGATCTGCAAATCTTAAGAATACATGTCAGACTACTACAAGGTACCCGCAATAAGTACTCTACAGGCTTGCGGCGGCATACCTTTATTCTTCTGGCGCAATGACTTGTTCTTGCGAATCAAGTCATCACTCTTTGCCTGCATCTCTTGTACCTCGTTATGGTACTGGGCGAAGGCCCCATCCAGCTTGGATTGCAACATGGCGGAGTGCTTCCTGGCCTTGTTGAGTTCCTTCTCTAGCGCTTCCGCCCGGAGCACTGTGTCGCCATACCCCTGGAGCATATCGGATTTTTGTCGGGATCTTTCCACGACATCCTGCACAAAGGCAACAACCATTACTTGGGTACTCAGTTCTCGCGGATTCAACTACTCAAGGGTACCGTCACATACCTTCATCCACTGCTCGGTCCGGCGCATCGTCTCCAAGTTCCGAGCTACTATCGCCGGGTCGATGAGGTCATCTGACAGAAGCTCCAGCCCACCACGACTAGTCAGCGCAGCCTCTGACATTGGCGCCAAACGTATCGGCTCTGCGTCCTGCATTTCTAGCGACCTCACAACAATGTCCATGCTCGACTCCGGAAGTGGGTCATCGTGCACCTCTTCCGTGGGATCGGGGGCTACTGGTACTTTTGGTACGGTAGTCGTTCCCTCTAGCACAGCGGCTTCCGGCGTGATGCCCTTGACTGACACGGCTTCAGGGATCGCGGTCCCCTCGAGTTGTGTATCTGATATCACAAGGCATACGACGTCAGTACCTGGGGTCTACGACTACTACACAGGGTGGACGGCATCACCGCGGTCTACATACCTTCCACTACGGTGGTCTCCGACGGCGTCGCCTCTGCGCTCGGCACCACAGTCTCAGCCTGGGAAGGGGAATGGACTCCTAAACAGTTGGCGATGGGTCCTCCTCAGCAACTGCTATACTGGGTTCTTCTCCTTCCCAGGACAGATCGGTGGATTTCCCGCACAATGCAAATTTGGTGGTCAGCCAAGCAAGACTATCAAACTACATGTACTACTCAGGGATGGACTTCACTTACAAGTTGGACCGGACAACAGTCACGGTCGGAGCGCCAAGTATGCTGGTGATATCAAGAAGCCTGGCTTCTGCGGGCGCCTCTTCTTCAACATGGGCGACTACTGGCTCCATGACTCCAGTAGTCGCGGAGGGCTCTGGCCTCCCTTCTTCTGTCGACGCAGGCGGTTCGCTGGCGCCAGTTGCTTGTTGTGCCGACTCTGGCACGATTTTTTCGATGGTGGGGGCTGGGCTGCAGCTCCTCTCAGTCGCTCTGCCCACCGTGTCCCAGTCGCCTTCTTCCCCCAAATCCACAGGGTCAGACGATGGAATCTCCTGCAATTCGACTGTCAGCATGCAATGCTTCAAGAACAAGTACTCGACTACTCTACTCGAGGAACTTACCTCCTGGGAAGTGGTCTCTGTGACCTTCAGTTTCTTGGCGACACGTTTTCGCGCCACATTGCGTGGCCTTCTCGGCGACGCAGGGAGACTAGCCTCCAAGCTAGTCGGCGGATCTTCTATGTGGGGGGTAATGGGTAGTCCAGGTCGGTTGAACCTGCACCGTAGCTGAAATCGCTCTTGCAGCGTCTCCCCATCCTCCTCGTCGGATGTGTCTTCAATGGTGACGGTGTCGTCAATTTCGCCGACTTCACGGCGTTCCTTCGCCTTGCTCTTGCCCTCCTCTGGAATATCTACAAGTCGAGGAGGGGGAGTTGGATTAGAGACAAACTTCGCGATGTCATCCTGCAGCAAACAACTTGGGTGAGCGCGACTATTTCAAGTCAATCAGTACTCGGAGGCTGAGGTCACAGTTACTAACCTTGTTTGGCAGACGAGCCGCGGAGTACTCGGGGACTGGGCAAGGAGTGTACGGTGGCATATCCTTGAATATCCTGCCCAGCCTCTCGACAATGTCCTCATCGTTGACTTCGTTGCTGGGCATCCTTGACGTATCTTCGTCGCCTGTGTACTGGTACCCGAGAGTGTCTCGAGCCATCAACGACTGCACTCTCCTCTTCATGAAGCTGAAGGCCACATGCTCGGCCCTCAGCCCGGCCTCTCTCAAGGCCTTGATCTTCTGCAAAAACTCGGGTAGTTGAATACCCTCTTGCATCGTCGGCTCTGTGTTCCACCACGCCCGATGCTTTGGCTGCTTCCGGCTTGGCTTCGGCAGTTCTGGGTGGTGGTTAGTGATATAGAACCACTTGGCCTTCCAATCTTGGTTTGAATCAATGAGCTTGTACGCCAAGTACTGGTCGGCTGCATCTTCTCGCATCTGAATGCTAGCCCCTCCGACTACTCGCAGGTCGTTGACGCTTAGCTGCGGCTTCACACAGAAGAACTTCAGGAATAAGATCCAGTGGGGCTTGATCCCCGTGAATGCCTCGTAGAAATGTATGAAGGCAGAGACATGAAAAATACCATTGGGGTTCCAGTTCAGATACTGGATACCATAGTACTGAAGCAGCCCCTAGAAGAACTCGCTGGCCGGGAGTGCTAGTCCGCGCTCCACGAACCTGGCGAACATGGGAACTTCGTCGGGGTTCTTCTCCATGGGGTACGGGTCACCCGCGGCGGCGCGCCACATATCCATATCCTTTTTGCGCAGGAACCCGCTGTTCACCAACGCCAACAAATCTTTGGTCTTCATCTTGGATTTCTTCCACTCCTTAGTCAGATTGGGGCGCGGGGGAGATGTCGGTGGCGACACTTGGGCATATCCCTCTGCCTCGCTGCGGGATCTCTTCTTCCCAGCTTCAGCCTTTGAGCACTTGGATGGAGATGGCTTCATCCTCCAAGTGCGCGGGGTCTTCACTTGCATCTGCTTGGGGGCTATGCTGGTGGTGAGCAGCGGCGGCGCGCGTTGACTTGCAATCTACGGCGCGGCAGCAGAAGCAACAGTGGATGGACATTAAAATGGATCTAATCTAGCGGCTGCTACTGTGGGGAATGAGAAACCCTAAGGGTTTCAGCGTCTATTTATAACCTAACAAGCGGCACCACAACAGCCGGATGGATAAGTATCGGCGGCTGCCTGACTCTTCGCCTTCTAGAACTCGATGCGCTCCATCTCGGGGGCTCGGCTACATCTGCTAGATTTCCTGGGTAACGAAAAGACTCAAGAGCAAATCAGGACACATTCTATAATCAAGATGACCCTTCAATTCGAGAGGAAGTACTCAACTCAAGGCTCGGGGACTCCGTGCCATGTGTCCTTCGGTTTTTTCTCCGGATTTTACGGGATAATCTTGGCAGAACTCTAGATTGACCCTCAGCTTGAATCTATGATTCGACATAAGGCTCGGGGGCTACATTCCATATGGAATGCGATTCTTCGAATCGCATTTTCCATATGGTTTCTTCTTCAAGACAGTGTGAGTACTACTGAAGACCTTCAAGAGAAGAACTCGAGGACGCTTGGGAACTACTCGAGAAGACTTCAAGACTACTCAAGGATCAGATGGAGTACCTTCCAGCCTCGGGATGCTTCAAGTATTCTTGAGGACTTTTGGCTTGTAGTACTCGAGGACGCTTGAGGACTACTCGTCAAGGCCGTCAAGACTACTCGAAACTATCCTGCTCGACTACAAAGTACTCGGGGGCTTGTCGTATGGACCTCCCTGGGCCCACTACCTCAGTGGGTACTAGGACCGACTACTCGGTGGGCTCCTGGGACTACTTGACTTGGGTTGCACGGCACCTATTGGCGTGAAGCGCAAGGACCTTGGTGGAGAAGTACTCGGATAGGAAGCTATGCATGTCCTGTACCATGTAGAGAACTCCTAGACGTACACGACTAGTACTCTCTCTCTCCAAACCGACTTGTAACCCTGCCTCCCGGGCTATATAAGGCGAGGCAGGGACCCTTACCTCTCTCATACACATAATCTTGTAAACACACCCAATCAATCCAGAGCTACGCAGCATACAGGGCGTAGGGTATTACGCACCTCGCGACCCGAACCTGTCTAAATTGTGTGCCATGTGTCTCTTCCTTCGAGTTACCGATCTCGGCGAGGCCATATTCATCTACCTCGGGTACTCCCCTTGGTAGGTTGCCGGTATAAAACACTGACAGAATCCTGAGAGAAACAAGTTGATTTGCCAAACTGTTGGAGTTGCTCTTAGCCAGCCCCCGTTGGCTTGTTCTTCAAGCTTTGCAAGTGAGTAGGTAAATCATACAAAAAATTGTACTGCACAGAGATAATCACAAAAGCATGTCTCTTGAGATGAAAAATCACACACACATGATTAAAGTCATCATTGATACATCAGAACAAGGTTACAATGCGGCCCTATCTTCATGACGTGATATGCAAAATCACACACACACAGATTACAGTCATCATTGATACATCAGAACAAGGTTACAATGTGGCCATATCTTCATGACGAGATATGCAAAATCACACACACACATCGATCTTGCTCGCAGGTTGTCGATCTTGCTCGCAAGTCGTCGGTCTTGCTGCACGTGGTCATTGAATAAGATCCATCTCTATTGATGGCTTAGAGAATTGATTCCTAGCTTGCAATGAGACCACAAAGCTTTCTGAACCTGCACTTTTGTTTTCAAGAGCCTTCCGCGAGTGGAGGGAGAAAGCATAGGAAAAATAATGATCATTGGACAAAGGATGAAGGATTGTTTATCCTGAAAACAATGATCATTGGACACAAGATGAAAATTGTCCATCCTGATGCCAGGAGGTTTTGGGCTACCTCCCCCGGACACGGCTACACGGAAGGAGTATGTCACAAGAATTCTTCCGGCAGCTGTGTTAGAGGGATGAGCAACCCAATCACCCCCTATCACAAGAATTCTTCTAGCAACCGAGAGATCGAGGAGGAAGAAGAGAGAAAAGCAAAAGCTTGTTCCCTACAAGATCTATTCTTTGCGCCATAGCTAGATCTAGATCTAGAGAAGAAGAAAGCAAGTGCCTCGCTTTATTGTATCAGAAGAAGGAACCATATACTAGCTAGATCAAGATCTAGAAAAGAAGGAAGCAAGTGACTCGCTTTATTGTATCAGAAGAAGGAACCATATAGCTAGATCTAGATCTAGAGAAGAAGGAAGCAACTTGAAGTGAGGAGGACCGATAGGCGTCGGAGCCTTTTTATAGAAAAAACAAGGAAGGGATAAGATCAAGAGCACAGGAATGGCCGGGAAGGTTCCCAAGACGGTCAATGACGAAACTGTTGCTAGTCAATGGCTGAGAGCAGAGCTGCAGAGGTAGTGATTCCAATGTAGAATTAAATGATACGCAGAGTAAGCAAACATCATCTCCAATGGCCGTGTTTGGATGGTAGATATTAGTGTTACTGTTAGTGGTAGTTTTTAACACCTCTAAATTAACACATGTGTTTGGCTCCAAAGTGTTAGTTTTAGTGTTAGTTTGCTACAAACTAACACTAACACTTCCATCCAAACATCTAATGTAGTCATCATCTCCAAAAAAGGAGAGGAAGGGATAAGATCAAGAGCACAGGAAACGGGAAGAGGTTCCCAAGACGGTCAATGGCGAAACTGTTGTCATTCAATGGCTAAGAGCAGAGCTGCAAAGGTAGTGATTCCAATGTCGAATTAAATTATACACGGGGTAACGAAATGTCATCTCCATTGCATACTTAAACCGTGTTTGGAAACAAATCTCATGTATCTTCTCCTTCCAAAACAATTAGATCCTCTGCCCCTTCATCTCTACCCGAGAAAAACAGCAACTGCCTACTCCTCATCATCACCATTCCCGGCCGAAGATGGATAGCATGCTGGGAAGAAGCACACGACACTAGCCGTCATCGCTGCTGCTGGGCCTCCCTCAAGACCTCCGCATTAAGATTGTGGCGTGAGTCGGTGCGACCTTGGAGCGGCCCTTGGCTGACCTCCGCAGCCTACGTGGTACTTGCTCGACCATGTGCCGCGTGTGCGACCACAGTGACGTCGGCCAACGTTTGTCGATAGAGGGGATACGAGATGAGATATCTTGGGTGTGGAACCCCACCGCTTACAAAGCATTCATTTCTATGCTGAGCGGTCTCGGGAATCTAGAGGCTTGTTTCCTCTCCGGAATCAAAGCCTTCTTTATGGAACACAGGGGATACAATGATCTCCGGCGCGCCGCCGAGGGTGGGCACGACGCGACGGCTTATCTATGTGCCATCCTTGCTCTACAGAGACAATGGTGGTGCCGCCGCCGACGACACCGCGAAGGGGTACATGAGGCAGGTCGCGGGCGGCGGCAGTACGACGTCGAGATGGCTGAGCAACGAGGGGTGTCTGCCTTTGCACGAGAAGGCTGCGCGTGCGCTCAACTACTCGACTTGACACATTTGGGGTGAACCACTGCCGCCTCCGGCACAGGTGTGCGTCGATCAGCCGTGCGCAGGCACCGGCGGCGGCTGCGGCGTGGAAAAAGGATGGCTTCGAATTTCTCTGTTTTGCAGCGAAGACTGTAGGCTGCGCTGCAAAATGGTGAAGTTCGCACAAAGAATAGGAAATCAGTAGTAGATTAGCTTTTGTATGATGCTCGAATTATCTGTGTAAAATTTTGGGAGAGCGGAAAATCCGACGTGGGTTATTAGCCCCGCGTCGCTAATGACTGTGGGGCCCAGTTCTATTCAAATGAAGAACAGTTCCCATTTCTCCTTTTAATCTGTAATCAAATGTTGTAACAAGTATTTCTTCGTTGTTATTAGTCCAAATTTGATACTTGTTTCTATTTTTTCTAAAATCACCATCTATTCATTAATTTCATTGTTTAGTGTACATTCCGTTTGTTGAGTGATGTTTATATGCCTTATTTTGTTCTTTGTAAGTACAACATACAAATAATATTTGTTTTACACAACCATTAGTGATGGAACTTTACATTTCGTAAGCTTAAGGTGAACACAAGGTTTTGTTAAGTTTTCAAATGCATATGAGTTCGAACATGTTGCAAAGTGTGGAAAAACTTCAATGTTCAAGCAAACATTCTAGGAAACTATGTGAGAGATGAATCATTTGTACACAAGTATATTATTCCTTCATCGATACCACTTGAAATTTCGAAGACAAGTTTAGGTACCCAAATTATGTTGCCAAGTCAATTTGTAGATTTGTTTAGAGCAAATTTGATGTTAATAGAATTATTATATAATTACCATGGGGTGTAAAAACGAAATATACGAATTTTGGGCACACAAGTGTGACTGTTGATATTTTATTCAAATACTGAATGTGCAAATACGAATTGTTCGTATTTTTATGATTTTTTAGGTGTTGTTTTATGGGCTCTAATAAATCAGAGAAGCAAGTTTCATTCAAAAAAAATTGTGACACGCCCACGCGTCAGCGTCACCAGCCAATATAAAATAGATAATTGTTGCCTGCCCGCCCGGACCCAACTGCCAATAAATGCGATCCAGGTTCACTAACCATCGTCGCCAATGACACTGGCCCACGCGTCAGCGTCAGCGTCAGCAGGCTAACCTGCGTCGGCAATGACTACTCTAATAAGATCTAATTCATCACAACAGATCTCCAGTTAATCACAACAAAGGGCACGCCAGTAGTTTCATTAAACACAGTTACGCGCGTCGTTCATATTCGGCTCCTCGCTAGACAGATCCACAACGCCTGCATTCTCCCCACCGCCGCCGCCACTCGCCCCGCTCGCCTTCGCCGCTCTCTCCCCGCCGCAGTCCTGCTCTTCTCTAGCCCCACCGCTCCCTGCGTGACGATGGTGACGAGGACGTGGTTACTGGCGTGTGGACGTACGTCCAGCCAACCTAAAGACGGTTGACGCGGATCCATTGACGTCGTCCCCGTCCACGACGACGAGGCGGCCGTCTCAGGCCACGAGCCGCCGTGGATCCGGCCCCTCCGACCATCACGAGAACAACTACTTCATTCGCGATAGAGGTTAGTCCTGCTTGAACCCCCAACGCCCTTTCTCTCATCGGCCACCAAAATCGATCTGCTATATATTCATGTCAATGTGGATTAATTAGGGAGACATGCCTAGATAGTTCATCTTTAGTTGATTGACTGTGGTTTTGATTGATGGATTTTGTTACCCTAAGTCTGTGTGAATAAATTGTTGCTAACAGATGTAGTTATATGAACTGTTGAAATTCATTTTCTTGTTCCTGGTGCTACAATTTTTGCACTGTAAAATCATGAAAAGCATTGAGGATATTAGCATACTTTAATTCTGCTATGCTTTGAATGTACCAGATCGACAGTTATGCTTTGGACCTATTAGCATATACTTTAATTCTGCTATGCTCAGATCGACAATTGTGCTTTGGACCTGTTAGCATATTTTAATTCTGATGGCCACATAATGTCAATGGGAATTGCATCGCAGTGGTTTATAATGTAGTCCACCCAATCTGCTATATATTCATGTCATGGTGGATTAGGGAGACATGTCTTAATAGTTCATCTTCAATTGATTGACTGTGGATTTGATGAATGGATTTTGTTGCTCCAAGTCTATTTTGAATAAATCGTTGCTAACAAATGAAGTTATATGAAATGTTGAAATTCATTTTCATGTTCCTGGTGCTATAATTTTTGCACTCTAAATTAATGAAAAGCATACAGAATGTTAGCATACTTTAATTCTGCTATGCTTTGAATGTACCAGATCGACTGTTATGCTTTGGACCTGTTAGCATACTTTAATTCTGATGGCCACATAATGTCAGTGGGAATTGCATCGCAGTGGTTTATAAGGTAGTGACAACTAGATTGTCTTATGCTTTGTTGTGAGTGTTAATTGTTTCACTAATGTCATATATATTGTTACTGTTGGTGTCATGATGTGTTGTGAGTGTTGTTTCTACTGTCATATATAATGTCATGATCATTGCTTTATCCTCCTGTTGCATGTACATATAGAACACACATTCCATCACTGCTCAAGCTGGACAAGGAAGCAGTTGAAGGAATTTATTCTCTGCTTGGATATATAAGCATATTGTTGTGTCCCTATCAAAATGGTTAGCACATATCCTGTAACACCCTAATTTTACTAAAAATTTGGCTTTATTAAAATTTGCTAGAAACCTTGATTTGCTTAAGGAATATAAGGTTGCTTTATTTTCTTTTAGGCATTTAAAACTTTTCCAAAATAAAGTTAATGAAATATAGGAATTAATTGTGGCATTCATGCTGGTGCATTTCTTTTGTTTGCTGGAATTCAAATTCAAGTTTGAATTCCATTGTTTGAATCCCTTTCAAACCCAAACCTTAATTCCCAAACCTTAAACCCCTTACCCCTACCCCTTTCCAGCTCGCCCGCCGGCCTTCCGGCCCGGCGGGCCGGCCCGGCGGCCGGGCCGCCGCGGCCCACTCAACCCCGCGCGCGGCCCCAACCCGGCAAGCGGCCTAAGGCGCCTTGCGGCCCGGCGCCGCACCCGCCTAGCGCAAGCGGTCGCTTGAGCTTTCGGCCCAAGCCGGCCCACTTGCCGCCGCGGCCGCTCCCGCCTCCCGTGCCCCGGGTCGGCCGACCCGTGGGTCCCGCTTGTCAACCCGAGCTCGGGTCATCCCCGACCCGGACTCGACCGCGCCGCCGCCTCGGAGTCCGAGCTCCGAATGCCTCCTACGCGTGGCCCGCACGCCAAGGCCGGGTCCCTGGGCCTTTATAAGCCGTCTGCCGCCCCCTGGACGCCTACCCGCCACCACCCGAGCTAGAGCCGCCTTGCCCCGTGCACAGCCGCCACCGGAACCCTAAACCTAGGTTTCCGCCGCCGCTTTCGGTTTCCCACCGTCGACGCCTCCTCGTCGTCAAGGAGCTCGCCCTGAGACGCGCAAGGAGGTGAGGAACCCGCTGGCATCGCTTGTCTTCGTCCCTGTGCACCCAGTCGCCCTCGAAACCTCGCTGGACTTCGCCACCCTCGCCGGGCCACGCCGCCGCGTCTCCACCGCGACCGCCGCCATAGATCGCCTCACCGCCTCGTGTGTGTCATGTAGATGCCACCGGCGTCTTAATCCGTGACCGGGAACCCTAGATTAGGGTTTCGCCGGCGAGCCCGCCGCCGTTCGTCGCCGGTCGCCGCGGCCGGCCAACGCACCCGCCGCGCCCCGCCGCTTGCGCGCATCCCGCGCTGTCGGATAAGATCTGACGCCCCTGTCCAATCCCACCACCCGCAAGCCATCTCAGCCCTTGGATCTAGATTGAGTCAACCCGGTCAACTAGGTCAGAACCCCCGCCGGCCCAGCAGTTTTGCGGAAAACCCCCCAAGTTTTCCGGAATTCACAGATATACCCTTCCACCTTAGAAATTTTCTTACAGTTCAGTCCTTTTTCTTTATTTTAGCCTAGAATCTTTTCAAATCTTTACAGTTTAGTCCCTATACCTTCCCTAAGCCATAACTTGGTCGTTTTAGCTCCGATTTTAGCGTTCTTTATGTCCATGCGTTCGTCTCGAAGCGTAGATTAGTTTTATGCTACTATTTAGATCTGTTTGGTCTGTTTGATGATTGTTTCTATTTATTCTTATTGTATGCTTGTATGTGATGATTGTGGACCGTAGAGAACGATTCGTTCGAGGGATTTGAAGATCCAGTCGTGCAAGAGTTTGTGCAGCAAGGCTTTGTTGAAGGCAAGTATTCCTTGATGCATACCCGCTTGTCCTACATAATATGCATTTGAAATTCACTGTCTTTACTTTTGCGCTTGCATTAATTTGATGGGAACCTATTAAGGATCATGCCTAGTCTTTTACTACCTTTACCTTGATACCGGGTTTATCAAATTAATCTTGTGGTAGCTATTACTTAGCATGCTCAACTTGGACTGGTATTAATCAAACTTGGTTACTTTTATCATTCTATGTTCCGTTTATGTTCTTTACTTTTCAAGACCACTTTAATATGTTAATCGGAACATGGAGAACCACCCAGGAAAACAGTACAACCACAAGAACTAATGGGCAATGGTCTTGGCTGAATAATTAGGAACTTTAGCTTGGGATGATCTTACCTGATAAGGATAAGGGATCGGCGGTACCGTGGGGTATAGACTCGCTCTAGCAGGGGGTTAGGTGAGTTATTCTTTTTATGGTGGGGTATCGACCTGCTATGGGACTTTATACCTTGCTAACTGATCCGAACCTTGTGGGTCATAACTTGCTAGGGAACCTTTGCAAAGGCCATGTAGCGTCCCTATGCAATCACACCTCGGTAGTGTGGTATGGTGCCTTGCAAACACCGCATGGTTGGGTCCAAAGTTCTTCGGAACTTTTAGGCTACTTGTGGGTAAAGATGTACAACCTCTGCAGAGTGTTAAACTAATTGATTAGCCGTGCTCACGGTCAAGAGCGGCCTGGACACTCACATGACTAAATTATGGAACTTTAATGTTTAATTGTTGTTTTATTCTTTATTTATGATGCTCATATCTTGTTAATTGGGTTGGTATGAACTTACACTCTTTAGTAATCAGGTTGCTAATAAAACTTGATCCACTAAAATGCTTAACTGCTTGAACCTTAGCCATCCACCATATGGCCTTGCATGTTATGTTGTTCTCTCTCTTTGAGTACGTCATGTGCTCACGCTTGTTTATTCTCTTGCATCTACAATACCCGGATTTTTTGCTCGGACCGGGAGAACTTTGAAGATATTCCGGGAGATTTCCGGGAGTTCTAGGTGTGCGTAGTCTTCGATCAGGTTTACCGTGGAGGCATTTTGTCCGTCGCGAGAACTCATTATTTAAGATTCGTTTAAGACTATGGTTTGTAATAACTCTTTATTCGTGTGGCACTATTTTTGGTATTCATTATGTCTAAGCGTGTGTGTAACTTGATCCCGGCGCACACGTGATCAATGCATTCGGTTTTGCCTTTAAAGCTCGGGTGTGACAGAGTGGTACCGAGTTGTGTTGATTTGTAGGAACGCTAGCCTAGATAGAAATGGTCGAATTAAGGATTTTATGATCATAGAAGCTTTCTCTTACATGCTTGCTTTACTTCTATTAACCTTACTCTTGCCTTTTTGCCTTACTCTTGAGCTATCTGCATTCTTTACCTTGTGCTTGCTTTAGCTCTCATCCTTTTTGTCTTACCATCTATCTCATTCTGCACTGCACTACAGATGGTTCGCAGTTTGAAGACCTCTCTTGCTGGAGCTGTTCACCAGTATGCCCCGCAAGAACAGTACAATGACTTGCATGATGGAGACACCGATGAGGAGATTGAGATGGAGCCTGCACCTATGGTCTTCCCTAACCTTATCATGGTACCTGATGATGAGGAGGATCCAGAGGAGATGATCCCAGAGGAGGATTAGCCAGCTGAACAGCCCAACCTAGAGGAGAAAGCACCAGGAGAAGATCAGGATCACCTTGATCAAGAGATGGAGGAAGGACAACAAGAGCAAGAGCAAGAAGAGGAAGCTGAGGAAGCGATCTGGGAAGTGTACCGCTACATAGCTGATGGAGTAGGCATTCCCATGGAAGACCACCTGCGAGCTATGGTACTCCGCTTGAGCTATGATAAGGCCCCTGTCTACCATTGTGAGCTATGGACTCATCCGTGGTTCGAGCCCCAGTGGGAAGTTGCTGCCATCCTGGAGGAATACATTCCATGCCGTGGAGTGAAGGTGTCCAAGCATCATGATGTGGCTCACAGGACTACTATGGACGCTGGTATAGCAGAGTCAGCTCGGAGGGTGCTCTATGTGCTCTCTCACAAGGAGCGTGACAGGTTGGAGGATACCCACTGCCGTTACACACCTTTCAGAGCCAGTGGGGAAGCCAAGACCTACATCGCCCCAGCACCGGCCTATGAAGGAACGCTGAACAATGTCCGGAGTCTACTTGCAGCTGTGAACACCGCATTGGACGATGCAAACAACACTCTATATGTGGCACAACAGCAGATTTTCACTCTGGAGACGCAGAGGCGTGCTTAGAAGCTTCACTTCAAAACAGGGAGCAGCCAGATGCTCATGAACCCACAGAAGGATGTACCTCCCCGTCGCCCAAGAGGCCACACTACGACTCCCCTAACGCCCACACAGATGCCATGGCAGAAGATAGCCCTTAGGTTTAAGTTAAGAATAGGATCTTTTTGTAATCGCTAGTAGACGATCGGTAAAGTGTGTTTAGTTTAGAAGTGTGGTTGAATGCTTGGTCTTGTGCTTAATGTTTGAGCTGGATTTTTGTTTGAGTGCAATGTGTTGTGGAGGGATGACCACAACGACATTGGTTTAGTAGTAAGTTTGTGGGGGTCAACTTTCAGTCTCAATCAATTATCTATCTTAATCCTTGTGTCCCTTAAGTTTTTCCTTAATGCAAATCCGAGAGCTCTAAATCTGTTCGCGCAGCTTTCTGAGTCAGCTGCACTGTTTTAATTGTATCTCGAGCTACAGAACTCCGATTGCAGTAAAACCAATTGGAAAAGTTCAGAAATTTCGTGACTGATTTTCTTTGAAAAATTCAGAATATTTGGATGGATAATCAGAGAGTTATGACTGAAACATTACAGCCTCACGAATCTGTCTGAAACATTACAGCCTCACGAATCTGTTAAACACTGCTGAACTACCTGACTTGTTTATTTTATAACCAGAGTTACACAACTCCGATTGAGGTGATTCTAGTTGTAGTGGTTTTGTAATTTCATTACCTTTTATCAGTCCAAAATCCATAATTTTTGGTTACCCACACTGAGAGCTATGCCTGATTGTTTGGAGTCCACAGAATCTGTCTTATCTAAACATCATTGCTATCTTATCTTTCTGAGTTTAACCCTTGGTGCAATCATCTAAAGTAATGTCCCTAACACTCAGATGGTGAACACCATGTCAGGATCAGGTGTTGATCAACCAGCAGGAAGAGCACCCCAGCCAGTACAAATGGATCCCGCTATGCAGCAGTTCCTGGAGGCACAGACCCAGCTCCTCCAGAACCTGACCAACACCGTGACAAACCTGCAAGCCCAGGTCAATAATCCACCGGTGCAGCCACCGGCACCTCGCAACAAGCACCGGGAGTTTATGAGTCACCACCCTCCCGTGTTCACTCATGCCGCTGATCCACTTGAAGCTGAAGATTGGCTGAAGACAAGGCTTGAAGATGCTCACTACCCGTCGGTGTGACGACAGAGAGAAGGTCATGTATCTTTGCGAGACGACTTCAAGGATCTGCAGCCGCTTGGTGGGATGCGTACTCTGCCGCTCATGCCGCCCCGGACACTATCACCGGGAAAAGTTTACCACCAACTTCAGGAGCCATCACATACCCTCTGGAGTCATGAAGATCAAGAAGAAGGAGTTCCTTTCTCTGAAGCAGGGAGGATGTCAGTGGCTGAGTACAGAGACAAGTTCACTGAGTTGTCTCGCTATGCAGCTGAGGAGGTAGCAGAAGACAGGAAGAAGCAGGAGTTGTTCCTGGATGGATTAGCTGGTTCGCTGCAGTACCAGCTCATGTCCTATCCTTTCCCCAACTTCCAGCAGCTAGTTGATGCTGCCATCTGCTTGGAGCACAAGCGCAAGGAGCTCGGAGAGCAGAAGAGGAAGGCCGCCAGCTCTGGGCAGTTTGAGAGTACATCTCGCCCGCGCTTCAACCCACCGCCGAACACCCCGTTCCGCTTTGGGGGACCTGGTGGAAACTTTGGGCAGCAACAGTCCCAACGTCCTGCTCAGCAGTTTTAGCGTCCTGTTCCTCAGACTCCACGCCTAGTTTCCCAGCAGAGTCAGCAGAGAGCTCCAGTTGGCACACCTGTGAGGTCCGTAGCACCTCCTAATCCTGCTACCACTACTTGCTTCAAGTGCGGAGAGCTTGGTCACTATGCCAATGCTTGCCCAAAAAGGAACCCTCCACACACCCCAGTGCAGAACCAGCGGCAGACAAGGAGCGGAAGTTAGACCCCGCAGACCAACAAAGGACAACAGAGCTATGCACGAGGCAAGGCATTGCACGTTGATGCTGAAGTCGCCCAGGAGAACCCCAGAGTAGTGCTCGGTATGTTTCTAGTCAACTCTACTCCTGCCTAAGTTTTGTTTGATTCTGGAGCATCCCATTCTTTCATTACATCACAGTTCGTAGCTCAACATAATATACCCATCAGTCCCATGTCTCGCCACATGTTAGTTACCTCACCTGGGGGGAATTGAAAGCCATATATAAATGTGACAACGTCCATCTCAAGATTGTGGGCGAGAGATTTCCGTGCCAATCTTATAATCTTGGATTCAAAGGGGATTGATGTGATGCGGGAATGGGATGGTTGATTGCGTGTGATGCGGTGATACAGGTGTGCTAAGAGATTAGTCCTTCTTACGAGTCCAAATTTCGGTGAAAGGTTTGAGTTTGCGGCGGATCCCGCACCATCAAACGCCAGTGCTGTGAATAAGCTTGATGGAGCAGCCTTGGAAGATATACGAGTGGTGTGCGATTACCCTGATGTGTTTCCTGAGGAGTTGCCAGGTATGCCCCCTGACCGAGATGTTGAGTTCGTTATTGATCTTTTGCCTGGTACTGCTCCTATCTCTAAGCGCCCATATAGAATGTCCAGGTGATCAGTTACAAGAACTTAAAGCTCAGATTAAAGAATTAATGGGTGAAGGGTTCATTCATGCTAGTTCATCACCTCGGGGAGCACTAGTTATCTTTGTGGGTAAGAAAGATGGCACACAGAGGATGTGTGTTGATTACAGGTCTCTTAATGATGTTACCATCAAGAACAAGTATCCTCTCGCCACGTATTGAAGACTTGTTTGATCAGATGAGAGGAGCTAAAGTGTTTTCTAAGATCGATCCGCGATCCGGATATCATCAGTTGAAGATTAGGCCTTCGGATATTCCTAAGACAGCTTTTACTACCAGGTACGGACTTTATGAGTACACAGTTATGTCCTTTGGGTTAACCAATGCACCTGCCTACTTCATGTACCTGATGAACAAGATCTTTATGGAGTATCTGGACAAGTTTGTTGTGGTATTCATTGATGACATTTTGATCTACTCCAAGAATGAGGAAGAGCATGAGGAGCATTTGAGGCTCGTGTTACAGAAGCTAAGAGAGCATGAGTTATATGCAAAGTTTAGCAAGTGTGAGTTCTGGCTCAAGGAAGTGTCTTTTCTGGGTCATATAATCACCAACGGAGGTATTGCGGTAGATCCAAGCAAGGCCAGTGATGTGTTGAAGTGGGAAGCCCCTCGTACAGTGTCTGAGATCAGGAGTTTCCTTGGACTCGCTAGTTACTACCGTTGGTTTATTGAAGGATTCTCCAAGATTGTGAAGCCTCTCACCACATTTCTAGAGAAGGATAGGGAGTTCAAATGGACCAGTGCATGTCAGTCCAGTTTCGCAGAATTAAAGAAGCGATTAACCACAACACCTGTTCTAGTGATGCCTGATCTACAGAAGAGCTTTGACATCTATTGTGATGCATCTCGACAAGGTCTGGGATGTGTGTTGATGCAAGAAGGTCACGTTATAGCCTATGCATCTCGCCAGTTGAGGAAACATGAGTTGAACTATCCTACGCATGATTTTGAGTTAGCAGCAGTAGTTCATGCATTGAAGATTTGGAGACACTACATTATGGGAACTAAGTGTCAGATCTATACTGATCACAAGAGTCTGAAGTATATCTTCACTCAGAAGGATCTCAATCTGAGACAGCGTCGTTGGTTAGAGTTGATCAAAGACTATGATTTGGAGATTCACTATCATCCTGGTAAAGTGAATCTGGTTGTTGACCCTTTGAGTCGGAAGGGCCATACTAACATGGCTATGGTTATCCAGTTTCCTGATGAGTTGGTAAAAGAGTTTGAAAGGCTCAACTTGAAAGTGGTTGCACATGCAGAGGGAGTGACTTTGGAAGTGCAGTCCACTCTAGAGCAGGAGATACATAAGTGGCAGTTAGAGGATGCTGGAATACAGAAAATCAAGAAGAGTATGAAACAAGGAGAAGCCCCAGATTTCACAGAAGATGAGCAAGGAACCGTGTGGTTTAAGAACCGGTTGTGTGTACCAGAGACAGGAGATCTCAGAGAGACTATCTTGAGAGAAGCTCACGACTCAGCTTACTCTATCCATCCAGGCAGTACTAAGATGTACCAGGATCTCAAGCAGAGGTATTGGTGGTACGGTATGAAGAGAGATGTGGCCGCACATGTGGCTTTGTGTGACACTTGCCACCGGGTTAAGGCTGAACATCAGAGACCCGCTGGTTTGCTTCAACCATTAAAGGTGCCCGAGTGGAAGTGGGAAGAGATCGGAATGGACTTCATAGTGGGTTTACCTCGAACCCGAGATGGTTATGATTCGATTTGGGTCATTGTGGATCATTTGACCAAGGTAGCTCACTTCATTCCGGTGAAAACTACGTATACAGGAGCTAAGTTGGCGGAGCTATACATGTCCAGGATTGTGTGTTTGCATGGTGCACCGAAGAAGATCGTGTCAGATAGAGGTACCCAGTTCACTTATCGTTTCTGGGGGAAGTTGCATGAGTCTCTGGATACTAAGTTAAATTTCAGCTCGGCTTATCATCCACAGACAGATGGACAGACAGAGAGAACCAATCAGATCCTAGAAGACATGCTGAGAGTCTGTGCGCTTAAGCATCGTGGTAGTTGGGATAAGAGCTTGTCGTACGCGGAGTTCTCTTATAACAACAGCTACAAGCCAGTCTCAAAATTTCAACCTTTGAGGCCTTGTATGGAAGGAAGTGTAGAACTCCATTATACTGGAGTGAGACAGGCGAAAGGCGTTATTTCGGGCAGACATCATCAGAGAAGCAGAAAAACAAGTTCAGATCATCAGAGAGAATCTGAGGATTGCTCAGTCTAGACATAAAAGTTATGCAGATGGTAAACGAAGGGATGTGGTCTTTCAGGAAGGTGACTATGTGTACCTAAAGGTATCGCGTATCAGAGGTTTGCGTCGATTCAGAGTTAAAGGGAAGTTGTCACCTCGGTTTGTCGGACCTTTCAGGATCCTTGAGAGAGTGGGAGAAGTGGCTTACAGGTTGAAGTTGCCAGTCCAGCTAGCTGATGTGCATGATGTATTTCATATCTCTCAGTTGAAGAAGGGTTTTGGTCCTCATGACAAGGAGCCGTTACCCTTGGATGATCTAAACATTAAAGAGGATCTCACTATCGTCGAACACCCTATTCGGATATTGGAAACTATGACAAGGGTCACCAGGAATAGTGTGATCAAGATGTGCAAATTGCAGTGGAGTAATCATGCAGAGGATGAGGCAACATGGGAAAGAGAGGATGAGCTGAAGGCAGAGTTTCCAGATCTTTTTCCCAATCTGTCCGAATCTCGAGGACGAGATTTTTCTTAAGGGGGGTAGGATTTGTAACACCCTAATTTTACTAAAAATTTGTCTTTATTAAAATTTGCTAGAAACCTTTATTTGCTTAAGGAATATAAGGTTGCTTTATTTTCTTTTAGGCATTTAAAACTTTTCTAAAATAAAGTTAATGAAATATAGGAATTAATTGTGTCATTCATGCTGGTGCATTTCTTTTGTTTGCTGGAATTCAAATTCAAGTTTGAATTCCATTGTTTGAATCCCTTTCAAACCCAAACCTTAATTCCCAAACCTTAAACCCCTTACCCCTACCCCTTTCCAGCTCAGCCCGCCAGCCTTCCAGCCCGGCCCACAGCCCGCCCGCCAGCCAGGCCGCCGCGCCCCCGCTCAACCCCGTCCTGCGACCCCAACCCAAAGAACCGGCCTAAGCCGCCTTGCAGCCCACCGCCGCACCCGCCTAGCACAAGCGGCCGCTTGAGATTTCGGCCCAAGCCGGCCCACTTGTCGTCGCGCAGCCGCTCCCGCCTCCCGCGCCCTGGGTCGCTAACCCGTGGGTCCCGCTGGTCATCCCCGAGCTCGGGTCGTCCCCGACCCGGACTCGACCGCGCCGCCGCCTCGGAGTCCGAGCTCGCAGCATCCTCCGCGTGGCCGGACGCCAAGGCCGGGTTCCGGGCCTTTATAAGCCGTCGGCCGCCCCCTGGACCGCCTACCCGCCGCCACCCGAGCCTGAGCCGCCTTGCCCCGTGCACAGCCGCCACCGGAACCCTAACCCTAGGTTTCCGCCGCCGCTTTCGGTTTCCTGCCGTCGACGCCGCCTTGTCGTCAAGGAGCTCGCCCTGAGACGCGCAAGGAGGTGAGGAACCAGCCGGCATCGCTTGTCTTCGTCCCCGTGCACCCCGTCGCCCTCGGAACCTCATCGGACTTCGCCACCCTCGCCGAGCGGCGCCACTGCGTCTCCACCGCGACCGCCGCCCTAGATCGCCTCGCCGCCTCGCGTGCGTCACGTAGATGCCACCCGCGTCTCAATCTGTGACCGGGAACCCTAGATTAGGGTTTCGCCGGCGAGCCCGCCGCCGTTCGCCGCCGGACGCCTCCGCCGGCCAACGCACCCCGCCGCCCCGCCGCTTGCGCGCATCTCGCGCCGTCGGATTAAGATCCGACGCCCCTGTCCAATCCCACCACCCGCAAGCCGTCTCAGCCCTTGGATCTAGATCCAACGGATCTAGATCGAGTCAACCCGGTCAACTAGGTCAGCCGCCGGCCCAGGAGTTTTGCGGAAAACCCCCCAAGTTTTCCGGAATTCACAAATATACCCTTCCACCTTAGAAGTTTTCTTACAGTTCAGTTCTTTTTCTTTATTTTAGCCCAGAATCTTTTCAAATCTTTACAGTTTAGTCCCTATACCTTCCCTAAGCCATAACTTGGTCGTTTTAGCTCCGATTTTAGCGTTCTTTATGTCCATGCGTTCGTCTCGAAGCGTAGATTAGTTTTATGCTACTGTTTAGATCTGTTTGATCTGTTTGGTGACTGTTTCTTATTTATTCTTATTGTATGCTTGTATGTGATGATTGTGGACCGTAGAGAACGATTTGTTCGAGGGATTTGAAGATCCAGTCGTGCAAGAGTTTGAGCAGCAAGGCTTTGTTGAAGGCAAGTATTCCTTGATGCATACCCGCTTGTCCTACATAACATGCATTTAAAATTCACTGTCTTTACTTTTGCGCTTGCATTAATTTGATGGGAACCTATTAAGGATCATGCCTAGTCTTTTACTACCTTTACCTTGATACCAGGTTTATCAAATTAATCTTGTGGTAGCTATTGCTTAGCATGCTCAACTGGGATTGGTATTAATCAAACTTGGTTACTTTTATCATTCTATGTTCCGTTTATGTTCTTTACTTTTCAAGACCACTTTAATATGTTAATCGGAACATGGAGAACCACCCAGGAAAACAGTACAACCACAAGAACTAATGGGCAATGGTTTTGGCTGAATAATTAGGAACTTTAGCTTGGGATGATCTTACCTGATAAGGACAAGGGATCGGCGGTACTGTGGGGTATAGACTTGCTCTAGCAGGGGGTGGGGTGAGTTATTCTTTTTATGGTGGGGTATCGACCTGCTAGGGGACTTTATACCTTGCTAACTGATCCGAACCTTGTGGGTCATAACTTGCCAGGGAACCTTTGTAAAGGCCATGTAGCATCCCTATGCAATCACACCTCGGTAGTGTGGTATGGTGCCTTGCAAACACCGCATGGTTGGGTCCAAAGTTCTTCGGAGATTTTACGCTACTTGTGGTTAAAGATGTACAACCTCTGCAGAGTGTTAAACTAATCGATTAGCCGTGCTCACGGTCAAGAGCGGCCTGGACACTCACATGACTAAATTATGGAACTTTAATGTTTAATTGTTGTTTTATTCTTTATTTATGATTCTCATATCTTGTTAATTGGGTTGGTATGAACTTACACTCTTTAGTAATCAGGTTGCTAATAAAACTTGATCCACTAAAATGCTTAACTGCTTGAACCTTAGCCATCCACCATATGGCCTTGCATGTTATGTTGTTCTCTCTTGCTGAGTACGTCATGTGCTCACGCTTGTTTATTCTCTTGCATCTACAATACCCGGATTTGCTGCTCAGACTGGGAGAACTTTGAAGATATTCCAGGAGATTTCCAGGAGTTCTAGGTGTGCGTAGTCTTCAGTCAGCTGCCTGTGGAGGCATTTTGTCCGCTGCGAGAACTCATTATTTAAGATTCGTTTAAGACTATGGTTTGTAATAACTCTTTATTTGTGTGGCACTATTTTTGGTATTCATTATGTCTAAGCGTGTGTAACTTGATCTTGGCGCACACGTGATCAATGCATTCGGTTTTGCCTTTAAAACTGGGTGTGACAGAGTGGTACCTCCAGTGCATCATCACAGCCCATAGTCGGTGAACCTTCTTCACAGGGTCACTCAGCACAGACTGTTGCTAGTACTTGATCCCGCGGGTCAAGAACACAAACCAAATGGCCAAAAGACAAGTTGACTGCAACTAGACTTGATGCCAATTTTTGGCCTACCCTAGATGCTGCGAGGGATAGATTTGTATTGGTCTGTGGTCTCATTGCTCGGGAGAGGGTGTCAATCAACAAGGCTGTTGATGATCTCTCACCAATTGAGAAGGGCCATCTGTTTACAGTTTTAGAAGAAAAGCTAGATTACCCAGCCAATCTGGAAGAATCTGTTCGCAAAAAGGCCGTTAAGGCAGCTATATCACAGATTGGAACCTTGCAACGGTGGTTCAAGGCCCATTTAAGAAAAAAATATGTGAGTGAAGAGGAGACTCCTTTGTGAAGAATGCCTTTTGCAGCAACAAGACTGGGACATGTTTGTGTAGGAAACCAATTCTACTTCATTTCAGCAATTGAGCCAGGAGATGAAACAAAAGAGAGCATTGGATAATAAGCCACACAAAATGGGCAGAAAAGGTTATCGTGGTAAAAGGAAAGAGTAAGAGGAGGAGGATGCAAAGCTCGCTTCCGAAGGAAAACAGAACCCTTGGGACCAATTTCCTGGACGTTTGAGACCTTATCTGCGGGCAAGGGTAGGGAAGAAAAAGAACAATACTAGAGAGGAAGCGGAGGCATAACATTCAGTAACCCTGCAGTGGTGGGGGTAGCAGATAGGGTGAAAACACTTGCAGCTCAGGGTAGTGATGGTTCTTTATCTGGGGTTAGGAAGGATGATATCCTCACCAAAGCACTTGAGACTCCAGAGCATCGAGGTCGGGTCTGAGGTGTGTCTAGTTCACTTGGCTTGGGTAAAGGGTTTGGTGAAGAGTTCGCTAGAATGTGCAGGAAGAAGAGGAACAAGAGGTCTGATGCTCATGATGTGATGCCGGACAAAACATTTAAATCAATTGTCCATGCTCTAAGTCTATCAGGCATCAACATACCCAAAAATGCACTTCTTCCTTCCCAATTACCAGCGCCTGTGAGTAGCAGCGAGGAAGAAGATGTGCATGACAGCGAGGAAGAGCATGCGCATGTCAGGGAGGAAGATGGCAGAGAGCAAGATCATTGGAATGCCAACAGTGACGAAGCGAATGAAGTGCACAGTGATAGTCGATCACCTATGCTGGACACAATAGATAAGCTGACAGAGCCAACCGTGTGCAGCCTTTTGGATGGCATCGTGGAGCTCGGACTAGCGAAAGTCTTTCCATCTCAAAAGGCTTGCCATTCAGTACAGGTGCAGGATGGGTATGTTGTGGTGCAACCTACTTATGTGTGGGCCAATACGAGTCAATACCCTCTGCCTGTACCAATTGATGAGGGTGACGTAGCAACCCTAGCTGCAGCTCTCATTCAAAGGATCCAATGGCCAAAGGACAAGATCATTATACCACCCATGACGAGACATCCCAACCCTGAAGCCGCAACAGGTAGCAGGGGTACAACATCAGATGGAGGTACTGCAGCTCAGTGTCAGCAAGAGAAGGCTCAACAGTAGCAGCAACAGTAGTAGATCAGCAAAACTATACAGCAGGAGCGTCGACAACAACCAAAGGAGGAGCCCAGGCAAACTCTGCCTAAGCAGCAGTTGCAACTTGAGGATAATCAATAGACAAAACAGCAGCCTCTCCAGCAGCAGGAGCGTCGACAACAGCAGGAGGAGCCCAGGCAAACTACGCCTAAGCAGTAGCTGCAACATGAGGATAAGCAACAGACGAAACAGCAGCCTCTCCAGCAGGAGGAGGAGGAGCGCAGGCAATCTCCCCTAAGCGGCGGATGCAACAAGTACGGCGGCCTGCTCGCAAGGGAGGAGCCCGGGCAATCTCCCTCTGCAGAAGGGGAACCGGACCGAGAAACCTCGTCTAAAGATGGGATTCTTAACCGTGTTAATGGGACGAACGAGGACCGACCAAAATACAAGCCTGGTGCACCTATGTTGTCAGAAGCAAATGTAAAGGCTGCTGGACCAAATTGTGCCAAGTTTCATGCTTATGTCATGGAACACAGTAAGGATAAACTTGCCTTTCCGGCAAAGGTGGATCAAGACTACTTTAAAGGTGGTTGTGGTGCTTTAATGTTAAACATTGAATTCAGTAGCGTGTTTAACCTTATAACCCTGGCTTCTCTAGATGTTACCTTCATGAGGTTGTGGACATTGTAAGTCCTTTACAACCTAAAAAGGTATTTCTTTAATTTTGACTGCAAAGTTCATGCATGCTAACAATTTGATTTTTTGTAGGAAAATGATGGACAAGGAAGCAGAGAAGCAGATCAGTGTTGGGTTTTTAGATCCATATTTGTTTACTTCAACAAATATTCTCAGTGTTCTCAGCAAGTTGGCAAAGAAATCTCAAATGCAATGATGAACAACTATTACGTGGTGGGTGCCTACTGCACTAGCCACTGGGTAACAGTGATCATCTGTATGAAGTTCAAAGAGGTTTGGTATCTAGATTCTGCTAAACAACATCCCCCGCTAAAGTTCCCAGACCTCCAAAATGTTTTGAACTGGTCAGTTTCTTGTAGGTTTTGTTCACAAAAATTCAATCTCTTAGTGTTTCTAATTGGTATTGCTGACCATGCAGGGCCTTTGGTACAGTATTTTTTGTTCACAAAAAATCAATCTCTTAGTGTTTCTAATTGGTATTGCTGATCATGCAGGGCCTTTGGTGATGCACAGGACAGAGTGACGAAAGGAAAGAAAAAAGCCAAAAGCCACACTCAAGCACAAAACAAATCTCGCTGTAAGACCGAGGTTTTTTATGGTCCCTTCTTACCTATTTGGTACTGCATTAACTTGTCATTTTGGTACCTCGATGCAGTGTGCTCAGCAGCCACAGGGGTCCCTTTTGTGTGGATTCCATGTGGCATTCCATATGTTAAGACTACTCGATGACATACCTGACATCAAGAAGGCTGTTGTAAGTAGATAATAATGCTCAACCTTGTCTCTTCTCATATTATCCATCTGATTTTAAAAAATGATTTCTACTTCTATTCTCATAAATGATTGTATTTTGCAGGATTTCAAACCTCCTGTAGATGTTTCCACAAAAGATGTAAAGCGTGTCCGGGAGATGTTGTGCGAGTACATTATTAAGGAAACCATCGACCGAAAGGGCAAGTTCTACAGTGGTGCACCGTGAGTTTATTGTGACCAGAAACTTGAAACTCATTCATTCTTCTTTAGTCAGTTGTTGTTGTCTGAGAAAACTGCTTGGCTTGCTTGGTTGGGGTCAGATACTGCCTGGTTCAGGCAGTTTTCTCATGACTCCATCCAAACAAGCCCTGATGAGTGTAACTTGAAACTTGATGTGATCCTAGCTTGTCTATAAATGTGATTTTGCTTTGCCTATATCTGTGATATGAGAATGTGTTTGTGATGTCTCCTTGCTGTGGTGGTCGCCATATCCGGTCGCTTCCGAGATGCCGCCGGCAACCGGGCAGGTTACTGTAGGGGTGGCCGCCGTATCTGTAACAGGCGTTAATTAAAGCTCGTTACAAACACTGATCAGTGAGTAACAGGCTTCATTCGGAAAGACCGTTACAAAATATTGACATAAAATTAGCACCTCACGCCAAGCACACAGCAAACCGAATCAGCTGGCTTCACACACGTGGCCCGGGCGTTGAATCTGGAAGCGTGTCAGTCAATTTTCCCTGAAACTGACAAAGGATGAAAATAGTCAGATAAAACCTGGAACTTGCCAGGTGGTACGAGACAGTTCCGTATTTATGGATATGAAGCCAGTTAGAACGACATATAGCTATAAACAAGCTATCTGTCAGCAATTTAAACATCATTCGGCAATTGATAGAAGCATGTAAATAAAGTACTGCCGAATACGTGATGTAAGCATGATGAAAAAATCGGTCTTCATTTAAACAACGTTACAGTGCGTAACCATAACTGATTATCCAAGATAAAGCATGATAAAATAAATAAAAGCGAAAAGTAATCATGAATTTGCAATAAGCAAGCATGCATAGGCCAAAAGCACTAGTCTACCGCATGTCTAGGTACTTTCAAACCCGTCGAGCACGACATCAGACAAGTTAATCCACCGCATGATACGACTTGTTTGAAATCACACCACCAACCAAGAATAGATCAATCCACCGCATGATACAATCTAAACATGGAAGGCTAAAAGCATACATTGTTTAAAGCAAGCTCATGAACACGTTTCACTCGTGATGGAATTACCGAATACAGTTGTACAACCGAATCGGGTTCCGTGGAGAAGGAACAAACCATTCAAGGTTGACAAGCTTGAACGCGCAACACATGACAATCTAGATTGATTCGAATTCGACTATTGAAGAACGCATTAACTCAAACGTCACATCAAGCCAAAGATTTAGGCATGCAACACATGGATCTCAAACAAGATAAAGCCGAATCTACTCAATCTAAATTGGGCAATAAGAGTGTTACAAGAATTTAAACATAAAAGAGTAAAATTCAAAGAAACACACGATAACTTAATGAATCTATTAGATCTTGCCAAATATAATAGAGCCGATAACTAGCTCCAAGCTAGATCTTAGCCTACCGCATGACTGATGATCCAACAAGGAAACCTTCTTGAACCAAGCTTAAATCCACCGCATGATACTAAGCATGGTAACAAGACTACTTGCATCACGGTCTAAATTCACCGCATGATACTAGACATGATACAAGGTTGCCGGTACTTATGGAGGTCGACAGATCGATGGCTCCTCTCGAAGAACTCGACGACTCGACTAGAAGGACTCGAAAGTTGGCACGGGGCCGGTTTGTTGTGAAATTGTTCGATGCTTATTACAAACACTAAGGGTTTATATTTATACCCTGTCTCTAACACGACTCCTAGTCGACCACGATTACAACATTTACTGTCTAAAATTAATACCATGGCGTCATGTCCGTCTCGTACCCATCATCAATTCATCTCTTTCCTTACATTCAATCCACATCATCATGCATTCCCCAATGCTTTTCGCTTTCACCCGTGGAAAAGTCCTTCTGCTGAACGACGACGTACTCCCGACCGCAGACGCCTCTACCGAAGGCTTTGAGAAAAAACTTCTGCCGAATGATACTCTTCTGCCAAATTCGGCCCACATGTCAGTTTCTTTCCTGTACCAATTTTTGGTGTTAACATATGCCCCTTCAATTATGGGATAAAAGGTGATTTTATTCCGGAATTGACCATAAATACCCAACGTCTCCAGGTCGAATTTGTTTAACACCCGTTCTTTCCTCCTTCAAACCGTTGGAGCTTTCGCCTAGATCCAAACCCTAGCTCATCAACTTTGCAAGCTTTAACCTTCAAATGGCGAACCAAGACCAATCTCTTCAGGTAAATCCTATTTTCCTCAAGCTCACTCAGTATCCTTTTTTCTCAAATCCCATCTCAAATTTTCCTTTTGCCCCCTTTTATTTTGTTAGGCTCTAGCTGCCGAAATCTTGATTCCTGTCGAGGACCAATCGGTATCTTATCTCCTCGGACCCGTAGGGATTTCTGATCCTTCTGAGTTCATTGCAGCTGAATCTCAAAGGATTCCCTTCAAGACATCACTTACAAAACCCCACGAGTGGCAGGACACTTTCAAGAACTGGCCTCTGCCCCCAATTGCAGGCTGCAGAAATTGGTATAAAAGGATACTTGATGATGACAACCCCAAGACCAAAAACTGGGACAACCTTCGTATTTCTCATTACTTAGAATTGTCCCTAGCCGAAACACCCAAGAATGAGAGTCTCTTAATTGCAGCATGCCATTTTTGGTCTAACGGCGCAAATGCCTTCCTTTTTGTCCATGGGCCAATGTCTCCTACCCTGGCCGATGTTTACATGATAACCGGCCTGAAAATCACAGGAACTGTGTATCCATAAAAGTACAAGGGCTCCTCCAAGCAAACAGGAGTGAAAACAGGAGTTGGATATAAGAGATATATCCAAAACCATATGTCTGACGACCCTCTGACCGATGTTGAATACAGAGCCTTTCTGAATATGTGGCTATGTAGATTTATCTTATGTGGCAAAGCCAATGAGCCAACCCTGAACCATATTGTGATGGCTGAACACCTGGCTGCTGGTACATCCATTCCTCTTGGAAAGTACCTTCTAGGAAGTGTGTACCATATGCTTCATCAAACCACCTATCTGATGTACACCAGCAAAAAGATCCCCTGCGTCAATGGCCCTTGGTGGTTTGTTCAGATGTGGCTGCAATTATATATGCACCAGATTGTTGCCATTGACCTCAACAATCGACACTTCCCTTCAACTAACTACAAGGAAGGAGAAAACCAGAGCACCAAAGGCTGCCAAACTTATGGAGAAGCTACTTCCATTGTGTCTATTAACAAAGACATTGGCCAGCTATTTCAGCTCTTCTTCAGAGGTTTTGCCAATCCTCTCTGGTTCCCATACCTGGATAATGACAACCTGACTCTTCCTTGTGAATTCAGTTTTGAAACTAGATGTAATGATGCTCATTCCATAGCAATCTTCAATGCCTCCATTCATCCTTGTATCATGCCAGCAGAATTTTGTGGAGGAAGGTTGGTTCAGAGTACCTTTGAGTACTATCAGCCAAACATGATGGCCAGACAGTTAGGATGTGGCCAAGTGCCCCCAAGATTATTCCTCTATGAATTTCTCAAACCCAGAAAGGACATCAAAGAATCCTTAGAAGCAAGAAGGATTTTTGAGTATAAATGCAGCACAACTTTTTATGCACCAAAGCCCTTTGTGCCAACAACACTTGCTCATCCTTCCTTCATCTTTTGGCGGCAAGAGCTTCATGATCACATTTTCAACATGCCAGTTCACCCTCTCTGTCTTGAATTAATGCCTGACTTTCAGCCAACTTCAAAGGTAATATACTTATCTCCCTTTCTCACATCCGTTCTTAATCATATTCCTCCTTACTGATTATGATTCTGTCATTTTGTAGGACATAGTACCTGCCCCACTTGCCAGGACTATCACTTATAAGATCGAAGGCCCAACCTCTGCTTTGGGATGTCGATCTCCCACTCTGGCTCAACTGATGTCTAGACATGCCACGCTAGATCCAGCTCTCATCAAGCCAACTTCTGACAAAAGAAAAGCCCCATCTCTGGTTGCTCCTCCAGCTGTTAAGAAGAAAAGAACAAGCAAAAACTACTTATTCAGGTCAGAACCCTTTCCTTTCTGAACATAATGCCATTCTTCATTTCTGATCATTTTTATCTCTACATGATTTCAGACCAGAACTCAGCCACCAATGGTCGTTACAAATTTTGCAAATGTTTCATCAACTGGTAAAATTTTCACCATGTCTTTCCTTAATCATTTTTCTTCATTGGCACTTATCCTCTACTTGTTCAGTCGCAGAGGAAACTTTGGTGAGCCAAACTATGGGGAGTTCTTCTCCTCAGCATGATTCAATTCCAGCCTCACCAAGGATCCAACCATCTTCTCCTCAACCAGAAGTTTCAGCTTCACCAAGAAATTGTCCAGTTTCTCCTCAGCCAGACATACAAGTGCCTTCCCTTGAGCCTGAAAAGCTTCCTTCCCCCATTCAGGAAGCTAGGAATGATGTCAGTAAGAACATCCATCTTTTCTATTTTCATCTGATAGATTGTTATTAATTTGGCAAGAATTTCTTTCAGGAGGAAACTGTATCATCACCTAGTTATTCCTTCACTGTAGATGATTTGGTGGCAAAAAAAAGGGATGAAGCATCTTCCAGCCAAGCTTTATCAGAAGAAAATCAAGCAAAGCTGAAGGAAATCCTCTCCTTGCTGCAAAGGGATGTTCTAGATCAAGTCAAGGATGCTTATCTTCTAAGAGAAGCACTTGAATTTATCGATCAAGATCTTCCTGCTGATATCAAGGCTTTTCTAGAACCTGTTTCTCAACTGGATAATCACTTTGTAGCAGTAAAACAGGCCTTGAAGAACTTATCCTCCCAACCAGCTCTGGAACAAAGGAAAGCTGCAGCTAAGAAATCAGTGAAAGATTTGTATGCCCAAATGCAGAACCATAAGGAGTTGCTAACCAAATTGCAGCCTGCACTTGAGCTGAAGAAAGCCAGAAAAGCTGCATTGGAGGCCGAGCTGAAATGCTTGACAGCTGAGATCGAAGCTGATGAGAAGAAGATGACTAAACTCCCTGAATCAATGGAGAAAATACGACAGGAAGCCTCAGTAGCCCTGAATGCAGGAAGGCAGCTTTAGAACCCAAGAAGTTGATCAGAGATTGCTGGAGAATATCAACATGACCATATCAGACGCCTCCGATGTAATCTCAAAATACTTGGGTGTATAATTGTAAAAAACAATTTGTAGCCGAATGCCTCATCAGCTCTGTAATTTTGCTCTTCGTCGGTCTTTATTTTTTCACATTTGTCTTGCCTTATCTTGACGAGTAGTTTCTGGATGACTCATTCGACAATTCTGACTATAACAGTATCAGACCCGAAAAATGATCCGACCGCAACACAGCCGAATCTTGACCAGTCAAACCGAATATGACTCAGCATGAATCCCAAACGACTCGGCGACGGTTCAGTCGAAGGAGTCTCTCCACTTCCGAAATTTCTTGGGATATGTGCCACGATCTCCGGCCACGATCTCTTCGTCAGTTCCATAAATAAAGACTCTGGGTGTTCTTAGCCTTTCACCAAATGCTCTGCCTCCCAAGCCTCTGCTAACTCGAGCTCTTCCTCGCCAAGCACAAGTACTCCCAAGAGCTCCATGGCCAACAGCGGCAACATGCGTCCGACCAATGACAAGGCCGAAGGGAGCCGCACCGGCGTTCGTCGGAGGTGGTGATCGTCGGCTTCTTCACAAACTCTTCTAGATCTTATCTCTTCCCTGACGATTTTCTTTGTGCTCTCAGACTCATCCGATGGAACCCTGCCCCTGCTCCAGCTACAACTCTGGCCATGGCGAGAGATTCCTCGGGGTCGTCTAGCCGTTCCCACTCCTCCAGTTCGCGCTACTCTGACCGCGATGCCCGCAGATTCAAGGAGGACCATGACGCAACCCGGCACGAGTTGGAGATCATCTCCAAACAGGTCGGGATTGCCGAGCTCGAGTGGGAGCATCAACGCAAGCAACTACTCGAGGCCATTGATGGTGGATTCTGCAACTTGCTTAATCTCAACTTAATCTTGAACTAACTGCCGTTGCTCTGTGACCCCTGCAGATCGCGATGCCGAGCTCAATCGGCTGAAGGCGCTGGCCGAGAAGCTGGCGAACAAGGTGAACGCTCCCGGAGACACGCCGGATGCTCGTCTTGGCGCGGTGGCAAGCCGTGTCGACGAGGTGGCCCTACATGGTGTCCGTCTGGGCAACGCCTTGGGCCTAGCCACGATGTCAACGCACAACGGCGTCGACTACTCCACGCGGCCGACCGTCTTTGACAGTGGCACGCCGGAGGACCTCGACGACATCAAAGCCATGGTGGAGCGCCTCGATGGCCATGGCGTCACTATTGCTGTTTCCATTCACCCCCAGTCCATTCTGAACAGGTTGTTCGATTAGTTTGTACTAGGGGTTATGGAATTTCGACAATGAAATAAAATTTATCTTTTGCACTTGTCTTTATGACTTTCTCAATTTATGCATATCAATCTTCATTGTTTTGAACGCATTCGGGAACCTTTCATCTAGCCGAATACGCACAAACCCTTGCCCCTTGGCGTAGAATCCGCAAAGAATCCTTACTCGGGAATCATGAACACTGTTTTGTTGAAAAAACCTTTCGCATCCAAGGAAAAACCCCCGTCGTTTGGTATTCTCAAAAATGCACGCTGGGCAGTCATCACTCCTGATGTATTTCCATTGCTAATAAAATAGCCATCCGGTGCTCTGCAAACCCACTCGTACACACTTCCATCATCTCACTTCTTCTCATCCTTCTCCTCCAGAAAACCCCCAAAGCCATGGCGGATAAGGGGAAATCACCATGCGAGGAGAACAACCCCCCATCAAAGAAGCGAACCATCCGACAGTAATCTTCTCTTCTCATCCCTTTCTCCTGATCTTGATTGAAATCTCGTGATTCAACTTTCTTTGATTTCAGCCTCAGCCTGCTGCCGGAGGACATTTTCAGCACTGAAGAAATCCCTGTGCATATCCGCTCTGACTCCTCGACTGAAGAAGAAGCCACTACGCATGAACAGAGGGTCAACCATCAATTGCGCCGTCGCATTCGGCACTTAGAGCATGATCTACGGGACACCACCGCCCGTTGTTGCGCTGAACATGAACGCCGCATGAACTTAGAGGCGGCGATAGGCGGTGAGATCTTTATCCTCCATCGAATATCATAACTAAGTTCAGATCCTGTGTTTGATGAGAACCCCCTCTTCTTCTTCAGATATGTCTGCCAGGTACAACAACCTGAAGGCCGCCTGGGACAGCTTGATGGAGGCTGCAGAACACGCCAGCCCTCAAGCTTTCCGCATCGCCGTCACAATAGTCTTGGAGCGGCTGAAAAGGGACGAACTCAAGAGGAAAAGCGTTGAACTAAAGAAATGATCATACTTTCGCTTCTTCCTCTAGGCCCTCTGCTTCCTGCAGGCCTTCTTCTGCAATCTCAAGTAGCTAGAAGAACCTGCAAGAATGTTCTTGATGTAAAAATATTTTTGTGCTAAGGGCAATACACTTTAGTATTGGCCATTTTCCCTTTGTCGAATTTTGTTCTGAAGGCGGCTTCTTCCTGAATGCCGGCTATTTCTGTATCTCTGACGCTTGGAATATCAATCAGCGATCAATTTCAATACTAGGATAATATTTCTTCAAGTATTTCCCATTTATAGCAGCAGTGAATTCTTCTCCTAGCAAAGTTTTCAAGATGTATGTGTTTCCAGGCGTGCACCTAACCACTCAAAAACTCAAAAAAGACCTTCCCAATTCGGAGACCACTTACTGAATGTACTGTACTTAGTTCCAATCGGCAATAGCGCTTTCCAAACTAAATCTCCTTCTGCAAATTGCTTGACCTTCACCTTCTTGTTATAGTACTTAGCAACTCGCATTTTGTTTTTCTCAATATTTTACAAGGCCCTAAGACGAATCATATGAAAATCTTCCAATTCGTCCATCGTTAAATCATTGTAATCTTTGGAACTTAAATCCTTTTGCAAGATTACTCTCCTCGAGTCTGACTGCATCTCCCATGGCAAGATAGCATGATGTCCATAAACCAACTCATAAGGAGATGTCTGTCTAGCTCCATGAGGAGCCATTCGGTAAGCCCAGAGAGCTTCATTGAGTACCGAATTCCATCTTTTTGGCTTCTAATCAATCTTCTTCTATATAATCTTGATCATGATCTTGTTAGAAGCCTCTGCCTGACCATTAGCTTGGGCATAATAAGGAGAAGAATTTAATAATTTGATCCCCATACTTTCAGAAAAATCTCTGAACTCAGAAGATGTAAACTGAGTTCCCTGATCTGTTGTAATTGTCTGAGGAATTCCAAATCTATAAATGATATGCTCTTTGACAAACTCAACCATATTTTCTGATGTCACTTTCTTCAATGGAATTGCCTCAACCCACTTAGTGAAATAATCTGTTGCTAAAAGCACAAACTTATGCCCCTTGCTAGATGGAGGATTTATTTGGCCAATCAAATCTATTCCCCATCCTTTGAATGGCCACGGCTTGATAATAGGATTTAGGGCTGATGCTGGAACTCTCTGAACATTTCCAAACTTCTGACAATATTGACACCCCTTGTAATACTCAAAGAAATCTTCCAGCATTGCCGGCCAATAACATCTCGTTTTCCTGATGAGCCATTTCATTCGGTAAGCCGACTGATGTGCTCCACACGGCCCATCATGCACTTCACTCATCATCCTCTTCACTTCTTCTTGACCCAGGCATTGTAGCAAAACCCCATCCAAGGATTTATAATACCAACATCCATCAAGAAGAACAAACTTTATAGCTCTGTACCTGAGCTTCCTAGAGACCTTCCGGGATGGATTCTCCAAATAATCAACAATTTCCTTTCTCCAATCATCTTCTGCTAGATCACTCCCAGAAGCATACACATCGATAGCAAACACTTTTTGATTTTCTCTATAACCCGAAGCACTTTGAGCTAGCCTATTTGCCTCTCCATTGCTCTCTCTAGGAATATGCTGTAGAATTACTAATTGAAAACTTTTCAAGATTTCCTTGCACTCCTCGTAGTAATTCCTCAGGATATCATTTCTGCATTCATATTGGCCATTCAGTTATTTTATAACTAACTCTGAATCTCCATAAATCTCAACTACGTTGGCCTTTGCCTCCCTCAAGTATTGAAGCCCTCTGAGCAATGCTTCATACTCAGCTTGGTTGTTTGTGACAGTAGGTTGAATAGGAATAGCAAATTCAAACATTTCTCCCCTGGGTGAAATTAATAAAATACCGACTCCACCACCTTTTCCACATGAAGATCCATCAAAAAATAAAACCCAAGGAGTAATCTCAAGTAAATTAACTGATGAACAACGATGCTTGGTAATGAAGTCAGCAATAATTTGTCCTTTAACAGCTTTTGCCGATTCAAACTTCAATTCAAACTCAGATAAGGCTAAAATCCATTTGTCAATCCTTCCATTCAAAATTGGCATAGACAACATGTGTTTGATTACATCAAATTCTGAATATACAATGCATTCGGCATTCAACAAATAGTGTCGAAACTTTGTACACTAGTAGTAAACACACAAGCAAAGCTTCTCTGCAGCTGAATATCTTGTTTCGGGATCAAGCAATTTTCGGCTAAGATATGCAACTACTCTTTATTTTCCTTCAAATTCTTGTATGAGGGCCGATCCAATGGTTTGGGTATCGGCCGCCACGTACAACTTAAAAGGCTTGTTCAATTCTGGAGGTACCAACAATGGTGGTTCCTTCATATATTCCTTGATTTCATTGAAAGCCTTCTATTGTTCGTCACCCCATACAAACTTCTGATCCTTTTTTATCCTTAACAGTGGAGAAAAAGGCAACACCTTTTGTGATAAATTTGATATGAATCTCCTCACAAAATTGATCTTGCCAAGCAATGTTTGTAATTCCTTAAGATTGGTTGGAGGAACAACTTGATCAATAGCTTTCATGCTCTTCTTGCCAACTTCTATTCCCCCCTCGTGCACCAGAAATCCCAGGAACTCTCCAGTCGAAACTCCAAAAGCACATTTGTTCGGGTTCATCTTAAGTCAAGTTTCCGAGTGCATTCTAGAGTTTTCCTCACATCAGCTAAATGTGATTCATGGTCCAATGACTTGATCACAACATCATCAATATATATCTCCACAATTCTGCCAATCAACTCGTGAAAAATATAATTCATGGCTCTTTGATAAGTTGCACCAGCATTCTTCAACCCAAATGTCATAACAATCCACTCGAATAACCCTATATGTCCAAGACATCTGAAGGCTGTTTTTGACACATCTTCCACTGCCATAAAAATCTGATTGTATCCTGCATTACTATCCATGAAGCTGATAACTTTATGTCCAGCAGCAGCATCAACCAACAAATCAGCAACAGGCATTGGATATCCATCCATAGGTGTAGCTCTGTTTAGATCTCTAAAGTCTATGCAAACCCTCATCTTTCCGTTTTTCTTGTAAACAGGAACAATATTAGAGATCCACTTTGCATATCTGCATGGCCGAATGAAATTTGCCTCTATCAATCTCTCAATTTCTTTTTTCACATCGGCCAATACTTCATCCTTGTAAATCTTTCGGGGAGGTTGCTTGTAAGGCTTATAACCAGGCTTGATTGGCAACCGATGCTCAACATTGGAACGATCCAAACCAGGAATCTCCGAATAATCCCAGGCGAAGCAATCTTTATATTCTTTCAATAGCTTAATCAACTCTTCTCTGAAAATTGAATCCAAGTTAGCATTGATAAATGTCGGCCTTAGCTTGTCACCATCTCCAATGTCTATTTCTTCCAATTTATCAGCCTACATAAATCCACGCCCTAACTTTCCATCAGTTCCATCAATTGGATTCTCCATTAAAAATTACTATAAGAGCCGACTGCTTGAATCGGCTGTTGATCACTGCCGATCGGTTCAACGAGACCTTCACCCCAGTCCTTGCCTGAGAAGCAATCTATGCATTGATACTCCCAGAAGGCTGGTTCCACATTAGCCACGCTTACCGAATCATCTGCTTGGACAACTTCCACATCATCATCTACCCACTGAACAAGTTGTTGATGCATAGTAGATGGAATACAGCAGTTTGCATTAATCCAATCCCTTCCAAGTAGCAAGCTATATTCCCCTTTTCCTTCAATGACAAAGAAGGTTGTAAGCAGAGTCTTAGATCCGACATTAAATCCACCTGCACACAGCCCTTGGTGTCTGAAGGATTTCCAGCAAAATCATTCAGAACTATACTTGTTGGCATCAAATCTTCAAGGCCCATGCAAAGCTTTCTGAATGTGGTATACGGCATCACACTGACAGCAGCTCCACCATCAACGAACATATTAGTCAATGGCTTCCCATTGACGTAGCCCCTTAAGTACAGTGGTCTCATGTGCCGATTCTTGGCTTGCTTGCCAGCATCAATTGTGCCATTAAACCAACCTGCTCGGTCTCATCCACATCTGACAATGTCTCCTCCTGCACGATTTGATTGGCTGGAGCCATGAATTCATTCGGCGGGGAACATACCATGCATGTATGAGCTGAACGACCAGATTCATCAGGCTTGTCTTTTGGGCGCCACACTTGTCTTTTCTTGATTCCCGCCTGCTTCAATTCTTGATTCCTTAAGCGCTGAACCCTTCTCTTCTGACTTCTTAAACCAGGTGGGCACCACTGTCCCTTTTGCCAGACATACCCGTGATCTTCTTCTTCCTCATGATCAACCCACCTGTGATCAACATATCTTTTCCTCGGTTGATCATCAATCTCATTTATTTTTAGACGCTGACCATCACTAGGATGCATCCTTCCAATTCTTTCATGGATGGATCGGCGATTGGCAGTATCTTGCCTGTATTCAGTATACCCGTCGCTGCACTCGGGACAGTTATTTCGTGTGGGAAGTTCCAAACCCTCGTTCCAGCAATGTCTGAAGAAGGCACATCCCCAATGCGCACACTCTTGTTGTCGCATGTATTCCTCTTCTTCATATCTCCGCTTCTCCTCTCCGTACTTGTGCTTCTGGTAGCGTTCCTTTTCTTGCTGACACTGCCATTTATTGAGGAGGATACGCGAAGTCACCCTGGGTTTAGAGGATTCACCCACTTTGATTTGACTTTTCAGGAAGCGAGGCTCTTTCTTGTTAATTTGTTCGAATGTGACTTGTCGAGTTGGATCAACTGAGCCATCCTGCTTTGCCCTTTCTGAGGTCAGAACTTTCACTTTTCCTTTCCCTTCAACAGCGTTCACCATGTTAACTGAGAACCCAATCATGTTTTGAGGGAAAGGATTACCATCCAATTTCATCTTGTTTTCGAAATTCAGATGCCCTTCTTGGATGGCTTTCTGAATCCTCATTCTAAAGACCCTGCATTCATTAATGGAATGAGAACTCCTATCATGAAACCCACAGTACTTTTTATCTTTTATTCCATCAGGCCGAAGCATAGAATGCCCCTCTGGCAACTTGATCCAGCCTTCTTTCACGAGGAAATCAAAGAGCTTATCTGCCTTCGTTACATCAAAATCATAGGTGCCTTTAGCCTGTTTGATCCACCTCTGATTTACTGTCAACAGCTCCTTGCCCCATATAATCTCTGCTGCAGCTACTTCCTCTTCATCATCATATTCACTTCCTTGATCTGCCTTCTTGAGGAATTGATTGTAGATATCAGCTATATCATTGTTCTTGACAAATCTGGAGTCTTTCTTGAAGCCATATGCTTGATTGCTCATCAACGACAGTCGGTGTGACAGCTGGCCGAGGTTGTCGAACTCCATCCCGAATAGCTTTTCCCGAATGGCTGGCAACATCCCTGCTACAGCTATACCAGCCAATTGATCATCCAGTATGTTCAGAGAAAAGCACATGCTTTTCGTTTCTCTGAACCTCCTGAGAAACTCCATTGGTGTTTCATTGTTCCTCTGCCTCAAGGTAGCCAGATCAATTAGCTTTTTGTCATTATTGCCAGTATAATAATGAGCATGAAATTTTTGCTCCAAATCTTTCCAGGAACAGATCGAATGAGCAGGCAGGGAAGTGAACCATGTAAACGCTGGGCCTATCAAAGACAAAGGGAAATATCTGTTGACATAAAATCAGCACCTCATGCCAAGCACACAGCAAGCCGAACAAGCTGGCTTAACACACATTGCCGAATCTGAAGCGTGCCAGTCAATTTTCCCTGAAACTAACAAAGGATGAAAAAGCAGTTAGATAAAACCTGGAACTTGCCGGGTGATACCAGACAATTCCGTATTTACGGCCTCAAAGCCAATTAAAACAACATATAGCTACAACAAGCTATCTGTCAGCAATCTGAATATCATTCCGGAGCTTTAAACAATGTAAATGAGATATAGCCGAATGTATGACGTAAACATGATGATAGATCGGTCTTTGTCTAAACAACATTGCAGCACGTGATCATGACCGATTATCAAGGATAAATTACAATAAAATAAATAAAGGCGAAGCATGATTATAAATTTGCAGTAAACATGCATGCATAGGCCAAAAGCACTAGTTTACCGCATGTCTAGGTACTTCCAAACCCGTTGAGCATGACACCAAACAAGTTAATCCACCGCATGATACGACTTGTTTGAAACCACACCACCAACCAAGAGTAGATCAATCCACCGCATGATACAATCTAAACATGGGAGGCTAAAAGCATACATTATTTAAAACAAGCTTATGAACGTGTTTCGCTCATGGCAGAATTGCCGAAAACAGCTGTACAACCGATTCGAGTTCCGTGGAGAAGGAACAAACTATGCTAGATCAACACACTTGAACCCGCAACACGTGGCAATCTAGATTGATTCGAGTTCGGCTATTAAAGAGCACGTGATCCATGCGCCATATTGAATCGAGGATTTGAAAACGCATCATATGAATCACAAATAAGATAGAGCTAAATCTAGTCAACCTAAATTGGGAAATAAGAGTGTTACATGAATTAAACATGAAGCAAAATCCAAAGCAACACGTGGTAACTTAATGAATCTATTAGATCTTGCCAAATCTAATAGAGCCGATAACTAGCTCCAAGCTAGATCTTAGCCTACCGCATGACCCATGATCTAACAAGAAACCCTCTTGAACCAGGCTTAAATCTACTGCATGATACTAACCATGGTAACAAGACTACTTGCATCACGGTCTAAATACACCGCATGATACTAGACATGATACAAGGTTGCCGGTACTTACGGAGGTCGACGGGTCGATAGCTCCTCTCGAAGAACTCGACGACTCGACTAAAGGACTCGAAAAGGTGGCACGGGGTCGGTTTGTTGTTGAATTGTTCGGTCCCTATTACAAACATCAAGGGTTTATATTTATACCCTTGTCCTAACACGACTCCTAGTCGACCACGATTACAACATTTACTGCCTAAATTAATGCCCCGACGCCAATGTCCATCTTGCACCCGTCATCAATTCGTCCCTTCCTTATATTCAGGCCATGTTATCACGTATTCCTGAATGCTTCCTTTTCCAAGCGCAACACAACCCTTCTGCCGAATGATGGTGTGCTCCCGACCGTAGGCATCTTTACCGAATGCTTTGAGGAAAATTTCCTGCCGAATGGTGTTTCCTTACCAAACTCAACCCACAAGTCAGTCTCTTTCCTGTACCAATTTTTGGTGTTAACATATGCCCCTTCAATTACGGGATAAAAAGTGATTTTATTCCGGAATTTACCATAAATGCTCAAAGTCTACAGGCCGAATCCGTTCAACACCCGTTCTTTCCTCCTTCAAACCGTTGGAGTCTTCGCCCAGATCCAAACCCTAGTTCATCAATCCCTCGAGCTCAAATCTTTAAATGGCGAACCAAGATCAGGCTCTTCAGGTAAATCTCATCCTCTTAAGGCCCATTCGGTATTAATTTTTTTGAATTTCATCTTAGATTTTTTCTTTTGCCCTTTCTTGCTCTTGATAGGCTCTAGCCGCCGAAATCTTGATTCCCATCGAGGGCCAGTCACCATCCTATTTCCTCGGGCCCGTGGGAATCTCCGACCCCTCTGAGTTTATCACAGCCGAATCTCAAAGGATCCCTTTCAAGGCAGCACTGTTGAAACCCCATGAATGGCAAGATGCTTTCAAGAACTGGCCCCTGCCCCCAATTGCAGGTTGGAGAAACTGGTACAAGAGGATGCTCGATGATGACAGCGTCAAGACAAGCAATTGGGACAACCTTCGTATTGCTCATTGTTTGGAATTATCTCTGGCCGAGACACCCAAAAATGAAGACCTTCTGATTGCAGCCTGCCATTTTTGGTCGAACGGTGCCAATGCCTTTCTTTTTGGCCATGGGCCAATGTCCCCCACCTTGGCCGATGTATACATGATAACCGGCCTTGAAGTCACAGGATCCATATACCCATACAAGTACAGAGGCTCCTCCAGGCAAACAGGAGTAAAAACAGGGGTTGGATATAAGAAATATATCCAAAACTACATGTCTGATGGCCCTTTGTCTGAAGTTGAATACAGAGCTTTCCTGAACATGTGGCTATGCAGATTCATCTTTTGTGGCAAAGCCAATGAGCCAACCCTGAACCACATTGTAATGGCTGAGGACCTGGCTGCTGGCAATTCTATTCCTCTTGGAAAGTACCTCCTAGGAAGTGTTTGCCACATGCTCCATCAGACCACTTATCTGATGCACACCAGCCAAAAGATTTCTTGCGTAAATGATCCCTGGTGGTTTGTTCAGATGTGGCTCCAACCATATATGCACCAGATTGTTGCCGTCGACCTCAACAATCGACACTTCCCTTCAACGAACTACAAGGAGGGTGAAACCCAAAGCACCAAAGGTTGCCACACTTATGGAGAAGCTGCCTCCACTGTATCCATCAATCAAAGTATTGGCCAGCTTTTTGAGCTCTTCTTCAGAGGTTTTGCCAATCCTCTTTGGCTTCCATATCTGGACAATGACAACTTGACCCTTCCTTGCGAATTTAGCTTTGAAGATGGATGTAATGATGTACGATCTATAGCGATTTTCAATACCTTCATTCATCCTTGCATCCTACCAGCTGAATTTTGTGGAGGAATGAATATTCAGAGTACCTTTGAGTACTACCAGCCAAACATGACGGCTAGGAAATTAGGATGTGGCCAAGTGCCTCCAAAACTATTCCTCCATGAATTCCTCAAGCCCAGAGAGGATATCAAGGAATCTACACAAGCCAAAAGGATTTTTGAGTATAAGTGTGGCACAACTTTATATGCACCCAGGCCCTTTGTGCCAATAACAATCACTCATCCTTCCTTCATTCCCTGGTGGCAACAGTTTCATGATCATATCTTCAATGTGCCAGCACACCCTCTTTGCCTTGAACTAATGCCTGATTTCCAACCAACATCAGAGGTAATATGTTCATTTTTCTGTCCTACATTTGTTCTTAACTATACTTCCTCTTTGCTGATTATAATTCTGCCCTTTTGACAGGACATAGAACCTGCCCCTCTTGCCAGGACAATTTCCTATAACATCACAGGCCCAATCTCTGCTTTGGGATATCAATCCTCCACTCTGGCTCAACTAATGGCTAGATATGCCACACTAGATCCGGTTCTCACTAGGCCAGCCTCTGACAAAAGGAAAACTCCATCTCTGATTGCTCCCCCAGCTGCCAAGAAGAAAAGAACAACCAAGAAGCAACTCATTCAGGTTAAAAAACCTTGCCCGTCTGAGTACAATGCCATTCTTTACTCTGACCATTTTATTTCTTCATGACTTCAGACTAGAGTACAACCAGTGGCTGCCCCAGATCCTACTGATACCGAATCAACTGGTAAGATTTTCACCATCTCAGCCTCTATTCATTTTCTTTACCGGGACTTATCCTTCACTTATTAGTTGCAGAGGAAACATTGGTGAACCAAACTGTGGGGAGTTCTTCTCCTCAACATGTTTCAAATCCAGCTTCACCAAGGATCCAGCCATCCTCTCTTCAAGCAGAAGCTCCAGCTTCACCAAGGATCCAGCCATCCTGTCCTCAAGTAGAAGCTCCATCTTCACCAAGGATGGATCCATCTTCTTCTCAGCCAGAAGCTTCAGCCTTACCAAGGACTCCACCAGCTTCTCCTCAGCTAGAAGCTTCACCTTTACCAAGAGCCCCTCCTTGAGCCTAAAATACTTCCTTCCCCAACTCAGGAAACCAGAAATGAGGTAAGCATGAACACCCACCTTTCTATTTCCACTCAATAGATTTTCACTAATACGGCAAAAACTATTTTCAGGAGGAAACTGTATCATCACCAATTTACTCCTTTGTTGTGGATGACTTGATTGCCGAAGAAGGGGATGAAACATCTTCCAGTCAGGCTTTATCAGAGAAAAATCAGTCAAAGTTGAAGGAAATTCTTTCCCTGCTACAAAAGGATGTTCAAGATCAAGTCAAGGATGCTGATCTTCTAAGAGAAGCACTTGCACTCATTGATCAAGATCTCCCAGTCGATATCAAGACTTCCTTAGAACCTGTTTCCAAGCTGGATGATCACTTTGTAGCAGTAAAGCAAGCCTTGAAGACCTTATCCTCCCAATCAGCTCTGGAACAAGAGCAAGTTGCAAACAAGCAATCTATGAAGGATTTGCACATCCAAATGCAGAATCATAAGGAACTGCTAACCAAATTGCAGCCTGAACTTGAGTTGAAGAGAGCTACAAAAGCTGAATTGGAAGCTGAACTGAGAACCCTGACAGCTGAGATTAAGGCTGATGAAAAGAAAATGGCTGAACTCCCTGAATCAATGGAGAAGATATGAAAAGAAGCCACAGCAACCATGACTGCAGGAAAACAGCTTAAGACAAAGCGCTTGACTTTGTCTAAGACCCAAGAAGCTGACCAAAGATTGTTGGAGAACATCAAAAAGATGATATCATATGCCTCTAATGTAATCTCAAAATACTTGGGTATATAATTGTATCAAACAGTTTGTAGCCGAATACTTCATCGTTTCTGTAATTTTGCTCACCATCAGTTTCACTCTCCAATATTTGTCTTGCCTTATTCCGACGAGTAACTTTTGGACAATTCATTCAGCAATTCTGGTCAAACAGTGTCAGACTCGAAAAACAACCCGACCGCAACAAAGCCGAATTTCAACTAGTCAAACCGAATATGACTCAGCTTGAATCCCAAATGACCCGACGACGGTTAGGTTAAGGGAGTCTCTCCACTTCCCAAATTTCTTGGGATATGCGCCACGATCTCCGGCCACGATCTCTTTGCCAGTCCCATAAATAAGAACCTCGGGTGCCCCTAGCCTTTCACCAAGTCTTCTGTTTTCCAAGCCTTTGCCAATCTAAGCTTTTCTTCTTCAACACTACTCTCAAAAGCTTCATGGCAAGCAGCAGCAACAGGCGCCGGACCAGCGACGAGGCTGAAGGGAGCCGCGCGGGCGCTCGCCGGAGGTGGTGACCGTCGGTTCCTTTACAGCTCTTTCTAGATCTCTTTTTGTTTCTGACGAAGCTCTTTGTGTTTCCAGGCTCATCCAGTGGAACCCTGCTCCTGCACCGGCCACGACCCCGGCCATGGCGGGTGATTCCTCGGGATCGTCCGGCCGTTCCCACTCCTCCAGCTCGCGCTACGATGATCTTGCCGCCCGCAGGTTCAGGGCGAAGCGCGATGAAACCCGGTGCGAGTTGGAGACCGTCTCCAAAAAGGTCGGAATCGCCGAGCTTGAGTGGGAGCACCAGCGCAAACAGCTGCTGGAGGCCATCGACGGTGAATATTGTGATTTGCTTAATCTCAACTCAACTTTGAACTAACCGCCATTGCTCTGTGATTGCTGCAGATCGCAACGTCGAGCTCAATTGGCTGAAGACGCTGGTGAAGAAGCTGGCGGACAAGGTGAATGTTTCCGGAGACACATCGGAAGCTCGTCTTGGCGCAGCGGAAGACCGCATCGACGAGGTAGCCCTTCACGGCGTCCGCCTGGGCACCACCTTGGGTCTGGCCGCCATGGCGACGCACACCGGCGTTGACTACTCCACGCGGCCGCGCGGCTTCTACAGTGGCACGCCGGAGGATGTCGACGACATCGAGGTCACCCTGGAGCACCTCGAAGGCCACGGCGATGCCATTGCCGATTCCACTCATCCCCAGTCTGTGCTGAATAGGCTTTTTGACTAATTTGTACTAGGGATGTTGGAATTTCGGCAATAAATATGAAATTTTATCTTTTGCATTTGTCTTGTGATGATTTCCTTTGATCTGTGCATGCGAACCTTCACTGTTTTGAACGCATTCGGGAAGTTTTACTCTAGCCGAATACGCACAAATTCTTGTCTCTTGGCGTAAAATCCGCAGAAAATCCTTATTCGGGAGCCATGAACACTGTTCAATGGAACCCTTCACATTCGAGAAGAAACCCCTGCTGTTTGGTATTCCCATTAATGCACACCAACCAGTTATCACTCCCAATGCGCTCTCATGGCTAATAAAATAGCCCCCTGGTACTCTGCAAATCCATTCGCATACACTTCCATCATTTCACGTCCTCTCGTCCTCCTCCTCCAGAGAAAAAATCCCTAAGGCCATGGCGGACAAGGGGGAACAGCCAGTCGAGGAAAACAACTTCCCACCAAAGAAGCGAACCATTCGAGAGTAATCTTTTCTTCTCAATCCTTTCTCTTGTTCTTGATTGCAATCTCATGATTCACCTTCCTTTGTTTCCAGTATCGACTTGCTACCAGAGGAAATCTTTGGTACTGAAGAGGTTCCTGAGTACATCCTTTCTGATTCCTCTACTGAAGAAGAAGACGCCACGTCGGAATAGAGGACCAACCATCAACTGCGTCATCGCATCCGGCATCTAGAACACGACCTGCGGGACATCACCGCCCGCTGTAGTGCCGAACGCGAACGCCGCATGAGCCTGGAGGCGTTGGTAGGGGGTAAGATCCTAATCCTTACTTGATCCTCATGCTTAAATTTCAGATCTCATGTCCAACGAGAACCTGTTCCTCTTTTCCAGATGTTTCTGATAGGTACAACAACCTGAAGGCCTCCTGGGACAGTCTGATGGAAGCTGCAAATCACGGCAATCCATGAAGCTTCTACGTCGCTATCACAGTGGTCCTGGAGCAGATGAAGAAGGACGAACTGAAGAGGAAAGATGCAGAGACAAAGAAATGAAGCATACTTTCGCTTCTTCCTCCAGGCACTCTGCTCCCTGCAGGCTCCCTCTTGTAATCTCAGGTGGCTGGGTTGCCAAATAAAGAACCTGCAAGAAATGTTCGTAATGTAAAACATATTGGTGCTAAGGGCAAGACATTAGTATTGGCCACCTCCCTTTATTAGGATTTTTTGTTCTGAAGGCGGCTTCTCTCCCGAATGCCGGCTGTTTCTTTGTTTCTGATGCTTGTAATCCTGATGCTTGTAATCAATGATCAATTTCAATACTAGGATAATATTTCTTCAAATATCTTCCGTTTATAGTAGCAGTAAACTCTTCTCCTAGTAAAGTTTTCAAGATATACGCATTTCCAGGCGTACACCTAACCACCCGAAAAAGACCTTCCCAATTCGGGGACCGTTTGCCGAACGTACTGTACTTAGTCCCAATCGGCAATAACGCTTTCCAAACTAAATCTCCTTCTGCAAATTGCTTGACTTTTACCTTCTTGTTATAATACTTAGCAACTCGCATCTTGTTTTTCTCAATATTTTTCAAGGCTTTGAGACGAATCATATGCAAATCTTCTAATTCGTCCATCATTAAGTCATTGTAATCCTTAGAACTTAAATCCTTTTGTAAAACTACTCTCTTTGAGTCTGATTGCATCTCCCATGGTAAAACAGCATGATGCCCGTAAACCAACTCATAAGGAGATGTTTTTGTAGCTCCATGAGGGGTCATTCGGTAAGCCCACAAGGCTTCATTGAGTACCGAATGCCACTTTTTTGGCTTCTGATCAATTTTCTTCTATATAATCTTGATCATGATCTTGTTGGAAGCCTCTGCCTGACCATTAGCTTGGGCATAATAAGGAGAAGAATTTAACAATTTGATCCCCATACTTTCAGCAAATTCTCTGAACTCTAAAGATGTAAACTGAGTTCCTTGATCAATTGTAATTGTTTGAGGAATCCCAAATCTGTACATGATGTGCTCTTTGACAAACTCAACCATATTTTCTGATGTTACTTTCTTCAATGGAATTGCCTCAACCCATTTAGTGAAATAATCTGTTGCTAAAAGCACAAACTTATGCCACTTGCTAGATGGAGAATTTATTTGGCCAATCAAATCTATACCCCATCCTCTGAATGGCCATGGCTTGATAATAGAATTCAAAGCTGATGCTGGAACTCTCTGGATATTTCCAAACTTTTGACAATCTTGACACCCCTTGTAATACTCAAAGCAATCTTCCAGCATCGTCGGGCAATAACATCCAGTTTACCTGATAACCCACTTCATTCGATAAGCCGATTGATGTGATCCACACAGCCCATCATGCACTTCACTCATCATCTTCTTTGCTTCTTCTTGACCCCGGCATTGTAGCAACACCCCATCCAATAATTTGTAATACAAATGTCCATCAAGAAGAACAAGCTTTATAGCTTTATACCTGAGCTTCCTAGAGACTTTTCGGGACGGATTTTCCAGATAATCAACAATCTCTTTTCTCCAGTCATCTTCTGCTAGGTCACTCCCGAAAGAATATATATCATTGGCAAACACCTCTTGACTCTCTCTATAACCTGAAGCACTTTGAGCTAACTTGTTTGCCTCTTCATTATGTTCCCTAGGAATATGTTATAGAATCACTAACTGAAAACTTTTCAAGATCTCTTTGCATTCCTTGTAGTAATTCCTCAAGATATCATTTCTGCACTCATATTGGCCATTCAATTGTTTTATAACTAACTCTGAATCTCCATAAATTTCAGCTGAAATAGCCTTTGCTTCTCTCAAATATTGAAGCCCTCTAAGCAATGCTTCATATTCAGCTTGATTATATGTGACAGTGGGTTGGATAGGAATAGCAAATTCAAACATCTCTCCTCTAGGTGAAATTAATAAAACTCCTACTCCACCACCTTTGCCACATGAAGATCCATCAAAAAACAAAGCCCAAGGAGTAATCTCAAATAAATTAATTGACGGATCACGATGTTCAGTAATGAAATCAGCAATGATCTGTCCTTTAACAGCTTTTGCCGATTCAAACTTCAACTCAAACTCAGACAAAGCTAAAATCCACTTGCCAATTCTTCCATTCAAAATTGGCATAGACAACATGTGTTTAATTACATCAAACTTTGAATATACAACGCATTCTGCATTCAACAAATAGTGCCAATACTTTGTACATGAGTAGTTAACACATAAGCAAAGCTTCTCTGTAGCTGAATATCTTGTTTCAGGATCAAGCAATCTTCGGCTAAGATACGCAACCACTCTTTCTTTTCCTTCAAATTCTTGTATAAGGGCCGATCCAATGGTTTGGGTATCGGTCGCCACGTACAACTTGAAAGGCTTGTTCAACTGTGGAGGTACCAACACTGGTGGTTCCTTCATGTACTCCTTCATCTCATCGAAAGCCTTTTGTTGTTTGTCACCCCATACAAACTTTTGATCCTTATTGATCCTCAACAGTGGAGAGAAAGGCAACACCTTTTGTGATAAATTGGATATGAATCTTCTCACAAAGTTGATCTTGCCGAGCAGTGATTGCAATTCCTTAAGATTGGTTGGAGGGACAACTTCATCAATAGCTTTCATGCTTTTCTTGCCAACTTCCATTCCTCCTTCATGTACCAAAAATCCCAGGAACTCTCCAGCTAAAACTCCAAAGGCACACTTGTTCGGGTTCATCTTAAGCCCATGCTTTCTAGTGCACTCTAGAGTTTTCCTCACATCATCCAAATGCGATTCATGATCCAAAGACTTGATCACGACATCATCAATGTATATTTCCACAATTTTTCCGATCAACTCGTGAAAGATATAATTCATGGCTCTTTTATAAGTTGCACCGGCATTTTTCAACCCAAATGTCATGACAATCCACTCAAACTAGCCTAGATGTCCAGGACATTTGAAGGTTGTCTTTGATATATCTTCTATTGCCATAAAAATTTGATTGTACCCTGCATTGCCTCCATGAAGCTAATAACCTTATGTCCAGAAGTAGCGTCAACCAACAAATCAGCAACAGGCATTGGATACCCATCCATGGGTGTAGCTCTGTTTAGATCTCCAAAGTCTATGCAAACCCTTATCTTCCCGTTTTTCTTGTAAACAGGGACAATATTAGAGATCCAATCAGCATATCTGCATGGCCGAATCAAATTTGCTTCTATTAATCTTTCAATTTCTTTCTTCACGTCAGCCAATACTTCATCCTTATAGATCTTTTAGGGAGGCTGCTTGTAAGGTTTAAAAAAAGACTTGATTGGAACCCGATGCTCAACGATGGAACGATCCAAACCAGGCATCTCCGAATAATCCCAAGCGAAGCAATCTTTATATTCCTTTAACAACTTGATTAATTCTCCTTTGAAAACTGGATCCAAGTTAGTACTGATAAATGTCGGCCTTGGCTTGTCACCATCCCCAATGTCTATTTCTTCCAGTTTGTCAGCCGACATAAATCCACATCCTAACTTTCCATCAGTTCCATCAATTGGATTCTCCATTAAAAATTATTATAAGAGCCGACTGCTTGGATCGGCTGCTGATCACTGCTGACTGGTTCAACAGGACCTTCACCCCAGTCCTTGCCAGAGAAGAAATCTATACCCTGATACTCCTAGAAGGCTGGTTCAACATTGGCCACGCTTACTGAATCGTCTGCTTGGATAACCTCCACTTCATCATCTACCCATTGCACAAGCTGTTGATGCATCGTAGATGGAATGCAGCAGTTTGCATGAATCCAATCCCTTCCAAGCAGCAAGCTGTATGCCCCTTTGCCTTCAATGACAAAGAAGGTCGTAAGCAAAGTCTTGGATCCGATCATCAGATCCACATGTACGCAGCCCCTGGTGTCTGAAGGATTTCCAGCAAAATCATTCAGAACTATACTTGTTGGCTTTAAATCTCCAGGGCCCATGCCAAGCTTCCTGAACGTAGTGTACGGCATTACATTAACCGCAGCTCCACCATCAACGAACATCTTGGTCAATGGCTTCCCATTGACGTATCCTCTTAAGTACAACGGTCTCATATGTCGATTTTTGGTCGGCTTGTCAAAAGTAGCTTGTTTAGCCAACACTAGTTGTGCCATCAGCCCCAATTCCTCAGCTTCATCAATGTCTGGCGATGCCTCCTCCTGCACAATCTAATTAGCCGGAGCCATGAATTCATTCGGCAAGAAGCATACCATGCACGTAGGAGTCGAACGACTAGATCCATCAGGCTTGTCCTTTAGATGCCACACCTGTTTCCTCTTGATTCCTACCTGTTTCAACTCTTGATTCCTCAAGCGCTGAACCCTTGTCTTTTGGCTTCTCCTCAAACCAGGTGGGCACCATTGTCCTTTCTGCCAGACATATTCACGATCTTATTCTTCTTCATGATCAACCCATCTGTGATCAGCATATCTTTTCTTTGGTTGATCATTAACTTCATTTATTTTTATGCGCCGACCGTCACTAGGATGCATCCTTCCAATTCTTTCATGAACGGATCGGTGATTTGTAGTATCTTGCTTGTACTTAGTATATCAGTCACTGTATTCAGGACAGTTGTTAAGCGTGGGAAGCTTTAACCCTTCGTTCCAGCAATGCCTAAAGAAAGCACATCCCCAATGCGCACGTTCTTTCTCTCGCGCACATTCTTCTTGTTCTTTCCTGCGCATTTCTTCTTTGTATCTTTGTTTCTCCTCCTCGTACTTTTGTTTCTGGTAGCGCTCCTTTTCCTACTGACGCTGCCACTTGTTGAGGAGAATACACGAAGTCACCCTGGGTTTGGATTTGGAAGACTCCCCTACTTCAATTTGACTCTTTAGGATGCGAGGCACTTTCTTGTGGACTTGTTCAACTGTTACTTGTCGAGCAGGGTCAACTGATCCATCCTGCTTCACCCTCGCTGAAGTCAAAACCTTCACTTTTCCATTCTCCTCAGCAGTCACAATATTGATTGAGAATACAATCATGTTCTGAGGAAAAGGGTTGCCATCTAATTTCATCTTATTATTAACTTTTAGACGACCTTCTTGGATAGTCTTCTGAATTCTCATCCTGAAGACCCTGCACTCATTGATGGAGTGAGAATTCCTGTCATGGAACCCACAGTATCTCTTTTCTTTCACTCCATCAGGACGAAGCATAGAATGCCCATCTGGCAACTTGATTCGGCCCTTCTTTACGAGGAACTCAAAGAGCTTATCAGCCTTGGTCACATCGAAATCATAGGTGCCCTTGGCTTGCTTGATCCACCTTTGATTCACTGTTAATGGCTCTTTGCCCCACACTATTTCAGCTACAGCTATTTAATATTCATCATCAAATTCCTTTCCCTGATCAGCCCTTTCGAGGAATTGATTGTAGATATCAGCTACATCACTATGTTTGGCGAACCTGGTGTCGGTGTTTTAGACCGGCAACCAACTAAGGGGAGTACCCAAAGTAGATGAATGTGGTCTCGCCGAGATCGGTAACTCGAAGGAAGAGACACGTGGCACACAATTTAGACAGGTTCGGGCCGCGAGGTGCGTAATACCCTACGTCCTGTATGCTGCATAGCTCTGGATTGATTGGGTACGATTACAAGATGATGCAATCCTACGTCGTGAGATGAAATGTCCCAGAGAGGGGTCCCTGCCTCGCCTTATATAGTCCGGGAGGCAGGGTTACAAGTCGGAATAGGGAGAGAGTACTAGTCGAGTACGTCTAGGAGTCTTCTATACAGTGCGGGACATGTACAGCTTCCTAACCGAGTACTTCTCCTCTGTAGTCCTTGTGCTTCACGCCATCAGGTACCGTGCAGCGCAAGTCAGGTAGTCCCAGGGGCCCACCGAGTAGTCGGTCCTGGTACCCACCGAGGTAGTGGGCCCAGGGAGGTCCATACGACAAGCCCCCGAGTACTTTGTAGCGAGAAGGATAGCTTCAAGTAGTCTTGACGGCCTTAACGAATAGTCCTTAGGCATCCCTGAGTACTACAAGTCAAAAGTCCTCAAGAGTAGTCGAAGCATCCCGAGGCTGGAATGTACTCTAGCTGATGTTTGAGCAATCCTGAAGTATTTTCGAGTAGTCTCAAGCGTCCTCAAGTGCTGCCCTTGAAGGTCTTCAAAAATGCCCGAACTGTCTTGAAGCCGAAGATGATATGGAAGTGCGATTGCAAAATCGCACTCCATATGGAGTAGCCCCCGAGCCTTAGACTGCGGGCCGAGGGTCCATCTGAAATTTTGGCAAGAAAGTCCCGATAAATCCGGAGAAAAAACCGAAGGACACGTGGCATGGAGCCCCCGAGCCTTGAGTCGAGTGCTTCCTCTCGAATTGAAGGGTCATCTTGTAGAATGTGTCCTGAGATGCTCCTCAGTCTTGTCGCTTCCCAGGTAGTCGAGTAGAAGTAGCCGAGCCCCCGAGGTGAGGTGCGTCGACTAGTAGAATACGAAAGGTCACGCGCGGCCGCTGAGTCAACCGAGCGCGAACTTATCCATCCGGCCGTTGGAGGGCCGTTTTGACTTATAAATAGAAGCCGAAACCCTTAGGTTTTTTCACCCTACGCAGTTGTAGCCATTCCGAGCAGATCTTGGCCGGAAATCGCCATCAGCGCACGCCGCCGCCGCTGAGTGAAGTGTAGATCTGAGTGCGCTGCCACTGAGAGCCACCACAGTAGCCCCAGAGCGAATGCACGTGAAGACGCCGTGCACTTGGAGGATGAAGCCGTCTTCGTCGAAGACTGCCAAAGCCACCGGCGGAAAGAAGAGGGGCCGTGAGGAGGCCACCGGATCTGCCGCAGGGACATCACCGCCGGTGTCCCCGCCGTGGCCAGATCCAAACCGTGAGTGGACGAAGTCCAAGGCGAAGACCGAAGACTTGTTGGCCCTCCTCAACAGCAGATTCCTGCACGAGAAGGAGGTGGACATGTGGAGGACAGCCGCCGGGGATCCGTACCCCATGGAGAAAAATCCAGATGAGATTCCGATGTTCGCGCGGTTCGCGGAGCGCGGACTTTCTCTCCCGGCGAGCGACTTCTTCAAGGGGCTCATGGGGTACTACGGCATCGAGTACCTTAACCTCAACCCCAACGGTATATTCCACACTGTTGTCTTCGTACATTTCTGCGAAGCTTTTCTAGGGATCAAGCCCCATTGGATCCTGTTCCGGAAATTCTTCCGGGTGAAGCCGCAACCCAGCGCCAGCAACCCGCGGGTAGTCGGAGGGGCGGGGATCCAGATGAGGGAGGACGCCGCCGAGCAGTACCTCTCGTACAAGCTCATAGACTCCAATCAATATTGGAAGGCCAAGTTGTTCTACGTTACGAACCACCACCCAGGACTGCCGAATCCGAGCAGGAAGCAGCCTAAGCACCATCCGTGGTGTAACACGGAGCCGACGATGCAGGAAGGGCTCCAGCTGCCTGAGTTGTTGGCGCGGACCAAGGCACTGAGGGAAGCCGGGCTGAGGGCCGAGCACGTGGCCTTCAGCTTCATGAAGCGCAGGGTGCAGCCGCTGATGGCTCGCGACACCCTGGGGTTCGAGTACACCGGCGACGACGATACGTCGCGGATGCCTAGAGACGAAGTTGACGACAATGACGACATTGTTGACAGGCTGGCTCGGATCTTCAAGGACATGACACCGTACACGGCGTGCCCCATACCGGAGTACTCCGCCGCGCGCCCACCAAAGGAGGTAAGTAGCCGCATCCAGAGTCGAGTACCCGTTCCATGAGTAGTCGCACTAATGAGTTGTGTCTTGCAGGATGACTTGAAGAAATTTGTCTCTGAGCCGCCGCCGCCTCCTCAGCTAGTCGAGGTCCCGGAGGAGGGGAAGGCCAAGGCCAAGAAGCGGCGTGAAGTCGGCGAAGGAGACGACACCGTTGTCGTTGAAGACTCGTCCGACGAGGACGACGACGAAAAGACACTGCAGGACCGCTTCTAGTTGAGGTTCAGCCGTCCTGGCTTGCCTCATGTGCCTCTTGTTCAGGATCCGCCGGCTAGCCTAGAGGCTAGTCTGGCCGCGCCGCCGAGGAGGCCGCGCAATGCGTCCTGCAAGCGCATGGCGAAGAAATTGAAGGTCACTGAGACCACATCTCAGGAGGTAGGCCGTCTTTACTAATGTGGTTGAGTACTCGTGTCTCGAGTTTATGTGTTGACAACTGAGCTTCCTTGCTTGCAGGAGATACCGCCAATCGAGCCCGTCGAACAGGGTGAAGAAGGCGAGTGGGATATGGTGGGGGAGGCCGCTGGTAGTCGAAGCCCAGCCCCCACTGTTGAAGAGCTCTTGGTGCAGATAGAGCGCAAGCCCCCTGCTGCGCAGGAGAGCGCTGTACCCGCTGCTACTACTGTGGAAGAGGCAGCGGCCACAAAAACACAGGAGGAGGCGCCAGCCGAGGCTCGACTGGTGGACATCGCCAGCATCCTCGGCGCCCCGACCGTGACGGTGGTCCGGTCAAGCTTGTAAGTGTTGAATCTTCCCGAGTAGTACTTGATGTGGTAGTCATGCCTGATTGGCAACCGGTTTGTGTACTCTGCAGGAAATCAACGGACCTGTCCTGGGAGGGGGATGAACCCTCTGCAGCGGTGGCAGAGGAAGAAGCCACGCCGCCCGCTGAGGAGTCCGCTCCCGCCCCTAAAGCGGAGCCCGAAGCGCCGGCCACTGAGGCTACGTTTTCTGAAGCCAGCGTAGTTGAAGGTGAGTACTCTGCTGAAGTTGAAGTGTCTTCGTAGAGTAGTTGTAGTCGCATGTTGACTGATACACTTGTCTTCTCTTTGACAGGCGCTGAGGCCGAAGGGAGCGATATCCCATCGGCGGTGCCCGTGGAGGACGTGGCACCGGAGACCCAGGAGGCAGTCGTAGAAGCCTCCGAGCCGATGGAGGTGGCCGCCGGGGAAGCCGCCGCGATGACTGGAGGGGAGGAGACCGCCACGCTGCCAGAACCCGCTCTGGAGGTGGTCGTCCGCTCGCCGGAAATCCAAGACGCGGAGCCCATCCGCTCGGCGCCGATGACCGAAGCCGCTACGAGTAGTCGTGGCGGAGTCGAGTTGTTGGCGGACAACTTGGTCGATCCGGCAACGGTGGCCCGACACATGGAAGTGGTGCAACAAGCCGAACAGTGGATGAAGGTGAGTAGTCATCACCCTTGAGTAGTCAATCCTTTAGCGTTGAGTACCCATTTGATGCGAGTTGTCTGTGCAGGACGTCGCTGAGAGGTCCCGCCTAAAGTCAGATATGCTTCAAGGGTACGGCGACGTGGTGCTTCGGGTCGAGACATTGGAAGATCAACTTGTGAAGTCCCAGAAGCATGCCGCCGCCATGCAGTCAAAGCTGGATGCCGCCTTCGCCAAGTACCACAATGATATCCAAGAGATGTAGATGAAGGGGGACGACTTGGTGCGGAAGAACAAGTCGCTTCGCAACAGGAACAAAGGTACACCACTTGTCCTGTTGAGTACTTGTTGGAGGTCGAGAGGTAGTCTAACCCGTTGTGCCTTGTTGTTTGCAGAGCTTGAGACTCGGGTAGAGCAGTTGAAGACTTCAGAGATGGATCTGAAGAATCTCTTCTAACGGGAGCAGAAGGCCTGCCAGGTACTCGAGTTAGATTATAAGGAGCTTGCCCACGAGTGCGACAAGCACATGGAGCTCCGTATTGCATCCGACCGTGACCTCGTCAACTGCTATAAATCATTGCAGAAGCTAAACGAGGATTGTGAGAAGCTGTGGGCCCAACTCAAGGAGCTTGAAGAAGCCGCACTTCCCATCGCGAGGCTGCTGGTGCCTCATCCTGGCAGTCCCAAGATAGTGCTGCTAGTGGATCGATTGAAGGAAGCCCCCAGCCGGCTGACGGCCTACGTGAAGCACTTGGCGAAGTCAATTCCGAACCAGGTGCTGGCCTTCATGAAGTCATACTTCCCGAAGGCCCCCGTAGACGTAGTCGCTGGTGGACTAGCCGCCAACTGTAGCGACGGGCAGTATGCGGAGCTGCTGGAGCAGATGGCGCCCATTGCAGATCAAGTCACCGAAAAACTCAATCTCCAGTAGTCTTGTAATAGTTAGCTCATAGCAATAGATGTACAAAAAACAATTGTAATTGTTTAAGTATGAATGAAGAAAAGTTTCCATCAATGAGTACTCGTTTGCCGCGATCTCAGAGTGCGGAGTCCCATCGTGGAGTTGTCGCGAGTAGTCGTACTCGGTAGTAGTCCCGTTGAGGGAGATAGACAGTAAAGCAGTTGATGAACAATCAAACTTTATTACTAAAGAAGTACACCTGGATGGCCAGGGCCGTAGTTACAGAGTAGTCGCCAGGACCCGGAGGCCGCCTACGGCTAAGTAGTGCTAGGGCGAGTAGCCGCTTACAGCAGTAGATCCATAAGTAGCCGTATAGGCTGGATCTAGAGGTACATGGTCTCTCAGTAGACCGCTGCTAGAGTCCTTTGTCTCTCGTCACAGCCCAGGATCCGTAGGTAGCCGCGTGGGCTAGATTCTGGAGAGGAGTAGTCCGGAGACTTGTGCCTGGACCCGGAGGCCGCTTACAGCGGAGGGGTCTTGATGTAGTCGCGCAGACTTGAGCCCCAGGGTAGTCGTGTAGACTAGGCGTAGAACCGACAGAGCTGGTCGACGTTCCACGAGTTGTTGACATCTTCGCCTTCAAGTGTCTGGAGGCGGTAGGAGCCCGGCCTGGTCACCTTTGCGACTGTGAAGGGACCTTCCCAAGGGGAGCTGAGCTTATGTAGTCCTTCCGTGTTCTGGATGCGACGGAGGACGAGATCGCTAATGTTGAAGGAGCGTTCCTTGACGTTGCGGTCGTGGTAGCGTCGGATACCCTCCAGGTACCTTGCTGATTGGACGAGGGCGGCGTAGTGAGCTTCTTCGAGCCCGTCGATGTCAACTCGTCTGCTATCTTCAGAGACGCATTCGTCGTAGTGCTCCACTGCTGGTGAATCCCATATGACATCAGCAGGGAGGATCGCTTCGGAGCCGTAGACCAGGAAGTAAGGGGATTGCCCCGTTGGCTTGGAGGGCTGAGTACGTAGCCCCCAGAGTGCATTGGGTAGTTCCTTGATCCACTTGCCTCTTTTAGAGATAGCAGTGTCGTGTAGCCGCTTCTCGAGAGCGTCGAGCACCATCCCGTTGGCGCGCTCGACTTGTCCGTTGGCCCGAGGATGGGCAACTGAGATATATCGGACGTCTATCCCGCTGTTCTCGCAGTACTCCCAGAACTGGTGGTTGTTGAAGTTGGAGCCCAGGTCTGTGATGATGCGGTGGGGTAGTCCGTGGCGATGCACGAGTTCATCCAGGAAGTCGAGTACTCTGTCAACCTTGGGGCATGTGACCGGCTTGACCTCGATCCACTTGGTGAACTTGACGATGGCCACCAATACTCTGTTGAATCCACCTGGCGCAGTTGGCAGTGGCCCAATCATGTCGAGCCCCCAGCAGGCGAAAGGCCAAGTTGGCGGTATGGTGACTAGCTTGTAGGCTGGGACGTGATGCTGCTTGGCGAAATACTAGCACCCTTGGCACCTTCTGATGAGTTCATCGGCGTCGCCCAGAGCTGTGGGCCGGTAGAAGGCTCGTCGGAAAGCCTTCCTGACCAGCGTACGAGAGGACGCATGGTTGCCGCAGACGCCCTTGTGGATCTCCTCCAAGATGTCCTTGCCTTCTTGTCTAGGGACGCACTTCATGAGTACTCCAGAAGATCTGCCCGGCTTGCAAAGCTTGTCCCCGACGAGGACGTAGGACTTGGTGCGGCGGATGAGCTGCTCGACCAAGTTCTTGTCTGAGGGAATCTTCTGCTCGCTGAGGTAGTCGATGAAGGGTTGCCTCCAGTCCACGTCGATCATCATGACCTCCTGGCCAGCCGGCGGATGCGCTGGGATAGTGGTCGGTGGCGCCGGCTTCGGGATGGATGGCGCATGAAGCTCGTGGACGGAGACACCCGCTGGTACTTGAGCACGAGTAGAGCCAAGCTTCGAAAGGACGTCCGTTGCAACGTTGTTGTCGCAGACAATGTGGTGGAACTCGAGACCATATAACTTGTTCTCGAGCTTGCAGACTTCTAGGTAGTAGGCATCCATGTTCTCCTTGTCGCGGTCCCAGGACTTGTTGACTTGGTTGATGACCACTGCGGAGTCGCCGTAGACTAGTAGCCGCTTTATACTCAGTGAAGCCGCCAGGCAGAGCCCGTGCAGCAGAGCTTCGTACTCGGCTTCGTTGTTTGAGACCTTCCAGAAGATCTGCAGGATGTACTTGAGTTGTTCGCCCGTTGGAGAAATTAGGAGTACCCCCGCACCTGCGCCCTCGAGGTTGAGTGAGCCGTCGAAGTACATCACCCAATGTTCTGGTCGCTCGGTTGGAGTAGGTAGCTGATTCTTCCGCCACTCCGCCATGAAGTCGGCTAGTGCTTGTGACTTGATGGCTGTGCGTGGCTTGAATTCGATGGTGAGGGCGCCGAGTTCGACTGCCCACTTGGAGATTCTTCCAATAGCATCTTGGTTCCGCAGGATGTCGCCGAGCGAGTAGTCGGTGACGACGGAGATCGAGTGCTCCTGGAAGTAGTGTCGTAGCTTCCGCGAGGTGATGAGTACTGCGTACAGAAGCTTCGTACGGGGCCGGTAGCGTGCATTGGCACTCGACGGGACCTCTCGACAAAGTAGGCCGGACGCCCGGACCGGATAGGCGTGGCCGTCTCCCTGCCGCTCGACGATGATGGCAGTACTGACCACATGAGTAGTCGCAGCGAGATAGAGCCGTAGCTGCTCACCTTTGCGAGGAGCCGTGAGGACTGGTGGCTTAGATAAAAAGTCCTTGAGCTGGGCAAGGGCTTGGTCCACCTCTGGAGTCCACACGAACTTCTCTTAGTGCTTGAGTAGTTTGAAGAAGGGGAGCCCCCGTTCCCCAAGCTTCGAGATAAATCTGTTCAAGGCCGCCATGCACCCTGTCAGCTTCTGGACGTCTTTGATGCATGAAGGAGCTTTCATGCTGGTGATGGCGGAGATCTTCTCAGGATTGGCTTCGATGTCGCGTTGGCTGATGATGAAGCTGAGTAGTTTGCCCGAAGGGACGCAGAAGACGCACTTGTTCGGGTTGAGCTTCCAGCGGTACTCGCGCAAGGATGCGAAAGTCTCTTCAAGGTCGTCGATGAGGGTACTAGAGTCTTTGGTCTTGACGACCACGTCATCCACGTAGGCTTCGATGTTCTTGTTGAGTTGCCTCTTGAAGCAGGCCTGGATAGCTCGTCGATAGGTGGTGCCGGCGTTCTTCAACCCGAAGGACATGGTCGTGTAGCAGTATGCGCCAAACGGGGTGATGAACGCGGTCTTCTCTTGGTCTTCTTCCTTGATCGCGATCTGGTGGTACCCGGAGTAGCAGTCGAGGAAGCAGAGCAGGTCGCAGCCCCGCCGTGGAGTCGATGACTTGATCAATCTGCGGCAACCCGAAGGGGTCCTTGGGGCAGTGCTTGTTGAGATCGGTGTAGTCGACGCACATCCTCCACTCGTTCGAGTTCTTCTTGCGGACGAGGACGGGGTTGGCAAGCCACTCAGGATGGAAGACTTCTCTGATGAAGCCAGCCGCAAGTAGTTTGGCGAGTTCCTTCTTGATGGCGTCCCGTCTGTCGTCGGTGAAACGGCGGAGGTGTTGTCGCTTGGGGGTGGCCTTAGTATCGACGTTGAGGTAGTGCTCAATCAACTCCCTGGGCACTCCTGGCATGTCCGCTGGCTTCCACGCGAAGATGTCGCGGTTAGCCCGGAGGAAGTTGATGAGCGCGTCTTCCTATTTGGGGTCGAGGCCGGCCCCGATGGTGGTGGTCTTGCTGTTGTCGCCTGTCCCGAGGTCGATCGTCTTGACCAGAACCTCCTTAGCTGGCTGAGGCTTGTTGGCCTTGTCAGACATCTCAGGGATGTCGAGTTCACTTGTGGCAAGCTTCTTCGACGCAGCGTAGACCTCCATCATAGCATTGGGTACTTGATTTGTGGAGGCGATCTCCACAACTTCCGTGTCGCAGTCGTGCGAGATCTTCAAGTCCCCTTGGAGAGAGAGTACACCTGCTGGGCCTGGCATCTTGAGTACCAAGTAGGTGTAGTGGGGCACCGCCATGAACTTGGCGATGGCCGGTCTGCCGAGGATGGCATGGTAGGATGTCTCGAAGTCCGCGACCTCGAACTTGACGTACTCGGTACGATAGTTGTCCCGAGATTCCCCAAAGGTAACTGGCAGGACCACTGAGCCCAGTGGGATAGCCACGTTACCGGGGACGATGCCATAGAAAGGCATGTTGCTCTTGGTGAGCATGTGGGTGATGTCGAGCTTCATCTTCTTCAAGGTCTTAGTGAAAAGGACGTTGAGCCCGCTTCCGCCATCGATGAGGACCTTGTTGAGCCTGGAGCCCGCGACCACCAGCATTAGGACTAGTGGGAATAGTCCTGGTTCGGAGAAGCTGGTCCATTGATCCGCGTGGGAGAAGGTAATGGGTACCTCCGACCACCTGAGAGGGGTCGGGACCGCTGGTTCAATGCTCATGACTTCTCGACGAGTAGCCTTTTGCTCCCATCTGCTGGGTAGTCCGCCGAAGAGGATGTTGACAGTCTTGTCGGGTTCCTGGAAATCGCAGTTGTCTCTGTCGTTCTTCTTCTTGCCTTTCTTCTCGTGAGGGTGTGGTTGCTCTGGGGTGCTCTTGAGTGCTCGCCTGAGTTGGTAGCACTGCTTGGTAGTGTGGTTGCCGTCCAGATGCCACGGGCACTTCTCCTTCAGCAAGTCATTGAAGCCGCCGGAGTTCTTCTTCGAGTTCTCCTTCGCAGGGCGCTGCATAGCCGCGACAGTGTTGTCTGGCTTACGCTTGCGGTTGGGACCCGAGTAGTTGTTGTTGTTGTTGCGACCGCCTTGGTTCCCGTTGTTGCCGCTGCCGCCGCCCCTGTTCTACTTGTTCTTGCCACGGATGGCGTCGTACTTGGCGTTGGCCTTGTCTTCTTCATCCGCCCAGGACGTGATCATGTCCTTGAGGTGGGGGATGGACTTGGGGTGGCGGCGACCGAAGTCTTCGAAGGTGCGGTGGTGGTAGAGGCCGTCTTGGAAGAGGTCGATGACCTCCTTGTCGGTGACGTCGACTACTGTGGCGCGCTTGTTGAAAAAGCGGCGCATGTACTTGCGGAGGGTCTCGCCTTGTTCCTGCTTCACCATGGCTAGGTCCATGCGAGTACCCGAGCAGCCCATGGCGCCCGCGAAGTTGCTGGTGAACTGCTCCTTCAACTGGTCCCACTTGTCGATCGAGTGCTTGTCCAGCGACTCGAGCCATGTGAGTGGGGCTTGGTCCGAGGGGAAGGGGAAGTAGAGGCACTTGGTGTCGTTGTTGCCGCCGGCGTTCTCGATAGAGAGGGCGTAGAACCCGAGCCACCGGATGGGGTCCTACTTCGCGTCGTACTTGGTGATCCCCAAAGGCTTGAATTTGTCGGGGAGGAGCAAGTTGCGAAATCGAGGTGAGAAGGCGGGGAAGCCGTCGTTGTCGCCCGCAAGGGGCGGACTTCTTTCGTCGCGGCTCTTCAATCTTCCGGCGGGCGTCGTAGCCGCCCTATGAGGCTCGGAGGCGTGGGCAGTTCGCGTGGTCTCGACCACCGCGACCGCCCCCCGCCGCCGGCCCTCCTGTTGGCCCCGTGGTTGGAGTTTCTGTCGTCACTGCCGCCACCGCCAGGGTCACGGCCGCCGCCGCCGGGGGCGCGGTGAGGGACGACCTCACGGTTGCTGTTGCCACCCTGTGAGGGTCCGCCGGCATTTGCGCGAGTACGGTTGGGCTGAGCCGGGAGCTCGGCTCGAGTACGGTTGCGGCCGAGGTCAGCGCTGCGACTTGTAGCTTCGTTGTCGCGGTTCCTGGCGGGGGGAGGCTGGTTGACCCTGTTGTCGACCCGCATGAAGTAAGCGTCTTCAGGGAGCTTGGCGATGACTTCTCCGGCACGTATCCCCTGAGCCTGGCGTGCGATTGCTGTGATCGACATGAGGCATTGCTCCAGGGTAGTGTGTACTTTGCTCTCGACCGCCTCGAGAGCTTCCGCGAGGTTGCGGATGGGGAGGTTGTCTCGGAGACGCCGGCACCGTTCGTTGCGCTTCCTGTTACGCTCACGTCGAGCGTCCCTGTTGGCGGCGGTCTCGTCTGCAGGTGCATCTGCAGACAGCTCGTCGTCCGCGGAGATGTCTTCAAGGTACTTGTCTTGAGCCGTCCCCGAAGGTCCTCGGCGTGTCGGCGGCAGCCATGAAGACTTGGCGATCGGGGTTGCCAAGAGCGGGATTCGCAGCTCGCCACCTAAGTTGGAGTGTACGAGTCAGCTCAGGCAAGTGGTGTTCCCTCCTGGAACGGGAGCGAGTCGAGGTAGGCGACGTAGCGTGAGTCCCCGCTTATCAGGTCGACGGGCTTGCGATCAGGCCAGTAGACGAATCTCCCGGCGGGTGTGGACGTTATAACCAGCCCAGAAGTCGGCCCTGATAAGGGATGCTCAGTAGTGTTGTCCTCGGACTCGGGATCCTCAGGGTCCGACCCGAAGTCAAACTCATATGTGGAGTCTGAGTAGAAACCGGAGAGGGAATTGGAGTCCGAAGCGTGGCCGGGGGCGGTGTCGGAGTCCGAGTTGTACTCGAGTACGGGCTCCTTGCCGGCCCGGCGCGAAAAGGGAGCCTCCGCGCGGGCCTTGCTGAGGATGCGGGGGCCACGCGTGGAGCGCTCACGGGGTGGTGAAATCACATGCGATGGCTGAGCAGCCGGCTCGCATGCGATAGCCCATGGAGACGTCGAGTTCGAGTTGGAAGCGGACCCGATCTCGAAGTCAGCATGATGGTCGAAAAGAGAAATTTCGCCGAACTTGCCGGTGAGTTCGCCCGTGACAACTTCAGGAAGCGTCACGAAGCCGGTCTCCGGGTTGGGTGGCATGGTGAGGCGGCGTTGGAAGGACCCCGCGCCATCAGTAGTGCAAACCCAAGCGCCGAAAACGAAGGTGTCGCCGCGGTTGAAGGCGACGGTTGGCTTGAAGTAGACAGGAGCCGTCGAGTTCGCCATGTGATCTCGAGCGAGAGCCCCTACCTGGCGCGCCAGCTGTCGGTGTTTTAGACCGGCAACCTACTAAGGGGAGTACCCAAAGTAGATGAATGTGGCCTCGCTGAGATCGGTAACTAGAAGGAAGAGACACGTGGCACACAATTTAGACAGGTTCGGGCCGCGAGCTGTGTAATACCCTATGTCCTGTATGTTGCGTAGCTCTGGATTGATTGGGTACAATTACAAGATGATGCAATCCTACGCCGTGAGATGAGATGTCCCAGAGAGGGGTCCCTGCCTCGCCTTATCTAGTCCGGGAGGAAGGGTTACAAGTCGGAATAGGGAGAGAGTACTAGTCGAGTACGTCTTCTATACAGTGCGGGACATGTACAGCTTCCTAACCGAGTACTTCTCCTCTGTAGTCCTTGTGCTTCACACCATCAGGTACCGTGTAGCGCAAGTCGGGTAGTCCCAGGGGCCCACCGAGTAGTCGGTCCTGGTACCCACTGAGGTAGTGGGCCCAGGGAGGTCCATACGACACCTGGAGTCTTTCTTGAAGCCATAAGCTTGGTTGCTCATCAATGACAGTCTGTGCGACAATTGGAAAATATTATCGAACTCCATGCCGAACAGCTTTTCCCGAATAGCTGGCAACATCCCTGCTACAGCCATACCAGCCAATTGATCATCTGGTAGATTCAAAGAGAAGCACATGCTTTTTTTCTCTCTGAACCTCCTGAGGAACTCCATGGGTGTTTCATTGTTCCTCTTCCTCAGGGTAGTTAGATCAATTAGCTTTTTCTCATTATTGCTAATGAAATAATGAGCATGAAACTTCTGCTCCAAATCCTTCCAGGAGCAGATTGAGTGAGCAGGCAAAGAAGTAAACCATGTAAAGGTCGGGCCTATCAGTGATAAAGGGAAATATCTGATCCTGAACGCCTCATCAGCAGAAGCTTCCCCAAGCTGCATCAAGTATCAGGCTATGTGTTCCCCAGTACTTGTATCATCTTGCCCAGAAAACTTTGTGAGATCTGCAGGAACTTTCACCCTATTCGGTAAGGCCACCCTGTTATACCATTCTGGGAAAGGAGGTGTGTACACGTGCCCTTGGTTTTTAGGCTTTAGACCGAATTGATTCTGAAGCACATCAGTCATCCTCTGCATCAGGAGATCAATATTGACATCTTGATTTCCAGATCTTCCAACATGCATCCTCGTAGCACCACCGTATCCAGGATTCGGGAGAGCATCAATAGCACTGTAATCCATGAACTCCGAATACCCAGTACCGTACATGTTCTTCTGCAACCTATTATTTGCTGGAGCTATCCTGTAAGTAGAATCAGGTTGAACTCCAGGAGTGCCAAACGCCATCTCTCCATATGTACGTGGATTAGGTATTGCTTGATGAGGATTTGGCCGAACTGGTTGGCTATCCACGTGTTGAGTTGGCTGACCACTCATGCTCTGAGGAGGCGGTTGAACACTTGTATCTTGACGAACTGGTTGGCCAGTGACAGCAGCACTTGATTCTCCTTCGAGATGTTTGTCCACACCTGGACCAAAGATGCCAACCATTATCTGTCGAAAGCTATTCAAAAATGCAGTATTGTGCCTAGTCCTTATGTCTTCCAAAGATTTCTGTACCATGCCAAAAACTTCTTGTTTCTCTTCAGCAGATGTGGTATCAGGCTCTCCTGGCAGTAGAACTCTTGGCATGCCAGACTTGAGGTATGGCACACCACTTCTGTTTTTGGAAAACGACATTAGACATTTCTGCTGAAATTGATCAATAGCTTCCTTCAGTTGCAATTGTTGTTCTGTAGTCAGCTCCTCTAAGGTGACATCCATGACATTATGAATTTCAGGCATCTTGATCAACTAGATGGTCCCACTGGGTGTGCCAAAAAGTGTGTTGACGTAAAATCAGCACCTCACGCCAAGCACACAGCAAGCCGAACAAGTTGGCTTAACACACGCTGCCGAATCCGAAGTGTGCCAGTCAATTTTCCCTGAAACTGACAAAGGATGAAAAAGCAGTTAGATAAAACCTGGAACTTGCCGGGTGATACCAGACAGTTCCGTATTTACGGCCTCAAAGCCAATCAAAACGACATATAGCTACAACAAGCTATCTGTCAGCAATCTGAATATCATTCGGGAGCTTTAAACAATGTAAACGAGATATAGCCGAATGTATGACGTAAGCATGATGATAGATCGGTCTTTGTCTAAACAACATTGCAGCACGTGATCATGACCAATTATCATGGATAAATTACAATAAAATAAATAAAGGCGAAGTATGATTATAAATTTGCAGTAAACATGCATGCATAGGCCAAAAGCACTAGTCTACCGCATGTCTAGGTACTTCCAAACCCGTCGAGTGTGACACCAAACAAGTTAATCCACCGCATGATATGACTTGTTTGAAACCACACCACCAACCAAGAGTAGATCAATCCACCGCATGATACAATCTAAACATGGGAGGCTAAAAGCATACATTATTTAAAACAAGCTTATGAACGTGTTTCGCTCGTGGCAGAATTGCCGAAAACAGCTGTACAGCCGATTCGGGTTCCATGGAGAAGGAACAAACTATGCTAGATCAACACACTTGAACCCGCAACACGTGGCAATCTAGATTGATTCGAGTTCGGCTATTAAAGAGCACGTGATCCATGCGCCATATTGAATCGAGGATTTGAAAATGCATCATATGAATCACAAATAAGATAGAGCTGAATCTAGTTATTCTAAATTGGGCAATAAGAGTGTTACACGAATTAAACATGAAGCAAAATCCAAAGCAACACGTGGTAACTTAATGAATCTATTAGATCTTTCCAAATCTAATAGAGCCGATAACTAGTTCCAAGCTAGATCTTAGCCTACCGCATGACCCATGATCTAACAAGAAACCCTCTTGAACCAGGCTTAAATCCATCGCATGATACTAAGCATGGTAACAAGACTACTTGCATCACGGTCTAAATCCACCGCATGATACTAGACATGATACAAGGTTGCCGGTACTTACGGAGGTCGACGGATCGATAGCTCCTCTCGAAGAACTCGACGACTCGACTAAAGGACTCGAAAAGGTGGCACGGGGCCGGTTTGTTGTTGAATTGTTTGATCCCTATTACAAACATCAAGGGTTCATATTTATATCCTTGTCCTAACACAACTCCTAATCGACCATGATTACAACATTTACTGCCTAAATTAATGCTACGGCGCCAATGTCCATCTTGCACCCGTCATCAATTCGCCCCTTCCTTATATTCAGGCCACGTTATCACGTATTCCCGAATGCTTCCTTTTCCAAGCGCAACACAACCCTTCTGCCGAATGATGGCGTGTTCCCGACCGCAGGCATCTTTACCGAATGCTTTGAGGAAAATTTCCTGCTGAATGGTGTTTCCTTACCAAACTCGGCCCACAAGTCAGTCTCTTTCCTATACCAATTTTTGGTGTTAACAATATCTAATTCTGAAGGCCTCATCAGCAGAAGCTTCCCCAAGCTGCATCAGGTACCGGGCTATGTGTTCCATAGTATTGATATCATCCTTCCCTGGAAACTTGGTGAACTCCGTGGAGACTTTAACCCTGTTTGGCAATGCCACCCTTTGGTACCATTCTGGGAAGAGAGGCGTGTACACGTGTCCTTGATTCTTAGGATTAAGACCGAATTGATTTTGCAACACTTCGGTCATTCTCTGCACCAGGAGATCAACATTGGTGTCTTGATTCCCTGGCCCCACAGCAGGCATCCCTATAGCAGTACCATACCCAGAATTCGGGAGAGCAGCGATAGCACTGTAGTCCATGAATTCTGAATACCCATTCCCGTACATGTTCCTTTGCAACCTGTTATTTGTTGGGGCTATCCTGTAGGCAGAGACAGGTTGAACTCCAGCAGTACCGAATGCCATCTCACCATATGTACGTGGATTAGGTATCGCTTAATGAGGGTTTTGTTGGATTGATTGACTACCCACTTGCTGAGTGGGCTGAGCACTCATACTCTACTGAGGCGGTTGAACACTTGCATCTTGACGTGGTGGTTGGCCAATAGGAGCAGCACTTGATTCACCTTGATCAAAATGTTTGCCCACGTTTGGGCCAAAGACACCAACCATCATTTGTCTGAAGCTATTTAAGAAGGCAGTGTTGTGCCTAGCCATTATGTCTTCCATGGCTTGCTGAATCATACCAAAAGCTTTCTGTTTCTCCGCGGCAGCAGTAGCATCCGTCTCTCCTGGCATCAGAACCCTTGGCATGTCTGTCCTAAGGAATGGCACACCACTCCTATTCTTGGAAAACGACATCAGACACTTCTGTTGGAACTGTTCCACAGCTTCCTTCAGTATCAGTTGATGATCTGTAGACAGTTCATCGAAGGAAACATCCAGGACAGCTTCAACGTCAGGCATCTTGATCAACTAAAGTGTCCCACCAGGCGTGCCAAAAAGTGTGTTGACGTAAAATCAGCACCTCACGCCAAGCACACAACAAGCCGAATTAGCTGGCTTCACACACGTGGCCCGGGCGTTGAATCCGGAAGCGTGCCAGTCAATTTTCCCTGAAACTGACAAAGGATGAAAATAGTCAGATAAAACCTGGAACTTGCCGGGTGGTACCAGACAGTTCTGTATTTACGGCTATGAAGCCAGTTAGAACAACATATAGCTATAAACAAGCTATCTTCCAATAATTTAAACATCATTCGGCAATTGATAAAAGCATGTAAATAAAGTACTGCCGAATACGTGACGTAAGCATGATGAAAAATCGGTCTTTATTTAGACAACGTTACAGCACGTAACCATAACCTATTATCCAACATAAAGCATGATAAAATAAATAAAAGTGAAAAGTAATCTTGAATTTGCAGTAAGGAAGCATGCATAGGCCAAAAGCACTAGTCTACCGCATGTCTAGGTACTTTCAAACCCGTCGAGCACGACATCAGACAAGTTAATCCACCACATGATACAATCTAAACATGGAAGGCTAAAAGCATACATTGTTTAAAGCAAGCTCATGAACACGTTTCACTCGTGATGGAATTGCCGAATACAGCTGTACAGCCGAATCGAGTTCCGTGGAGAAGGATCAAACCATGCAAGGTTGACAAGCTTGAACCCGCAACACGTGACAATCTAGATTGATTCGAATTCGGCTATTGAAGAACGCATTAACTCAAACGTCACATCAAGCCAAAGATTTAGGCATGCAACACATGGATCTCAAACAAGATAAACCCGAATCTATTCAATCTAAATTGGGAAATAAGAGTGTTACAAGAATTTAAACATAAAAGAGTAAAATTCAAAGCAACACATGATAACTTAATGAATCTATTAGATCTTGCCAAATCTAATAGAGCCGATAACTAGCTCCAAGCTAGATCTTAGCCTACTGCATGACTCATGATCCAACAAGGAAACCTTCTTGAACCAAGCTTAAATCCACCGCATGATACTAAGCATGGTAACAAGACTACTTGCATCACGGTCTAAATCCACTGCATGATACTAGACATGATACAAGGTTGCCGGTACTTACGGAGGTCGACGGATCGATGGCTCGTCTCGAAGAACTTGACGACTCGACTAGAAAGACTCGAAAGTTGGCACGAGGCCGGTTTGTTGTGAAATTGTTCGATGCTTATTACAAACACTAAGGGTTTATATTTATACCCTAGCTCTAACACGACTCCTAGTCGACCACGATTACAACATTTACTGTCTAAAATTAATACCATAGCGTCATGTCTGTCTCGTACCCGTCATCAATTCATCTCTTTCTTTACATTCAATCCACGTCATCATGCATTCCCGAATGCTTTTCGCTTTCACTCATGGAAAATTCCTTCTGCCGAACGACGACATACTCCCGACCGCAGACGCCTCTACTGAACGCTTTGAGAAAAAACTTCTGCCGAATGATACTCTTCTGCCAAATTCGGCCCACATGTGAGTCTATTTCCTTTACCAATATTTGGTGTTAACACAAAAATGCCCACAATGTAACGGGTAGTGTAAAAGCCTGTTACCAGTCCTGACCGGTGGGCCCCAGGCATAGTTATTCAGACCGGACCGGACCGGCGGTTGAACCGGCAAAAGACCGAACTAGAGCCTCTACCGGTTCGGTTCACTTAAAAGACCGTTCATGCAATTGGACCGGTAAAAACCGGCAGAACCGGCCGGTTTTTTATGAAACCGGCGAACCGAGCGGTTCCATACGAACCGGAGCGGTTCTGTTTGTTCCCCCAAGCTACCCCTCTGTTGATTCATAGGAACCTTATCCGTCAAGGGTATAAATGGAAATGTGCATTCTCGTCTCATTTAGGATTGCCGAATACGATAGGGATTTTGTTTGCATCTGCCACAACCAAAAAAATGGCGGCGGCGCGTCTAGCTGGCCGGTGTGCAGCTGAATTACCACAGCACAGCGGCCGGCGTCGGCGTCTTTGCGGCGAGAAGCGGCGGCGCGCGCGCGGCGGCTAGCGGGCGCGCGCGTGTGCTCTGTGCGGCCTCGCGACGGCCGCGCCACCGCGGTGTCCGGGCGTCCCGGCACTCCGGCGGCGCACTCGCCACCGCGAGCCTAGCGACGGTCGTCGTGCCGCGGGTGTGTCGCGCGCGTCGGCTCGTGCTCGTTGCCGGCGATTCTGATTTCTCCCTCGGTCCCTCTCCCTCCCCAGTGCTGCTCTACAAGTTGAGGACTCCAATGTGACAATGTCCAATCACTCGCTTGTATACTGGTTAATTAGGGCGTGTTTTGAAAGGTGGCTATGGCCAGCCCGGCCTAGCACCCAGGCCGTGGCCAGCCAGAGGCCGGTTATAATGGGCCACCCCCTCTTGTTTGGGTGCTTGGCCCAACAGAGCCTGGCCGCGCCGAGCTGGTGTTTGGACACCACCTGGGAGCCGGGCTGGCAGCCCAACTGCCACCAACCGCTGAAGCGGGATGGTGTTTGGCGCCAAGCCAGGCCGCCCAAGCACCAGGTTACATCCCAATATCACACACACAAGATCAAAACCAACAATTTGTCACACATTTTCATATATGATTTCATCATCACATTTATAAAATCTTACAATTGTTCTCACAATTACAATATCATAAGTTCATCATCACAATTACAGATTGCCTCAGAAAAATATTTGTATTACAACAAGTAACAATTAATGAAAGTTTGGCACAAGATGAAAAAATAGTAGATACAATTTTTGCCTCAGACATAAGAGCTTAATGGGTTCCATGGAAACATCAAACTCACCAGGTCCAGGCTTAAACTTGGACCATGGATGAGTTTGATGTTTCAATGGAACACATGACAAGAATTAATCATGGCAACCATGGAAGCATGAGAGACATCCAGCCCAATATTGGAAAAACATGGGCATGGATGTCTCACATGTTTTGATGGGTGGCATGAGGCATACAAGATCGTCATAGGCATGACAACAGGGACAAAATAACACAAGTAGGCCTCAGAACAGTTTGATGTGTAAGAAAAACAAGATCATGTCACCCATGGAACCGTGGGAGACATCCATCCCATGTTTCAAAGCATGGGCATGGATGTGTCTCACAGTTTGGTGAGTAACATGAGAAACATAAGTAGCAAATACCATTCCCTCACAAGTTATAGTTCATCATAGGCCAAAGGACAACATTGACAGAAGCAAATATGAGGCAAAACAGTGAAGTATAAAATGAGGCCTCAGAACAATTTTGTTGTGTGAGAAAAACAAGTTCATGTCAGTCATGGAACCGTGGGAGACATCCATCCCATGTTTGAAAGCATGGGAATGGATGTGTCCCACGGTTTGATGAGTAACATGACAAAATAGTTGTTCATGAGGTTGTTCATCATAGGCCAAAGAACAACATAGACAAACCAAATATGAGGCAAAACAGTGAAGTATAGAATGAGGCCTCAGAACAAGTTTGATGTGTGAGAAAAACAAGTTCATGTCAGTCATGGAACCGTGGGAGACATCCATCCCATGTTTGAAAGCATGGGAATGGATGTGTCCCATGGTTTGATGAGTAACATGACAAAATAGTTGTTCATGAGGTTGTTCATCATAGGCCAAAGAACATCATAGACAGAACCAAAATATGAGGCAGAATAGACAAAATAGTATAGTATAGAATGAGGCCTCAGCTTTATGTTAGTTGGTGGACTCACTGCATGGTTCCTATCATTGGTGGCTGCTAGGAAAAGCATAAAGAAGATACAACAAAACACACAAGAACAAGCAATTTAGGAAAATGGTCAAATGGACAACATCATTTAGTGCCATCATCTGAAACAATAGCTTAGTGTTGCAACTGAGTGAAGGGTCACACAAGTCATAAGCAACAGCCAAGTTTGAAGAAAGTAACAAGAAGTAGTTCAAATAGGAACCATAGCAGCCACCTCAAGTATATGTTGCATCATAGGCCAATTGTAATCCATATCCACCAAGTAAATAGCAGAAATGCAACATAATAAGTGAAACATAAGAGACAACATTGCATTTAGTTGTTCATGCAGCCAACAAAGGCTACAAATAGTCTTACAACACAGCAATTGTATATCAAATAGTTAACCACCCTCTCAAGCAAAACAAAACCCCAAAAGGATAGCGAGAAAGTTAGCCAAACTACCTGCACATGCTCTACAGCCCAGTGTGTCAACTGTAGTCAAAAGAAGAGAGTGGAGGAGGCAGCTCTAGTCCTCATCTAGTCATAGAAGTTTTTGGAGAGGAAGGTCCTAAGCCAAAGGCCTCTATGGTTGTCACTCATACCAACAAAGCCCCTGCCCTGGGCCTTGTTGTCCAGCAGGTAAGTGTAGGCAACAATCAGTGCCTCCTCACTAAAACCAGGGGTCTCCATCACAGCAAGGTACAAGTTTGCATCAACATGGGCAGGACCAGTCTCTCTAAGGGCATTGGCCACATTGTTGACAGCATCAGACATGTTAGTCAGCAACAACTTCTCATCCTCACTAAAGGCTCCCCTCTTCCTTTTCCCACAACCAACAGAGTTGGTTATGAGCTCAGTTGGCTTGGTGCTGCTGCTGGGTATGTCAATGGTCTCACCAGCCCCTTCAGTCTTTACAGCTGCACCAAGTGCTTCACCAGACCCTAGAGCATACTTCCCAGTGGCCATAGAATGGCCAAAGATGGCTTCCATCTCAGTGTAGAACCTAATGGGACAGTTAAGGAACTCAGCATCCTTAGGGTGGTCCTGCACAAGGGTAACAAGGTTGGCTCACTCACATAAACTCAACTGGATATGGAACCTAAGTAAAGAATGGAGGATATGATTTCTACCTTAATGTGGTTAGAGTAGTGCTCCACATCCAGCATGATGACACTAAGGTCAGTATCCCAAAGAGCCCCACTCAAATCTTTTATCTTAGCAACCTTTGCCCACTTCTGCCTCCACTTCCTTAGGTGGTTGTACACCTGAGTGGGGCTGACAACCTCACCACTGAACTCAAATAGTTGCTTGGCAACCAAGTTCACATCCTTGTCCTTGAATACTTTGTCACGTCTACTGCCATCACTCACTAGCTGTGCCATCCTCCTAAGCACAAAGCCAGATGTTGCATTGTTCCACCTCATAGGACCAGCATGTGCTGCTGTTGGAGCTGCTGCTGGAGTAACAGCAGGACCAGCCTCAACATCAACAACAACACCCACAACTTCCTCAACACTAGCAGATGCCATCCTAGTATAGTTGCAGTCAAGAAATAATACATTGAGGATAATATGTAAATAACAGAGAAATAATACTCATGAACAACAAATAAATAATACATATAGGAAAGAATATGTCTCAGCTTTGTCCAATAATTATTACAACAGCATCACAAATCCAAGAGTTCTAGAGCAGGGCTACCAAATTAGATAATACAATGAACAACAAATAAATGCATCAAGTCCTATGAACACCCCTCCCATCCCACATAGCATTGCGAATCTTTGTCCCTCTTGGCTGTCATGGCATGAGAGTCTTGGGAGAACATCTCATCAATATGTGAAGTGTCCTGGTCCATAGGGGGTACCCAATTTTCATTAGGCACAACTTCATCTAACCCAAAGCCTATGATCCAGTTGTGCAAGATGCAACAAGCAAGGACAAGCTTCACTTGTGTTTTAAATGGGTGGAATGGCTTGTTGTCTAGGATCCTGAATCTGTTCTTCAGTGCACCAAAGGCCCTTTCAATTGTGACCCTAAGTGAAGAATGTCTCAGGTTGAACAGCTCCCTTGCATTGGTTGGTCTGTTCCTTGGGCCATACTCTGACAAATGGTACCTCACCCCCTGTAGGGAGGAAGGAAGCCATTACGGCACACATACCCAGCATCTACAAGGTAGAATTTACCTACAGGGACAACAAATGAATCCTAAGGCCTCTAAATTATAATAGGACAGTGAACAACTACATTGCAAATGGTGGCTTCTTACCTTCGGGTACAACAAACCCATCATTCCTCTCAAGTGCATCGGCAAGTATGAGGGCATCATGTGCCGAGCCCTCCCAACCGCTAGGACATAGGTGAACTTCATGTCAAAGTCCACGGCGGCCATGGCATTTTGTGTGGGGTCTTTGTGCCTACCCCTGAATGGTTGTTGTCTGCTTCTAGGAACCCTTGCCAACACATGAGTTCCATCTATTGCACCAACACAGTCCTAAAAAAATGTGCATGTGTAGTTAGAACAAGTCAGGACAACCACACACTCTAGTAGTAGTGTTCATGTGTGGTTACCTGCAAGTATGGGTTCCATCTGTGGCTCCCAAGGATTTTTGGATGGGTAGTGGTAGAAGGAGGCTTGATCATCTCAGACCTAAGCTCACCAACAGCAAACAGAACTTAGTGGAAGTGTTTGTGAACTTTCTCAATGGACCTCCTAAAAGAATGGTGCACCACCCTAAATCTCTCCGATTGTGCCCAACAACATGAAAGAACATTGCAACTTTGTTCCTCAACACTAACACCAACATTGTCATGCAAAAGCCCCTTGGATCTAAATGTCTCACACAAACAAAAAAAGGGTTTCCTCCTCATTCTTACCATAGAGACACATTCTACATCCGTGGAATTATAGATGTCCGTAGGGTTCTCTTGTCTATCTTGCTCGGCATCGGCTCTAAGGCTATACGAGAGAGGGTTTGGCTCGTATTAGGCTCGAGTTCATCCCTCATTCTCTTTAGAGTAGAGACAACAACAGAAACCATGGTCACTATCATGCCAGTAGCTTGCCTCACCATCATCTCACGGGTCTCAAGAACATCCATCTACATGCATAGCAATTCAAAGAATATCTAAGTAAGGTAGCCCTGACTAGCATCAACAAAGATTTGCATGCTTCATAATGTTTTTGCACGGCTGCTTGATTCAACAAGCTTCCCAGCGCAAAGGACATCATCATCGACCACAATACAAACCGCACTGCATCGAAACAAGAACAACCGTGCCGAATCGAAACAAGAACAACCGTATCGAATCTAAACAACAACAACCAGACACATCGAGACAAGAACAACAAGCACCACAACCGCACCGCATCGGAACAAAAATATATCCGCATTGCATCGAAACAAGAATGAACGCGAGAAAAGAAATCCACAACAAGGATAGGGATTCGGGGGTCGATTTCACCTTGGGGAGCTCGGAGGAGGCACGGGATGCGGCGCGAAGACCACCGGAAGAGGAAGCAGATCCGGTCCACAGCAAACCCTAGGTCAACACCGGCATCGAGGAAGAAGAACCGCACCGCCCGGAGTTCCAGCAGGGTCAACGCCGGCGCGTCGACGAGTTGGAGCAGATCCGCAGCGGGAGAACAGAGAAGAAGCCCGCCGGTCGCGGACTATAGCTCACCCACCGCACACCACCACGAAACCCTAGCTGATGTCTCACGGGAGCGAAGGGGAAGGGGAAAGAAGAGAGGAGGCGACGGCGGTCGCCTTTATAGGCCATGGATTTCGCGACGGAGAAGGGCGGGAGGAACTTTCCCTTCTCCCGCGTGAGCCTGCCAAGGCCACCTGCCGCCGGCGCAAAGCGCCCCGAAACCGCCCGCCCAGCGCCGCGCGGAGCCGAGCCCTCTGGCTACAGTGGAAAATAGCGTACGAGAGGAGCCAGGTGGAGGGGGTGGTTTTGCCTCTAGCGGGACAGGCCGGGGGAGGTGAAAAGGGGGTCAAACACGAAACTGGGCTCCCGGGAGCGCAGCCGAGCCCACGGGCCACTTTTCCAAACATGCCCTTAATGTTTAGACTGCATAGATCCAGTGGATCCAATTTGTTTGCAATTTCTCGTTTGTATACTCGTTATTAGTAAGTGAACTGCTTATCATGTGATTCCTGCCATGTCATGTTGTCCTGTACGGCTGTACTGCTCCTTACTCCTCTTGCGAACTTGTTATTTCATAATATGTGAATTGTGTTTTTTTACGAGCATACTTTCCTTAAAGGTCAGCTATATAATAAGTATTTACCGTTAATTATCAACTATATATTGGACCGGTTCAATTGTATCCGTGGCCAGTACGCTTCAACGTTTCAGTGCTATCGAACCGACGGTTCAACCGGTTCATAACGGTTGAACCGTTGAACCATTGAACCGAAGTCCTTACCGGTTCGATTACCGGTCCGGTCCTAATAACTATGGCCCCAGGACCTGGCCGTTCATCGAGATATAGGAGACGCAGGTTGAAAACAAGCGTCTCCTTTAATAGAGAGAAAGGAGATGCGTGTAGAAACAGATGCGTCTCTTTTCGTCGAGACACTGGAGACGCCGGTTCACAGAATGTGTCTCTGATGTTAATTTCATAGTAACGGGCTCTGTTTCATGCCCGTTACAAAAGTTCTATGTGGGCCCAGAGAAATAGCCATTTCACGTGATCAGTGACTAGTTGTGGTAACGGTCGTTATTTGATGCCCGTTACGAATACTAGTTGTGCTGCGACGCGCGCGAAATAGACGCGTCTCATTTCGTCAAGATAGTGGAGACGCAGGTTCACATCAGGTGTCTCTGATATTCAGCTTCTATAACGGGCTTTGCTTTGGTGCCCGTTACTAAAGGTCCCTGTGGGCCCAGAGAAACAACCATTTCACGTGACCGGTGGCTAGTTGTGGTAACGGTCGTTGTTTAATGCCCGTTACGAATATGTCTTATAAGTAATGGGCATCTGCCCGTTACCTTTCTTGCCTTATTTGTAACATGCATTGCTCATTACCAAAGGCGATCTACGCCCGTTACTAAAGCCAGTTTTTCACGTAGTGACTGTTGGAGCTCGAGGTGGAGTAGCCAGAGCTTGAGTCGACGTCGCTCGCACCCACCATCGCTCGGGCTTTCTTCTTGTCGTAGTCGTCTTTCTTCCTTGATCTCTGCTTGTCGTTGTTCTTGTGCTTGTGCTCATGCCTTGAGTGATGCTTGCTCTCCATCTTCGTCCGGTGCTTGTAGTTATTCCTAGCCTCCATCTCCTCCAGACAGTCGGCGATGAATTTTACTTACTTGCCACACCGAAAGCATGCCTGTCCTTGAGTTCATCCGTTTCTCGTGCTGAGGACCGGAGCGTCCGAGGACCGGTGGATGGTCGCTCCTGGCTGTGATGAGTGATTGACAACGTGGTGTGGATTGACTCTTGGTCGAGTATTGCAGGTGCAGGTTGTGGCTTGATTTGCATTGGTGCAGGTGAAGAGTGGGCGCGAAAGGTCTATGCCTTGCGGGGCCTCCTAGGAGTGGAGAGACAATTAGGCCTGACTCAAGGGACCTGGTGGCCAGCGGGGTCAAGTGCGGGCCACATGGTGGCAAGAAAAGCAAGACGAAGTCGTCGATTGGAGCCGGTGCAGGGTAGCGGAACACAACCGGAGTCTGCACGCGGGATTTGCGGCTGTTCACCACAAAACCGTCGGATTACTTGGTTGAGCAAAAAAACCAAGACCGGAGGCTCGACGGACGAAGACGGGATCCGGGCGCACCGAGAAGCTTCGATGCCGGCGGATGCATGGCGGGATCACAGGGCTTGCGTCGGAAGGACGCGGTCTGCGGTGACGGTGTGTCCGTGCGATGAACATGAGTGTTACATGACCTATTTGCCCCTGAGGGGTTGTATCACAACTTAAGTGCTAGGGGTAGTGTGGTCTTTTGCCTGGCCCGAGGGGACTCATATATATTAGCTCCAGAGTTTCCAGGCAAACCACCCATGCGGACTGCTTCTCATTTTCCTTGCTCCATAGGGTTAGATTTTTCCTCCGTTTGTAAAGAATCTGACCTCCGAGTGAATGGAAGCTGTCATGGTTGCGTCGATTCTCCATTTGTAGCTCGTTGGATTTTCGTGTCTTTTCAAGCTATTTTTGTCGATTTTTTGTGTGCGGCTTGTTTCTTCGATTCTGAGGTATTTGGGTTTGAATTTGTTGGTGTGGATCATGGATACTTGCCTCGTGCATCCTTGTGCTTGATCTTGACCCCCCCAAACTTCGAATTCGGCTTCCGATTGAAGGATTTCGGTTGGACCCTAGGTTTTTGGTTGAGCTCGGTTTCGATTCAATTCCCGGCGATTCAGTTCGTTGGAGGACCCAAGTTTTGGGGCATAGCATCCCCTAGAGATGCTTCACATCTTCCCCAAATCTTTCCTCAAGAGCTTAAGCCGTTTGGGAGGTCCATGGAAGTATAGGTGGTAGGGAGCTCGCGTTCTTGCTCTCGGCCTGCTGTTCCCGTGTCTGTTTGCACCAGGCGGACAGTCCGCCTGGTAGGCGCGGATAGTCTGCGTGGAGCCAGTTGGCCTGGGGTTCTTTGTGTTCATCGTGTGTTCTTAAGCGTCTTCGTTTCGATCCGTTTGGCCAGCTGTTTCTGGCCGGGAAGAGTTTGGCAGACCATCCGCCTGGACGCCGCGGACCGTCCGCGCGGCACCAGTTGCTCGCGGACCGTCAGAGTACAGGGCACGGATCGTTCGCAGTTCGAGGTGTGCTTCTGATGGTTCTGTTGTGAATTACGGACCGTCCGCTCGAGGGTTGCGGACCGTCCGCTCGGAGTCCACAGACCGTCCGCCCCAGCCTCTCGGACCGTCCGCCTAGAGTTTCGCAGGACAGCTAAGTCCTTCGCTTCTTGGGTTGTGTTTCTGCTTCGGGTTTGTTTGGGGTTTGTTCCTAGGGTTGGTAGGTCCGTTTTGACTACGTGACCTTGGCAAACTCGTGTGAGAATCCTTGGTCGTGAATTTGGGGCATAGGTCGAGTTCTCTCTTTGGAGAAGAATTTTTATCGGCTCCCATTCACTCCCCCCTCTCTGGTCGCCTAATCGGTCCTTCACGTGCATCCTCTCCAATCTTCGTGTCAACAGCACCAGCTCGTCCTCTCCAAGCACATGAACTCCTTGTCTGGTAAAGACATCAAGGAAGACATAGAACACTTCCTAGAGGATGGGTTAGCATTAGTCCTAGCACCTGAGCCTCTGACTAGGGCAAGACTATGTGAGTCAGTCGGGCTCTCAATCTTGGTCGTCACCCCACGGTCCACCTCAACCGACTTGAGCTTAGAGAACAACTCATCCACCGTAAGGGTCTCATATGTGCTCGACACCAAGATGGACTCGACCTTTGCACTCCACACAGTACGATCCAACGAGTGCAAGAGCTTCACAACCCTGTCATGGTCATCGTACGAGAGCATGGTCACATTGGCCCTCTATTGTTCACAATCATCGTGAACTGCTAGAACATCGTGTCTATGGACTCGCCAGGGAGATGAGTGAAGTTCTCGTACTCTCTCTGGTAAGTCGCAAAGAGCCTACCTCAACCTGATTGTTCCCAACGTTAGCTACTTTCAACTTATCCCATATCCTGCAAGCCAAGTCCTTTGCAAAAACCTGATCGAATTCGGATTGGCAAAGAGCACGAAACAAGTAATTGATCGCCTTGTTGTTGGCGGTGTGCATATCCCTTGATCCTGGGGCAAGGGAGTTCAAGAGATGAACGCATTGTTTTTTGTCACATCCCAAAGAATATGCCCCTTGCCGCGTAGAAAGGTAGACATCCATCTCTGCCACATTTGGTAGTTCTTCCCATCGAAGTGCAGAGGACCCAAACCCCTTTCCTGGTATGCCATCTTTGGATCAACGACTAGTTAGAGTCAACAAAGACCCGTAACCTACTCTGATACCACTTGAAGGACCGGATTGGGCGACCAGACAGGGGGGAGTGAATGGGAGCTGATAAAATTCTTCTCGAAGGAGATGACTTCTCCAACAAGATGAACATGGCCAGAATCCCAAAATCACTTTGTCCACAACTCCTTCACATTTGCCAAGACCACATAGCCACTTAAGTGCTACTGATCATAGGAGCAAACCTCACCTGCAAATTACCCAACTACACACACAATGCAGCGGAACAAAACCCAGAGCATCACACCCTGCACCGGTCTGACCAGTCCTGGCCGAGTCACTCGAACAACACTACCGGATCACCCGACACCTAACAGAAACGCCCTAGGCCACCTGGAAACACTAGCCGGATCACCTGAGCTGCATAGCCTGCTATCTGTATGCAACAATCAGACTAGTCACTTGCACTGCTCAGACCGGTGGGCACAGCAACAGCCCAAAGACGTTCCAGCAAGCCTCAATGATCTCTCTAGGCCTTAGAACAACAGGCCACCTCAGGAACACGAACCAAGAAAAAACCAAGCTTCACAAACCGAGGCAAATCACCATGATTCTTGCCAAGAACTGACCCAAGACAACTCACAAGGACTATCAACTGAACCAGCTGCTCACCAAGCAAAGATACCCAAAAGGGCTTGCCCCGTTAAGACCTGTGAGGGACACTTGTCAGACGGGTCACACCTGGGTAGCTCGGAATGAACTCCACCTATGGGTCAACTCCAAGAATCAAGCCACCCGATCTCTTGATTCGCTCCATGGTTTAAAAAAACTTTGGGAAAGGTTGTAACACCTCATGGGTGATCTCTAGCTCGAATCTCAAGCCCCAAATCTCTCTAGAAAAGAAGGAATTGCAAATCTTGGCTTTCTACCTCAAGAACTCCAAAAACTCGAAAACCACCAAAATCGAAGGCCATCCCACGAGATTTGAGGGGCAAGATCACCAAGAAAAGAGGCACACCAACCTCATGTTTGATTCCCAACACAAATCCCGCAAAGAAACACCTCCAAATCCTTCCCACGAAAATCACTGAAACTCACCAAAAAGGAAAACGGGAGAGGCATCAAGAACACTTGAGGAATCACATCGAACCTTCTATACATACCATGAATGATTCATACAAGGTCTAGCTTACCTCATGATCATCCATCCCTCTCTCAATATCTCACCATGAAGCTCTCAAGCTAGTCCTATAAAAAACCCTAAGGGAAAAAGGGGAAAACTAGGAAGTAAATGAACTAGGGTTCCAAGAGATAGTTGCCATCCTCTCTTCAATTGGTTTATATGGAGGCAACTGAAAGATGAAACTACCCCTATTACATGAAAGTAACATAGACGCCCCCGAAGGGCACTTTGAGAACTTCTCGTCATAGCACCATCGGACGGATGCCCGGCGACCGCACCTTACTTAGCCTCGATGCAAGCCTTATGATCCCAACGTGTGTCCTCCGCTTCGAAGTCTTTGAAAGCCCACGGTGCACACCGGTCAGATCGGTGCTCCTCACCGGTTAGACCAACTTGGTGTTGTAGCGCTTCAGTCTTCGGCCTTTGCTTTGTGGCTCATCCAAGGAACCTAGTGGTTTTGTGGTGAACCACTGCAAACCCCGCAGACTTGGTGTGGAATCCCGCTAATCTCCACCCATGACTTGGTCCCCACGTTGTCCCGACTCGATCTTGGCTTTGAGGCTCAACCATGGAACCGTACATGACTTTTTCTTGTTGTTCTTGTCACCATGTGACCCGCACTTGATCCCGCTGGCCATCGGATCCCTCAAACCAAGCCTACTTGTCTGCTCCGCACCTAGAGGCCCACTAGCATAGACAAACACCAATCAATCTGTAACCTGCACCTGCAATACTTGACCAAGAGTCAGTCCCAGCAATGTTGTCAATCACTCATAACACTAGAAAGCGACCATCCATCGATCCGCGAACCACACAGGTCCTTGATAGGTAATAGTTATTTTGAAAACCACCTACATTTTTCTAGAACATGTGTGGTTTCCCCCTTAATTTTCAAATAGAAAATTGTGAATTTGAAGACCCACCTTTGTTTTCTACCTTTATTACATACATAAATGTGAATCATTATATTTGCTTCGTTCTTATGGCCATATTAATTAATTATGATCAGCACCATTATAACATGTTCCAGTGGCTAGTGGATTAAATGTATCACAAATTTAGTAGGAATCTTTGTAAGTCTATAAGTAGCTAGTTTAGGAGTAGGGACAACACTTTCTTGTTCTTTCACTCCCCAAGTGTCAATGCTTGTGCATTAGGATGATATTGGAGTTTGAAATGATGTCTTTTATGGTCTTACTCCCTAGGGTGGGATCTAGTTGGACCTTGTCATCAGCTCTAAGATTTGTGACATGTAATGCTAACTCATGTGGTCTCTTGTGGTGGTGTGCCAAAACTAGCTTAGACTTTTCTTTTCAACAGAAGGGAAATTTGTATTGAAGATAATTATAATGTGTGTCATATGGACATCCCAGGGCCCACTACCCAGGCGGGTACTGGAACCGACTACTACGTGGGCCCCCGGGACTACTCGACTTGTGCTACATGATGCAAGACGGTGTGCAGTACAAGGCATCAAGGGAACTAGTACTCAGATAGGAAGGCTAGACATGTCCGAACCCATGTAGAGTACTCCTACCCATGTACGGCTAGTACTTCTCCCTCAAACCGACTTGTAACGCAGCCTCCTGGACTATATAATGTGAGGTAGGGACCCCTATCTAGACATCCACATCATCTTGTAAACAACCACTTCAAGAAAAACACCGACTAGTGACGCAAAAAAAAGGTTGTTTCTCGTCATAAACAACGATTAACGACGCTGGTTATTACGAAAACGTTGTCATTAATCGAGCGTCACAAACCGCAATTAATGATGGGACCTTATTTCGCGACGTCATAAGTTTAATGACGCGTATAAATTTGTAACACCAGGGTGTCATAAGGTACATACCACGTTGGACCAAGATCCATCGTGGCTCCGACGTGGCAGGGGGTTATGACGATTTCGGTTCGTCACAAATTGAGGCCCGATCCATGTAAGAGCCTTTGTGCACCTAATATTGTTGGGCCAATTTTAGCTTGTTTCAGGTTTTTGTGTTATTTTTTTGGCCATTCCCGAAATGTTTGTTGCACGCTATATTGGGCTATTTTATTCTGGGCCCTAGCAATCTAACGAACATGGCCCATATTGCATATGCTTGGACAATTGATTTTAGGAAATTATCGACAGGGCCTTTCCTGGGCCTCGGCCCATATTACTTTTTTTATATCAACCCATATTTCATTTCGCAGGGCACTGTATATTGTTATGGCTGCTGCTAATCGCCAGCACATAATCAGACAACAAAACAAAACATTTCCCACTTCCATATAATTCACACCACATTCAGGGAATAGTTCAACCAGTACAAATATGCAACATACATCAAGTTAGCATCGAATCGAATCAACATACAACAAGTCATCAGCAACACAAGTTCACCAGGACCACACTTCAGTTGAGAGGAGGATAAACCTGGCTGAAATTTATCAAGCCTTGGATCAGATTATGCATGTCAGTTGTGCTCTTCTTCAAAGCTTCAAGTGCTTCTGTTTGAGACTTCAATGTTGTCTCCTGTTCTTGAGCCTTCAATCATAGTTCGCTCATCTCGGCCTCCTGTTCAACAATCTTCTACCGTAGTTGTGCCCCCCTTTGCTTCTCATTATTAAGTCCAGCTCGTATTTCCTGAACCTGAAGTGCAATAGTAACCCTAGTCTTTTTCATGGAGGGTGGGCGAATGCCAGCAAACCTCCCGAAAAGTCCTATATTGGACAACTTCCACCACTGCTTCAGCAACAGTCTTTCTTGGTTGGTCGCCTTGAGCTTCAGCGACAATTTGTTCCATGCGAGCCTAAAAAAGGAAATAAAATGAAAGGTTTAAAATAAAATAGTCACACATGCTTCTAGTATTGTTGCAAAGAAAAATGCAAAAGCAGACAAGTACTTACAATGGCTACCTATACTGGAGCGGTGAAGCCATTTTTGCTGCAGTGAAAGGACTCGAAATAATCAAGTGGACTTAGCCCTTCTCCTTCAGCAGTATACTTCTGCCTCTAAATATGTTTCAAAAATAAGCATAATTATTAAAGTGCTAGCATTGTAAAATGGTTCATGAAATGAACTACAGAGCAAAAACATGACTTGTTCATCTGCTTAACACAAGATTAGCTTATACAATGTAGCTTCGAGATCCCGTGCGATGATGGTACTTGACCTTTCCTCGATTACCTGTGTTTGTACTACACCTCGCCTTTACAATAATAAGAATTCGTGTAAGAAATAATATTAAGAACAATATATAAGTACATGAAAATATGGTAGTGGTAAATTGAAGTTCTACATACCCTGTGCTTAGGGGAAGACCACATGTTAACCAGTGCCTTCCATTGGGTGTCGGTCAGATTGGGCGCAGGAGATTTAGTTGGGACTGCATTTGCTGGAACATCATTGAAGTACTTTTGCTCCAGGCAATACCACGCCTGTCTCTGTGTCGACTTCAACATGTCAATGCATGCCACCCTTACATGCTCACTGGTGGTGTCAATGTCGAATTGCCCCTAGCACAAGACAATTATCAGAAAAATGGATGTCAAGAATGGATGCAAAGAACTATGGTAGTAGATGAGTGGACTTATGCACACCGCTAGTTTGCCCATGTAGTTCTTGAGATGGTCTTCAGTCTTTTCACCATCATGTTGGTTCTTCTTTGGCTTGTAGTCCTTCCAGCTATGAAAGATCCGTATGTGCCCACGTACTACAATCCCACCTTCTGATGCAAACTTTGCAGCTTGCATTGGTTCCTCTAGGTGTTTGAGCCCTTCTTGAATGTGTATAGGGATCTTGCCATTTAAGCCTCTGCAAATTCATTCCAGATCTCTGCCCAATCTTCTTGAATCCCGCAGCCCCTGTTGTGCTCTGGAAGGGCGTGCATCACCTAACAAGTTTGTTACAACCATACAAGTTCGTAGGCCCACTACCCAGGCGGGTACTGGTTTCGACTACTACGTGGACCCCCGGGACTACTCGACTTGTGCGCCACGGTGCAAGACGATGTGGAGAAAGGCAACAGAGGACCAGTACTCGGATAGGAAGCCTAGATAGGTCCAAACCCATGTAGAGTACTCCTACCCGTGTACGACTAGAACTCTCTACTCAAACCGACTTGTAACCCTTCCTCCAAACTATATAAGGCAAGGTAGGGACCCCGTCTATCTATATGCATCATCTTCGGCACGATGGCCTTCAAAGCACCAGCGTGGCCTACGCGGATGCGCTCGTCCCCTGTCGGGCCGACAAGTAGATTGACTACAACTCGGATTCCTCCTATGAGTTCGACTTTGGACTGGATCCGATCGAGCCCGAGTTTGACTACAACTACATTGAGAAGCCGTTGTCAGGTCCTGCTACTAGCTTAGTCATCAAATCCACTCCAATTGGTAGATTCGTCTACTGGCCCGACCAGAAGCCCGCGGACCTGACTCTGGATGGCAACTCACGCTGCATCGCCTGCCTCGAGCCACTACCCTTCCAAGAGGGAGCTCCACTGACTCCTACATCAGAGGACTACACACCAACCGAGGTGGCGGCTAATGACTCCGGCCTCTACACACCCGATCGTGAGGTTTTCGTAGCCGAGGTCGGCACTTCAACCAACAACCGAGTAGATTGATACCTCGACGACATCTCTGACGATGAGTTGTCAGCAAATGCACCTGCATACGAGACTACTGAAGCCAAGAACATCAGACGCAATCGCAATCAAAAGCGAGTAGAACAACATCAGTAGCTCCAGGAAGCTCTATCGATCCGCAACCTCGCTGATGCTCTAGACGAAGTCGCAGCACTGAATCATGAGACTAGGGGATGGCAATGGATACCCGAAACCTGAGTACCCGACGGGTTTTACCCGATAAGAAGTCGGGTATGGAAACATGTCTCTACCCGCAGGTACACAAATGGGCAATATCATGTACCCATCGGGTAAGCGGGTATGGGTATGGGTCCATACTACCCATATCTGCATACCCACAGGGAAACTATACCCGTTCTACAATATGTGATAAACTTGTAAATTTGCACATTGTTAGTGAATGATAGCTTAATATCGATAACTAACTAATAATTTGACAATTTATTAGACCATTAATTGGTTAAGAATTATAATTTATCTTTTTATTTATTCAAATTTGTTGATATATGCACTTTTATATGTGTTACATTTCCAATTATATTAGAATACAAAGGGTATGTTATCGGGTACGGGTTACCCGACGGGTAAAAAACCCGCGAGGGTGCGGGTATAGGTAAGAACTTGTACCCGCATGTGGGTATAGGTTTTTTAGTGGGTAGAATTGGAGTTAGCAGGTGCAGGTTTGGAATTGTACTACCTGACGGGTTTCTACCCGTTGCCATCTCTACATGAGACCCCCGAGCAATTCCTTAAGTCCATCAACAGGATAGGGTGCCCTGCTCAGGGTAGTCATGCGACCGACCTCATAGCTCAGCTTGTGGAGAAGGCCTACTTAATGCGTGTTGACGACAGGATAGCTCGAGCTCAAGACCAAGAAGCTACAAGCCACAGGCGCACCCCAGCAGACAATGTGGGACCCAACCGCCTTCATGCCGAACACTAGCTGACCCCAATCACTCTAGAGCTATGGGGAGAACCCTCACACGGCGTGCCAGTGGTGGCGAAGGTGGCAGCGACAGCAGCTCTTCCCACGGCGGCGGCGGCAAACATGGTTACAACGGCGACCCTGGAGGCTGAGGCCGCGTGAACAGCCACGCCACCGGCAATGCATGTGGCGGCTATGATGCTCGCCACAGGATCGACGAGATACGCCGCACCAAGAAAACCACGAGCGTCAGCGACAACGATGGCTTCCCTGCATTCACATCTCGACTTCGCGCTCTACTACTACCCAAGAAGTTCAAGCCTCTTGAGATTTCAAAGTATGACACGAAGCAAGAACCAGTGCAGTGGCTACGGTGCTACGCCCTAACCATCGAGAACGCTGGTGGCAACAACAACACAAAGTGTCTCTACTTCCCCTTCTGCCCAGACTAAGCTCCAATTACATGGCTCGAGTTGCTCGACAAGAACTCCATCGACAAGTGGGACCGGCAGAAGGCGCAGTTCACCAGCAACTTCGTGGGCGCCATGAGGCACTCGGCTACTCGCATGGACCTGGTGCAATTCAAGCAAGAACAAGGCGAGACGCTCCTCTAGTACATGTGTTGCTTCTTCGACAAGCGTGCGACCGTATTCGACATCACCGACAAAGAAGTCATTGACATCTTCCAAGATAGTCTTTTCCACCGTCGCACCTTCGAAGACGTTGGTCGCCGCTGCCCAAGTTACATGACCAAGATCAAGGACATGATCACTTCATGGGCCGACGAGGAAGACAAGGCTAATGCCAAGTACGACTCTAACTGCGACAAGAACAACACCGGCGGAAACAATAACAAAAAACAACAACAACAAGGATCAAAGCGGTCGCAACAATAACGACAACTACTCGGGTCCTAATCGTAAGTGCACGCCAAACAAAACTATCGCGGCAGTCTAGCACCCTACGAAGGACAACAACAAGAAGACCTCAGATGGCCTCAAGGAATTGCTCAAAGAGAAGTGTCCATGGCATCCGGAGAACAATAACACTACCAAGCAGTGCTACCAGCTTCGGCGGGCACTCAAGGGTGCTTCGGAGCCTCCTCACCCTCACGACAAAAAGGGTTAGGCCAAAGTCAATGAAGGCAACAGTGACTTCCAAGACCCTGACAAGACGACCAACGTCCTCTTCGGTGGTTATCCCACCAAGCGAGCGCAAAAGCTAACTCTGCACGAGGTCCTATCCATCGAACCCGCGACACCGACACCTCTTAGGTGGTCGGAGGTACCCATCACCTTCTCTCATGCGGATCAGTGGACAAGCTTCTCTGAATCAGGACGTTTTCCTCTCGTCCTGGATCCAGTAGTCGTAGGCTCTAGACTGACCAAGGTACTCATCAATGGTAGCATGGCTTTAACATCCTGTTCACCAAGACCTTAAAGAAGGTGGGCCTCGACATCACTGACATGCTCAGCAAAAGCACAACACCCTTCTACGGCATCGTCCCAGGCAACGTGGCTATATCACTTGGCTTAGTGGTTTTGCTAGTTACCTTCGGGACATGGAAGAACTACCGCACTGAGTACATCAAATTCGAGGTTGCGGACTTTGAGACTTCCTACCACGCCATCCTCGGCAGACCATCTCTGGCCAAGTTCATGGTGATCCCACACTACATGTACCTAGTACTCAAGATACCAGACCCCAAGGGAGTTCTCACGCTACAAGGGAACTTGAAGCGATCCTACGACTGTGACACCGAAGCCGTGAAGTTCACCTCAACTACTCAAGTACCCAATGTGACACCCTAAAATTCCATCACTAAAATTACTTAGCAACTTAAATTAGTCTTAAGGATTTAAGGAGATTAAATTGCTATTTAAATTGAGCTCTAAAAATATTAAAGATAATTTAATAAACTTAGAGACAACAAGTGTATGTGCATCATCAGTTGGCTTGCATGGTTTTTGGTTGCTTGTGTGGTTTCTAAAAAGTCTATAGAATTCTTGAGAAAAGTTTGAAAAAGTTTGAATTGAATTTGAAATGAAATTGGGTTTGAAAATGAAGTTTGAAAAAAAGAAAAGAAAAAAAAATAGCCCGGCTCCCTTTCGGCCCAAGCAGCCCAACCCGCCTCCCGCGCCGGCCCACCTCTCCCCTCCCTTTTTCTTTTTCCACCGAGACGCTGACAGCCGGGGCCCACCTGTCAGCCTCCCCTCTTCCCCCTTCCTTTTCTTCTTCCCCCTGCTCGCCGGCCGCCGCCGCAGCCGCGCGGAATCCGCCGCGCCCCCGCCTTCTCCCCTTCCTTTCTCTCCCCTTTGAGCACGCCAATTAAGGCGGTTAATCCCCACTCAAACCCCCCGCCGTTTCCCCTTTTTCCCTTGCCTTCTTTACGCCGGACGGCCCGCCGGCCATCAATGGCAAGCCACCGGCCGCCTCCCGCTTCGCCTACCTCCCTGCGCCCCTACTTAAGCCCGTGCACGAGCTCCTGCGCCTCCCTTTGCCTCTGCAACGCGCTAACGCACACGCACAAGCACCAATTTCACCGCGCCGCCGCCTCGGGTTCCCGCCGCCGCCGTCGATCCATCGCCGCCGGTGAAGGGCTAGACCCCCCGCCTGTTTTCTTTGACCTTTGGGATCGCTAGGAGCTTGACAAGCTCGTGTTGCCGCAGGTCTTCGTCCCCGACGCCCGTGGCGGTCGTGCCCCCGAGCTCACCGGAGCGCCGCCCGAGCCGCCGCCGTCGTCGAGTCCCTCCACTGCCGCCTCCTCTCCACCCGTTGGCCCGTCGTCATCCCCTGTGCGTGGTAAGCAAAATCCCCCGCCCAATTCCTCTTCTTTTCGCGCACAGCATTGCCTCCCCGAGCTCGCCGGAGTGACCGCGCCGCCCCCTTACGGTGCCGGCCGCCGGTGAGGCCCGATCGCTCCCGTAGACCCCACGAGCACGTGCGCAAGCTGCCCCGCGTCATTTTGCCCCAACCCGTGGTCGAAGTGATGGCCGGGAGCGCCGTCCGAGCTAGCGCCGGCGAGCTCGCCGCGCGCGCGCCGCTCTTCGGCGACGTCGCCGCCGCCCATCGCGTGCGCACGTCCGGGGCCGTCGGATCTTGCGTGGACGGCCCAGATCGCGTACCCCTTCGGGTTATGCGGCCAGTCCACCGTGGACCCGTGCGCCGGGCGCACGGCGCGGTCCACGGGACGCACGCGCATCGGTGGCCGTTGGATCTGAGATCCACGGTATCGCTTTGGCGTTTTTGATTAAGAGCCCCTGTGTGTTTACAATTTCACAAGCCGGTCCTCCCACCTTTAAGAATCTTTACGGTTAGGTCCTGATTTTTACAATCTAGCCCCTGTCTACCCTGGATAATATTGTTAAAGGCCCTTTTCACTCCTTTTTGCACCTAGACCCCTCTGATTTAATTTATGAATATGTTTTAGCCCCTGATTTTATTTATAAACAGCCCTGTAAACTTAGTTTTCTTGCAAATAGGCCCCTGTAAACTGTTTTAATCATATCTTTCTCATTTTAACTCCGTTTTAAGCGTTCTATATACCGAAATGATCGTCTCGACGAGTAGAATCTTTTGAACAGTAAATTTATCAGTTTTGTTACTATTTGGTGTACTGTTTTATTTATTGTTTGTTGTTCATGTTGATTCGTAGATATCGTGCCTATTTCGTCTGAGCTCCCTGTCGGAGGTGATCAGGAAGAGCCTGTCTTCGAGGAGGATTTCACTCAGCACATAGAGGAAGGCAAGTGGCTTTCCCACTCGCATAATCTTTTTGAACCTATGACACCGCATGCTAAACAATATTTACTATTCCCGTTGTTATGCATAAACCCGATGGGCAAACACCAAGCTAAGGACTTGACTAGATGCTTTACCACTTTACCTTGATCAACCCCGTTTAAACAAATGTTTGGGGTAGATAAATGCTTAGTTTGCTCTACATGAGTTTGGTTATGCTTTGTTTATGTTTTACATCTCGGCTTTGCCTATATTATGTGTTTGTGCTTAAAACAAGATAACTTGATGTTGACGGTTAATAATTGTATCAAAGTTCGTTTGTGACTCGCAAGCGTACAAGTCTCCCGTCGTAGTCAAGGGACCCTTCTTCCCTCGAGTGGTGAACCCAAGGTATCGAATCCGTGGAACAAATGTGTGACGCAAAACTTAATCTATTAAAGCCAAGTAACTTCAATCTTCGATAAAAGAAACACTAATGCATCTAAGTAAAAGACACGAAACGAATCTAATCTACTAAAGACCGGAGAAAACAAAGTAAGATTGGGTAGATAAACCGATCTAGAGGGATCGGGGTAAGCCTTTTGTTGAAGTTCCAAGCAAGAGAAGAAGTAGCAAATCGAATCTTAATAGAAGCCTCTTTAAATCGTGGTTTCCCGTCCAAATCCGAAAACATCCGCCTTTCGAGACCCCCGTTCGTCACAACGTATCCCTATTCATGCGGGGAGTTTAGGGCGAGTCAAAAGACAAGTCGAGATTCTTTCGGAAGATCCGGCGTGTACCTCTAGCCACCGCGGCTACAAGAACACCCTATGTAATCTATCTCGAGAATAGAATTGGAATAAGCAAAGCCGATCGAAAAAAGAAATCTTCGAGGAAACACTTGATCGCTAGGAAAAGATTCAACTTGATAATTCAACTATAACAATGATACATACACAAGATCACCACCGGGATCCTTCCTTGATCTTGCTTCTAGCTCCGGGAACTCCGACGTGGTCTTCCGTGCAAGGTTCCCACGTCGGCTAGGGGAACCCTAGTCAACTAGCTCAACCCTCTCCTCTCCGAGATGGTGTCCCTCTCTTCTCTGCTCCTCGGCGGCCGATCACGAATTCTCCTCCGCGAGGCTCTCGGTCGGGGGACTATAAATAGCCCGATTGGCGGCTAGAGCAAAGGAGGGGGCATTTGGGCCCTGGATGGGCCCGGGCCGACCGGACCGGGCCGGCCGGCCCGGGCCCATCTAGGCCCCGGCCCGAGGGCTCCTTCGCTCCACGTCGGTTCCCTTGCTTCCGGATGTTTCCCCCTTCGCATGTAGGTCCATGTCGTCGGTTTCTCTCCGAATTGGACTCAACTCCTTGTCTTGCAAGATTCGAAGCACTTTTCGCTCGGGTCCTCGGAGTCCGTCGTCTTCTCGGATCAAGTCCCCGGCTTCTTGGAGTTAAGTTTGCTTCATTGCATGTCTTGTACGGGGCTTCAAGGTCTTGTCATGAGGTGCTTGATGAACTTATCCCGAAAGTCTTGCATTCAACACTAAAACCCTGCATAAACACTAAACTCCAAAACCGACATGCACACGTGAACTTGTTATACCACGGGGGTTAGTACCAATGGATAAGGTATAAAACTCATGCCAACACCGAAGGTAAACTCATGGCTAGGTTGACGGATTTTCACCGTCAACATCTCCCCCATGCTTAAACCTTGCTCGTCCTCGAGTAAGCCTTCGATGGATATCATCATTGCCAAACAATGTTTAAACCTTGCACTTGATCATACATGAGAAAACCTAATGCTCTCAAAATTTTAATTCATTAAAGTTCCATAATGTACTAGCCTTCATTTCTACGGAGGGTAGATTCTTATTAAGCTTATCCCACAAGTATTAACATGCTCACAAAGTTTAAATAGATCTCAGAATTTTTGAAATAAAGAACAAGACAAAGAAAAGCTAAACCAAGTTCACAAATTTAAATCATCTTGTATATTGCTCATGAACTCTCATCTCACTTGTCTCTCAAGCCTATATATTCTACTCCTTTCCCTCTCATATATATGTGTGGTAGGCTTTATATGGAGCTTTGGGAAAGTTTAGTCCTAACAAGATTTTATAAATGAGGTGTTGTCAAAACAAGACAAGCTTCTCATGGTCTTACCGAGACTCGTCAAAAAGGTCATTGGAAAATAATGTTAAATCAAGGAGGGGAAAGAGAAAAATACACACACTTTAGATAAGTGGACATGTGCAAACGGCAAAGAGTGATCCCGAGGCACAAAGGAAGTCCTCGTTATCGGATTGCACATGGTTGGAAAATGAGAATGGATCTTTTTAACTTGAAGCCTTGAATGCACTTTTAGAGAACCGGGGAGTTCACTTTACGCACATATTTTTTCTCTTTCTCATATTTCTCATTCTTTTCTTTCTTTCTTTCTTTCTTTCTTTCATTCATTCATTATGTATATTTTTTTTCTTTCTTCTTGTGAGACCTTCACCTTGGAAGTCACGTATATCGCCGAATTTTTTCTTTCATCATTATTTCATTTTTTTTAAAAAATACTCCCTTTTTGAACTCTAAAACTGCACCGTACCTACCTCCTCCCCCATGCTTAGACGTTGCTCGTCCTCGAGCAAAGAGGCGAAAAATAAGGTAGGTATCGGGGTATTCTTCCTTGGAGAGATACTTGAAATCTTCTATGCCGGCGCCGTCTTGCGATCTTCCTTGAATTGATGATCCATTCTCAACGATAGGTTGTGGTCAAGGAGGTAATCACAAAAGATGATATTTGGTTTAAGGGTGGATATCCGGCGAAGTTTGTGAGATCTCCGATGCGGGGATACACAATGCACGGATAAAAGGCTAGCAAAAAGATAGATACGCAAAAACGGAATGACCAGCTTCTTAGTCTCGGGCCAGAGAAATCATGGCCTGCAATAACTCACTCAAAAATAAATCTTGTACACTAAGGTTTACGCACTCAAATATATATAAGGCTTTGGATAGGTTGAGCAATACACAAGCGATATTTGTGACAAGCTTAGCAATATTTTTGAGCATAAAAGACATCTTTAATCTATGCATAACTTGAGAGCACATAAAACACTATGGGTCTTTATTTTAATCATAACCTCCGCTGAAAATTAAGCTAGCATTTAAATAAATTCAGATTTGTATTTTTAAGAGAGCACTAGCTTAAACATGCATAAATCAATTACAAAGATGAACAAAGCTGCGATTATAATCATATATCATCATGGCACGAATTTTGTAACTTTTCCAATGATATAATCAAGGTGGTGTCTTTATTAATGATGACATCAAGTTGAAATACAAACTGAAAATAAACAAACATGCTTGCTGAAATTTAAATAAAAACAGAAAATACTACGCAAACACACATAAGCAAAAGCTGAAAATTACGAGAGAAAAAGAAAAGAAAAGAAAACTAAAGTTCCTAAATCTTCTAGTCCTCCGCCGGTGGTTGATGTTGATGATCCGGATAATAATACCCTTGCTCATAATATGATTGGACATTTCCTCCGACGAATTGATTTGGCTCCACAAGGTGAAGGCGTCCAAGCTCAAAGGCAATATTTGCGTTGCCTTCACCAAGTTGAGCTGCGTTAGCTTGGATGGCTGCGATGTTTTGGGCGTTTCTTGCAGCATACCCTCCAATTATGGCCATGCTTTGTTGTGGTTGGGGATGATGAGCGTAGGACTCCGCGAAGTTAGCGTTGGGCACAACATAATTTGGTGGGGGTACCGGTGCACCACCCCCCATGCTTGCTCTTGTGGCCCTCCGTAGTAACTTGGCGGAGGAGGGATCCCGCCGAATGGTTGCACATTGGGTTGTGCTCCACTCGCTTGTGCGGAGGTTCCCTCCTCTACGATTCTTCCTCTTTTGTTCTTCCTTGCAGGGACAAGTAGTCCCTCTTCCAACCAATCTTCTCTCCCTTCGGTGAAAAGCCTAAGCCTCTCATTGGGAAGGGGTAGGTTTACTATGGCCAACCGATAACCTCCTCTCTCATCTCCACTAATGTATTTGCCTTATCGCAAATACTCAATGCCGAGAGAGGTACCACGCAAAAGGTGGACGGGGTTTCTTGCGATCCCCGGCCGCAAGGAGAAGGCCAACATGGAGAGGTAACACCCCGAACCAATATTACCTGCCCCCGATGTTGCTTCACAACACCAACGGTTGATCATAAGGTAAGAAGGGTCTATTGGCTGCACGGCAATTAAAGCCGAGTAGAGCCAATTCAACTCCGTGTCGGTCACCTTTGTCTCCTTCATCCTCCCCAATACCCTCTTGCACATCCAAGAGTGAAATATCCGGATAATGGGGTTGCGGATGCAATTGCGTTGTTGATGGGCTTCTCCGGAGATCATATTCCAAAATCCCGCCAACATGCGGGTGGCACGTCAACTTTCTCCGGAGCTCCCTTGTGGAATCCAAGCAGCTCCCTCACGTGCTCGTAGGGAACCACTTGTTGGACTCCTCCAAACGGAATGACAAGCTTTGCACCCCATCATCATCAATGATGGGTGCAATAGTCATTAAAATTTCCAAGGCGAACCCCAAATGGGTGTCCACCGATACTCCGTTGGAGAACCGCACCCATCCAAGGTGCCCCAACATATAGTATATGTCGGTGCCAAAACCCAAGGTGTAGAGTGCTTGGTCGTCGAACTCGACGTTGGGCACAAGCCTCTTCTCAAGATTAGAGAGCCTCTCCTCCTCCTCCGCCGACAAGATGATGAAGCCGTACGAAGAGTATGTCGGGGTGTAAGGAGGTGGCGCGGTTGAGCGAGTCGATCGTCGTGGTGGCGCGGGCTGCTCCTCCGTGTGCCCACGAGGTTCGGTAAACCTCATGGAAGTGCTTCTTGCAGCCCTCATACCACCAAGGAGGAGAGCATCGTTCCTCCTCGGTGGTGCCGTATCCGTCTCCATGCTCGGGGAGACTCGGAAACCGAGTGCCTCCTCGAAGACGTGGTTGATGACGGCTTGGACGACGACGAACTCTTCTTCTTGGAGAAGAGACTTGTGGTCTTCTTCCACATGGTTGCTGCACTCTTTTCTTCAACTAAAACTCCGGGTTGCAACCGGTAACTAGGCACTTAAACTCTTTGCTTCGGATGTGGACTTTGAGTGGATTAAGGATGTGGATTTTTTTCTTGAGCTATCAAGCTTGGGAAGGTTGGCTATGTCTACGGAGGTTTTGAGCACACAAACTTGAACACACAAACAAGGGAAGGAGAGGGAAGCTTGCTGCGAGAAAACGGGAGCCGGGGGGCTCCTTAAGTAGGTGAGGCCGGCCGGCACGGGCCGGCCGGCCCGGGGTCCCCCCGGCTCCTCCCCGCCTCGTCTTTCTTCCGGCACGATCATTTCGCCTGCGCAACTTTCCCTGCCGCGTGCTCCACGAGTTGCACCGCCCAAACGCTCTCGTCCGGTCCTTTTCTTTTATTATTGGTCCTTCCACTTGATGCTTCATGCTTTGGGTCATATCCATGCTCCCTAGCTCCACTTGCTTCACATGCCACCATGAAATTCCTGTAAAGTTGATGCTTGCTGCCCACCATGCTTGTCCTTTGCATGTGGAATTGGTGAAAGTTGATAAAAGGGAATCCAATGGTGCATGCATGATTAATTCAAACTAGATTGCCTCCATTTAAGTGTGTTTAAGGTTAAGCACTCCCCTAATTCGAAATTTAAAATATTTTTCAGAGCCATGCAAGAGCTCAAACATAATTTTAGAGAAGTTTTTAAACCATTAAAAACAAATGTAAGTCGAAAATATTTTTCGACTACGTCGATTTCGGTCTCACGGTATAGTTTGCCTTCATCGGTTGAGGGCAAACATTTTCCGGCTTGATCAAGGGGGCATAGGTTTAGGTTCTAATTTTGGCTAAATAAGAAAGATTTTGAATAAAACAAAATTAGAATAAGCTTAGAAAAATTCTAATCCTAGAGAAACCAAGGATAAAGATTTTTAAAACCAACCAAAAGTTTTGATTTCTAGGTTCACGCGAGTTCTAACACGTGCTGAATTTTATTAACACTTAAATATAAATCGTGGCCCTACTCGTGTGGTTTTAGCATGAAAAATAAGTCAACCTCAGCACCATAATGAGGGTGAAAGGTTGAGTTAGGTTCTGAAATTATTTGGTTGAGGTTTCTCGAAAAGAAAAGAATCAAACAAGCACATAGGAGGGTTCATGCAAAGGGTTTATGATAAAGCAAACATTCAATCAAGAATATGTCTCTAATATTGTTCAACCACTTCTAAGTCTAATGTCTTTGCGTAATAAAACTCAAAAACTAAATTATTAAAAAGACTCGAAAAACCTGGAATCGGGTTGTCCTCCGTAGCTTATTCTTGACTCGACGAAACGGGTTGCCTCCCGCCTAGCGCTTCGTTTATAGTCTATAGCTAGACTTCTTCACTTGATTACTCCGGATCAACGCTCTTTGCGGGCGTTGCAATCTTGGATACCCACTTCCGCACCATCTTGGGCGCGGGCTTGTCTTCCGGCTTAGTTGGCTTAGTCATTTTTTTGGTCTTCACAGGCGGCTTCTCTTCCTTTGTCTTGACGGATGCAACACCTTCTTTGATTTTCTTTACGTTCATTTTTTTCGGCTCCTTCTTCTTTTTCAGCCCCTCCGTTTGTTTTGGTTCTCCCTTCACTCCAATCATGTTGCATGCCTCAATCCTTGGACGGAACTTGAAGGAACTCCTTTCTCCATTGATATCGAACATGATCTCCCCCTTGCCAACATCAATAGTAGCTCCCACGGTCTTGAGGAACGGCCTCCCTAGGATGAGCGGCGGCTTCTCCCTCTCTCCCATCTTGAGCACAACGAAGTCGACGGGGATGAAGTGGTGTCCAATTTTCACGGGTACATCTTCAAGCAATGCCCAAGGGATAGCGAATGGAGTTGTCTCCCAACTCCAAACATATTCCCGTAGGCTCCATTGGTAGGCGTAGCTTCTCGAACACATCCCTCGGCATGACACTTACACTAGCTCCAAGGTCGCATAACGCCTTCTCGAAGTTGAAAGAACCAAGCGAACATGGAATTGTAGGGCACCGGGGTCTTTTTGCTTCTCTAGCCCATTAGCAATAGATGCACTACACTCATCGGACATCTTGACATGATCTACCCCGAGTGTTGCTATCTCATATTTATTTGCAAGTATGTCTTTAAAGTAACGAGAATATGTAGGTACTTGTAGGGCATCTAGTAATGGCATGTTGATGCTAAGTCTACGCACAACTTCCACAAACTTCTCAAAGTGGTTGTCAAGTTTACCTCGGAAGTAGCGTGGCTTGAGTTGCGGTATCCTCGTGTCTTCCTCCGGCATCTCAAATTCGGGTTCCTCGGTGACGATCCCCGTAACCTTCTCTTTAGCGGCTCCTTCCACCTCGGTGGATGGTATAAGCTTCCTTGCTCCCGCGGAACGTTCCGGATCTTCGGTCTCCTTCCCCGAACGTGTTTGAATGGCCTTCGCCGATTCGGGACATTTGGGTTGTCCGGAAGCTTCCCTTCATCATTAGTGAGGCGCCCCGCAAGTTGTCCAACTTGCGTCTCGAGCATCTTCATCATGTTGAGCACTTGATGATTGGAACTTCCGACCTCCGTCACTTTGCTATCGATGTTCTCCAACACCTTGTCTATGGTCTTGAACTTGGTGACGGTGTCCTTGTTGATCTTAGCTTGCTCATCCATGAACTCCGTCAATTGTATACGAAGCGGAACCGCGTTAGGAATAGATGAGCTTGCATTAAATTGAGGCCTACCTTGCCGTAGCGGAAGTTTGGCAATTCTCCCTTCCTCATGTAATCGAGCACTTTGGCTTCCTCCGGACAATCTTTGCGGACATGGCCATACTCTCCACATTCTTCGCATGTGGACCTTGCTTCGGCAGCCTTCAAGTCTTGAGCCTCTTTCTTTTCCATCTCCATCTTCTCCAACCTCCTCATGAGCGAGTCGATCCTGCCTTCAAGTATGTTCTCCTTCTCCACTTGCAAGACTCCTTTGATGTTTCCGTGGTTTGAACCGGATGTAGGCGCCGGACGACGCCCACGTGTCATTATCCGCGACCTTCTTGAATAGAGTGAAAGCTTCCGTTGGTGTAAGTTCGATGATGGATCCTCCTGCCGATGCATCGATAATCGTCCTTGACGCCATGGTGAGTCCTTGATAGAACTTTTGCACGAGGTCTTCTTTCGGGAACTTGTGATGTGGAACCGCCGGGTGTACTCGTTGAAGCGCTCGAATGCCTCCGAGATAGTTTCCGTAAAATATTGAACAAAGGTGGCAATCTTATTACGCAAGCTTTGAGTTTTACCGGTGAGTAGTATTCCTTCATGAAAGCCTTCATCAACGTGTTCCAATTTTGCACCGTCTCCGCCGGTTGAGAGTGGAACCATTGCAAAGCCTTCCCGAGTAGTGAAAACGGAAAAAGCCTTGCCCTCATTTGGTCTTGAGTCACCCCATCCATGTTGAAAGTCTGACATAGCTGAATGAATGCTTGGAGGTGAAGGTTCGGATCCTCTTTACCGGTGAAGGGTGAATGTTGCACCATGCGGATTGTTGAGGTCTTGATCTCGAACGGTCTTCCGATCTCCTCAAGGTTCAAGATTGGTAGGTCGATGATGTCTGGGGTGCATAGCTCCCCAATCTTGCGTTCTTGCGGTGGTTGGTCACCCATCGGTGGAAGTCGATTCTCCCGAGGACTTTGAGGTGGTAAATTCTTCGGAGATTCCTGCGATCCTTTATCTTCCGACTCCGAATCTACAAAATCCAGCTTTTTAGCTTGATGTGCTTCGCGTCTCCTTAGCCTGTAAAGTTTTTCTGGATCATCCACAAAATTATTGGGTTTGTTGGAGAGGTAGCCGTCCATCTCCTGTTAGGGTTAGCAATAAACAAAGTATGCAAAAAACTAGAAAGTAAAAACAAATCTATAAAAACTAGGGTTAGACAAACTAGATTAGATGTATTTTGAGGATGATCAAAATTTAGTAGATGCAAAAAATAAAAACAAAAAAAAACTGAAAATTACAAAAAGGCAATAAAAAAATCAAATCTTGATCACTTGTTCCCCGGCAACGGCGCCGAGAAAAAGGGGCTTGTTGACGGTTAATAATTGTATCAAAGTTCGTTTGTGACTCGCAAGCGTACAAGTCTCCCGTCGTAGTCAAGGGACCCTTCTTCCCTCGAGTGGTGAACCCAAGGTATCGAATCCGTGAAACAAATGTGTGACGCAAAACTTAATCTATTAAAGCCAAGTAACTTCAATCTTCGATAAAAGAAACACTAATGCATCTAAGTAAAAGACACGAAACGAATCTAATCTACTAAAGACCGGAGAAAACAAAGTAAGATTGGGTAGATAAACCGATCTAGAGGGATCGGGGTAAGCCTTTTGTTGAAGTTCCAAGCAAGAGAAGAAGTAGCAAATCGAATCTTAATAGAAGCCTCTTTAAATCGTGGTTTCCCGTCCAAATCCGAAAACATCCGCCTTTCGAGACCCCGTTCGTCACAACGTATCCCTATTCATGCGGGGAGTTTAGGGCGAGTCAAAAGACAAGTCGAGATTCTTTCGGAAGATCCGGCGTGTACCTCTAGCCACCGCGGCTACAAGAACACCCTATGTAATCTATCTCGAGAATAGAATTGGAATAAGCAAAGCCGGTCGAAAAACGAAATCTTCGAGGAAACACTTGATCGCTAGGAAAAGATTCAACTTGATAATTCAACTATAACAATGATACATACACAAGATCACCACCGGGATCCTTCCTTGATCTTGCTTCTAGCTCGGGAACTCCGACGTGGTCTTCCGTGCAAGGTTCCCACGTCGGCTAGGGGAACCCTAGTCAACTAGCTCGACCCTCTCCTCTCCGAGATGGTGTCCCTCTCTTCTCTGCTCCTCGGCGGCCGATCACGAATTCTCCTCCGCGAGGCTCTCGGTCAGGGGACTATAAATAGCCCGATTGGCGGCTAGGGCAAAGGAGGGGGCATTTGGGCCCTGGATGGGCCTGGGCCGACCGGACCGGGCCGCCGGCCCGGGCCCATCTAGGCCCGGCCCGAGGGCTCCTTCGCTCCACGTGGGTTCCCTTGCTTCTGGATGTTTCCCCCTTCGCATGTAGGTCCATGTCGTCGGTTTCTCTCCGAATTGGACTCAACTCCTTGTCTTGCAAGATTCGGCACTTTTTCGCTCGGGTCCTCGGAGTCCGTCGTCTTCTCGGATCAAGTCCCCGGCTTCTTGGAGTTAAGTTTGCTTCATTGCATGTCTTGTACGGGGCTTCAAGGTCTTGTCATGAGGTGCTTGATGAACTTATCCCGAAAGTCTTGCATTCAACACTAAAACCCCGCATAAACACTAAACTCCAAAACCGACATGCACACGTGAACTTGTTATACCACGGGGGTTAGTACCAATGGATAAGGTATAAAACTCATGCCAACACTGAAGGTAAACTCATGGCTAGGTTGACGGATTTTCACCGTCAACACTTGATTTATAATCGGAACATGGAGAACCACCCAAGATAACGGTACAACCACGGTCCACATGGCTGCGGCTTAGCCGATTAATTAGGAGAGTGGGTTGGGCGATAGCTCTTTTCCAAGAGGGGCACGAGGGGGCCGGAGTTGAAGGGGTATAGCCCGGTCCTTTTGGGGTAGCGGCCTTGGCTAAGGTGTTGACCATTAGGGAGGGTTATGGTCCGCTCCGCTTTGTCAGCATGTTGCGGGTTGTTGGTTTCTCTTCTTTCCTTTGTAAAGGCTTCGTAGTGGACCCCTAGCCACTCACCTTGGAAGTGTTTAAGGGTCCGGCTAACCTCGGGCAAGATGGGGAACACGAGCTGTGGGTAAAGTGTACAACCTCTGCAGAGTGTAAAGCCGATCGATCGGCCGTGCTCATGGTCATGAGCGGCTAGGACCCTCACATGATTAATAAACTTGAAGATGAATGCAAATCATGGGTTTGTGGTTTGGTTTGAGGTTTCTCTTAAGGTTAAGTGGGTTGGTATACACTTACATCTAGTAAATAGGTGCTTGCTAATAAAACTTGACCAACTTATAAAATGCTTACCACTTGTGAACCATAGCCTATCCTTGATAGCCTTGCATTGTTTCCCCCACTTGCTGAGCTCCAACCATAAGTGTGCTCACCCTTGCTTACCGCTGTTCAGAGGAGAACGTCGGAGGCGAGGACGAGTATTGGAGTGACTACGAGGAGTTCTAGGGCATGTGGATCCCCCAGTCATCATGCCTGTGGAAGTCAACGATGGAGTTGCTCGTCGTCGTTTAGTTATCGTCTTGTTCGGACCTTCGAGTCCACCCCTATGGATGTAATAATGGTTATCATACTGGTTTAAACTCTTGTATGTTATATTACAGCAATGGTATTACTCTCGTTTTGTCTATCATGTGTGTGTAAATTGATCCTGGCGCACATATGAGATGCACTCGGTTTTCCTTGTAAAATCTGGTGTGACAAAGTGGTACCAGAGCCGTGATGACTGTAGGTCGCAGCCTTAGTTAGAAATGGATGAAATTAAGGATTCATGTTCTAGAAAGCCTTATCATGCTTCAAATCATCTTATTTAAGCATTAAAAATCTAATTTAATTTTGTTTATCATTTTAAAAGCGTCATTTTGATTTATTTCGTACTCCGAGATCAGTTTTGCTTTGACGGATGGCCGGGACTTACATGACCCCTCGCAAGAGCACCGGTGGGCGTTTTCCTTCGGGACGGTGGCCCCTCGCCATCGTCTTGAAGATGTTGAGGAGGAACGAGGAGGAGTTCCGGCCCGGAGGTTGAGGTGGAGGAAGACCCGAGAGGAGATCCGGCCGAGAAGAAGAAGAAGAAGATCCTGAAGAGGTCGAGATGAAGGAGGAGGAGCCAGAAGAGCCATTGGAACAGCCACAGCTGTACGATGGCACAGTGCTAGAGGCAGACGCAGATGGAGACATCGTGATTCCACCGGCGCCTGTACTCAATGAGGAAGCACCCCCTGCACCTGTTGATCCTGTGCCAGATGGTGAAGAAGGTGACTCAGATGACTCCAGTGATGACAGTGTGGGTGAGGATGATGGTGACAATGCTGTTGGCAACCCAGAGGAAGATGAGGATCCCCGCTATCACGGAGCTGAATACAACAAACATTCTACTGAAGCTGAGAATGGACAGTTCTGCATTCTTTTGTGGGATGTTCTGAGGTATCTGGGGTATACCATAAGGCCTCTCTATGTGACCAAGCATTTCGGTGAGCCGGAATGAGGGATTACTACACTGCAGAGTTTACATCGGGAAGCCTCCGAATGATACGGAAGGATGGAGGTATCGCTCATCTCACCATAGCACGGCTCGGTTCTCTACGGATGATGCTTGCGGTGAATGATGCGGCAAGGAGGGCGCTGCGGTCGGTCCGCCATGCAAATCGGGTGCGGTTGTTTCAATCGGAGTACCGCCATGTGCCTCGACGTGCAAGTGGCACGAAGTGACCGTGGTGCCGGCGGGGAGGCAATGACCGCATCGACGTCTTGGCACGGGTGGCTGCGCTGCTCGAACGCGGATCCGGAGGGAGCAACTTTGGAGATGAACAAGTATCATGAAGAGTTGCAGGCTGCTCAGGCGAAGATAGCACGTCTGGAAGCACAGCTGGCAGGACAGCGACTCCCTCAGGAAGTCATGCCATATCAGACTACAGCTTCCCCTCCACGCAAGAGGCTTCGTTACGGCACTGATGAAGCTACCACTCGTCTTGGCTAGGATCCTAGGATGCTCGCCCTTAATATTTATCTTTCGCTAGACCGTTCCTGCGTGAACGTATTTGCTTGTAATAATGAATGCTGTTTGCAAACATGTTTGAGTTGGATCTTTGCTTGATTGTGAATTGTATGGTGGAGTGATGGCCACTATGCAATCTGAATTGTTAAGTTAATTAAAGAATGGTTTGGGTTTTATCGGTTGTCATTGCTTAATCTCTAATGCAAGATTGATTGGATCTAATCTGTTTTCGCAGTCATATGACATACCAGTAATGTTTTGTTTATAACTCAAGCTACAGAACTCCAAATGACATGAAACCAGTTGGGTTAGTTCAAAAATTTAGAGGATGAATTTCTGTCAAAAATTCAATGGTATACAGTACATATTCTGGGAGTTATGCACTAAGTAATGAACATGTCAGAATCTGTAAATCTCTGCTGGTATAGCTGTACTGTTTGAATTTTATCTCGAGTTATAGATGTCCAAATGAGGTGATTCCAGTTGGGATGGTTCCATAATTTTATACATCATAATCTGGTAAAAATTCGTAGTCATTGGATAACTACACAGAAAGTTATACATAATTCTTTGAGGGCAACAGAATCTGTCTTAACTGAAGAACATGCTGTTATTTTATTTTGAGTTATCCTCTTATGCAATGATTCAAGTACAATTATCGAGATATGATTTTTCTAACGGTCAGATGGTAAACACCAGGTCCAGAGGAGGTCAAGACGTGCCACCTGTGATCCGGGCACATATTGCAAATCAGCAAAACCCAAGCACCACCTCCACCGATCAACCAAGCAATGGACCCAAACATGCGGCGAGTTCTCGGCAGCGCGGATGCGGCTGATTCAAAACCTTACCAACACGGTGCAGCAGATGCAAGCTCAACGGAACCAGCCACCACGGCCGATCCCTCCACCACCCCCGCCACCAAGGGACGAGGCACAAGGAGTTTATGAGCCACCATCCCCCTACATTTTCCCACTCGGTGATCCACCGGATGCCGATGATCGGCGAAAACTATCACCAAGAAGCCGGAGATCGTGCAATGCACCGACAGAGAGATGGTCCCGTATGCTTCTTTGGAAGACTTGTGGGGCGGGCCGCAGATTGGTGGGATGCGTACTCAAGCTGCTCATCCCAACGGGCATAACATCACTTGGCGGGAGTTTCGTGACAACTTCCGTACTTACCACATTCCTTCGGGGGTTCTCAAGCTTAAGCGAGAGGGAGTTCTTGTCACCGAGGCAAGGCAATATGTCGGTGATCGAGTATCCGGACAAGTTCACTCACTTGTCATGCTATGCACCCGATGAAGTCAACACCGATCCAAAGAGGCGGGAAAGGTTCCTGGATGGCACGATTGGTCCTTTGAACTATCAAGCTGCAGAGTCACATCTTCCCGGACTTTCGGTACGCCGGTGAACAAAGCTATTGGGCTGGAAAGCAAGAGAAAGAAGATGGGTGAACGAAACGCAAGTTTCGGTCTCATGGGCGATCTAGCGGTAACACCCGTCCCCGTTACGGTTCTCGGCGAGCCCGACTCCATATCGTCCGGTAGTCAAGCCGGGAGGTACCCACATAACATGCGAGTTTGCGGTGCTCGTTTCGGCCACGGCGCTTCAATCCTCGGACACCCCGAGCTCCTACCCCTCAACCGAGTCGTCCTAACAATAACTGCGGGGCACCGTCGGAAACACCAACCCTGTTCGGCTGGTGGATGCTTCAAGTGTGGAGAGGCCGGGGCATTATGCTAACAATTATCCCAAGAGGGTGATGCGGACTCCGCGAGAGAGACAATGGAAACGGGGTGGGCAGCCATCTTCACGGGCTCGTACTCCACATACACCCGGCAAGAGAGGCCGGCAGAGTCATGTGCGTGGCCGAGTCAATCATGTATCGGTGGAGCAAGCTCGGAATGATGCCGGCGTGGTATTGGGTACGTTTTTCGTCAACTCGTACACCCGCTACCGTATTATTTGATTCGGGAGCATCACATTCATTCATAAGCGATCAATTTGTGGCAAAATATAACTTATCTATGAGCACAATGAAGAACCCACCGATAGTTAGCACTCCCGGGGGAGAAATGAAAAGCGGTCATATATGCCCACAAGTAAAGATTAATATCATGGGGGTAGACTTTCTTGCTAATCCGGTAGTTCTAAAAGCATGGGGAATAGATGTCATTCTTGGTATGGATTGGTTAAGGAGTTGTGATGGAGTTATTCGGTGTCGGAAGAGGTCGAGTCTTGTTAACAAGTCCTCAAGGGGAGAGAGTAGAATATGTGAGTGCACCCTCATCCAGGCAAAGGAGTTGTGAACTCGTTGAAGGCAAGGCCTTGGGGGATATAAGGGTAGTGAATGAATTCCCGATGTGTTTCCGGAGAGGATTTGCTAGGTATGCCACCCGATCGTGACATTGAATTTAGTATTGAACTTATACCGGTATCGCTCCCATATCTAAAAGACCATATAGAATGGATGTTAAAGATATAGCTGAACTAAAGAAACAAATCGAGGAACTACTTAGTAAAGGGTTTATCCGTCCTAGTTCATCACCATGGGGAGCCCCCACACTCTTCGTTGATAAAAAGGATGGATCTAGGAGGTTGTGTATAGACTATCGATCACTTAATGCGGTTACTATCAAGAATAAATACACATTACCTCGGATTGAGGATTTGTTTGATCGGATGAGAGGAGCTAAGGCCTTCTCTAAGATAGATCTTAGATCAAGGTTATCACCGAGTTAAAAATCCGAGTGGAGGACATACCAAAGACAAGCATTCACATCTAGATACGGGTTATATGAGTTCACCGTGATGTCCTTTGGCTCGACCAATGCACCAAGATACTTTATGTATTTGATGAACAAGGTATTCATGGAGTATCCGGATAAGTTCGTTGTGGTATTTATTGATGACATACGGTATTCTCTCGAGTGAGGAAGAACATGAGGAACATCCGAGGCTTGTGTTACGAAGCTACGGGAACATCGTCGTATGCCAAGTTCAGCAAGTGTGCTTTCTGGTTGAAGGAGGTCTCTTTTCTCGGACACATCATCACAGATGGAGGCATAGCAGTCGATCCAAGCAAGGTTCGGGATGTATTGAATTGGAGTCCACCTAAGAATGTGCCAGAGATCAGAAGTTTCCTTGGACTTGCCGGATACTATCGGAGGTTCATTGAAGGGTTTTCTAAGATAGTGAAGCCACTTACCACTCTGCTCGAGAAAGGAAGAGAATTCAAGTGGGATGAGAAGTGTCAGGCTAGTTTTGAGGAGTTGAAGAAGAGGCCGACCACGGCTTTCGTGTTGATCATGCCAGACATACACAAAGGGTTCGATGTATATTGTGATGCTTCACGACAAGGTTTGGGATGTGTGCTAATGCAAGAAGGAAAGGTGGTAGCTTATGCTTCAAGACAGTTGAGGAAACATGAGCAGAACTATCCTACTCATGATCTTGAATTAGCTGTGGTTGTTCACGCATTGAAGATCTGGAGACATTACATGATTGGGAACAAGTGCAAGATCTTTACTGACCATAAGAGTCTGAAGTATATCTTTACTCGAAGGATTTGAATTTGAGGCGAGAGAAGGTGGTTGGAGTTAATCAAAGATTATGATTTGGATATTCGGTACCATCCTGGAAAGGCAAATGTTGTGGCGGATGCTTTGAGTCGGAAGGGACGGACTAGCATCTTTGTTAGGACACTGTTACCACGGGAGCTATGTTGGGAGATGGCACGGCTTAACTTGGGAATGGTTGCTTCAAGTGAGACTTTGGCATTAGAAATTGAGTCGACACTTGAGCGAGGATATCGGGAAGGGACGGTTGATCGACGCCAAGATTGCAGAATACAGGAAATTGATTAAGTTAGGCAAAGTTCCGGAATTCAGAGAAGATGAGCAAGGAACAGTGTGGTTTAAGAACAGAATCTGTGTACCTGAGATCAAGGAGTTGAGGGAAGCTATCTTGAAGGAAGCACATGATTCAGCTTACTCTATACACCCTGGAAGTACCAAGATGTATCAGGACTTGAAGCAGAGATATTGGTGGTATGGGATGAAGAAAGATGTAGCAGCTCATGTAGCTTTGTGTGATGTGTGTCAAAGAGTGAAGGCTGAGTATCAAAGGCCGAGTAGGATTGCTTCGGCCTCCGAAGGTACCGAGTGGAAATGGGAGGAAATCGGTATGGATTTCATAGTGGGATTACCTCGTACTCGTGATGGGTATGACTCTATTTGGGTTATTGTGGATAGATTAACCAAGGTAGCGCACTTTATCCCGGTGAAGACGACCTATACGGGAGTGAAGCTAGCCGAGTTGTATAATTCAAGGATAGTGTGTTTGCACGGGGTACCGAAGAAGATAGTGTCGGATCGAGGCACACGAGTTCACTTCACGGTTTTGGCGAAGTTGCATGAATCGATGGATACAAAGTTAAACTTCGGCTCAAAGATACCATCCTCGGACGGAAGGGCGGACGGAGAGAACAAATCGGATACTTGAAGATATGTTGAGAGCTTGTGCGTTAAAGAACGATGGCGAGTTGGGATAAGAGTTTACCTTATGCGAGTTTGCTTATAACAACGACTATCGATCCGGCATTAAAATGGCACCTTTTGAAGCTGCGTATGGAAGGAAGAGTAGAACACCATTGTTTTGGAACCGGACTAGTGAAAGACAATTCTTTGGGCCACACAAAGCATACGAGAAGCGAGAAAAACAAGTTGAAATCATAAGGGAGAATCTTAAAGCGACACGGTCGCGTCGGAAGAGTTATCTCGATCCTCGGAGAAGAGAGGTGATTTTGGAAGTCGGTGATTATGCATACCTCAGAGTGTCACCTATTCGGGGATTACGAAGGTTTAATGTCAGAGGGAAGTTATCACCTCGATTTATCGGACCTTTCAAAATTTTGGAACGGAAAGGAGAAGTAGCATACCAGTTAGAGTTGCCAGCACAGTTATCAGGAGTTCATGACGTGTTTCATGTATCACAACTGAAGAAATGTACAAGTGAGGTTAGGATAGAACCGGTACAGTTAGAGGATATACAAATGGAGAATGACCTGACATACAAAGAATACCCTGTTAAGATCTTGGATGTGTCAGAAAGAGTTACCAGGAGTACGATCATTAGAATGTGTAAAGTGCAGTGGAGTCATCATACTGAGGAAGAGGCAACTTGGGAAAGAGAGGATGAACTCAAGGAAGACATTCCTCAGCTGTTCTCTAAGTCTTCTGAATCTCGGGACGAGATTCTCTTTAAGGGGGTAGGATTTGTGACACCCTAAAATTCCATCACTAAAATTACTTAGCAACTTAAATTAGTCTTAAGGATTTAAGGAGATTAAATTGCTATTTAAATTGAGCTCTAAAAATATTAAAGATAATTTAATAAACTTAGAGACAACAAGTGTATGTGCATCATCAGTTGGCTTGCATGGTTTTTGGTTGCTTGTGTGGTTTCTAAAAAGTCTATAAAATTCTTGAGAAAAGTTTGAAAAAGTTTGAATTGAATTTGAAATGAAATTGGGTTGGAAAATGAAGTTTGAAAAAAAGAAAAGAAAAAAAAGAAAACAGCCCGGCTCCCTTTCGGCCCAAGCAGCCCAACCCGCCTCCCGCGCCGGCCCACCTCTCCCCTCCCTTTTTCTTTTTTCACCGAGACGCTGACAGCCGGGGCCCACCTGTCAGCCTCCCCTCTCCCCCCTTTCCTTTTCTTCTTCCCCCTGCTCGCCGGCCGCCGCCGCGCGCGCGCGCGCGCGGAATCCGCCGCGCCCCCGCCTTCTCCCCTTCCTTTCTCTCCCCTGTGAGCACGCCAATTAAGGCAATTAATCCCCACTCAAACCCCCCGGTCGTTTCCCCTTTTCCCCTTGCCTTCTTTACGCCCGGACGGCCCGTCGGCCATCAATGGCAAGCCGCCGGCCGCCCCGTCCCCTTCCCGCTTCGCCTACCTCCCTGCGCCCCTACTTAAGCTCGTGCACGAGCTCCTGCGCCTCCCTTTGCCTCTGCAACGCGCCAACGCACACACACAAGCACCAATTTCACCGCGCCGCCGCCTCGGGTTCCCGGCGCCGCTGTCGATCCGTCGCCGCCGGTGAAGGGCTAGACCCCCCGCCTGTTTTCTTTGACCTTTGGGATCGTTAGGAGCTTGACAAGCTCGTGTTGTCGCAGGTCTTCGTCACCGACGCCCGTGGCAGCCGCGCCCGAGCTCACCGAGCGCCGCCCGAGCCGCCGTCGTCGTCGAGTCCCTCCACCGCCACCTCCTCTCCACCCCGTTGGCCCGTCGTCATCCCCCGTGCGTGGTAAGCAAAATCCCCCCGCCCAATTCCTCTTCTTTTCGCGCACAGCATTGCCTCCCCGAGCTCGCCGGAGTGACCGCGCCGCCCCCTTGCGGTGCCGGCCGCCGGTGAGGCCCGATCGCTCCCGTAGACCCCACGAGCACGTGTGCAAGCTTCCCCGCGTCATTTTGCCCCAACCCGTGGTCGAAGTGATGGCCGGGAGCGCCGTCCAGAGCTAGCGCCGGCGAGCTCCCGCCGCGCGCCGCCGCTCTCCGGCGACGTCGCCGCCGCCCATCGCGTGCGCACGTCCGGGGCCGTCGGATCTTGCGTGGACGGCCCGGATCGCGTACCCCTTCGGGTTATGCGGTCGGTCCACCGTGGACCCGTGCGCGGGCGCACGGTGCGGTCCACGGGACGCGTGCGCATCGGTGGCCGTTGGATCCGAGATCCACGGTGTCGCTTTGGCATTTTTGATTAAGAGCCCCCGTGTTTTTACAATTTCACAAGCCGGTCCTCCCACCTTTAAGAATCTTTACGGTTCGGTCTCGATTTTTACAATCTAGCCCCTGTCTACCCTGGATAATATTGTTAAAGGCCCTTTTCACTCCTTTTTGCACCTAGACCCCTCTGATTTAATTTATGAATATGTTTTAGCCCCTGATTTTATTTATAAACAGCCCTGTAAACTTAGTTTTCTTGCAAATAGGCCCCTGTAAACTGTTTTAATCATATCTTTCTCATTTTAACTCCGTTTTAAGCGTTCTATATACCGAAATGATCGTCTCGACGAGTAGAATCTTTTGAACAGTAAATTTATCAGTTTTGTTACTGTTTTGTGTACTGTTTTATTTATTATTTGTTGTTCATGTTGATTCGTAGATATCGTGCCTATTTCGTCTGAGCTCCCTGTCGGAGGTGATCAGGAAGAGCCTGTCTTCGAGGAGGATTTCACTCAGCACGTAGAGGAAGGCAAGTGGCTTTCCCCCTCTGCATAATCTTTTTGAACCTATGACACTTCATGCTAAACAATATTTACTATTCCGTTGTTATGCATAAACTCGATGGGCAAACACCTAGCTAAGGACTTGACTAGATGCTTTACCACTTTACCTTGATCAACCCCGTTAAACAAATGTTTGGGGTAGATAAATGCTTAGTTTGCTGTACATGAGTTTGGTTATGCTTTGTTTATGTTTTACATCTCGGTTTTGCCTATATTATGTGTTTGTGCTTAAAACAAGATAACTTGATTTATAATCGGAACATGGAGAACCACCCAAGATAACGGTACAACCACTTGTCCACATGGCTCGGCTTAGCCGATTAATTAGGAGAGTGGGTTAGCGATAGCTCTTTTCCGAGAGGGGCACGGGGGCCGGAGTTGAAGGGGTATAGCCCGGTCCTTTTGGGGTAGCGGCCTTGGCTAAGGTGTTGACCATTAGGGAGGGTTATGGTCCGCTCCTTCTTTATGCTTGTTGCGGTCGTTGGTTTCTCTTCTTTCCTTTGTAAAGGCTTCGTAGTGGACCCCTAGCCACTCACCTTGGAAGTGTTTAAGGGTCCGGCTAACCCGGCAAGATGGGGAACACGAGCTGTGGGTAAAGTGTACAACCTCTGCAGAGTGTAAAACTGATCGATCAGCCGTGCTCACGGTCATGAGCGGCTTGGACCCTCACATGATTAATAAACTTGAAGATGAATGCAAATCATGGGTTTGTGGTTTGGTTTGAGGTTTCTCTTAAGGTTAAGTGGGTTGGTATACACTTACATTTAGTAAATAGGTGCTTGCTAATAAAACTTGACCAACTTATAAAATGCTTACCGTTGTGAACCATAGCCTATCCTTGATAGCCTTGCATTGTTTCCCCCACTTGCTGAGCTCCAACCATAAGTGTGCTCACCCTTGCTTACCGCTGTTCGGAGCAGAACGTCGAGGCGAGGACGAGTATTGGAGTGACTACGAGGAGTTCTAGGGCATGCGGATCCCCCAGTCATCATGCCTGTGGAAGTCAACGATGGAGTTGCTCGTCGTTGTTTAGTTATCGTCTTGTTCGGACCTTCGAGTCCACCCCTATGGATGTAATAATGGTTATCATACTGGTTTAAACTCTTGTACGTTATATTACAGCAATGGTATTACTCTCGTTTTGTCTATCATGTGTGTGTAAATTGATCCTGGCGCACATATGAGATGCACTCGGTTTTCCTTGTAAAATCGGGTGTGACACCCAACACCATGATGGATATCTTCGCTGCCTCAAAGAAGCTCGCTTTGAGCGAACTCGAGATACTTGAGAAGACCGACACTGCAAGCAAGCCTCAACCAACAGAGGAAGTGCAGCTTAGGGCCATCGACCTCGGGACAGGCGACAGCAGCAAGACTACCAGGATTGGCGCAGGGCTCAACCCCAAATAGGAAGACGTGTTCATTAGCTTCCTCTGGGATAAACGAGACATCTTCGCATGGAAGCCAACGGACATGCCAGGTGTGCCCAAGAGGCTGATCAAGCACTCACTCAACATCGATCCTAAAGCTACCCCCAAGCAACAACACCTCCGCTGCTTCGCTGACGACATACGAAGCCATCAAGAAGGAACTCACGAAACTACTCGTGGCCATCTTCATCAGAGAAGTCTTCCACCCTGAGTGGCTTGCCAACCCCGTCCTCGTCAGCAAGAAGAACACTAACGAGTGGAGGATGTGCGTCGACTACACTAACCTAAACAAGCACTACCCCAAGGGCCCCTTCAGGTTGCCACGGATCGATCAAGTCATCGACTCTACGACAGGCTGCGACCTGCTCTGCTTCCTCGACTGCTACTCAGGGTAACACCAGATTGCAATCAAGGAAGAAGACCAGGAGAAGACTGCATTCATCACCCCTTACGGTGCCTACTGCACACAACGATGTCGTTCAGGTTGAAGAACGTCGGTGCCACCTATCAGCGAGCTATCTAGGCATGCTTCAAGAAGCAGCTCAACAAGAACATCGAAGCTTACGTGGATGACGTGATCGTCAAGACTAGGAACTCAGACACACTTATCGTCGATCTTGAAGAGACTTTCGCATCTCTACAAGAGTACCAATGGAAGCTCAACCCCAACAAGTGTATCTTTGGAGTACCCTCAGGGAAACTACTCGGCTTCATCATCAGCCATTGAGACATCGAAACCAACCCTGAGAAGATCTCCGCCATCATCAATATGAAGGCTTTGACTTCTATCAAGGACGTCCAGGATCTTACTGGTTGCATGGCGGCCATGAACAGATTCATCTCAAGACTTGGAGAGTGAGGACTACCCTTCTTCAAGCTACTCAAGCGCCAAGAAAAGTTCACATGGACTATGGAGGGTGATCAAGCTCTAACGTAGCTCAAAGACTTCCTATCTAAGCCATCGGTCCTCACGGCTCCTCGCAAGAAGGAGCAGCTACTGCTCTACCTTGTTGTGACTACTCATGTGGTCAGTACTACCATCATCATCGGTGTGCAGGAAGAAGGCCATGCCTGTGTGTGTGTGTGTGTGTTGTGTGTGTGTTGTGTGTGTGTGTGTGTGTGTGTGTGTGTGTGTGTGTGTGTGTGTGTGTGTGTGTGTGTGTGTGTGTGTGTGTGTGTGTGTGTGTGTGTGTGTGTGTGTGTGTGTGTGTGTGTGTGTGTGTGTGTGTGTGTGTGTGTGTGTGTGTTGAATAAGCTTCAAGATGTGTGCGTTGAATATGCTTCAAGATCTTTTTTACTTAGCTATCAACTCTTGTGATCTCTTTCACAATTAACGTATGTTGCGAAAACTATCTTATCTACAAGAGCAAGAGCATACAAAAAGTCAATGAACATGCCATGAGAAGTTAAACATGCATATTAAAAGGTAGAATTGTGGTTGTTTAATCATCGACATATCTATAGGAGTCTAATGAAGAAACATTTTTTCCTTTCCTTTTGAGATAGGAAGAAAATGTGTTCTTTTCTTATTTATTTCTTAGATATAAATCCTTTAGATAAAAGGGGTGATTCTTGGATGTATTATTATATATTTTATTGGATTCCATAGCTATCATTTGTTAGAGATATATTATTCTTTATCATCAACATAATAATATAATTATTATATAAATTTAATTAAGCTAGTTTACTAAAAAATATGAAGTATCTTCTGAATAGGATCTAGAAAACACATATGCATCTACTCAATTAGGACAAGTTTCATAGTCCAATTACAAGCCACATTACAAATATGAGGAGAATCATAAACACCTCCAATCTACATGCATGCTAGAATAAAAATTTCAAATTCCATATACAACAATATGATCCCCTAATAGTTTGTTAGTGGCATCATAAATCCTTAGTGATATGTGACAGGGCCTGTAGCCTAGCGGTTACAAGAGCCCTGGTAGCACCTCAGGTCCTAGGTTTGACTCCCCGTGGGAGCGAATTTCTCAGGATTTAATGGTGTTTGTGCTTTCAGTGGTAGGCGACATTCCCGTCGACAGCAAGCAAGGTACTAAACAGCATTTAGTGGTATGGTAGCGGATTAGTGTCGGTATAGCGGATCGCGGATAGCGGGTGCTAAGTTCAAATAGCATATTGCAAGAAATAGTCACAATTTTAGTGCATTAACATCAAATTTACATGAAAATAGCAAAGTTTTAAGTTAGTCAATTACATTTCACGACAAGAACCATAAAAAAAGAGATGTATTTATTAATTAGGGATACATATTAATATTAAATTATCATATCCATAAATAAAGAATTCATTTATCAATCCATAATTCTTGTACATTACCTACATAATTAATCAAAATATTAATGTTACTATTTATTCGTATTCATATATCATTTGAACAATAAATATAGCAAATGGTAGCTTAACACAAGCAATAGCGGGCAGTAGCGGATAATAGCGGCCGCTAAGTCCAAACATGCTATCTCGGGTCCGCTACCTTATAGCGGTAGAGGCAGGGTACCGCTACCACTATAACGACCGCTAATGCGGGTGCTACTAACATTGTTTAGTACCTTGACAGCGAGGCACCTGTAGTGACTTCGCCAATCTTGAGGATTTTTGTCAGCCCGGTCTTTGAAGATGCTCCTAAGGGCAGGGTTTGTGCGCGTGTGTTCATAGGGATGAGTGTGCTTGCATGCGTTGAGAGTGTTTCCGACATACTGTGTAATTCGAAAAAATCCTTGGTGATATGATTTTTAATATAATGCAAACAAGAAAAGGCTATCCAACGCACCATAAAGGCTACTGCACCCAGAGAAGAAAGTAAAGAAGGAAAAAGAAAACATTACATGGGTTCTAGAACCCTAAAATAAAATTTAAAAAGATGCATTACAACAAAGTAACCAAGGAATGCAACCATGACTTGAATCTATCCTTTGACAAATTAACCAAGGAGCACTAAAATAAAATTTAAAAAGATGTATTACTACAAATTCACCTTGCCAATAGTTGTCTCCATCTCTTCCTAGGATCTATAGCTCCCATCTCAGCAATAATGGTCACTTATTTGTAAGGAATCGGATGCCCGTTAGCCTAAGAGGGGGAGGGGGTGAGTTAGGCAACTTAAAACCTTAACCTATGGCTCACTAAATTTTACACAAAAGTAAACTAGAACATACTATCTATATGTGCAACTAAGGTGTTCTAGTGTGAAACTCCCATCCCAAAAGAAGGTTTGCAACCTATAGCCAATCCTAGCATGATACTACTCTAGGAAAGTAGAGGCAACCAAAGATTGCAATAGAGTAAATGCGGAAACGTAAAGGGGATGAGAGGAAGCAAACTCTTAACACGTGATTTATCCCGTGGTATCGGTAGGCACTAAGCCACCCCTAGTCCACGTTGTTGAAGCACTCACACAAGAGTATTGCTTCCTGGTCACCAAGTCTCTCCCAAGAGCACCACTTGACTCGCCACAAAGGCTAGCCACTTAGGCACTTGCCAAGCTCTCTTGGTCACCTTGATGCCGCCTCCACTAAGGAGCTTCTCCACCAAGGAAGGGGGTCTCCACGTCCCCCGCACAAAGTGTCCTCGCCGCTCCACACCAAGCCGGAGGGTCGATGACGATTGTCGGTGAGCCACTTAGGCCCCAAGGCTTCCGGCGAACCTTGTACACCAGGATTCACTCAAGAATCACCTCACAAGGTTGGCACAACCTTGCACTCACTCAGCTCTAAGCTAAGCCTAGCACTAAGCACATACACAAAGCATATGCAAGTCTAAGGATGAGCAATTAAGCACTTGGATGGATTGGATATGATCTTGAATGTGTCTTGAACTCCTCTGCACTTCCACACAATCCAGCAACCTCAAATGGGTGAGTGGAGGGGGTATAAAAAGCCCAAGGCATCAAACTAGCCGTTGGCTAAAAGCTGCCGAAAAGGTACGCGTCGGATGATCCGATGCTATGCTTTTCCGGGGGCGTCGGTTCATCCGGTGCCCCTCCCACGTCACGTAGCCGTTGAGGTTCTGCGACACAAGCTGCTCGACGCTATGCTCCGACGCTACGTCGGATCATCCCGTGTCTTGAAGGCCTCGCGTCCAAGTCGGTACTGTTAGCTTCCAACAGACCGTCGGATAGACCGACGCTATGCCTTGACCAAGGCGTCGGATCATCCGGTGCTGAAGGCATCGTCTTGGCGCGTCTCTGTATGAATTCAAACTGAGCGTCGGATAGACCGACGGGGTCCTCACTCAGACCGTCGGATCATCCGGTGCTACTGTCTTCCTTGCTCTTCCTCTGCAACTCGTCCGACGCAACTAAATAACAGACTGTCGGTTCATCCGACGGTTCCTAGGGTTTGACCCTGTGCACCAACTCGTCCGACGATTGCACCGACGCTTGTATTTGAGGGACCGTCGGTTCATCCGACGGTGTCTTCTCTTTTCCTTTTCTTGCTCGGTTTTGACCCTTTGTTTTGGCATTTTTGCATGGGGTTTTCTTGCATCCTTGGGACTTAGAAATGTCTACAAAGACATGCTCAAACAATATGGTTAGTCCCAATGATCACGTTGTCATGAATCACCAAAATCAAACTCCGAACTAATGGCATATGGGGCCATGTTCGCTACAATCTCCCCCTTTTTGGTGATTTATGACAACACAACCAAAGCAAGCATAAATTTGCTAGAATTGACAGAATTAGAACCACTTACACTTGCTTGGATGCTTACCATCATCCAAACTCCCCCTAGATCAAACTTCCCCCTTTTTGATCTTATGTTCACATTCTCCCCCTTTGGTCTCATATCCTTGAAATCATTTGTAAGCATCCTTGAGCCCACTTGTAAGCTTAAGCCACACGCTTGCTTTGGTCTCCCATTCTCCCCCTTTGGAATAAAATCTCCAAAAAGTCCAAAGCAAACGGGTCCAAGGAAACTAGTAAGATCTAGCAACCATAGCTCAAAGGAGAGATGTTAAATGCAAGGGAGAAAGCCGCATGAACCATGATCCATAAGTATGATATCAATGAAGATACCACATGTGTGAATAACTAAGGTGGATCACAAGCTCATGAGACTAACATGATACAAACTAAGCTCCCCCTAAGTGTGTGCATAAAAAGAATACCACTTGCAAGACAAGGGTAGTGAGAAACAAGTGCACAACTACAAACTTGTAAAACAAGGAAGCTTAGAGCATATCATGCAAGGAGGTAGCTTAAAGGACAAGAGATAAAACAAATGGGTTCGTGTTACATTACCACTTGTAGATATCACTTGTAGTCTTTTGATTATTGCATACCTCCGGGGGTTGATCCTCTCTACCTTGTTGGCACCACATTGAGATGGGCCACTTGGAAATGATATCACTAGGTGACACCACTTGAAAGAAGCTTGTATAGAAGACACTTGGGGTACCACAAGGATTAGGAATGTATGAGTACATTGCCTTTGAACTTATATAGAGACATAAGCTCGCAAGGACATGACTCAATAGCATGAAGCTCATATTGCTATATTCACTCTTTTAGAGATGTTAGATCACATTGAGAGTGAAATAGCATTCTCTTAGAATGAAACACCGCACCGGAACGCGTCGCTAATGGACTACATAAGAAAAGCTTGGAACAATGTTAGTCCCATAACCAAACCATAGGATGAGCTCCCCCTAAATGTGTGCATTTAGTGTTTGAATCACCAACCAAATGTATGCACATTGTTTATGAAAACAAAAGGGAAGCTAACCCTATAGCTTGCTCATGATGCAAAGAGATATATATATATATGAATACATGCACCATGATAGAACAAGTGTAGCTTTCCTACACACTAATGAAACCATGTAGATTGCTCATGGGTTAGCACATGACACAAGCAACCTACCATATGTAAATATTGCAACAAATGCAACCTAAACAAGGCAATGGAGCTACAATGATGCAAGAGATAGGTACTAGTTTCCATTACCTCAATCGGGGAACTTGGGCAACACATGTCCAACTCGCAAGCTTGGCTTGTAGGCTTGAAACTTCTCATCTTGATTGTGTCAAGCCTCCCAAGTCCCCGAACTTAAGGCCTTCAAGTGGCCTTTGGAACCCAAACCATTTGAGGCCCCTTCATGTTGGTGATAACTTCCTTGGGCACCCAAATAGGTTGGTTCCAACCCCGCTCTTCCTTCATCTTCCCAACCTTGTGTGCAACCACCTTGCCATTTGCCTTCTTCTTGATGACATAGGTGTTTCTCTTGGCCTTGTTCTTGCGGTTGGGCTTGGTGTAGATGAGGGAGCTCTTGATGGTGGGCTTCAATTTCTTCTTTGCGCCCTTGTCCATCTTCTTGACAAATTGGGGGCATTTGTAGAACTTGTGCCCTTCTCCATGACACTTGTAGCAAGTCACGGTTGCACCCTTCTCAAGCTTCTTCACCATGTGATCACGGTTATCTTGAGAAGGTTGGACTTGGCTCTTCATGTCTTGAGAGATGTCCACTTGTTCTTCATCGTTCTTGCCCTTGCCCATCAAGTTTGCCAACCTCTCTCGGAGCCATTTCACTTCTTGCTTGAGCTCATCATTTTCCTTGCCTATGAGATAATCACATGATTCTACAACAACATTATCATGGCAAGATGGTGAGCAAGATTCATCAATTAAATCAATGCAAGAAGTTGAAGCATCTACCTTGGAGATAGGAATTGCACAAGGGATAGATGTTTCATCAAGCTCAAAGGAATTACTTGTTTTAGTCTCATTGCTCTCAAGCTTAGATTTTAGCTCATCACACTCCTTGCTAAGCAATTTGAATTTGCACAACAAATGTTCATAATTTGTAGCAAGGGTGTCACTAAGATCATTGAGAGCATTGAGTTCTTTGATTTCATTAGCTTGTTGTTCAAGCATTCCTTTTTGCTCATGGATTAGCTCAACAAGATCATTGAGAGAGGTGGTGTCGGATTCGTCATCACTTACATTGCTTTCCATACCTTTGGCCATAAGGCACATGTGTGATGATGAAGGACCTTGCATGAAGCGGGTGGTGAAGTTCTTTCTTGATTCATCGCTTGAGCTAGAGAACTTGATCCACCACTTGTCCACTCGCGGACGGCGAAAGTTGCTTCTTGCCTTGGTCTTCTCTCCTTGACCACCTTCTTTTTGGGCTTGTGCTCAATCTTGGTGAACTTGATGTGTTGATGATGGCGCCCTTCTCTCAAGTGGATGTTGTAGCCGTACATGTTGACTTTCTTCACATACTTGAAGATCTTCTTCACGTACTCGACCACCATAGATTCAACCTCTTCATCACTCGAGGAATCTTCATTGTCACCATCATCACCATCATCTTCGCTTGAGCTTCCATGAGTAGCCATCCTACTCAACATTTTCTTTTGTCGGCTTGAGAGAGCATGGCTTGTTGTTGGAGAGGATGGTTCTTAAGGCTTTTCTTGGGGCATCTTCTTTGACTGGGCATGAGTTGAAGCTCATGTGCCATGATCTTGCTCAAGATATGCGATGGCTTCAAATCTTCGAGCTTCTTCTCGTAGATGATTGCCTTCACCAAGTCATAATCGGGCTTCCGGAGACTTTGAAGGATCTTGCGGTTGATGTTCAAGTCCGTGATGTCCATCACACCTAAGGCATTAATCTCATTGACAAGCACATTTAGGCGTGAGTACATAGATTCGGCATTTTCATTAGCAAGTTGCTTGAAGCTATTGAATTCCTCAAGGAGACAACCGTAGCGTTCATTAGCAACTTCTTTTGAACCCTCATTTTGCTCCTTGATGGTTTTCCATAGCTCATGAGCATTTTCACAAGTAAAAACTCTATTGAAAACGCCTACATCTAGTGAGGACAAAATGATACTCTTAGCAATCACATCAAATTGCTTTTCCTTTCTAGTACCATTTTTCATGCCCTCATCAGTGATTCTCCAAACGTCAAGGTCCCTTGCTTGGAGATAGGCCTCCATGAGAACCTTCCACCGAGGATAGCCCGTGCCATCGAAATGTGGAGCCAAACCTAAGGTATCCACCCCTTTCATTCCTCTATAGAGCAACTCACTAGGCGGTGAGGCCTAACCGTTCCAATGAGCCGGTTTTCACAATTTACCAATCGAATTGGTGTTTCCTTATGACGGAAGTGAGTCCCGGCTCTGATACCACTTGTAAGGAATCGGATGCCCGTTAGCCTAAGAGGGGGAGGGAGTGAATTAGGCAACTTAAAACCTTAACCTATGGCTCACTAAATTTTACACAAAAGTAAACTAGAACATACTATCTATATGTGCAACTAAGGTGTTCTAGTGTGAAACTCCCATCCCAAAAGAAGGTTTGCAACCTATAGCCAATCCTAGCATGATACTACTCTAGGAAAGTAGAGGCAAGCAAAGATTGCAATAGAGTAAATGCGAAACGTAAAGGGGATGAGAGGAAGCAAACTCTTAACACGTGATTTATCCCGTGGTATCGGTAGGCACTAAGACACCCCTAGTCCACATTGTTGAAGCACTCACACAAGAGTATTGCTTCCTGGTCACCAAGTCTCTCCCAAGAGCACCACTTGGCTCGCCACAAAGGCTAGCCACTTAGGCACTTGCCAAGCTCTCTTGGTCATGTTGATGCCGCCTCCACTAAGGAGCTTCTCCACCAAGGAAGGGAGTCTCCATGTCCCCCGCACAAAATGTCCTCGCCGCTGCACACCAAGCCGGAGGGTCGATGACGATTGCCGGTGAGCCACTTAGGCCCCAAGGCTTCCGGCGAACCGTGTACACCGGGATTCACTCAAGAATCACCTCACAAGGTTGGCACAACCTTGCACTCACTCAGCTCTAAGCTAAGCCTAGCACTAAGCACATACACAAAGCATATGCAAGTCTAAGGATGAGCAATTAAGCACTTGGATGGATTGGATATGATCTTTAATGTGTCTTGAACTCCTCTCGCACTTCCACACAATCCAGCAACCTCAAATGGGTGAGTGGAGGGGGTATAAATAGCCCAGGGCATCAAACTAGCCGTTGGCTAAAAGCTGCTGGAAAAGGTACCGTCGGATGATCCGACGCTATGCTTTTCCAGGGCATCGGTTCATCCGGTGCCCCTCCCACGTCACGTAGCCGTTGAGGTTCTCTGACACAACTGCTCCGACGCTATGCTCCGACGCTACGTCGGATCATCCGGTGCTGAAGGCCTCGCGTCCAAGTTGGTACTGTTAGCTTCCAACAGACCGTTGGATAGACCGACGCTATGCCTTGACCAAGGCGTCGGATCATCTGGTGCTGAAGGCATCGTCTTGGCGCGTCTCTGTATGAATTCAAACTTAGCGTCGGATAGACCGACGGGGTCCTCACTCAGACCGTCGGATCATCCGGTGCTACTGTCTTCCTTGCTCTTCCTCTGCAACTCGTCCGACGCAACTAAATAACGGTTTGTCGGTTCATTCGACGGTTCCTAGGGTTTGACCCTGTGCACCAACTCGTCCGACGATTGCACCGACGCTTGTATTTGAGGGACCGTCGGTTCATCCGACGGTGTCTTCTCTTTTCCTTTTCTTGCTCGGTTTTGACCCTTTGTTTTGGCATTTTTGCATGGGGTTTTCTTGCATCCTTGGGACTTAGAAATGTCTACAAAGACATGCTCAAACAATATGGTTAGTTCCAATGATCACGTTGTCATGAATCACCAAAATCAAACTCCGAACTAATGGCATTTGGGGCCATGTTCGCTACATGATTATAAAAAATAATAACATTACAATGAATGAAAATGACCCAACATATATACCATGACTACCTTCTTGGAACTCTAGGGTATAAATTTTGAATAAAAGTAAAAAATAATATAAATTCCCAAAGTATATTCGAGACCCACCATTGACAATGCAAATTAAGCCGGACATAGAAGGCAAAAATCACAGATCGATGTGTCTTACACTAATACACAAACACTTATACTATTTGACGTTTTGTTATGACATCGTTGGAACTATATAAAATAGTTTTTCTTACATTTTGTAACACCATCTATGTGATCTAATTTATTTCTTAGGATCTCTCTTTATAGCTATCTTCAATTGTATCCTTGGAATGATATATGAAGAAGATTTTCTTTGTGTTTATTTATAGAAAAAAGTGTTAAAGGTTTTTCTTTGTGCACAAGTAGATGAGTTAAGGAGGACTGTGCTAAAAGTATAAACAAACTTTTAAATCCATTCAGCTAGCATATTGTCCTCATGTCATTTCCTTGTACAATTTCATACACAAGCCACCAGAGACTAAATAAGTGGTTGTTTTTCCTTATGTGGTCCATATAGAACATATTTTAATAATGATTTAGACTACAAACTCAGAAACGAAGTACCACTAGTAATGTACAAGTCCTTGTTCCTGGAATTTTATTTGGCAATGGTTTGTGGCATGGCTTTCAAGATATATATTGTCACTACAGTGAAACTATGGAAAATGGAAATTTCGAAACTATGGGTGATGACCCGCTTCTTGTGTAGTAGTGTCATGTATGGAAGCTTTGGTGAATGGTGGTGTTGTATATATAAAGGAGGTGGTGCGCATGCGAGGTCTAGAAGATGAATTAGCTTACCTTAATAATAATCACGGTTATGTAACAGTACACTAATATGAAGGTATCATGCTCTCACACCTCTCCAGCACACCAAGAGATTGTTCCTAGATCTCTCATATCATTCACCTACGCATTCGACTCTTGTGGTTCCCTACAATGTGTCTCCCTTCCTCTAGAAAACCCGGCGCCAGAGTCCACACCTCCTTGCGAGTAGAGACACCGCCTTCCCTCAAACCGCTAGAGGAACTCCTATCATCCTCCTCGCGAGATCCTGCCTCTCTCATTGGGCACCGCCTCGTCATCTTGCTGGTTTCAATGAAGGATGACTACCACCACTCCTCACTAGATGAGGAGATCTCGCCGGTACCCATGCATCGAGTCTGCCAACGGAGGTCACGGACGCAAGTTCTACCGCCGGTATTAAACTTAACCTACCTTTTTTTAGTTGAAGATTTCTTTGCCCGAATTTTTTTAGTGAAATTGTTTCCATTTCAAATGTTTTGTTCGATTCTTCAAACTTTTTGTTTGGGATTATCGTTTTACTTGAAATTTTTATATGGCAGTTTCACTTGAAACTATAACTTCCTGCTTCACTTGGGACATAAATAAGCACCAAGCTGCCATTTTTTGGTTGGGCTGGAATTCACTCGGCACTCTAGTCAGGCTGTCCTCTCCAGTAGGAGTAAATCAAAGGATTGCAAGAACGCAAGCATCCTATTGTTGCCAGTGTTTAACCCAGATCAGAGTGATTAGCCGCCGCTGCCAAAGCTGTAGTAACTCTATATTTTTTGTAATATCTAATGGCTACATGCATGAGATTTGGTAACAATCTATGAAGCTGATCATATCGATCCATACGAACTCTCTATAGCCTATAGATGGAAGATATAATATCTGTACATACTATATGTATAGTATTGAGTGCTATAATAGATGTATACTATATATTGTATATACCAAAGGATAGAAAGCCATTAATCTCTTGAAAATCATCATATACCACGATGCTGCCTCCTTATACACAAGCGCCAATAAAAAGGCACGTCCAGCTCATGTTTTTGCATTGCGAGCTACAGTTCAAACCAAGTCAGCATTGCGAGCTAGTACAGTTAAAACCAAGTCAGCAGCAGAACAACAATGGAGGACGGTCGTGTCGCTGCCGGGAAGCCCAAGGTGGTGTTCGTACTCGGCGCCACCGCCACCGGCAAGTCCAAGCTCGCAATCGCCCTCGCCGAACGCTTCAACGGCGAGGTCGTCAACGCCGACAAGATCCAGATCCACGACGGCGTGCCCATCATCACCAATAAGGTGACCGAGGAGGAGAAGGCCGGGGTGCCCCACCACCTCCTCGGCGTGGTCCACCCCGACGCTGACTTCACCGCGGAGGAGTTCCGCCGCGAGGCGTCCGCCGCCGTCGCCCGCGTTCTCTCGTCAGGCCGCCTCCCCGTTGTGGCCGGCGGGTCCAACACCTACATCGAAGCGCTGGTGGAAGGCGACGGCGCCGCCTTCCGCTCGGCGCACGACCTCCTCTTCGTCTGGGTGGACGTCGAGCAGGCGCTGCTGGAGTGGTACGCGGCGCTGCGCGTGGACGACATGGTGGCGCGCGGGCTCGTCGCCGAGGCCCGCGCGGCGTTCGCCGGAGCCGACGCCGACTACTCCCACGGTGTGCGCCGCGCCATCGGGCTTCCCGAGATGCACGCGTACCTCGCCGCGGAGCGCGTGGGCGGCGCGGCGTCGGAGGCCGAGCTCGCCGCCATGCTCGACCGCGCCGTGCGCGAGATCAAGGAGAACACCTTCGCCCTCGCCCGCACGCAGGCCCAGAAGATCCGGCGCCTGAGCACGCTGGAAGGCTGGGACGTCCGCCGCGTCGACGTGACGCCCGTGCTCGCGCGCAAGGCAGACGGCGCCACCTGCGACGAGGAGACATGGAAGGAGCTCGTGTGGCAGCCATGCGAGGAGATGGTCAGAGCTTTCCTGGAGCTGGAGGAGGCTCCTGAAGAAGCTGCTGCTGCCGCCACCGCTGACGCCGTCGTTGATCTGGCCATCACCGCCGCAGATACCATATAGAGGCCATGGACATGGACGTGGGCACGTAGCCGTGCCTGCACATCATGCATGCACGCAGGGGTGGCTTTGCTTGCCAACCGGCGCGCTGCTTTTATACTGATAGGTGCATGCAGTGGGAGGAGTGAGAATGAGGCGGGTAGATCCATTAGGGATGCATGTGCTGTCTCTCGTTCTTGATCCGGTATCGAGTCGGGGAAACAAAATACCCCCTTTATGTATGTTACTTTTCTTTCAAATGTAAGAGTCGTCGTCGAGTCCGCCGTGATGTTTGTTGGTGTGATGTGTCATGTGTCCAGTGCACAGATCGAATTGAATCACAAGCAATTGCATTGGCACATAGTGATATATGAATATATATATATATATATATATACATGGTTCTGGATTTGCAATAAGATGCCTGTAAATGCTTCATGTGCAAACTATGCAAACTTCCACCACAGTCGCGGGATCTCCATCCGAAAACCAGATTAAAAGGTGAGATTTTTTATCACTTAAACCCTCCCACTCCTACCATTGGTCACAATTTTTCTACGGTAATGCTCCTGATCATACGTCCGGGGAAAAATCGGACGCCCTCCCAACCGTCCATCAACCTTGCATCTGATGTTTGGATGGTGGTCGCAACATGCTCACCACAACCTTGCAACATGCTCGTCACAAGCTCGCAACATGTACAATATGTCAGGGGAGGAGGGAGAGGGGCGCAACATGGAAAAAGTGTTCGCAACATGGGAAAAGTTGTTCGCAACATGGAAAAGTGTTCGCGACATAATGTTTGGATATTGATCGCAACATGCTCACCACAAGCTCGCAACATGTTCGCCACAAACTCGCAACATCGCTCGCAACATGTATACTATGTCAGGGAAGGAGAGAGGGGGCGCAACATGAAAAAAGTGTTCGCAACATGGGAAAATATGTTCGCAACATGAGAAAAGGTGTCCGCGACATGGAAAAAATTTTCGCAACATGGGAAAATGTGTTCGCAACATTCGCAACACATTTCGCAACATCATGATCCGACGGCTGATATGTTTCCTGATTCGAATCGTGTGGCTAAAAAAGTATCCGATGTTAGCGTCCGGATCGGACGTCCGGGCGCTAGCAGTCACGATTTTTCTAAGGCCTCATTCGTTTCCACGGGATCAATTCCGATCGGAATGGATAAATACAACAAGAAAATCATGATAGTAACTATAAGAGATCCGGATTTATTCCGGGTCGAAAACTAATTTGCTCATGATAGGTACACCAAAAGGCTCGGAATCAATCCACTAGTCAAGAGGTGTGGAACCAATCCGGCTCTACGGTCTCTTGTTCTACCTATCATGATTGGTAAATTAATTTTTGATCCGGAATAAATCCGAGTCCCTATCATAATTTTCTTCATACATTTATTATTCCGGCCGGATTGAATCCCACGGAAGCGAACAAGCCCTAAACAAGCCTGAACCGGAGGATTTGACGGAGCCCCTCTTCCTCGTGACGCATCACGTCTCGCGGTTTGGCTGGGAACCCTCTAGGGATGCAAGTGGGTACCGAATGGTGTTTTTTGGGTCAGCTGATTAATTACGATAGCATGTCATCACTCTAGTTCATTTTCTCTCCAAAATTAATTACGTGAAATGCCATACTAGTTCATTTTATCAATTTTTTGGGTCGACCCAATAACCCATTATAATGTCAACTTCCATCCCTAAAACCCTTAGCCGACGGATTCGATTTCTGGCCGGCGGCGTCGTCCAGTCCCGCGCTATGAGGCCTATGAGGCCTCTCGTTGCAGTCACGGGGCGAAGGAGCTGAAGGCTGGCACGGCGTCGTCCCAAGGTCAGTGCCGTCGGAGGCGCGGCGGCGTTCGAAGTCCTCCAGGCGGCGGCGGCGTTCGTATGGGCTGCGCGGTCCGCGATTAAAGGAGGCCGCGACGTTTCCCCTCCGTCCCATGAACCATTTGCATGGGGTTTTTGCTTGATTCCGATTAGGAACGTAGAGGTGGGAGGGTTTAAGTGATAAAATTCCCATTTTTAATCTGGTCATCAGATGGAAATCTAACGATTGTGACGGGGTTTGCATAGTTTGCACACAAAACTGATTTGCATACGATATGCTCCCTTGTCGTTTTATAGTTCGTATAATAACGTATATGTGACCACGTGTTTTATTTGCAACTTTGACCAGAAATCTTTATATCGCGGAGATATATAAATAAAATAGCAATTGACAGTCAAAATTGCGCTGGTGATCGTGCCATTAATTGAAACACGAATTCGAAAGGCATGCGTCTGGCTTGCATTGCACAGTTGCAAGTTCTGCAACAAAACATATAACGACGTGCATGTATCCGCCTCATATCTCAGGATCTACAAAGGAGCTTATGCATGCATGACTGACAGGTGCCAGGGAGAGGGATTTGCAAAGTGTCGCCAGCACACGCTAACAGAGCGCTATATATGCTTCTCTAGCTAGGGACGCTATCGATCGGCTTCTGGAGAAAAGAATTCCCGAATGATCTTTTGTATTTATGTTTTGCGTATATTTCAAAATTTGTATCCCTCGGATGCTGATCTTAGACATTTGTTTGTTTTTCAAATCTACAAAGATCACAAGAATAAAAACATGATGATGCCGACCAAGAGAGAATTGTGTGTGTGGGGAAAAGACAAGCCATGTGAGAGGAAGCAAAAGTTGGGCCTCGATAAGATGGCTCTCGCTCCCCCTCTCCCTCCGCTGCTGCCCCCCCCCCCCCCCCCCCACCACCCCCACCACCACCATCGGCGACCCGCAGCCATGACTTCGCCTAGAAGATCCAATGGAGCTTCATCTCCCGGATGTCCGAATTGGTCGGGATTTCAGCGACAAGATTCTCAAGCTCGTGGGGTTCCGTTGCTTATGGTGAAGATGGTCCCTCGTCACTCTTCGCCCTCCTTGTCTCTTTCAGCAGATTTCGGTTCATGCTTTCCCCCGAATTAGTTGGTGCTTGCCCGGCATCGATCCTAGGAGGTACGTCTAATAACTTTGCGGTCTCCCAACCGGATGATCGGATCTTCCGATTCAATGTTTCTTGCAATCGCGTTGGGTTTTTGGTGTTGCAAGCGGCTTCTTTCGATTACAATTCTTTCCATCCGGCTTTCCACCTCTACAATGATATGGGTTTCCAAGCGGCTTTGTCTTTCTCCAAGAAGGATTCTGGACCTTCATGGACTGAAGTTAGAAACAGGAAGAGGAGTTCTTCATCCTATGCTGATGTGATTCGAGCATATCGTCCACCATTGACAGGGGCAAATCAAACCCCTCTGGGCTCTCGGTTCTCTCAAAGTACCGCTGGTTTTTCTCATGATTCTGATCCTCGGACTTCTGCTCTTCGTAAGTTTGGAAGGCCCAATGCATCTAACGTTCAGAAGAATCCCTCTGGACCTCATGCCAACAGGACGAATGGATCTCAATGCTATCAATCTCAGAATGGTTTTAATTGTGTCTCTGTATTCCAAAGTATTTCTTTTCCTAGAAAATCGGTTTTTGAAAGATTGGTCTTCCCACCCAAGCAGAGGAGGCGGTGGATTTTCAAAATTTGAATTCTCGGTCAAAAGGCCCAGCTGGAATCAATTTGCGGCCCAGTACTGTTGCTGGGCAGAAGCAGGTGAACATTTTTTGCAAAAGGTGTTTATCTCCCAACCACCTCAGGCACGTGTGCAGGTCACTCATCAAGTGTTGGCGCTACAATCTAGATAGTCATATCTTAATTAACTGCCCCAATTCAGCGTGTCTCGCAAAAAACCGGTGGTAATTCATGGGGAGGATTTTATTGGTCGGTTCTCATCCTACTCTATGTTGCATATATGGCAGAATATGAGAGTTGATACCTGGTTCAAGAAGACCAACTCAATGACTAGTGGGCCTCATTCCGGTGGGCCGGAGCATGCAAATCCTCTGGAATCGCAAGAGACGGCTCACGATCTTAATGCCTTCACTGCCCCTTCGCATTCTCAGTCTCCCCCAGTGACTGCTCAAGAAAACCCCAATGGTGTAAGCTCAGCTCACTGTTCACCGCATTGCCCTCCGGCGGCTTCGCCTCTCGCTGACGGCAGCACCACGCCAACCCCCTCCATGGTGTTCCTCGACATCAATCCCAACCCGCTGATGCTCCCAGGCTTCTCTAAGGTCGTGGTGCAGGGGCACGAACCCTTCATCCAGATGGCGACCCCGAGAGCTGTTCCAAGAAATGAAGACCTTGCCATCGTCACTGTCTCGACACTCCCTGAGGAAGAGGTACCCTTTGCTGAAATCTGTGATGTCATTCTGGGGTTGCTTGTTGAGGAATATGGTCTGCAAATCCAAGAAGTTCAGATGTGTCCCTTTGGATGTGATCAGGCTTTTGTGCGATTCGCCAGAATCTCAGACAGAGATGGCCTTATTGCACACAGTCTGCATCATCATCATGGCTTTTCTTTGCGGATTGTTCAGCATAATAGGGGTGATAATGCTAGAGGGTCAATTTCAATAGGGAGTGTTGGCTAATGTTGATTGGGTATCCGGCTGACTATCGGTCAAATGAAGAGATTGCTGATATTATCAAGTCCTTTGGTCGTTTACTGTTCTGGCAGCGTGACAATGTTCTTGCTAGGGTCATTATCAAAACCAGAGTCACTGAACTAACTGATATCCCTCATTACATCATTATCTCTGAAGGTGATTCTTTTGAAGGGGTCTCCCTCACAGTTCAGTGTGAGATCTTGCATCAAAACTTGCTGGGTAACTTGCCCCAGGATGAGGACATTCCCCCAGGGGGATTTGATGAGGGTGGCTTTGTTTTTCCTGGTTTGGAGCAGAAGAACCCACATACTTTTGATTGGCCTTTGTGGCCACAGCAACCGGCACTTGAACACCCTGAAAGTCATGATGAAGCCTTTGAAGAGCCTAACTTAGAGCCCCATCATCAGCAGTTTGATCTCAGTGTTGACCCCCAAGTTCAGGATCCCCAAGTTCAAGACCTCCCAATGCCAGATGCACAACAAGACCCTCAGCATCAACCAGTTGTCTTTGACCAGGAAGCCCAGATCAGTCTTTCGGTTCAGCCCGACCCTTCAGTGTTTTCCTCGTCAGCGGTCTCTGGTGCTACGTTCCTAGATCTGAATATGCCCCCTAATGAAAAACTTTGAGCTCCAGTACCCTGATGAGCTTCTTCCTGTTGATCCCGCTCAACAGGAAAACTTTTTAGCCCCTGAGATTCAGCCTGATGAGCTCCTGAATGATGATGAGATAGCTGCCTAGGCTTTGAATGATCAACAACCTTTGCATGGTATGATGGATCAGTTTCCCGCCATCAGCCTTAATTTAAACATCAACGTGGGCCTTGTCAGACTGAGAAGTGAATTTGTAGTTGATGGGCCTCCTTTGCCACCTACCCCTCTCCAGCCCATCAAGCTTTGTGCTGACCTCTACAGGATGTGGGCTAAGGAGTTTGCTCATGCTGGTTCTCCTGATTTGGTGGTCAAGATCCCCAAAATCTGGGCCCCCTTATTCCTAACCACTCTACTTGAGCCTAAGAACTTCGATTGGGCAAAAGCATTCCTGACTTCTGGCACTTGCAAGATGCTAACAGACCAAACAGATGAGGAGGACATCATGCCTTTTGCTCTGCCTTCTTCCTGTCCAGTCTCTGAAACAATAATCTGTGAAGAAGCTGGCTCTGGGGAAATCACTGAGGAACCCCTAGCAACTGATAATCCTGACCCTGCTAATGATCCAGTCTATGTGGTAGAGACTGCTTTTAGAAGGAGCCCAAGAATTAAATCCTGAAATGCGAGTTTCAGAAAGCCTGCTTGCTCCAGCAAGCAATGCCTACATGCATGAGATTTGGTAACAATCTATGAAGCTGATCATATCGATCCATACGAACTCTCTATAGCCTATAGATGGAAGATATAATATCTGTACATACTATATGTATAGTATTGAGTGCTATAATAGATGTATACTATATATTGTATATACCAAAGGATAGAAAGCCATTAATCTCTTGAAAATCATCATATACCACGATGCTGCCTCCTTATACACAAGCGCCAATAAAAAGGCACGTCCAGCTCATGTTTTTGCATTGCGAGCTACAGTTCAAACCAAGTCAGCATTGCGAGCTAGTACAGTTAAAACCAAGTCAGCAGCAGAACAACAATGGAGGACGGTCGTGTCGCTGCCGGGAAGCCCAAGGTGGTGTTCGTACTCGGCGCCACCGCCACCGGCAAGTCCAAGCTCGCAATCGCCCTCGCCGAACGCTTCAACGGCGAGGTCGTCAACGCCGACAAGATCCAGATCCACGACGGCGTGCCCATCATCACCAATAAGGTGACCGAGGAGGAGAAGGCCGGGGTGCCCCACCACCTCCTCGGCGTGGTCCACCCCGACGCTGACTTCACCGCGGAGGAGTTCCGCCGCGAGGCGTCCGCCGCCGTCGCCCGCGTTCTCTCGTCAGGCCGCCTCCCCGTTGTGGCCGGCGGGTCCAACACCTACATCGAAGCGCTGGTGGAAGGCGACGGCGCCGCCTTCCGCTCGGCGCACGACCTCCTCTTCGTCTGGGTGGACGTCGAGCAGGCGCTGCTGGAGTGGTACGCGGCGCTGCGCGTGGACGACATGGTGGCGCGCGGGCTCGTCGCCGAGGCCCGCGCGGCGTTCGCCGGAGCCGACGCCGACTACTCCCACGGTGTGCGCCGCGCCATCGGGCTTCCTGAGATGCACGCGTACCTCGCCGCGGAGCGCGTGGGCGGCGCGGCGTCGGAGGCCGAGCTCGCCGCCATGCTCGACCGCGCCGTGCGCGAGATCAAGGAGAACACCTTCGCCCTCGCCCGCACGCAGGCCCAGAAGATCCGGCGCCTGAGCACGCTGGAAGGCTGGGACGTCCGCCGCGTCGACGTGACGCCCGTGCTCGCGCGCAAGGCAGACGGCGCCACCTGCGACGAGGAGACATGGAAGGAGCTCGTGTGGCAGCCATGCGAGGAGATGGTCAGAGCTTTCCTGGAGCTGGAGGAGGCTCCTGAAGAAGCTGCTGCTGCCGCCACCGCTGACGCCGTCGTTGATCTGGCCATCACCGCCGCAGATACCATATAGAGGCCATGGACATGGACGTGGGCACGTAGCCGTGCCTGCACATCATGCATGCACGCAGGGGTGGCTTTGCTTGCCAACCGGCGCGCTGCTTTTATACTGATAGGTGCATGCAGTGGGAGGAGTGAGAATGAGGCGGGTAGATCCATTAGGGATGCATGTGCTGTCTCTCGTTCTTGATCCGGTATCGAGTCGGGGAAACAAAATACCCCCTTTATGTATGTTACTTTTCTTTCAAATGTAAGAGTCGTCGTCGAGTCCGCCGTGATGTTTGTTGGTGTGATGTGTCATGTGTCCAGTGCACAGATCGAATTGAATCACAAGCAATTGCATTGGCACATAGTGATATATGAATATATATATATATATATGCATGGTTCTGGATTTGCAATAAGATGCCCGTAAATGCTTCATGTGCAAACTATGCAAACTTCCACCACAGTCGCGGGATCTCCATCCGAAAACCAGATTAAAAGGTGAGATTTTTTATCACTTAAACCCTCCCACTCCTACCATTGGTCACAATTTTTCTACGGTAATGCTACCGATCGGACGTCCGGGGAAAAAAATTGGACGCCCTCCCAACCGTCCATCAACCTTGCATCGATGTTTGGATGGTGGTCGCAACATGCTCACCACAACCTTGCAACATGCTCGTCACAAGCTCGCAACATGTACAATATGTCAGGGGAGGAGGGAGAGGGGCGCAACATGGAAAAAGTGTTCGCAACATGGGAAAAGTTGTTCGCAACATGGAAAAGTGTTCGCGACATAATGTTTGGATATTGATCGCAACATGCTCACCACAAGCTCGCAACATGTTCGCCACAAACTCGCAACATCGCTCGCAACATGTATACTATGTCAGGGAAGGAGAGAGGGGGCGCAACATGAAAAAAGTGTTCGCAACATGGGAAAATATGTTCGCAACATGAGAAAAGGTGTCCGCAACATGGAAAAAGTTTTCGCAACATGGGAAAATGTGTTCGCAACATTCGCAACACATTTCGCAACATCATGATCCGACGGGCGATATGTTTCCGATTCGAATCGTGTGGCTAAAAAAGTATCCGATGCTAGCGTCCGGATCGGACGTCCGGCGCTAGCGATCCACGATTTTTCTAAGGCCTCATTCGTTTCCACGGGATCAATTCCGATCGGAATGGATAAATACAACAAGAAAATCATGATAGTAACTATAAGAGATCCGGATTTATTCCGGGTCGAAAACTAATTTGCTCATGATAGGTACACCAAAAGGCTCGGAATCAATCCACTAGTCAAGAGGTGTGGAACCAATCCGGCTCTACGGTCTCTTGTTCTACCTATCATGATTGGTAAATTAATTTTTGATCCGAATAAATCCGAGTCCCTATCATAATTTTCTTCATACATTTATTATTCCGGCCGGATTGAATCCCACGGAAGCGAACAAGCCCTAAACAAGCCTGAACCGGAGGATTTGACGGAGCCCCTCTTCCTCGTGACGCATCACGTCTCGCGGTTTGGCTGGGAACCCTCTAGGGATGCAAGTGGGTACCGAATGGTGTTTTTTGGGTCGGTGATTAATTACGATAGCATGTCATCACTCTAGTTCATTTTCTCTCCAAAATTAATTACGTGAAATGCCATACTAGTTCATTTTATCAATTTTTTGGGTCGACCCAATAACCCATTATAATGTCAACTTCCATCCCTAAAACCCTTAGCCGACGGATTCGATTTCTGGCCGGCGGCGTCGTCCAGTCCCGCGCTATGAGGCCTATGAGGCCTCTCGTTGCAGTCACGGGGCGAAGGAGCTGAAGGCTGGCACGGCGTCGTCCCAAGGTCAGTGCCGTCGGAGGCGCGGCGGCGTTCGAAGTCCTCCAGGCGGCGGCGGCGTTCGTATGGGCTGCGCGGTCCGCGATTAAAGGAGGCCGCGACGTTTCCCCTCCGTCCCATGAACCATTTGCATGGGGTTTTTGCTTGATTCCGATTAGGAACGTAGAGGTGGGAGGGTTTAAGTGATAAAATTCCCATTTTTAATCTGGTCATCAGATGGAAATCTAACGATTGTGACGGGGGGTTTGCATAGTTTGCACACAAAACTGATTTGCATACGATATGCTCCCTTGTCGTTTTATAGTTCGTATAATAACGTATATGTGACCACGTGTTTTATTTGCAACTTTGACCAGAAATCTTTATATCGCGGAGATATATAAATAAAATAGCAATTGACAGTCAAAATTGCGCTGGTGATCGTGCCATTAATTGAAACACGAATTCGAAAGGCATGCGTCTGGCTTGCATTGCACAGTTGCAAGTTCTGCAACAAAACATATAACGACGTGCATGTATCCGCCTCATATCTCAGGATCTACAAAGGAGCTTATGCATGCATGACTGACAGGTGCCAGGGAGAGGGATTTGCAAAGTGTCGCCAGCACACGCTAACAGAGCGCTATATATGCTTCTCTAGCTAGGGACGCTATCGATCGGCTTCTGGAGAAAAGAATTCCCGAATGATCTTTTGTATTTATGTTTTGCGTATATTTCAAAATTTGTATCCCTCGGATGCTGATCTTAGACATTTGTTTGTTTTTCAAATCTACAAAGATCACAAGAATAAAAACATGATGATGCCGACCAAGAGAGAATTGTGTGTGTGGGGAAAAGACAAGCCATGTGAGAGGAAGCAAAAGTTGGGCCTGACAAGATGGCTCTCGCTCCCCTCTCCCTCCGCTGCCCCCCCCCCCCCACCACCCCCACCACCACCATCAGCGACCCGCAGCCATGACTTCGCCTAGAAGATCCAATGGAGCTTCATCTCCCGGATGTCCGAATTGGTCGGGATTTCAGCGACAAGATTCTCAAGCTCTGTGGGGTTCCTGTTGCTTATGGTGAAGATGGTCCCTCGTCGCTCTTCGCCCTCCTTGTCTCTTTCAGCAGATTTCGGTTCATGCTTTCCCCTGAATTAGTTGGTGCTTGCCTGGCATCGATCCTAGGAGGTACGTCTAATAACTTTGCGGTCTCCCAACTGGATGATCAGATCTTCCGGTTCAATGTTTCTTGCAATCGCGTTGGGTTTTTGGTGTTGCAACTGGCTTCTTTCGATTACAATTCTTTCCATCTGGCTTTCCACCTCTACAATGATATGGGTTTCCAAGCGGCTTTGTCTTTCTCCAAGAAGGATTCTGGACCTTCATGGACTGAAGTTAGAAACAGGAAGAGGAGTTCTTCATCCTATGCTGATGTGATTCGAGCATATCGTCCACCATTGACAGGGGCAAATCAAACCCCTCTGGGCTCTCGGTTCTCTCAAAGTACCGCTGGTTTTTCTCATGATTCTGATCCTCGGACTTCTGCTCTTCGTAAGTTTGGAAGGCCCAATGCATCTAACGTTCAGAAGAATCCCTCTGGACCTCATGCCAACAGGACGAATGGATCTCAATGCTATCAATCTCAGAATGGTTTTAATTGTGTCTCTGTATTCCAAAGTATTTCTTTTCCTAGAAAATCGGTTTTTGAAAGATTGGTCTTCCCACCCAAGCAGAGGAGGCGGTGGATTTTCAAAATTTGAATTCTCGGTCAAAAGGCCCAGCTGGAATCAATTTGCGGCCCGATCGTTGTCTTTGGGCGTGCCGGGTGAACATTTTTTGCAAAAGGTGTTTATCTCCCAACCACCTCAGGCACGTGTGCAGGTCACTCATCAAGTGTTGGCGCTACAATCTAGATAGTCATATCTTAATTAACTGCCCCAATTCAACTGTGCTGCAAAAACCGGTGGTAATTCATGGGGAGGATTTTATTGGTCGGTTCTCATCCTACTCTATGTTGCATATATGGCAGAATATGAGAGTTGATACCTGGTTCAAGAAGACCAACTCAATGACTAGTGGGCCTCATTCCGGTGGGCCGGAGCATGCAAATCCTCTGGAATCGCAAGAGACGGCTCACGATCTTAATGCCTTCACTGCCCCTTCGCATTCTCAGTCTCCCCCAGAGGTTCGCTCAAGAAAATCCCAATGGTGTAAGCTCAGCTCACTGTTCACCGCATTGCCCTCCGGCGGCTTCGCCTCTCGCTGACGGCAGCACCACGCCAACCCCCTCCATGGTGTTCCTCGACATCAATCCTAACCCGCCGATGCTCCCGAGGGCTTCTCTAAGGTCGTGGTGCAGGGGCACGAACCCTTCATCCAGATGGCGACCCCGAGAGCTGTTCCAAGAAATGAAGACCTTGCCATCGTCACTGTCTCGACACTCCCTGAGGAAGAGGTACCCTTTGCTGAAATCTGTGATGTCATTCTGGGGTTGCTTGTTGAGGAATATGGTCTGCAAATCCAAGAAGTTCAGATGTGTCCCTTTGGATGTGATCAGGCTTTTGTGCGATTCGCCAGAATCTCAGACAGAGATGGCCTTATTGCACACAGTCTGCATCATCATCATGGCTTTTCTTTGCGGATTGTTCAGCATAATAGGGGTGATAATGCTAGAGGGTCAATTTCAATAGGGAGTGTTGGCTAATGTTGATTGGGTATCCGGCTGACTATCGGTCAAATGAAGAGATTGCTGATATTATCAAGTCCTTTGGTCGTTTACTGTTCTGGCAGCGTGACAATGTTCTTGCTAGGGTCATTATCAAAACCAGAGTCACTGAACTAACTGATATCCCTCATTACATCATTATCTCTGAAGGTGATTCTTTTGAAGGGGTCTCCCTCACAGTTCAGTGTGAGATCTTGCATCAAAACTTGCTGGGTAACTTGCCCCAGGATGAGGACATTCCCCCAGGGGGATTTGATGAGGGTGGCTTTGTTTTTCCTGGTTTGGAGCAAGCAGAACCCATATACTTTTGATTGGCCTTTGTGGCCACAGCAACCGGCACTTGAACACCCTGAAAGTCATGATGAAGCCTTTGAAGAGCCTAACTTAGAGCCCCATCATCAGCAGTTTGATCTCAGTGTTGACCCCCAAGTTCAGGATCCCCAAGTTCAAGACCTCCCAATGCCAGATGCACAGGCAAGACCCTCGGCATCAACCGATTTGTCTTTGACCGGGAAGCCCGGATCGGTCTTTCGGTTCGGCCCAACCCTTCGGTGTTTTCCTCGTCGGCCAGTCTGCGGTGCTACGTTCCTAGATCCGAATATGCCCCCCCAATGGAAAACTTTGAGCTCCGGTACTCGATGAGCTTCTTCCGTTGATCCCGCTCAACGGAGAAAACTTTTTAGCCCTTGAGATTCGACTTCGATGAGCTCCGAATGATGATGAGATAGGCGCCGGGCTTTGAATGATCAACAACCTTTGCATGGTATGATGGATCGGTTTCCCGCCATCGGCCTTAATTTAAACATCAACGTGGGCCTTGTCGGACCGAGAAGTGAATTTGTAGTTGATGGGCCTCCTTTGCCACCTACCCCTCTCCGGACCCATCAAGCTTTGTGCTTTGACCTCTACGAGCCGTGGGCTAAGGAGTTTGCTCATGCTGGTTCTCCTGATTTGGTGGTCAAGATCCCCAAAATCTGGGCCCCCTTATTCCTAACCACTCTACTTGAGCCTAAGAACTTCGATTGGGCAAAAGCATTCCTGACTTCTGGCACTTGCAAGATGCTAACAGACCAAACAGATGAGGAGGACATCATGCCTTTTGCTCTGCCTTCTTCCTGTCCAGTCTCTGAAACAATAATCTGTGAAGAAGCTGGCTCTGGGGAAATCACTGAGGAACCCCTAGCAACTGATAATCCTGACCCTGCTAATGATCCAGTCTATGTGGTAGAGACTGCTTTTAGAAGGAGCCCAAGAATTAAATCCTGAAATGCGAGTTTCAGAAAGCCTGCTTGCTCCAGCAAGCAATGCCTTGCTTGCTCAGCCCAAGCACCAAACTTGTCTCATAGCACTCTTAAGTCCCTGGGGGAAGACATTTGCAAGATCCCTGTTGAGAAGCTGACTGAGAAAGCTCTGAAATCAAAAGCAAGAAGTTTCAAGGTGATTGGAGATAAAGCAAATTCTGAGAAGCAGGATAAGGGCAAGATGCTGAAGAAGAAGGTCAATCCAAAGAAGAAGGATGTGGAAGATGAAGAAGTTGATGAGGATGCAGATGAACAGCATGACTGAAGAGATTTTGGCTCCTCTGTCCAGCCATTGGTGGTGGCTGATTTTGTTAGATTTAGCACTGCAGTCGGCTTTAAGTCTTTTGTTGTCCTCTTTCTTTAGCAAAACTTATTTGCCTTATTTGGTACCCTGTCTTGTTAAATGTCTCGAATGGGGATTGGAACATTATGGTATTGTTTGTCTGCATTGGGGCTTATTCTTTCATCTGATTGAAGGCCTGAGATTTGGCTTTCTTCTTTATTTTACTCTTGATGTTGTGCATCTTGAGATTCTAGCTTTTATTATCTTACCTCTCCATGAATCCCTCAATCAAGAATAGATCTTGGCATATACTTAGCTGGAATATTAGAGGGATTAATTCTGAAGATAAATGGGAAGCCATCAGAAGCAAAACATTAGAATCTGGTTGTGACATTATTTGTCTGAAAGAAACTAAAAGGGATTTTTTATGCTCAGTATCTCAAGAATTTTTGTCCCACCTCCTTTGATTGTTTTGAATTCCTCCCCTCAGTTGGAGGCTCTGGGGGATGTATCATTATCTGGAAGAGCTCCAAATTCTCTAGCTCCCAGGCTTTCCAAAATTCTTTCAGCCATTCTGTTGAGTTCTCATGTCTCCTTACTGATGAACACTGGATCTTAACAAATATCTATGTTCCATGCACTGCTGATGGCAAGATGGCTTTCCTTGAATGGTTCAAAAATAATGAGATGCCTGATGAAACCAAGTGGCTGGTGGTTGGGGACTTTAATTTAATCAGAACTCCCCAAAATAGAAACAAACCTAGGGGCAGCATATCTAAAATGTTTGCTTTCAATGAAGCAATCAGTAGTCTTTCTTTGGTGGAAATTCCTCTAAAAGGTTGCAAATACACCTGGACAAACAAGCAGCAAGACCCTCTCCTTGAAAGATTAGACTGGTTTTTTCTTCTAACTCTTGGGTCTCATCTTTCCCTAACACATGTGCCTCGGTCCTCTCAAGGGATACCTCAGATCATACCCCTTGTCTTATCTCTGCAACTACCAAAGTCCCAAAGCCAAATATTTTCATATTTGAAAATTACTGGCTTGAACATCACCAGTTTGCTAACACAATGTTGTATGGTTGGAGCTTGCCCACTGGACACACTGATAAGTCCAAGAATATCAGTGCCAAGTTCAAGAACCTTAGAAGAGTTCTCAAAGCATGGAAAAATCACTTACCCTCCTTAGCCAAAACAATCTAGAATTGCAAAGATGTGATCTTCTTCTTGGATGTTCTAGAAGAGAACAGAGATTTATCCCTTGAAGAATGGAATTTTAGACAGATTGTCTCTCAGCAGCTGCAAGAACTCCTTCATCAGGAGAAGATTTATTGGAAGCAAAGGGGCATAGTTAAATGGATCCAATTTGGGGATGAATGCACCAGATTTTTTCATGCTAATGCTTCCATTAAACATGGCCAAAATTCCATCACATCTCTTAAGGATGAATCTGGAAGAGACCTCACCGATCATGAACAAAAGGCAGAATTCATTTGGAACTCTTTCAAAGACAGACTTGGAATCTCTGAGTTTAATGGCATGATCACTGACCTTGCATCCATCCTCTCTCCCAATCAGGACCTAAACTGGATCCAAGGGGAATTCCAGAAAGAAGAAATTGATAGAATCATTGCTAATCTACCCAACAACAAGTCCCCAGGGCCTGATGGCTTCAATGGAGAATTTTTGAGAAAGTGTTGGAATGTCCTGGCTCAAGACTTTTATGGTCTATGCAAAGACTTCTATGAAGGAACTGTCTGTCTTCAAAGCATCAATTCTTCCTTCATAACCCTCATCCCAAAGAAAGACTGACCCTTATTTATTGGTGATTATAGGCCAATCTCCTTGCTAAACTCTTCCATTAAATTATTGACCAAGATCTTGGCCGAGAGACTGCAACAGGTTATTATCTCACTCATTCATGCTAATCAATATGGCTTCATCAAATCCAGAACCATCCAAGATTGCTTGGCATGGGCTTTTGAGTACATTCACCTCTGCAAATCTTATAATAAAGAAGTGGTGATTCTAAAACTAGATTTTGAAAAGGCTTTTGATAAAATTGAACACTAGGAAATTTTGCAAATCATGCAACACAAGGGGTTCGGCAACAGATGGATTAGTTGGGTTAAATGCATTCTAGAATATGGCACCTTCTCTATCTTGCTGAATGGGGTGCCTGGGAAAGTCTTCCACTGCAAAAGGGGTGTTAGGCAAGGTGATCCTCTCTCACCTCTTCTTTTTGTTCTGGCTGCTGACCTCCTCCAATCACTAGTCAACCAAGCTCTGCACCAGGGAGCTCTTAACCTTCCCATTCCAGAAAGAGCAGGCACAGATTTCCCAATTGTTCAGTATGTAGATGACATTTTGCTCATTATGGAATTTTGCCCTAGACAACTATTGGTTCTAAGGGACCTTCTCCACACCTTTGTAGTTGACACAGGGTTAAAGGTTAATTACAACAAAACAGTTATGCTTCTAGTCAACATCTCACGGGAAAGGTTGGAGGAGTTGGCCAATACCTTCCATTGCCAATCTGGTAGTATGCCTTTCACTTATTTAGGCCTCCCTTTGGGAACTACCAAACCCAAAGTTCAGGATTTCTTGCCCTTAGTTCATAAAGTGAAAAGAAGATTAACCTCTACCTTTGCCTTGCTTTCCCAAGCTGGGAAACTAGAAATGGTGAACTCAGTGCTTTCCTCAACTATGGTTTATCACTGATGTACCCTCAGGCTCCACAAAACTGTCATCAAGCGACTGGACAAATACAGGAAGCACTGTCTATGGATAGGATCAGACATCAATGCCAAACTTCCCTCAAAAGTTGCTTGGTCAAAGGTTTGTCTCCCTAAGATGGAAGGTGGCCTCAGGGTCATCAAACTGTCTACTCACAATGATGCCCTCCTGATGAAATTCATTCACAAATTCTACTCCAAGGCTAACATTCCTTGGGTGCATTTGGTCTGGAATAATTACTACTCAAACAACAGGTTACCTGGGCAGCAAAATAAAGGGTCATTCTGGTGGAGAGATATTGTTAAACGGATCCCCTCCTTCAAGCAATTCTCCTCAGCTAAAGCCCTTGACGGCTCATCTATTCTTTTCTGGCTGGACAATTGGAATGATCACATTCACCAAAATGATTTCCCAGAATTGTTCTCCTTTGCCAAGAACCCCACCATCACGGTTAAGGCACTCCTGCATTCCACCCCTTTGATCAGTAATTTCCATCTCCCATTTTCATCAGAGGCCTATCATCAGTTCCTGAACTTAGAATCAAGACTTAATGACATTCATATTCTGCCGGAGCCAGACTTATGGTCTTTCTCTTGAGGAAACTCCCTTTTCTCAGCCGCCAAAGCTTACAAGGTTCTAGTTGGGAATCATGGGGTTCACCCCATTTTTAAATGGTTATGGAAACCAAAATGTCAGATGAAGCACAAAATCTTCTTCTGGTTGCTTTTAAATGATAGAATCAACACCAAAGATTTATTACAAAGGAAGAATTACAACTTAGATTCATACACCTGTGATATGTGTATATTGTAGAGATTAGAAACTAGTGATCATCTCCTCCTTCGCTGTAACTTCGCTAAAGCTTGCTGGGCATCAATCGGGCTCAATGTCCCAACTACAAGATCAGTTCCACAAATCTTTGACAGAATGAGAAGGCATCTGGGAGTCCCATTCTTCATGGATATCATTATCGTCATGACCTGGAGTATTTGGACGACAAGGAATGATTGGGTACTTAATAATACCAATCCATCAGTTGAGAGATGCAAAGCCAGGTTTATCTTCGAATTCGTCAAGATTTTCCTGAGAGCTAATTCCCCTTCCATTCCGGCAAGAGAAGCTTGGCTTGCCCTGTTGTAATTTTCTCATTTTATTTTTTTAATCTATGTTGTACTCCTGGTCTTTTCCAACTACTTTTTTAATAAATTACAGTAGGGGCCTTGGCCCCTCCTGTTTCTTTCAAAAAAAATAAAAATATGATATAACTTTCACAGTGTTGACGGTGAAAATCCGTCAACCTAGCCATGAGTTTACCTTCGGTGTTGGCATAAGTTTTATACCTTATCCATTGGTACTAACCCCCGTGGTATAACAAGTTCACTTGTGCATGTCGGATTTGGAGTTTAGTGTTTATGCAGGGTTTTAGCGTTGTAAGCAAGACTTCCGGGATAAGTTCATCAAGCACCTTGTGACAAGACCTTGAAGCCCTGTACAAGTCATGCAATGAAGCAAACTTGACTCCAAGAAGCCAGGGACTTAATCCGAGAGATGACAAACTCCGAGGACCTAACCAGAGAAGTGTCGAATCTTGCGGGACAAGGAGCTACGTCCAACTCGGAGAGAAACTGACGACAAGGGCCTACATGTAGAAGGGGGAAGGATCCAGAAGACTCGGGAACCGACGCCATGCGAAGGAGGCCAGGAACTGGGCCTGGATGGGCCTAGGCCGGCCGGCCCAGCCCAGTCCAGGGCCCAATTCCCCCCTCCTTGGACCTAGCCGCCATTCGGGCTATTTATAGCCCCGGGGTCGAGAGCCACGCATCAATCAATTCATCATCGGCCGCCGAGGAGCAGAGAAGAGAGGGACACCATCCCGGAGAGGAGAGGGTCGAGCTAGTTGACTAGGGTCTCCCTAGCCGACGTGGGAACCTTGCAAGGAAGACCACGTCGGAGTTCCCGGAGCTAGAAGCAAGATCAAGGTAGGATCCCGGTGGTGATCTTGTTTATGTATCATTGTACTAGTTGAATTATCAAGTTGAATCCGATTTCTAGCGATCAAGTGTTTCTTCGATGATTTCGTTTTTCGATCGGCTTTGCTTATTCTAGATCTATTCTCGAGATAAATCACATAGGGTGTTCTTGTAGCCGCGGTGGCTAGAGGTACACGCCGGATCTTCCGAAAGAACTCGACTTGTCCTTGGACTCGCCCTAGACTACCCGCATGAATAGGGATACGTTGTGACAGAACAGGGGTTCCGAAAGGCGGGTGTTTTCGGAGTCGGACGGGAAACCATGATTTAAAGAGGCTTCTAATGAGATTCGATTTGCTACTTCTTCTTTGCTTGGAACTTCAAAAAAAGGCTTAACCCAATCTATCTAGATCGGTTTATCTACCCAATCTATCTTTGTTACCTCCGGTCTTTAATAGATTAGATTAGTTTTGTGTTCTTTATCTAGATGCATTAGGGTTTCTCTTTACCGGAGATTGAAGTTACTTGGCTTTACTAGATCATCTTTTGCGTCACACATTTGCTCCACGGATTCGATACCTTGGGTTCACCACTCGAGGGAAGAAGGGTCCCTTGACTACGACGGGAGACTTGTCCGCTTGCCAGTCTAAACGAACTTCGATACAACTATTAACCATCAACAAACCCGTTTTTCTGGCGCCGTTGCCGGGGAACAAGTGATCAAGATTTGATCTTTTATTGCTTTTTTGTGATTTTCAGTTTTCTTTTAGTTTTTCTTTTTGCATCTACTAAACTTTGATCATCCTCAAAATAAATCTAATCTAGTTTGTCTAACCCTAGTTTTCATAGATTTATTTTTACTTTCTAGTTTTTGCATATTTTGTTTATTGCTAACCCTAACAGGAGATGGACGGCTACCTCTCCAACAAACCCAATAATTTTGTGGATGATCCAGAAAAACTTTACAGGCTAAGGAGACGCGAAGTACATCAAACTTTACAGTCTAAGGAGACGCGAAGCACATCAACATGGATGGGGTGACTCAAGATCAAATGAGGGCAAGGCTTTTCTGTTCTCACTACTCAGGAAGGCTTTGCAATGGTTCCACTCTCAATCGGCAGAGACGGTGCAAAATTGGAACACGTTGATGAAGGCTTTCATGAAGGAATACTACTCGCCGGGTAAAACTCAAAGTTTGCGTAATAAGATTGCCACCTTTGTTCAAGATCCCTACGGAAACTATCTCGGAGGCATTCGAGCGCTTCAACGAGTACACTCGGGCGGTTCCACATCACAAGTTCCCAAAGGAAGACCTCGTGCAAAAGTTCTATCAAGGACTCACCATGGCGTCAAGGACGATCATCGGTGCATCGGCGGGAGGATCTATCATCGAGCTTACACCGACGGAAGCTTTCACTCTATTCAAGAAGGTCGCGGATAATGACACATGGGCGCCATTCGGACGCCTACAACCGGTTCAACCCACGGGGAATGTCAAAGGAGTCTTGCAAGTAGAGAAGGAGAACATACTTGAAGGCAAGATTGATTCACTCATGAGGAGGTTGGAGAAGATGGAGATAGAAAAGAAAGAGTCTCAAGACTTGAAGGCCGCCGAAGCAAGATCCACATGCGAAGAATGCGGAGAGTATGGCCATGTCCACAAAGACTGTCTGGAGGAAGCCAAAGTGCTCGACTACATGAGGAAGGGAGAATTGCCGAACTTCCGCTACGGGTAAGGTAGACCTCAATTTAATGCAAGCTCATCCATTCCGAATTCGGTTCCGCTTCGTATACAATTGAAGGAATTCATGAATGAGCAAGCTAAGATCAACAAGGACACCGTCACCAAGTTCAAAGCCATAGACAAGGTTTTGGAGAACATCGATAGCAAAGTGACGGAGGTCGGAACCTCCAACCATCAAGTGCTCAACATGATGAAGATGCTCAAGACGCAAGTTGAAGAACTCGCGGGGCGCCTCACTAATGATGAAGGGAAGCTTCTGGGACAACCTAAAGGTCCCGAATTGGCGAAGGCCATTCAAACACGTTCGGGAAAGGCGACCGAAGATCCGAAACATTCCGCGGGAGCAAGGAAGCTTAAACCATCCGCCGAGATGGAGGAATTTGCTAAGGAGAAGGTTACGGGGATCGTCACCAAAGAGCCCGAGTTTGAGATGCTGGGAGAAGACATGAGGATACCACAACTCAAGCCACGCTACTTCCGAGGTAAACTTGACAACCACTTTGAGAAGTTTGTGGAGGTTGTGCGTAGACTTAGTATCAACATGCCATTATTAAATGCCCTACAAGTACCTACATATTCTCGTTACTTTAAAGACATACTTGCAAATAAATATGAGATAGAAACACTCGGGGTAGATCATATCAAGATGTCCGAGGAGTGTAGTGCCGCTATTGTCAATGGGCTAGAGAAGCAAAAGGATCCCGGATGCACTACAATTCCATGTTTCGTTGGTTCATTCAATTTCGAGAAGGTGTTGTGCGACCTTGGAGCAAGTGTGAGTGTCATGCCAAGAGATGTGTTCGAGAAGCTACACCTACCATTGGAGCCTACGAGAATGTGTTTGGAGTTGGGCGATAACTTCATTCGCTATCCCTTTGGCATTGCCGAAGATGTACCACTTCATCCCCATAGACTTCGTGGTGCTCGAGATGGGAGAAAGGGAGAAGCTGCCATTCATTCTTGGGAGGCCTTTCCTCAAGACCGTGGAAGCTACTATTGATGTTGGCAAGGGGGAGATCATGTTCGATATCAACGGAGAAAGGAGTTCCTTCAAGTTCCGACCACGACTCGAGGCATGCAATATGATTGAAGTTAAAAATGTTCCACCTCATTGTTGCGTTGTTAAGGAAGAACCAAGGAAGAAGGAAGGGCTGAAGAAGAAGAAAGAGTCGAAGAAGAAGGACGTAAAGAAAATCAAGGAAGGTGTTGCATCCGTCAAGACGAACGAAGAAAAAAGCCGCCTGTGAAGACCAAAAAAATGACTAAGCCGGAAGATAAGCCCATGCCCAAGATGGTGCGGAAGTGGGTACCCAAGATTGCAACACCCGCAAAGAGCGTTGATCTGAAGTAATCAAGTGAAGAAGTCTAGCCATGGACTATAAATGAAGCGCTAGGCGGGAGGCAACCCGTTTCGTCGAGTCAAGAATAAGCTACCGGGAGGACAACCCGATTCCAGGTTTTTCGAGTCTTTTTAATAATTTAGTTTTGAATTTTATTACGAAAAGACACTAGACTTAGAAGTGGTTGAACAATATTAGATATGTAATTCTTGGTTGAATATTTTTCTTGATCATAATCCCTTTACTTGAACCCTCCTATGTGTTTGTTTTCTTTTCGAGGAACCACAACCAAATAAATTCAGAACCTAACTCAACCATTCATCCTAGTTATGGTGTTGTGGTTGACTTGATTTTCATGCTAAAAACACACGAGTGGAGCCACGACTTATACCTAGGTGTTATTTAATTTTCAGCACGTGGTAGGGCTCGCGTGAACCTAGAAACTAAACTTTTGGTTGGTTTAAAAATCTATATCCTTGGTTTCTCTAAGATTAGAATTTTTCTAAGCCTCATTTAATTTTATTTTATTCAAAATCTCTCTCGTTTAGCCAAAATTAGAACCTAAACCTATGCCCCCATGATCAAGCCGGGAAAAGTTTGCTCTCAACCGATGAAGGCAAACTATACCGGTGAGACCAACATCAACGTAGTCGGAAAATATTTTTGACTTACATTTGTTTTTAATGGTTTAAAAACTTCTCTAAATTCATGCTTGAGCTCTTCCATAGCTCTGAAAATATTTTTAATTTTCGAAATTAGAGGAGTGCTTAGCCTTAAACATACTTAGAGGGAGGCAATCTAGTTAAAGCTAATCATGCATGCACCATTGGATGCCCTTTCATCAACTTTCATCAAGACCACATGCAAAGGACGAGCATGGGTGGGCAGCAAGCATAACTTTGCAGGAAATTCATGGTGTCATGTGAAGCAAGTGGAGCAAGGGAGCATGGACATGACTCAAAGCATGAAGCATCAAGTGGAAGGACCAATAATACAAGGAAAGGAGTGGACGAGAGCGTTTTGGCGGTGCAACTCGTGGAGCACGCGGGCAAGAAAGTCATGGAGGAGAAATGATTGTGCTGGAGGAAAACGGAGCCCTGGGGAGGCACGCAGCCACCCAGGCCGGTCGGCCTAGGCCGGCCGACCTCCCCTACAAAAGGAGCCCCCCGGCTCCCGTCTTCTGTAGGCAAGCATCCCTCTCCTTCCTCAGTTTTTTGTGCTCAAGTTTTTGTGCCCAGAACCACCATAGACATAGCCAACCTTCCCAAGCTTGATAGCTCAAACAATACACACCCTTAATCCACTCAAAGTCCACATTCCGAAGTAAGTTTTTAAGTGCCTAGTTACCGGTTGCAACCCGAAATTTTAGTGGAGAGAAGAGTGCTGCAATCATGTGGAAGAAAACCACAAGTCTCTTGACCAAGAAGAAGGGGTCATCGTCATCCAAGCAGTCTTCGACGACGTCTTCGAGGAGGCACTCGGTTTCCGAGTCTCCTCGGAGCATGGAGGAGGACATGGCACCGCCAAAGAGGAACGACGCTCTCCTCCTCGGTGGCATGAGGGCAACAAGGAGCACATCCATGAGGTTTACCGAACCTCAAGGGCATACGGAGGAGCCGCCCGTCCCACCTCGACGATCGACCCATTCATCCGCGTGAAGCGTCCCCTCATCAGAGGTGACTAAATGTGACACAAATACCAGTCCCAGGAGGCTGGTAACACATTTATTACAACAGGTGGATCAGTCTTTTACATCACAGCGACACAAAGGGCACGGAAGTGCCAACGCTACAAGGAACAACACAAACGCTAATGACCACACTATGATAGCAAAGGCTTCCAAAGCCTCATCACAGTACCACCCCATGGAAGCTCTCGTGGAGGCCCCGGGTACACGAGCACGGTTGGGTGTAGGGCGGCGACCTACTCGACGTCTTCGGGAACGAAATCGGGATCCTCCTGCGAAAACGGTTAGTTAAACAAGGGTGAGCACATACGTACTCAACAAGTTCAACCCCACCCACGGAGGGGCTTATAAGCAGATCATGCACATGATATATATATAACAAGGAACAGGTTAAGGTTTATTTGCAAACTCATTTACTCATGCAGGGGTTCATTTTCCAAAAGGTTTTCGCAAACCAATTTTATAACTAAAGTGACTCAGTTGTTTTAAGAAAACCACTGTGGAACTACCGGACTTCCCGTCCGCAGTAGCCCAGGCACACAGCCACACACTATTTTCAGAAAACAACTCACGCCATGAGAAACACCCCAAACCCAAGCACTAGTTTTTGTGACCACACCGTGACTCGTCCAATACTGTGGACACGGCTATTCGAATAGGTTTTACACTATGCAGAGGTTGTACATCTTTACACACAAGTAGGGTACTGCCACACGAACACCTCAGTGCCGGTGCGGATCCTATCGAAGACATTACCCACCTTAGCTAACCCTACAAGCCACCACGGAAGCAACCAAGGGGTTATCCCACATAACCAGGGCGTACCTCACAAAGAGCGTACCCCTACTCCTTGGTCTCCCGCCGCTCACCCGCACACCAGATGGCAAGTAGATTAACTAGTGGGGTTTATGCTAAGCCGTTGCCACATACAACGGTCGAGTGGTTGTACGATGTTTTGGGTCAGGTGAGATGTCACGCAACCAGGTCCTTAACGACAAGATGGACAACTCCCATCATGCTCAACCACACAGGTACGAGCTCACCAATACTCCTGACACACACGTCCATCCCGTCTACCCAGCTCTTTACTCATTTTCGAAATATCCACCCATTTTTAAAGCACTCACACATTATTAAAGCAATCATTTAGGCCAAACCAAGGTTCAATCATAGCAATCAAGGGTGGCTATCCTACCATGTTTTTGCAGTAAAACAATATGCAATTTATAAAAACGGGTATAGGGTTGTGTTTATAAAACTAGGACCAAAGCATGCATCAAAGGATGAGATTGAACTTGCCGTCTTCGAAGTCCTCGGGAAGTTCCGGCTCGGCGTTCGGGATCTCGGGCTCCTGCTCGCAGTACTCGGTTCCAAGCTCCGGCTCAGGGTACCCTCCTTCGTTCACTCCGTCGGCTATAGCGCACACACAGGCAAGCATGCAATCAATATAAGCACACACAATTTCTCCGGCTGAGCTCGAGGAAGGTAATTAAATAAAATAGGGAAATAAATATCATGCAGGGGGTTTTGGGTGACGAATGGGTGGCGGTATACCCAGTACGGGTGTGAGGAAGTTTGGGCACGATTTGGATTAAAATCACGCATGAAATGACGGGTTAAAGGAGGTGTTTAGGGTTAATTAGGGGCCTGTTAGTATTATATTTTAAAAGAAAAGGACCTAATTATAATATTTATATATATTGAGGGTTTACTTTTATATCCTAGGGGTATAATTGCAAAGGGACAGGGTTGTTTTTGTGGTTTAGTTTAAAGCATAGGGTCTGTTTTGAATGAAAGGAGACAGAGAATAGAGGGGGGTTCAGTTTTGGAGAAGTGGAAAAAGGGCAGGGGGCATGGGCAAAACAACCATCTTCTTCCTCCCCTCCCTCACGATACAGAACAGAGAGGAACAGTGTGGCCGGCCGGTGGAGGGGGGAGGGGCGCCGACGACCCAGGCCATGGGGACGGCTGGGATGTGGGGCAAAACGGAGAGGAGGTCGAGGGCAACTCATTCCGCTCCTCACCTTGGTCGGGGACGAACTGTGGAGGGAGATCGACGGCGGTGGGCGGTCTGCAACCGAGACGGCACGGACGGCACTGGTGGTGGCGATGGAGAGCTCGGGAAGGAGGGGGAATTGGTCGTGGAGGTGCGGGACGAGGTGGGGAGCCGGTCCGGCCCATTTATAGGCGCGGGAAGGTCGGTTTGGCGAGGATATTTGAGCTCTAGGAGCTTCGATGGCCGTCAATGGTGGTGGGGGGGAAATATCCTGGCATTGACCTTGGGCCGGCGAGCTTTCGGGCGGCGCAGCGCTGTGGATGTGACTCTTCATGCAGGCGGCCGTTGTGGCTGTGGGGGAGGAGACCGACCGGTCTGGTGGCGTGTCCGGGCGAGCGCGCCTTAATGGCGGTCGCCGGTATGCCAGTGGGGGGCGATGCCGGCCTCTCGCTGCGAGCGCGGGCAAGCCCCGGCGTGCTTGTCATGGTGGTGCGGGAGGAGAGGGAAAGGGGGGGCGGCGCTATCCGGGAGGGGGCGCGCGGGGGGTCGCGGCCTGGAGGCGAGCGTGGGGGTCGCGGCCTGGAACCACTGAAGGAAGAAGAAAGGGGGGGAAGGAAAAGGAGGAAAAAGAAAAAGGAGAAAGAGAAAAAGAAAAGGAGAAAAGGAAAAAAAGAAATAGGAAAAATTGAAGAAAAATAGAAAAGAGATTTAGAAAATTATGAGAAATTCCTAGGAAAATTAGGAGAAGGGTTTTTGCGGATTTTTCTGGGTTTCTCGGATACCGGCGTCAATTCCGTGACGGCGGTGATGGCGAGGCGGACCGGCCGGCGAGATCGTGGCGGTGCGGGACTCCCGTCATGGTGGCCGACCGCGGCGCTGGGGCGGCACGCGTGGGTGATGGCCCGGGTGCGTGTGGTGCCGGCGGGATTCGTGGCACACGCGCCGAGGGAAAAGAATCGACCGGGTTTCGAAAAGGGGGTAAATGAGCTCAGCGATAAAGTTTTGAAAACACGCGTGATTTATTAGGTGATTTATTAGGAGCTAAAAATGCGGGCGTTACAAACCTACCCCACTTAAAATGAATCTCGCCCTCGAGATTCGGCTAGGTTTCGAACAGGTGGGGGCCGGAATTCTTTCTTCAACACGTCCTCTCGTTCCCATGTGGCTTTGTGTCTGCTCCATTGAACTCTGCACACCCGTACTTCTGATGTTCTCGTTCTTTTGACCACCGTGTCCAAAATCTTGACGGGCACTTCCTAATACCTAAGGTCTGGCTGTAGATCGATGGTCTCTATCGGTACTCGCTTCTCTTCGAGGACCTTCAAACACCTTCGTAACTGGGAGACATGAAACACTGGGTGTATATCTGACATCTCTTCTGGTAGCTCCAACCGGTATGCTACTGCTCTGACCCTCTTCGGTACTTTATACAGTCCAATGTACTGAGGGGCCAACTTTCCGTGCACCTGAAATCTCCGAGTCCCTCAGATAGGTGAAACCTTGAGGTAAGCGAAATCTCCAGGATTGAAGCTTGCTTCTCGCCTCTTCTTGTCTGTGTAGCTCTTCTGTAGGGATTGAGCGGCTTTCAACTTTTCTCGAATGTCGGCTACTCGCTCTTCGGCTTCCTTTATAAGTGTGGTCCCAACCAGGCACGCTCTCCTACTTCTGACCACATCAGTGGTGTCCTACATTTCCTCCCATATAAGGCTTCAAACGGTGACATTCCTAGGCTTGCTTGATAGCCGTTGTTGTAGGAGAACTCTGCATATGGTAGGCTCTGTTCCCAGTCTTTGCCATAGGTGAGGACGCATGCTCTCAACATGTCTTCCAGAATCTGGTTTACCCTTTCGGTCGGTCCATCTGTCTGCGGATGATACGCCGAGCTGAAATCCAGCTTGGTACCCATGGCTTTGTAAGCTTTTCCAAAACCTAGAGGTAAACTGGGTCCCTCTATCTGAGACTATCCTGCTAGGCACTCCATGCAATTTCACTATGTTCTCTATGTAAAGTTTTGCCAACTTCTCTCCTCCATAAGTGGTCCGTACGGGTAGAAAATGAGCGACTTTAGTGAGTCGGTCCACTATCACCCATATGGAATCATGTCCTTTCCGAGTCTTTGGCAAACCTACTACAAAGTCCATGCCTATTTCGTCCCATTTCCATACTGGGATGGGTAAAGGCTGCAACAGTCCTGTGGGTTTCTGGTGTTCGGCTTTAATCCTTTGACAAGTATCACAGTGGGCGACGAACCGGACAATGTCTGCTTTCATTCCATTCCACCAACACTTTTGTTTTAAGTCCATATACATCTTTGTGGATCTCGGGTGAATGGAATATGCCGAGTTGTGGGCCTCATCCATGATGGTCTGTCAGAAATCTCCGCCTTCAGGCACGCATATCCTATTCTTATACCAAAGTGTGCCTTGATCATCCACTCTAAAGTCTGGGGGCTTATTTTCTCCCGTATATTTGCGGATTTTCATCAGATTTTCATCGGTCTCTTGGGCCTTCCGGATCTTCTCCTCTAGGGTAGGCTGAACACTCAGTTGATGGACGTAGCGTTTGGGGAACAATGTGCACGTTGATTCATGCCATCTCCTCTTGCAACTGGGTACTCTTGGGTGCTGCCTTCTCGTAGGATTTTCGGCTTAGGGCATCTGCTACTACGTTGGCTTTCCCTGGGTGGTAGTGAATCTCTAGGTTATAATCTTTGACTAACTCTAGCCACCTTCTTTGCCTTAGGTTCAGATCGGGCTGGGTGAAGATGTACTTTAGGCTCTTATGATCGGTATAGATCTCACACTTATTCCCAATCAGGTAGTGTCTCCAAATCTTAAGGGCATGCACTACGGCTGCAAACTCCAGATCATGGGTGGGATAATTCTGCTCGTGGGGTTTGAGCTGGCGGGAAGCATATGCCACTACTTTCCCATCTGGCATGAGAACACATCCCAACCCTTGTCGGGACGCGTCGCAATATACGACAAAATCCCGTTGATTATCTGGCAGGGTCAGCACTAGGGCTGTGGTCAATCTTCTCTTCAACTCCTGGAAACTTTTCTCGCACGACTCGGTCCAGTTAAATTTCTTCTCCTTCTTGAGCAATTCTGTCATAGGCCGGGCAATCTTGGAAAATCCTTCAATAAACCTCCGGTAGTACCCTGCTAAACCAAGAAAGCTTCTGATCTCACTCACATTGGTCGGTTGTTGCCAGTTGGAGACTGTTTCAACTTTCCCGGGGTCTACTGCTACTCCTTCCGCGGTCGGGAATATGCCCAAGGAAAGATATTTTCTCCAGCCAGAACTCACACTTGCTGAACTTAGCGTACAGCTTGTGTGCCCTCAATTTCCCCAGGTCTACTCGAAGATGCTGCTCATGTTCTTCCACACTCTTGGAGTAAACAAGTATGTCGTCAATGAAGACTACGACAAACTTGTCCAACTCTTCCATGAACACCTTATTCATGAGGTTCATAAAATACGCTGGTGCGTTGGTGAGTCCAAAGGACATCACTGTGAACTCATACTGCACGCAACGGGTGACAAAGGCGGTCTTGGGGATGTCACTTTCCCTAATCTTGAGTTGGTGGTACCCTGACCTTAGATCCACCTTCGAAAAATACTTGGCTCCTTTCAGCTGGTCGAATAGATCATCTATTCTGGGGAGACGGTACTTGTTTTTGATAGTAACTTCATTCAGCGAGCGATAGTCCATGCACATCCTCACGCTCTTATCCTTCTTTTCCACGAAAAGCACTGGGGCTCCCCATGGTGTTGAGCTTGGTCTGATGAACTCACTTCGCTGGAGTCTCCTAGCTGCCTTTTCAATTCTGCCAACTCAGGGGCTGCCATCCTATAGGGTCTCTTGGCTATGGGAGAGGTTCCGGGAATAAGGTCAATGACGAACTCTATGTCCCTATCTGGTGGCATTCCGGGGAGTTCTTCGGGGAACACATCTGGATACTCTCGCACTACTGGGACATCCTCTATGGACTTGGCTTCCATGTTGAAAACCATTATGTTTGGCCTGTGTCCTCGGGTGTGGCAGGTCACTTGTATTCCGTCTGGGTTGGTTAGGTGCACTACTTTATCGGCGCAACTTATAAGGCCATGGTGTTGGCTTAACCAATCCATCCCAAAGATCACATCTATTCCTTTGGACTTCAGTACTACCAGGTCCGCTAGGAACTCTACCCCACTTAATATGATCCTTACCCGGGGGGCATCCCAGTTGACACTTGATGTCACCTCTGGGCGTTCGAGTTATTAGGGGTGCTTTTAGTAGTACTGTAGGTATGCTATGCTTTTCCACAAAACTTGAGGATATGAATGAGTGCGATGCTCCCGAATCAAATAATATGGTTGCCAAGACTGAGCTGACCAGGAACTCAACGAGTAATACGCCTTGTGCTTCCTGAGCCTCCTGTGCGTTGATGTGGTTGACGCGGGCTCGTCCATAAGACTGCTGGGGCTGCCTCATATGATGGTTGCTGTTGTTGTTGCCGAAGTTATTGTTGCTGCGCACCAGCATGCAGTTGGCTCCAGACACGATTGGCCTTGGCCCGTTCACCAAGTTGGAGTAGGTGGAAGCAGTTGGCTTCTTGTCATATGGGCAGTTGGCAATGAAGTGTCCGGTCTCGCGGCAGTTGAAACACACCCAGGAGTTGTTGTTGTTGTTGGCGGTGACCTGGCTGGTGTTGCTCTGTGGGGGCTTCATGGTGTTCTAGTTGTTGTAGGGCTTGAACTGGGTTCTGGGACCTTGCGAGCCCGTGGCTTGGGACTGGGTTCTGTACTGCATGGGAGCTTGGAATCTGGACACGGGGTGTCCGAAGCTTCTCTGCCTCTGGGAGCGCTCTTGCTGTTTGGCCTTGTGCTCCATGAACTTGCGCTTGTTCTCTTTCTTTTCTTCTGCCCTCGCTCTCTCTGTGAGTATGGCCATGTTCATGAGGGTGTTGAAGTCCGGGTAGATCTGAGGGGTGAGCAGGGTCCTCAGCTCCGGAGTCAGTCCCTTCTTGAACATCTCCTGCTTCTTGGAGTCTTTGTCCACTTCTTCTGGGGCATAATGAGCCAGCTCTATGAACTGGTAAGTGTACTCCTCCACGGACATGTTGCCCTGGCGGAGTTCACGGAACTCATCTGCCTTTCGCTTAAGTGTGGCTTCTGGGATGTGGTAGCGGCGAAACTCTTCCACAAACTCATCCCAGGTGATGGCGGAGGGATCCTTGGGCGGCCGCACGGTAGTTCTCCCACCGAGCTAGGGCTGTCTCGGTGAGCCGGTGAGCCGCGCCGGGGAGAACCTTGTCTCGATCCTCACAGTTGAAGGGCTCCAGTTCCCTTAGAATGGCTCTCAGCTAGTCATCAGCATCCAAGGGATTCACCGACCTGCCAAAAGTGGGTGGCTTCGTCCTGAGGAACTCTATCAGCTTCTCATTCATGCCCAGAACTCGGGGCCTTGGGCGGTCGACGGCGTTGAATATGGCATCCATCAGTACAGTCTGATTGGCCAAAACTTGTGCCAGTTCAATGGGAGGGGGTGGCGGTGGCAGGACAACGTTCTCTCCTCCATCTTCACCTTGGTTCACTTCCTGATCGTTAAGACGCTCCCTTCGATAGGCTTGCGATCCTTCAGCGTCCATCCGACCGGAGCCTTGGTGGGTCCTAACATGGCGCCTGGAAACCATCTGTAAAGGAGCAGGTTTTCTAAGAGATCTAGCTTTTATATGATGTCTAAGTGGATTATATCGGATTTTTTTTGAAAAAGCAGGGTCTACTCCTGCCGGCAAGCACACAACAAGCACATAGCAAACAAGCAACCACAGACAAGTTTTTATTACAAACAAGTGAGGAGGATACATCCCGACTACGCGACTGACACTACGCGAACACACTACACGTCTCGGTGCGACAAGAGCTAAGGGTACGACTCTAAACTCGGACCAGTCACGGCTTCAAACCCTGGGTCAAAGCAACAGGGGTATGCTACTCGCGAGAAGAGCCATCTTCTGGGGTTGAGTGCACTTCTAACGGAATGAGCAGCTCATTGTCATTCTCGCCCTCAGGGTTTCCATTCCCTTGGGGTTGTGCTGCAACTTCCGCGGTCGCTGCTGGTTGTTCGGTGACTACCGGTGGTGCTGGCGGGGCATCAATCGTTCCTCCCCATCCTACAAGGGGTGTCCCCAGCAGGACTTGTGCTTCTCCAATGGCTGGAATGGGTGTTCTGCTGTTGGTCCATTCTTGCATGCGCTGGTCTTGGATCCGCCTGAGGCTTTTGTGGGCAACGGCTTCACTACTTATGGCGGCTGCGGTCCTTGCCTCAGCTTGAGCCACTCGGACTTGGTTCATCCACACTGTGACTTCAGCTTGCTCGGCCCGACTGATTTTCTCCCTCAAGAGCTTGGCTTGGTCATCAAAGAGTTTGTCCAGGGAGACGAGGTAGGCAACTATGTGGTACAGCAGGTCTTCTTGGTGGCGGCGTCGTTCCAGGTTTCTCATGCGGGCCTGCCAAACTGGGGTTCTGATGGCGGGAGGAAAATACCTCATCGGTGTGGGGATGAGGTGTTCCTCGTAGATCCGGCACAAATAGCGGAGGGCTTTTCTGAGGGCCAAAGGGTAGGTGTCTCGGTGTCGAAAGCCTGTGGCGGTCACGCGCCACGGCTCGATGTTGGTGTGGCGGTTGCTTCTGGCGACGGAGAGGACCACCCTACAGCGAAGAGTGCCGAGTTGCTCGTACTCTCTGCTGTAGTACCTAGGATGCTCAGTGATACCGAGGCGCTCCAGGGAGTTGATAAGAAGGCGAGAAAAACCAGGCTCCTCCTGGAACACGCCTTGGGTCCATCCATCTTCCGCCATCTGAAAACAAGGGTAGAGTTGAACAGGTTGTGGTAGGGTACAAAAGGTAGATAGTCTTTATTTAGTAACAAGGTTGGGGTACACTCCTCGGTTCTATTCCAGGTTAGCCATATGGAATCAGGCAAGGATCAAGGTAAGGATTTTGGAAAAGATGAGCTCAAGCAAAGAAAAGGTGAGAGAGGGGCCAGAGGAGGTTTCGTATCCTAGGGGTCGCGTCCTACGGCCAACCTACAGCTCTGATACCACCTGAAGCGTCCCCTCGTCATAGGTGACTAAATGTGACACAAACACCAGTCCCAGGAGGCTGGTAACACATTTATTACAACAGGTGGATTAGTCTTTTACATCACGGCAACACAGAGGGCACGGAAGTGCCAACGCTACAAGGAACAACACAAACGCTAACGACCACACTACGATAGCAAAGGCTTCCAAAGCCTCATCAGAGTACCACACCATGGAAGCTCTCTCGTGGAAGCCCCGGGTACACGAGGCACGGTTGGGTATAGGGCAGCGACCGCTCAACGTTTTCGGGAACGAAATCAGGATCCTCCTCTGAAAAACAGTTAGTTAAACAAGGGTGAGCACATACGTACTCAACAAGTTCAACCCCACCCACGGAGGGGCCTATAAGCAGATCATGCACATGATATATATAACAAGGAACAGGTTAAGGTTTATTTGCAAACTCATTTACTCATGCAGGGTTTCATTTTCCAAAAGGTTTTCGCAAACCAATTTTATTACCAAAGTAACTCAGTTGTTTTAAGAAAACCACTGTGTAATTACCGGACTCCCCGTCCGCAGTAGCCCAGGCACACAGCCACACACTATTTCCAGAAAACAACTCACGCCATGAGAAACACCCCAAACCCAAATACTAGTTTTGTGACCACACCTTGACTCGTCCAATACCGTGGACATGGCTATTCGAATAGGTTTGACACTCTACAGATATTGTACATCTTTACCCACAAGTAGGGTACCGCCACGCGAACACCTCCGTGCCGGTGCAGATCCTATCAAAGCCATTACCCACCTTAGCTAACCCTACGAGCCACCACGGAAGCAACCAAGGGGTTATCCCACATAACCAGGGCATACCTCACACGGAGCGTACCCCTACTCCTTGGTCTCCCGTCGCGCTCCCGCACACCAGATGGCAAGTAGATTAACTAGTGGGGTTTATGCTAAGCCGTTGCCACATACAACGGTCGAGTGGTTGTACGATGATTTGGGTCAGGTGAGATGTCACGCAACCCAGTCCTTAACGACAAGATGGACAACTCCCATCATGCTCAACCACACAAGTGCGAGCTCACCCATACTCCTGACACACACGTCCATCCCGTCTACCCAACTCTTTACTCATTTTCCGAAATATCCACCCATTTCTAAAGCACTCACACATTTTTAAAGCAATCATTAAGGCCAAACCAAGGTTCAATCATAGCAATCAAGGGTGGCTATCCTACCATGTTTTTGCAGTAAAACAATATGCAATTTATAAAAACGGGTATAGGGTTGTGTTTATAAAACTAGGACCAAAGCATGCATCAAAGGATGAGATTGAACTTGCCGTCTTCGAAGTCCTCAGGAAGTTCCAGCTCGGCGTTCGGGATCTCGGGCTCCTGCTCGCAGTACTCGGTTCCAAGCTCCGGCTCGGGGTACCCTCCTTCGTTCACTCCGTCGGCTATAGCACACACACAGGCAAGCATGCAATCAATATAAGCACACACAATTTCTCCGGCTGAGCTCGAGGAAGGTAATTAAATAAAATAGGGAAATAAATATCATGCAGGGGGTTTTGGGTGACGGATGGGTGGCGGTATACCCGGTACGGGTGTGAGGAAGTTTGGGCACGATTTGGATTAAAATCGCGCATGAAATGACGGGTTAAAGGAGGTGTTTAGGGTTAATTAGGGGTCTGTTAGTATTTTATTTTAAAAGAAAAGGACCTAATTATAATATTTAGATATAGTGAGGGTTTAATCAAATATCCTAGGGGTATAATTGCAAAGGGACAGGGTTGTTTTTGTGGTTTAGTTTAAAGCATAGGGTCTGTTTTGAAAGAAAGGAAAGAGAGAATAGAGGGGGTTCGGTTTTGGAGAAGTGGAAAAAGGGCAGGGGGTATGGGCAAAACAACCATCTTCTTCCTCCCCTCCCTCACGATATAGAACAGAGAGGAACAGTGTGGCCGGCCGGTGGAGGGGGGAGGGGCGCCGACGACCCAGGTCATGGGGACGGCCGGGATGTGGGGCAAAACGGAGAGGAGGTCGAGGGCAACTCATTCCGCTCCTCAACTTGGTCGGGGACAGACTGTGGAGGGATATCGACGGCGGCGGGCGGTCTGCAACCGAGACGGCACGGGCGGCACTGGTGGTGGCGATGGAGAGCTCAGGAAGGAGGGGGGAATTGGTCGTGGAGGTGCGGGACGAGGTGGGGAGCCGGTCCGGCCCTTTTATAGGCGCGGGAAGGTCGGTTTGGCGAGGATATTTGAGCTCTAGGAGCTTCGATGACCGTCAATGGTGGTGGGGGAAATATCCTGGCATTGACCTTGGGCCAGCGAGCTTCCGGGCGGCGCAGCACTGTGGATGTGACTCTTCGTGCAAGCGGCCGCTGTGGCTGTGGGGAAGGAGACCGACCGGTCCGGTAGCGTGTCTGGGCGAGCATGCCTTAATGGCGGTCGTCGGTTTTCCAGTGGGGGGCGCTGCCGGCCTCTGCTGCAGGCGCGGGCCAGCCCTGGCGTGCTGTCCTGGTGGTGCAGAACAGGGAAGGTGCGTCGACGCTGTCCTGGAGGGGGGCGCGCAGGGGGGTCGCGGCCTGGAGGGAGGTCGCAGCCTGGAGGCGCGCGAGGGGGGTCGCGGCCTGGTACCACCGAAGGAAGAAGAAAGGGGGGAAGGAAAAGGAGGAAAAAGAAAACGGAGAAAAGAGAAAAAGAAAAGGAGAAAAGGAGAAAAAGAAATAGGAAAAATAGAAAAGAGATTTAGAAAATTAGGAGAAATTCCTAGGAAAATTAGGAGAAGGGTTTCTCGGATACCGGCGTCAATTCCGGGACGGCGGTGATGGCGAGGCGGACCGGCCGGCGGGACCGCGGCGGTGCGGAACTCCCTTCGTGGTGGCCGACCGCGGCGGCGGGGCGGCACGCGTGGGTGATGGCCCGGGTGCGGGTGGTGCCGGCGAGGATTCGCGGCACGCGCGCCGAGGGAAAAGAATCGACCGGGGTTTCGAAAAGGGGGTAAATGAGCTCAACGGGAAAGTTTTGAAACCACGCGTGATTTATTAGGTGATTTATTAGGAGCTAAAAATGCGGGCGTTACACCGCGCCACCTCCATACACTCCGCGGTATTCCGCATATGGCTTCATCATATTGTCAGAGGAGGAGGAGAAGAAACTCTCTCGTCTTGAGAAGAGGCTTGTGGCAAACGTCGACTTCGACGATCAAGCTCTCAACGCATTGGGTTTCGGCACAGATATATATTATATGTTGGGGCACCTTGGATGGGTGCAATTCTCCAACGGGGTGTCGGCAAACACCCACAAGGAGTTTGTTGGAAATCTTGATGACTATGGCGCCTATCCTTGATGAGGGGGTGCAAAGTTTATCATTCCATTTGGAGGGAATCCCACAAGTGGTTCCCTACGAGTATGTTAGGGAGCTACTTGGGTTCCAAAAGGGAGCTCCGGAGAAAGTTGATGTGTCGGATGGCATGTTAGATGGATTTTGGAATTTAATCTTCGAAGAAGCCCACCAACAACGCAATTGCATCCGCAACCCCATTATCCAAGTATTCCACTCTTGGATGAGCAAGAGGATTATGGGGAGGATGAGGGAGACGAAGGTGACCGACACGGAGTTGAATTGGCTCTACTCGGCTTTAATTGCCAAGCAGCCAATAGACCCCTCATACCTTATGATCAACTGATGGTGTTGCGAGGCAACATCGGGATCGGGAGATATTGGTTCGGGGTGCTACCTCTCTATGTTGGCCATCTCCTTAAGGCCGGGAATCACTAGAAATCCTAAACATCTTTTACGTGGGACCTCTCTCGGTCTTGGGTATTTGAAACAAGGTAAATATATTAGTGGAGATGAGAGAGGAGGCTTTCATGTGGCCAAGGTAAACCTACCCCTTCCGGATCCAAGGCTTAGGCTTTTCATTCAAGGGAGGGAAGATTGGTTGCAAGAGGGACTCCTCGTCCCGGCAAAGAAAAATAAAAGAGGAAGAATCGTAGAGGAGGGATCTTCCTCCGCGCAAGCGGGTGGTGCACAACCCAACTATGTGCCACCATTCGGCGGGATTCCTACTCCGCCAAGTTATTACGGAGGGCCACAAATGCAAGCATGGGGGATGGTGCACCGGTGCCCCACCAAATTATGTGGTGCCCAATGTAACCTTCGCGGAGCCCTACGCACAATATCCCCAACCACAACAAAGCATGACCATAATTGTAGGGTATGTTGCGAGAAATATGCAAAACGTCGCAGCCATCCAATCCAACGCGGCTCAACTTGGTGATGGCAATGCAAATATTCCTATGGGCTTGGGCGCCTTCACCTAGTGACACCGGATCAATTCGTTGGAGGGGATGTCCAAACCTACTACGAGCAAGGGTACAACTACCAAGACCACCAATATCAACCACCGGTGGAGGATTAGGAAGAAGAAGGAACTTAGTTTTCTTTTCTTTTCCCTTTTTCTGTAATTTTCAGCTTGTGTTTTCTTGTGTTTGCGTAATATTTTCAGTTTTCATTTAAATTTCAGAAAGTGTGTTAGTTTATTTTCAGCATGTATTTCAGTTTGTTTTCATCATTAATAAAGACACCACCTTGTTTACACCATTGGAAAAGTTACAAAATTTGCGCCATGATGATATATGATTATAATTGCGGCTTTGTTTATCTTTGTAATTGACTTATGCATGATTAAGCTAGTGCTCTCTTAAAATACAAATCTGAATTTATCTAAATGCTAGCTTAATCTTTAGTGGAGGTTATGATTAAAATAAAGACCCATAGTGTTTTATGTGCTCTCAAGTTATAGATAGATTAAAGAAGGTTTTTATGCTCAAAAATATCGCTAACCTTGTCATGAATATCACTTGTGTGTTGCTCAACCTATCCAGAGCCTTATATATATTTGAGTGCATAAACCTTAGTGTACAAGATTTATTTTTGGGTGAGTTATTGTAGGCCATGATTTCTCTGGCCCGAGACTAAGAAGCTGGTCATTCCGTTTTTGCGTATCTGTCTTTTTGCTAGCCTTTTATCCGTGCATTGTGTATCCCCGCATCGGAGATCTCACAAACCTCGCCGGATATCCACCCTTAAAACCAAATATCATCTTTTCTGATTACCTCCTTGACCACAACCTATCGTTGAGAATGGATCATCAATTCAAGGAAGATCGCAAGACGGTGCCAACATTGAAGAATTCAAGTATCTCTCCAAGGAAAAATATTTCCGGTACCTACCTTATTTATCACCTCTTTGCCCGAGGACGAGAAAACGTCTAAGCATGGGGGAGGAGGTAGGTTCGATGCAATTTTAGAGTTCAAAGCGGAGCAAATAAAAATTTTTATGAGAAAGAAAAAGAAAACGAAAGAAAGAAAGAGAAATATGAGAAAAAAATATGAGTATGTAAAAATAAAAATAAAGTGAACTCCCCGGTTCTCTAAAGTGCATTAGGAATTTCAAGGCTTCAAGATTAAAAGATCCATACTCATTTTCTAACCATGTGCAATCTGATAACGAGGACTTCCTTTGTGCCTCGGAATCACTCTTTGCCATTTGCACATGTCCACCTATCTCAAGTGTGTGTATTTTTCTCTTTCCCCTCCTTGATATAACATCATTTTCCAATGACCTTTTTGATGAGTCTCGGTAAGACCATGAGAAGCTTGTCTTGTTTTGACAACATCTCATTTATAATATCTTGGTAGGACTAAACTTTCCCAAAAAAGCTCCATATAAAGCCTACCACACATATATGTTATGAGAGGGAAAGGAGTAGAATATATAGGCTTGAGAGACAAGATGAGATGAGAGTTCATGAGCAATATGGAAGGTGATTCAAATTTGTGAACTTGGTTTAGCTCTTTTTCATTTAGTTCTTCATTTTCAAAATTTCTGAGATCTATTTAAATTTTGGGAGCATGTTAATACTTGTGGGATAAGCTTAATTAAGAATCTACCCTCCGTAGAAATGAAGGCTAGTACATTATGGAACTTTAACGAATTAAAATTTCGAGAGCATTATGTTTTCTCATGTATGATCAAGTGCAGGGTTTAAACATTGATAGGCAACGATGATAACCATCGAAGGCTTACTTGAGGACGAGCAAGGTTTAAGCATGGGGGAGATGTTGACGGTGAAAATCCGTCAACCTAGCCATGAGTTTACCTTCGGTGTTGGCATAAGTTTTATACCTTATCCATTGGTACTAACCCCCGTGGTATAACAAGTTCACTTGTGCATGTCGGATTTGGAGTTTAGTGTTTATGCAGGGTTTTAGCGTTGAAAGCAAGACTTCCGGGATAAGTTCATCAAGCACCTTGTGACAAGACCTTGAAGCCCCGTACAAGTCATGCAATGAAGCAAACTTGACTCCAAGAAGCCAAGGACTTAATCCGAGAAGATGACAAACTCTGAGGACCTAACCAGAAAAGTGCCGAATCTTGCGGGACAAGGAGCTACGTCCAACTTGGAGAGAAACTAATGACAAGGGCCTACATGCAGAAGGGGGAAGGATCCAGAAGACTCGGGAACCGACGCCACACGAAGGAGGCCGGGAACTGGGCCTGGATGGGCCCAGGCCGGCGGCCCAGCCCAGTCCAGGGCCCAATCCCCCCCCCCTCCTTTGACCTAGCCACCATTCGGGCTATTTATAGCCCCGGGGTCGAGAGCCACGCATCGATCAATTCGTCATCGGCCGCCGAGGAGCAGAGAAGAGAGGGACACCATCCCGGAGAGGAGAGGGTCGAGCTAGTTGACTAGGGTCTCCCTAGCCGACGTGGGAACCTTGCAAGGAAGACCACGTCGGAGTTCCCGGAGCTAGAAGCAAGATCAAGGTAGGATCCCGGTGGTGATCTTGTTTATGTATCATTGTACTAGTTGAATTATCAAGTTGAATCCGATTTCTAGCGATCAAGTGTTTCTTCGATGATTTCGTTTTTCGATCGGCTTTTCTTATTCTAGATCTATTCTCGAGATAGATCACATAGGGTGTTCTTGTAGCCGCGGTGGCTAGAGGTACACGCCGGATCTTCCGAAAGAACTCGACTTGTCCTTGGACTCGCCCTAGACTACCCGCATGAATAGGGATACGTTGTGACAGAACGGGGGTTCCGAAAGGCGGGCGTTTTCGGAGTCGGACGGGAAACCACGATTTAAAGAGGCTTCTAATGAGATTCGATTTGCTACTTCTTCTTTGCTTGGAACTTCAACAAAAGGCTTAACCCGATCTCTCTAGATCGGTTTATCTACCCAATCTATCTTTGTTACCTCCGGTCTTTAGTAGATTAGATTAGTTTTGTGTTCTTTATCTATATGCATTAGGGTTTCTCTTTACCGGAGATTGAAGTTACTTGGATTTACTAGATCATCTTTTGCGTCACACATTTGTTCCACGGATTCGATACCTTGGGTTCACCACTTGAGGGAAGAAGGGTCCCTTGACTACGATGGGAGACTTGTCCACTTGCAAGTCTAAACGAACTTCGATACAACTATTAACCGTCAACACACAACAAAAATAAAAAAACAAGAGATGGAATGCAAAATTTGATTTTTAAGATTTTGTTTAGATATATCTTATTTTTATATAGTGCCACAAATGTTCAATATGGCAAAGGTTCTGAAACTAACACTGGCCATCAGCGTCTTTTGAAATCTTAATCCAGCCATTTGGTGGTGGTGATCAGCCACTGGCTTCATGTCGGGTCTCCTTGGCGCTCTGGTTCAGACTTAGGAGCGGTTCCCTGAATCGATACAGGCTTCATATACCCCCTTCCAGTTGTGAATGACGTCTGTTGTCGGATTTTCGACAGGCTCTCTTTATAGCCCAACAGGGAATAAACTCACTCCATTACCAATGTCTGCCCTGATTGGTATGTGCAGTGTGTGATGTGGTTTGAACTATCCACGCCCTTTCAGAACAAGAGCAGGAATATCGATCTCACCTTGTTCGGCAGTACATCTGTCATGCAAAAGGAGTAGCCAATCTGGTCCAGTGTAGGCGAGCTATTCCAGTATTCTTCCTCATCTGGCAGGTAACCTTTCTATATTTTCAGTCCTTGCTATCTGCACCCAAAAGTTCAGAGACCCAGCGGATTCGATTCCTTCCTCTCAGTGTGGTGACCTTGAAAAAAATACCAAATGTTTCAAACTTGTGAAAAAAATAGTCATGGGGTTCTATGACACTTAAATACTATCGATGATTAGTGGAAAGTGCCAGTGATTCATAACCGGAAATTCCTTGTGATTGTTTTTAAACAGTTTCATACACCAAGCTAGTACCAAATGTTTGAAACTTGTGAAAACGATTATCGAAAATTCTAATGTTTCTAACATATGTGCATTTTTTTAGAATATTTGTCACCTTGCGGGATTGATAAAATAACTTGTACAATCAAAAACAAATTGAAAATCTTATTTTTATGCTAATAAAACACTGCCAATTTAAATAGTTAGGATACTTAATAATTTACTGAAAAAGTCGTGTGGTTTATTTGAACGACAAACCAAATATTGGGGTTCCGAAATGAAATGCCGGGTCAGCATCTTCAAGAGTTCCCTAAATCCCTTCCTAATACTTATTTTTAAGTAAGATGGAAAAGCACTCCTCCAACAACTCCTAATCCATCTTCCTAATGTTTTAGGACTTTGGGAAAAATGTAACTTTACGCGCTTCTAACTCGTGTCTAATCCAAGGTGGAAGGGTGCAAAAAGAATAAAGAGTAAGGAAAGAGTTTTTAGTGCATATGTACTAGAGAGAAATAATATATAAAAGTGATTATAATAATTTAGAAATTGTATAGGATTTCTGATGTACAATTGTCTTCTATATTTTAGGAGTGGATTATTAGGAACTCTTGAAAATACACTGTTTTTATATTCCTTCCTATATTATTTTACAAGTCCTAAAACTTCAAATTTTTAGGAAGAAAATATGAGGTACTCTTGGAGATTGCTCTAGTGCTAATTACTAAAGACACACAACATCTATAGGTGTGAAGCCAATCAATCAGAGTGCAATATTTACGTACCTCTCTCTCTCACACACACAAATGTAACCAAGGTCTATCTTTTCGATCAGAAGAAGAATTAGGTCAAAAAATAGGATACATTTTGAAAAATGAAACTTCCATGGAAGAGAAGCAAATAAAATGCTTTCATAAAAAAGTTAAGAGTTTAACTCTGTCACCCAAAACAGCAGGAAAGCCCAAACCGTGACACGGTGGTAAGCCAACTAGTATCTACGATGGAGCCAGGGACGGAGGCAGCGAGGGGGCGGAGGGGGCTCCAGCCCCCCTACTGCCTGCGTAATAAAGGAACTCTTCTTCAGCCTTCTTTGAAATTTTCTGCTATAAATGAGTGTTTAGGGGTAGAAGAAGGTGTTCATACCCTTACTTGCACAACAATGGAGCCCTCTTTCACTCTCCTCTAATTTTTTTTTTGCTATAAATGAAGTTTTTCTAGTGTCTAGAAGTAGAAGAAGGTGTTCAGCCCCCCTACATGTGAATCCTAGATCCGTCACTGGATGGAGCCCAAACTCGGATGAGAAGTGATGGAGGATGTGCCTGCTGGCTGCTGCTTCGAATATCCGGGAGTTGGGCTTCAGCTACTCCGTATGTGCTTTGCAACTATGTCTAAATTTTCTGCTGCAAGTTAGCTGCTCATGGGCTGTTGGACCACCCGTTCAGTTTTGCTTCATATACAAGAGCGAATGAGTTGGAAGGTCAAATAGCGAAGAACAATTGGTGTCACTGTCACTATGCAGCAGTAATCTACTCCACAAAAGACATGAAATAGATGTACATATAATATATAGCATGAAAAGATATTACACTGAAGCGCCAGCAACACACAAGTGCATGCCGACTTGTAGATAATCTTTACACATATCACTAATAAAAGTAACCAAAGAAAGAAATCAAAATGAAAAAATTGCAAAAAAAACACTGCACGGCCCAATGTTAAAGGAGCCCATCGATCACCACACCCAGTAGCAGCAATGGGAGGATCGAGGCCCAATAAGCGACAGAACACAGTGAAGGGACCGAAAGGGAAGGAATATTATTCTCACGACACGCGTAGGACTGAAGAAAATCAAACTGCTAAGCGCACCCAGCAATCAACTCACCACGCCACGGTCCACACCGGCGGGCGCAGAGGCGGTCGACGATCGGGGCGGCGGCGGCCGGCGATCAGTAGTAGTAGGAAGACGAGGATCCGCCGAGCTGGAACCCGTCGGAGCAGGCGTCGTCGACGGCCGGCATCGGCGAGAAGAGCGGGCTGTGCACGTACCCCTCTTCGAAGTAGACCCCGTGCGACGAGGCGGCGGCCGACGACGCGCCGCCGTACGCGCTGAGCTCCGACGCGTCGCACCACCCGCCGCCACCCGCTCCGCCGGAGCTGGCATTGGTGCCGCCGTAACCGCCGCTGGCGTACACGGAGGATTCCATGGCGCCGCCGGCACCGGCGACGCCGTAGTCGTCGTCGGCGGGCAGATCGTCGGGAATGGCGAGGTCGTCCATCAGCGCGGACATGTCGTCGGCGCTGTATCCTCCGCCGTAGGAGGCGTAGTAGTCGCCGGAGCCGGCGCCGAATCCTCCAGCGCCGCCGCCGCCGTTGGCGCCGGCGGCCGCGGGGAGGGACGCGGCGGGGTCGGCGTAGAACGGCTGGAGGAGCTGGTGGCCGGCGTTGTCACCCGAGGTGAGGTCCGGGGAGAGGTAGGGGGTGATGGAGGAGCCCGGCGGGAGGTCCGGGTAGGCGAAGTTGGTGCGGGCGCGGGCGCCGCGGAGGGAGCGCGCGGCGCGGTCGTAGGCGACGGCGGCCTCCTCGGCAGTGTCGAAGGTGCCCAGCCAGTGCCGCTCCTTGGTGGCCGGGTCGCGGATCTCCGCCGCGTACCGGCCCCACGGCCGCCGCCGCACGCCCAGGTACCGCGTCGTGTTGGCGTCCGCCTGCGCCGCCTGCTGCTGCTGCTGCTGGCGGCGCTTGGACGACGACGACGACTTCTTGTCCGCCGAAGATGGCGTCGAGGAGGAGAAGAAATACGAGGAGAAATTCATGCTGTCACAGGCTCGATCAGAGAGGAGCTGAGAGTGATGTGTGTGCTCGGTCGTTGACAAGGTGAGGAGAGAGAGGTCAGAGGTGGTTGAGGACTTGAGGTGGTAGTTGGATTGGTGCTGCATGGGGCGGTTGCATGGCAGGTGTATATATAAGCGCGGGAAAGGGCAGCTAGTTTAGTGGGGAGGAGGTTGCCTGGCCATGAGAAAAGAGGAGAGGTGATCCGTCGTTACATGCCACTGCTGCTATAATATACTATATTACTTTGTAAAATACTATATCATATTGGTATCGTTCCTTCACAGAGCTAGAGAAAGAGAGGGAACTGATCTGAAAGGGCAGCAGCAGAGGTCGCTTTGGGTTTGATTCTGTGTGGGGACGACCAAAGGTGGTCAACCCAATGATTTGGACTGGTGGATGCAAGGAGGCTACATGATTGTTGATTGTACATGGAGAATGATCGATTTTCCATCAATCATACACCGTAACTAAAGAAAACTTATTAGAAATACCGGGATTATTGGCTTCCTTTAATTTGGACAAAGGGTTTTACACTGCATTTTACGGGCTTCAATTCGCCCCTGTAGGAAATACTATACTACATGTATTAAAAACTTTAGAAGCTAAATTAAGGCTGACAAGCATTAATCCTACAGTGAAATTTTTGGAAAAAACAATGTTTAGATTTCTTTTGCTCATCACATCTGAATTTGCTTCTTCGATCCTTCTCTCACTAATCCAAGGCTCCTTCTTCCTCGTCTCGCCAATCTGAGACCATATGTGATGAGCTCCTTCGATTCTCCACACCTCCAGCAAGACCTCTAGCATAATGGTTGGGGTAGGAGGTTTGGGAGTTTGAGCTCCAACAACCCTCTCTCCATTGTCAGGTTTAGAGGGAAGGCCGCAGATAGCAAGTCGACTCTCGATCGACAAATATGTGTGGGTTGCCAAAGTTTTCGCTAGGTATAGTAACAAAAAAAGGGAAAATGAAATTCCAAACCTGGTAGAGAATGAAGTTACCCTCGAACCTACTCTACTTCAACCCTCTATTCAATTCTTTCAGCAGTTGTGAGATCTTGCTGTAAGCAGTGAGTGTTTCTTGGGGTGTTCAAAACTTTGTGTGGTGATGGCGTTTATGCGGGTGCTCCTCTCCATTTTTGCCTTTCTGGTGCATTTTTCAAACTTCGGCGGACGACGAGCAATCAAATTAAGGAAGAAGATGACCAAAGAGCTCTACAATGAATTTATTTCCTTTGTGATGTTTTGTGTCAAGTTGACTCTGCTCAATTTCAGAATTCAGAAAGCTGGTATAGAGAAAAATGCCTTTATGCAATAAATTAAAGATCGGCAATGCGGCCGTTTGTTCAGTTAGAACACGTTAACTTACTAAATGTGAATTACTCCCCCCAGTTTGGTAAATAAAGTCGTTTTGGACATGATTTGAGTCAAACATTGAGAATATAAATCATGAATAACTTTTAAGTCACTGAGTTTGGAAATGTGAAAACTACATGAATAGATTTGTCTTATAAAATACTTTCATAAAAGTATACATATGTTAGTTTTTAACAAATTTTTTTATAAAAATAAGAAGTCAAAGTTATACTTTGGAGACCGTGTCATTGCCCTAAACGACTTCATTTACCAAACCGGAGGGAGTATTAGTATAAACTCCCAGCAGCACTGCAGCAGTACGTACTGCTCCACTTGAGTGATCTCAGTCGTCACATGGACCAACTCTCTCAGCCTATCAGGTGTAGTAGCGGCCGGCGGCGGCGGCGGCACCGGCCGGCCGTGGCCCCGTGCGTGGGTGCCAGCATTCAAGGCGCGCGACGGCCGGCCGGCAACGGTAGTGGTGGTGTTGGAACAGCTACCTAGCGCGCGGCAATGAATTCAGAAGCCGGGTTGCTGCAGTGTGCTACTGGCTTCGTTGAGCTGCGGCCGGATTAATATTCACCCTGCCGTGTGGAACGCTGCTACGCGTTGACGGCCGTCCGATCGATCGATCCGATCCCCAGCTTGGAAAACTAGCTCTGCCCTCCGATCCATCGATCGGCTTGTCGTCAAAACGCTACGTGCAGTGCTCCGATCCGACGGCCGGCCGGTGTGCATGCGCGCGCGGGGATGCATGCGCGCATGCCTGCCTGCATGCATCGCATCACGTCGTCGCGTTGGCCGGCGCATATGCGTGGCCCACGGGCCACGGTGGACGCGCTACGCCGACCACGGCGGCGGCGACGACCGCGCGCAGCATGCAGGTCGTTGCTAGCAAACCCCAACGTGCGGTGCCCCTGGCGGCCACACCGCCGGCACGAGCGTTCGTACTATACGCCCACAGGCACGGCCAATGGCCAGCGGGCTGCACGGAGCAACGAAACGTACCCCTTGGACGGCCGGGCTAGCTGACGAGCCAACCAGAGGCGTGCCGGCCGGAGGGTAGCTTCGCTATAGCTTTTTGCATGCGGCCGGCCGGCAGCCGGGGTCCAGCTAGCCGCTGCGGCTGCAAGCAACCGCCGCCATTACTGCGAGTGCGAGATCCCCCCCTTGGGCTGCGAACAAGGGTGCATGCTGGGGGGTTGCTCATGTCTGCTGGCCGGCCGGGGCGGGACGACAGGATCCGGACACCGATCGATCGTTTTCCGGTACACAATGCAACCGGGCCTTAAATTCCCGCATCTGCCGGCACATGACACGAAAGATCCGTCTCTCTCTGCACGCAGGACGCCATGCCATGTAGGCTTGTCGATCGATCGTCGTCTCGGTCTATCGATGGATGACACAGGTAGCTGAAAAATTAGGTCGGGATCGATGGTGCATGATGAAGATCGATTGATGAGAGGAAGAGGATCTCCGCGAGGGGTCGGTCCATCCGGCTGATGCAACTGCCAAAACTGTTTCTCCCCGATCGACCGCCGGTGCAATGCATGCACCACACTAGCTACTCGTCACGTCGCCGGTCGCTGTCACTGGCCAATAAGATCTCGATCAAGTTATAAAAATATTATATAGATTATGCAATTTGCAGCTGCTGCGTGCCACGTAGGACCATGCATGGCATTATAAGACATCTAACGGTCAGCTTTGATTCATGCGTCGTGTGTCCTTTGACCCGCGCCCGCCCGGCTCTGTTGATGAATGGACAACATGGGGGGCTCTCCTCTGACTGAGTGCGTGCATGGGCCGGCCGGGGCGCACGCCAACGTGGGACGTCGCTCGTACGGCGAGATCCCAACCGACCAAGCCGTGGTCCCCGCGCCCGGGCCATATGCTGCTGCATGCTCCTCCTCCTCCTCCTCAGCCTACCACCACACCAACTTGCACTGCCGAGTCAAGGGTCAATGGGCATGCCGAAGGGCAGGGGCACAGGGGTTAGCAGCAGGCCAGGTCTCTCATGAGTCTGACTGCCCTTCACATGCATGTCGATGGCATCTTTGATCGTTACAGTTATTTTGGAATGCATCATCTATCTCTGCAAATTCTGTGTGGAGCATTTGATTATTGCAAACCAAGATTTGGAATCATGGCATGAGTTGAATAATTGTTCCATTTGGTTTGTTTTCCAAAAAATAAAAGTGTAAGGTCAGTGAAATTGTGCCTATGAACCTGTGCATTGAGAGGACAAGGTCATCATGCTGAAAAATTAATGTGGCAGACTTGGTAACTGTGCTCGTCCTCCCTGTACTTCATAGACTTTAGAAATTCGAACATCACCTGACGATTTGCCTGCATTTTTCAATGTAATAAGTTTGAGATGCAATGTGTAGGGTGAGCCATACCTCAAACCGGTACTTGATCGGTTTGTGGCTATTATTGGCCATGCACGCATCTTCGATATGTTATTCTAGCTTCAGTAAGAATTAATATTGTGGTCTATGTATAGTTCATTTTCTTCTATAAAAAGCTTTGTGTAGTATGAGAGATATCACTTTTTCATTATTTCTTAAATGAAGTATACTCCTTCTGATCAAAATAAACATTTTTTACAATTTTTTTGCTGTCTAATTATGTTTTATAAATTTATTATAGTGTCACCTAATAATCAAATCTATTACGTCACGGTGACAGTATCGATGCAGACTCTTTCAGGTTCCTTTCTTTTACATGGAAAAAATAAAGTGTACATTACTGGCACAGTGACAGCACTCTAGGTACTGATCAGAAACAATTGATTAAGCAACATCTTTTGCCTCAAAATATTGGCGCAAAATCTAAGCTAGTGCTCTTCGATCGATTCAAGGTGCCTGCGCGTGAAAGGCCAGGTATGGGTTATTGATGCATCATGCATGCAGAGCACTTTAGGGCTGCTTATGATTGCCCTCTGATGCAGATGAAGCTTCTAATGATGAGCAAAAGAGATGGCTCAGACGTTTGATGTGAGTTGTGAGATGCAAAAAAAGGGGAAAAAGGGAGATGGAGCACATATATATGTGGATGGGGCCAAAGGAACAAGTGAGCTCACATGATTAGTTGAGCTCAGATAAATGATTAGCATGTGCCTTCCCCCTTTCTTTAGATGTCCTTCTTCTCTTTCTTCAATGCCATAAAAAACACCCATGATTAAAGTAATCTTTTGATTCATTGTACCTCTAAAGGTTTCTGTTAAAATATTATATTTACTAGTGCCTTCCTTCATGAGCCTCTGGTTCCCTTCTTTCTTTCTTTCTTTCTCATTCTCTTGTTTATGTCATTGACAATAAGATCATATCTTTGCATATATGGAAGCATCTTGGTTAAAAGAGCGCTAATAGTATCTTAGGGCATTAGGTATATTACGGCTTTTGTCTTCGCCAAAAAAGAAGGGGGTGTTAGGGCCTTTCACCTTTGTGGCATTTGGCACCAGGCGCCATACTTGCGTGACACTTGGAAATGCAGACACTTTAGCCCATGTTACTTCTGAACAAATACTATGATCAGCTTCCTTCTGATCTAACTCATCGACTTATAACTTGTGAGTCATTCCTCAGAGTCAAGGGAACAATCTATGACCAGAGTCTTCAAAGAATGAGAGTAGGATGCTATAGCCTGTTAATTTATCCAGTAATTACTGCTTAATCAATCGATCCATTCAGTGGTGGTTATGGCAGTTGGTTTGAATATATGCAGTCCATCAGATTAGTCATACAGAATCTTTGATTTGCATGCCGATACCGGAACCATGTGACAGAAACCGACACAATACATCCAAGTAGACTACCTGAAATGAAAGATGTGCAAAGAATAAGTTGTGTTAGTAGCTAGTAGATTTGCTGAAAGATCGACATGATTCCACATTTTTTTATCTTGCAAATATAATCAAGGTGAAATTAACCAAAGATCTCGCTATCGATCTATCCCTTTAGTATCATTGCAAGCCGTCTCAAAAGGGACGCGCATGACAAATTTCAGTATGATCGATGCAGATGTGTGGTAGCATGATAGGATGCTGTACCAGTACTACTTCTGTTTTGTTTATGAACCATCACCAATCTTGCTTGGAATATAATAAGGATTCTACATTTCACCTTCCTTTATGAAGTATATATGGGAATAAACAATGCATCACAACTAACTGAAAATTGCATGCCGACATTGATATTTTAACACAACTCAATAATCCCAACTAAAACGGAAGCCATTTGTACTTGCATTATGATATCTTATTGGCTCTTTTAGATCACCCCATCATGTTACTAATCATGCAGGTTACTTGTTTTTCTGGTTTGACAACATAAGGGTATTATCATTGCCACTTCCCACTGCATGTGCCTGCAATCTCAGCCAAACTAATCATGGATCACTTCAATGAGCATCCATCACCTTTGAGGCCCCATGCCAACACTTTTAATCTCAACACACTAATGGCTAGATTAGCAGATGCTTAACTTTCTCTCTCCTACTATTGCATTGATGTAAGATCAAGGCAATAATAGACTACAAATGGGTCCAAACCAGTTATGGGCAACATGTGATGCAAGACTCTTGGCTGAATTTTCTAATGGTACCTAAACAATATAATGGCCAGTGGTCACTACAATGTTCTGAAAACAAACAGTTAGTGGCCAGTCTAATCTTGCATGGGAAGGCAATGGAGCAGACTGTGCTTACTCTCTCTGACTGTGGTGTGTGGTGTGATCTTCTAGAAAATCTTCTGACACAAGAAATCTTTGCCCAATCCAATGTGCATGAAAGGTGAAACGTGTATCTTTGCCGCCAGATCTGAGACTGAATCTACTATTATCATTGCAGCAAGACCCATATCCAGGATCAATGGTCCTTGAGGATTGTTTGGTTTGAACGCTGATCGTGTATAGTTTATCTCCATTTGCTGGTTTGACTGAATTACCAAGAGAGACTCAGGTGCCCTTTATTCCCGTTAGATGTTTAAGATGCAATGTTCCAATGTTGGAGTTTTTTTAGGTATGGATGCATGGTCTGTGATATGATATGACATATTCAGACTTAGCTTTATTTCTTGTATAGTCATTAAGATATTTTTTGTTTATAGATAGTACATCAGAAGAATTAAATAAAGGGGTGATCAGAAACTAGTATATAAACTTATGCCGAAAAAAATCTGCATAGACCAACTGAAGGTCAAGTCAATTCTCCTCTTACACTGTAGTCACATGACATTAAAGACTATATGTCTGATTATCTGCAGACTGTTTTACAATGTTTGGCAGTAGACGGGCTATCCCGATCAAGTACAACCAAAACATTACGTAGTGATTGTGGTAAGTAAACATCGTCATGTAGGATTTTTAGCAAAACTGTATGCTCATGACACAACAGAGGTTTTGACATGATCGTGCATTTAGTTGAATATTCAGTCTACTTCTTGATAAAACGCATGGATCATCTAGGTGCAGATCTAGTCGGATAGATCAACTGTGTAACTGTGTATGTGTTGATCTGTGATGCATGTATGTACTGGAACGACTGAGAAATGGGAGAGGAGTGAGTTACCATCTCCGGCAGGGGCGCTGCCGGATCCGCTAGCCATGTAGGAGATCTGCGCTTAGGCAGCGACGCGAAGTGCAGATCTGCGCTAGGGCAGCGACGGTCGACGCAGTGGCGACAGCGGCGGCGGAGCTTCCCGTCACTGTTGCACTCCCTGTAGATCGGACTAGGGAATGTAGGTGGTGTGTGGCTGGCGGCGAACCTCATGACGCGAGCCTGCGGCCCCCACCCTCTTTATATAGCGCAGTGTGACAGGGGCCCGCCAACCATTTAGGGTTGGGCGCCCCCGATCAGGGCGCGAGATTAAGGGCCCAATGGGCCGTTGGGCCCACTAACAAGGAGATCAAACTAACATTCTCCCCCTTGATCTCATCACATACTTTTTAACTTTAACTCTTACACTTTATCCGTTCCATCACAAATTGGTACATAGAGCATGCTTCATCGTCACGACTCAATTGTCGATAGACTCAAACAGCCACAACATACTTCTCCGTTTTGGAATAAATTCTATTTCCTTTGGGCCACTTTATAATCCAGGAGTTATAGGCTTTCCCTTAAACCCATGTCGGCTAAGTGTTCCTTGAACACATTGGGCGGTAAGCCTTTCGTGAGCGGATCCGCAACCATATCCTTTGTCCCTGTGGGGGGGGGGGGGGTATCCGAAAATCCGTATAAGATCCCCGAACACGTGAGAGAGAGAACGATAAACACGTTGAAGCACAACGATGATGCAAAAGGAGACTAAGAATCTCCCACGGATCACTCACACTTCCAAAGTTGTCAATCAATTTACACGTGCCCTCGCGCCCCCTTTTATAGGGAGACGAAGGGACTTTTACATTCCGAAAACACCCTTGCGCTCAAAGAATATTCCTAATGTGAACACATACGTGAATGTCTTTTTCATCTCATACATTTACAAGCCCGCCACTAGTTCACACCCCAAACCCGGACTTTTTAAGACGACAACTTTGACTTTTCTTCTTTCTAGTTTGTGAATTCCCCCGTTCGTGACCTCCAAACCGGACTTCGACGGATTCCCAAATTTCCCTGTCTCCCGAAGTTCGTGTCTTCGCGGAGTTCGAGATTCCGGACCGCCGCGTGTTCCCGACTCCGAGGCTTCGCAGGTTCAAGATTCCAGATCATCGCGTGTTCGCGACTTCGAGGCTTCGCAGGTTCAAGATTCCAGATTATCGCGTGTTCGCGACTTCGGGACTTCGCAGGTTCGAGATTCCAGAAAATCGTGAATGCTTTGCTCCTGAAAAACATATCTCACGAACTTCGTTAAACTCGACGTTTCGAGGGTGACAGGTTTTCCTGAATTCCCCAACACTAGCCCCTCTGGGAAGCGGATTGACTCCGACGATCCGATTCCACAAAAATCTCAGAATTTTAGTAAAAAACGTCACCCTCGGAACATCAGAGGGGACACGCGTCACCCGGAAATCTCGCAACGGTCGACTCGAGGCGCATTCGCGGAACTACCCCCACCCCCTCGCCCCTATAAATAGAGGGCTGCCGCCGTTATAAAATTTTACCGCTCTTAGGCTTTCCTCCGAACTTTGGCTTTCGGTTTTCGCGAGAAAAAGTTCTTCCGATCGAGTGTTTGAAGCTTCAAGATTTTCTTCGAGCTTTCGACGCATCGCCTTCTCTACCTTTCGTGAGCTTTCTTTTACGAATGTCGCCTTGTTACTTCTTACAAAAGTTAGTTTCATCGTTTTCGGTCACATTTTCGTCGAATAGGTGGCTAGGACTAAAAGCACCGCAAGACCCATGACGACCGAAGAGTTGGTCAAGTCGGCCTTCCTACCGAACAAGTTGTTCGAGTCCCGGAAATGTTCAACCTCCCGAAGTGGAGGGATCGCCTGCTGCCAGCGGGTCCAAGAGTCACGAAGAAGGGAAGGTTAGGACAGACGATGAAGACGTCTCAGATGTTGACGCCGACCTCAAGAATTTGATTGCAGCAAAACAGTCAGGGTCTCTTCCTCCATCTCTAGTTTTCGGAGAATCTAAACAACCAACATGATCAGAGAATACGAGGCTGTCGGATTCTTTCCTTCGGGCACCGGGCGCGCTCCCTTGGATGAGCAGACTCCTACTCCCGAAGATGGAGAAGTAGTTGTTTTTCGCGACTTCTTCACCTGCGGTCTTAGGTTTCCCCGCGATCCAGTTCTCCCTGCAATATTGGACGCTTTTTCGGTGAAAATCCATCACCTTTCACCGACATCTTTTCTGGAAATTTCTAAGTTTATTTGGATCATGAAGACCTTCGGCTGTAACCTTAGTGCCGACGCTTTCGCGAGGTTTTTCAAGTTGGTTATTGTGCGAGATGTCATAAAAGTCGACGACGGGCAGTTCTACAAAGCTCATTATGCGTGTTGCACTTTCAACACCCGACGGCAGAACACCCGAAGAGGGATTACGCGAATCCAGATCGCACCCTGCTGTAAGACCAACCTCACCAAAGATTGGAGCTCATATTGGTTCTATGTGAAGGTTGACATGTCAATGATTTCGGGGTATGAAGGGCCGACACATCCTCTGTCTACGCCTATTGGGGCCTTAACTACTGTTAATACTGCAGAGTATAATCACCGGGCTGTTGGAATCATAATCTACAAAAATGCATTTCATCTTGTCAGTACCGTCCTGAGAGGTCGCGATATTGTTGAAGAATTTGTTGCTGCCCGAATCTGGCCGATCTCTTACGGATGGGCCCCGAACAAGATCGTGCACTTCAATGTTAAGCTCGGGCAAGACAAGAGGTCCCTTTCCCGAAGTTTGGTATTAAAGCGGGAAATGGCCGAGCGCCGACGACTTCATGCTCGATGTGGAGAAGAGAGTTAATCTCATGATTGCCGTATATACAATGAATGAATACAAGGCTTACAAGAATGCGGTAAAGCACAAGAGAAGAATTAATCACGTATTCTGCGAGGTCCGCGGGGACAAGTCTTTTAATTCTCGACGCCCGAGTCGCAAGTCGAAGATACCCGCGGTTCTTGTTGCTAGCTGCTCGGCTGCTCCCATAAGTGCCCCAAGAAGAAGATCTTCGAAAAGCGCCCCGCGGCTGCCGACGAGAGTACAACTTCGGCGTTCAACCCATGAAGACTAAGTCTCTTGAATCGTCGAAGCGCAAGCGCAGATTTTCCGAACAACTTTCGACGCCGAACTCCGGGCGGCCTCCGGCCCTCGCTCGGATGAGCTGCAAGAAATCCAAGAAGGTTGTGAAAAAGGTTGTCTTTCGTTGAAGTTCGGCGGGTTCCCTCTGCCTTCGACGACAACCTCTTCGTGGAGACGGTTAGCCGAGACGAGTTCCTACTTCGGCCCTTGTTGAGATTTAATTTTCGAGAACATTGCCCGTCGGGTTACGAGAATGAGTTCGTGGATATTGATTCTTTTTCGGATCTTTGGACCCGAAATTCGGAAAGAAGTAATTCTAGACGGCTCGCTGATCTCCCTGTTACTGCTACTGTTGCTACTGCTCCTCAGTCTGTTCACCCTTGTTATGAAGCATCTCCCGAATTTACCAAGAAGCTCGAACTCACCGTTCACAGGGGTGAGGTCCCATCCAGGGTGCCCCCTTGCTCGAAATTCGCGAAATAGTTCTCGAAGGCCAAGCTCCCTCTCCTTCCCTAGTTGCATTCAACAAGAGCTTTGGTACGTCTCACCGCGGTGAACTACTAAGTGTTGGTTTCGAGGCGTCTAGTATCGGGAACGGCGCATCCAAGATTTTAACACTCTGGAAATCGCCTACACTTGTTGATGAAACAGGAGAAGAAGACTCAAAACAAACTGAAGGAGTCGCTCGGGAATGCGGGAAGGGGCCTCATTCCGCTCGAAGAAAACTTTTGCATCGGCGGGTAAACCTTCTTCAAGTTCGGGGAAGAAGGTCACCATGCAAAATCTAAGCAAACAAGGTTCGTTTCTTTTCATCAAATTTTTGTGGTTCTCAGTTTACGATTTTTGCTCATGACTTCATTTGTTGAATTTTTCAAAGTTCAAGGATCTCCTTCATTCGTATCCTCCATCCAAACTCGCGAAGTTTCAAGAGGATTATTCTCTTAAGTGTTCCATGCTCGGGAAAGTTGCCGCTGAACGGCTCATTGATCAAGAGAAACTGAACAGGTAACTTTCTCAGGAATCTAAGGAACTTAAGCGCAACTTCGCCCTTGCTCAGTCAACGAATCTTGACTTGGAGAAAAAGGTGGCTGAACTGGCGGAAGTCCTAAAGCGTTGCCAGGATGAGAAGAAAATCGCTGATGAGGCGCTTGAGCAATCTAAGAAAGATTTGGAGAAATTGCAAAAAACTCATGACGATGATCTGAGTTTAATTGAGAACCTTCGTAAAACCTACGACAGATCTTCAAAAGTCGCGGAAGACCTTCGAGCTAATAATGCTGACTTGGCCAGATCTCTCAGCAGCAAAGAGCAAAAAATTCAAGATGTTGAATCTTGACTGAGCAGAGAGAGGCTTCTGGGAAGAAAATTTCTGACATTGTCGAGAGGTTGACAGTTTTGTTCAGAAAATACGAAAGATCCTTGAATGAATTCGGCGTTCGTCCTACGCTGTTTCCTGCCAACTTAGGACTTCCTGAGTTCATGGACTGGATTGATGCCGAATTCAAGGCGCTTCCCGAAGTCATCTCTGGCGCTACGCAGCAGCCTTCTCCGTCAAGAGCATTCTGAAGCTTCTGCATGAGTTCGATTGCGCGGATCTCGCGAAGTTTCGCGAAAAACTCTCGTAGTTTCCCGACGCCCTGAGTACCTCAAGAATTCGGCCAAATGAGGATGTTCAAGTTATCAAGTCCAAATTCGCGAGGGAATTTTAGCTAGCCAGCGGGAAAGAAGCTGTCAAGAGCATTGCACGTGCTAAGCTTGCTTAGGTTAGTTTTCGGACAATTCTACTCACTACTACTTATTCGCGGGATTTTTGTCCCTTGATTTTTCTTACATTTGTTTCTTTACCTCTCTTAGTTGACCGAGGAAGAGAATCGTGGAGAAGGCGCTGCATCCCCTGAATCGTCTACTGAAGATGAAGACTCTAGCGACTCGGGAGAGGAGGGCTCAGGCGGCAGCAACGATGATGGCAGTGATGGCGACCAAGCTTCCGGGCACGAAGAGAATTCTTCGAAGGTTGACATCACGGACTAGACGTTTTCCGAAATATTCACCCCTCATGGTTGTTCCTGTATATTTGTACATTCACTTAGTTGTAGTGCTTTGTCTGAACAAGTTGTTTTTTTGTAAACTTTTAACCTGCATAGGTCCTGCAAGTTGGGCCTGCGCAGGACACGATGCCTGTGCGAATTCACCGCGATAAAATGTTTGTCAGTGGCGAAGAATGGCTCTTGTTTCAAGAGGCTCATCCCGAACAGGATTTTTCCGATTTTTGGCTCGAGGTTTCGCTTAGGTTTTCTATGGGATGCTTCAATCTTTCTTCCTTTTTCCCGCTTCGTAAGGAGGGGGTTCCGTCTTTGTGAATTCAAGTTCCACGAAGATTCCGAAGACGGAGCCCCTTAGCCCAATTGCCGGCGAGCTTGACTTATCTTACGCTAGCGACATTGCGGGAAGACAATAGTTGCGAACCAGGACACGTTGTCGAACTTTCGTTCTAGAGTTTGTACTTATCAATGTAGTTGTTGCTAAACTATTTCGAAATTTTTATGCAATTAAGGCAATAAAGATGTTTTCTTTGAAAAAACGTCACCCTCCCCCACCTTGCCGTTTTGCATGAAAATTTCGCGTACTTTGATCAAACGTATTTATGGAGGAATCTTCGTAAGCTCTTTAAAACTTCAAACGTTGTTACGCAAAGTCGACAAAAATTTTTCTCAAATTTTGTGGACTTAACCCGCTTGGCATACTTGCCCTGGTTGATATTGCAACCCTCAGTTGCTTCAACCGTGATTTTCTAGGAATTTCCACACGAGCCCCTTTCCCTTTTGCCAGAACGATTTTGTCGTGAAAATTTTTTTCGGCGATTTGCATTAAGAAAAAATTTTGGAACGATTGCCACACACATTCACTTAACTGCAATCGTCATTACTTATCATGATGGAGACTCAGGCTATGACTCATTGTTGTCTCGAGCCTTTTCGGTGGGAATCCCTTCGTGGATGGGATTTTAGGCCACAACTTATTGTTGTCTCCGGCCATTTTGGTGAGAATCCCTTCATGGATGGGATTTTAGGCCACAACTTATTGTTGCCTCCAAACTTTTTGGCGGGAATCCTTTCGTGGATGGGATTTTGGGCTTTCATAGAGCCTTTTTTCACAACCTCTTCTTTATTTTCGCAATGGAATTCTGGCTCTCAAGAAACCTTTCTCACAAACTTTTTCTCTTTTCACGATGGAATTCTGGCTATCAAGGAGCCTTTGTAACGAATTTTTTTCTCTTTTCACGATGGAATTCTAGCTATCGGGAAGCCTTTCTCATGAACTTTTCTTTTTTCACGATGGAATTTCGGCCATCGGAAGCCTTTCTCACGAACTTTTTTTTTCTTTTTTCACGATGGAATTCTGGCTATCAGGAAGCCTTTCACACGAACTTTTCTTTTTTCACGATGGAATTCTCGAAATACGCAATTTGGGGGAAGACTCTTTTCATATATATATCACAAAGAGTATTTACATAGGATCCGCCTCGTTAAAAACCTTGCATCTTGATTTAGAGCGCCCTTTGCAAGGAAAAGAGTACGGTCCTCCTTATTCTAATGCAACCAAAAAAATAAAGGCTAATGTTTTTTCCCGAAATCACTTATAGACACGTGATTCGGATTTTTGCTTTTCAGAATGCAAATTTGCGAAAATAGAAAAAATACTCTAAATTACATCTAGCTACAACTGGAACTTTCAAGGGTAATACCTTTTCAGGCTGTTGGCGTTCCAAGAATATGGCAACTCTTCGCTAGTTTGCTCCATCAAACGAAAAGCCCCTGGCATGTTTGTTTCTTTTCCAATGTAAGGCCCTTCCCAAGATTCATGAAGTTTTCCGGGTGCTCCCAGCTTTTTCTTCCTTTTCAACACTAGATCACAAGTTTTGATGTCCTTTCGGACCACTTTCTTGTCTCTCCAAGCTTTAGTCTCTCTTTGGTACTTCTCAATGTTCTCGGCGGCTTCAAGGATTGTCGGCTCGATCATATCCTTTTCCACTTTCTTATCAATTTCTTCAATCTCTTTTGCTTTCAGGACTCTCATGCTTTCATTTTTGATTTCCTCTGGTGTCATTGCCTCAGTGCCGAAGAGTAGGCGAAAGGGCGTGAAACCTGTTGCTCTTGATACGGTAGTGTTGTGGGACCAGATTACTTTCGGCAATTTATCCACCCATTTACCTTTCTTTTGGTCGAACAAGCATTTCTTGATTCCCGAAAAAATCAGGCCATTTGCCCTTTCAACTGCTCCATTGGACTGCGGATGGTACACTGACGAAAATTTCGCATGAGTACCCAAGATCTTGCAATATTCTTTGAAAGTGTAGTAGTCAAATTGTTTCCCATTGTGAACAGTCAGTTCTCTAGGAACTCCAAACCTGCAGACTATGTTACGCAAAAGAACTTCGAATTGTTGGCGCTTTGATGTTCGCAAGTGGTTTTGCTTCTACCCACTTCATGAAATAATCGACCGCAACGAATTGCGAATCGGCAATTCCCCCGAGCGATTGGCAATGGCCCTACTAGATCCATTCCCCACCTTTGCAATGGCCAAGATGGTGGAATTAAGTGAAGCGGCATTGAAGGTAAATTCGTTGATTCGCTATTTTCTGGCATGCTTCACATTGCCGAACAAGTGCCTTAGCATCTATGTTTATGGTGGGCCAATAGAATCCCTGTTTTATTGCCTTTCCTGCTAAAGCCCTGGTGCCTATGTGCGCACCACAAAATCCGTTGTGAATTTCCTTGAGAAGTTCTAAGCCTTTTTCGGAGGTGATGCACCTTAGCCAAGGCTCAATGACTCCTGATTTGTACAGTTCTCCGTTTACCACTGTATAGCACCGTGCCCTTTGTTTCAACCTTTTCTCTTCCAACTCATCATGTGGTTCATAATGGCCTCTCAGATAAGCCATGATTTCTGCTCTCGAATCGGGAGTCTCCACTGCATTCACGATTTTTGGCCTCGAATCCTTGATGGATGGTTCTCTAATGATTTCGAAGAACACATCAGGGGGCTGTTCTTGATTTCTTGCTGCTGCTTTCGCCAACTTATCTACCTCATTTTTGTCATCTTGGGATATGCTGCACTGAGTAACCTTTGAAGTGTCTTTCCATTTCTCTAGCCTTTTCTAGGTACTTCATTATAACAGGATTTCTTGCTTCGCTTTCTTTTTCAACATGTTCTTGAATGACTTACGAATCCGTTCTGATTATGAAGGTCTGTTGTCCAAAGGCTTTCATTTTCCTCAATGCCAGAAGTAAAGCTTCGTACTCTATTGTGTTGTTCGTGGAATGTTCGTTGTTCGCGAATATGAGCCAGGCTGCATATCTTATCACTACCCCCGCCGGGGATGTTACCACTGCCGAAATTCCAACCCCCTTGTTGCACCAAGCCCCATCACACTGGACTATCCAAGGTTTAGGTATCTTTTCGTCGAGGTTTTGAGTTGGTGAAGTCCAATCCACGACAAAATTTGCCAGAACTTGCGACTTTATTGCACTTCTTCTCTTGAAATCCACTATATATTCTGAGATTCAGCGCCCCACTTGATTATTCGGGTAGATGCCTCTCTATTTGTGAACAAATCATTCAATGGCTGATTGGTGATGACCCTTATCCTGTGTCCCTCGAAATAGTGCCTTAGCTTCCTTGCTGCCATGATAACTGCGTATGCAATCTTTTCCAGCTCAGAATAGAAGATTTCGAGCCAGACAAAGCTTCGGAAGCAAAGTATACTGGAATTTGTTTTAGCTTTCCTTCTTCCTCCTTTTCTTGCACTAGCACAGCACTTACTACCGAATATGATGCACGCACATATAGCAGAAGCGGCGATCTTGGTTCGGAAGGGCACAACTTGGTCATGTTGGACAAGTAATCTTTCAATTCTTGGAAAACTTGCTTCTAGGTTTCAGACCACTGAAAATTCTTAGCACTTCTGAGAACTTGAAAGAATGGTAAGCTTCTTTCTACGGCTACGGGAATGAATCGCTAAGGGCGGCCACTCTCCTCGTTAATTTCTACACATCCTTCACCGAAACTCGGATCTTGCATTTCCACTAAGGCTCGATTTTGTCAGGATTCGCCTCTATGCCCTTTGTTGAGACTAGACATCCGAGTACTTTCCCCTTGTGAATGCCGAATACACACTTCTCCGGATTCAGCTTCAGATTTGCTGCTCTCATGTTCGCGAATGTTTCTGCCAGGTCACTGATGTGGTCCTTTCTCTGAACACATTTGACGACTGTATCGTCCACGCATGCCAAGATGTTTCTCCGGATTTGGGGATGGAGAACTATTGCTATCATTCTTGAAAATGTACATCCTGCGCTCTTCAGCCCTTCTGGCATTCTCACGAAACAGAATGTTCCGAAGGGAGTGATGAAACTTGTTTTTTCTTTGTCCTCTTTGCGAACCCTGATTTGATGATATCCAGAGAACATATTCAGAAGTGATAGCATTTCGTTGTTTGCTGCATCATCTACGATTTTGTCTACCCTTTCCAGGGGAAATCGTCTTTCTTGCATGCCTTGTTCAAATCCATGAAATCTACACACATTCTTCACTTCCCATTTTTCTTCTTCACTGGTACAGTGTTGGCTAGCGGAATGGATACTTTACTTCTCTGATTACTTGCGCGTCTTGCAGCCTTTGAACTTCGGCTTCCACTGCTTTCACTTTTTCCTCGGACATTTTCCGAAGTTTCTGTTTCTTGGGAGGTATTCTTTCATCCGTTTCTAGGGCGTGTTTAATGATGTCCCTGTCGACACCTTGCAGGTCCTTGGCTGACCATGCGAAAACATCCTTGTTTTTGTTCGGGAATTGTACGAGCTCTTTGTCCTCTTCGACCGAGGTGAGCCCCTATTGTGACTTGCTCTATCGGTCATGTCATCCGGATTCACTTTCTTGGTTTCACCATCCGTGGCTATTTCAATCTTTTCTTTATCCCGTCCGGCTTCTTCGTAGGTTTCCTTCTTTTCATCATTTGTTTTCACCGGTACACATTTGTCCGGCCGGGCGTATAGCCTTTTTCTATGTTTCGGCCTCTTGTTGATTGCCGAACACCGTGATAACCCCCTTGGGTGCGAGCGGCTTCATACATCGAAGCTTGCCTTACGACCGTGTCGAATTTGTTCATGAAGCCTCTGCCGAAAATCGCGAGATACGGGTGATAGATGTCGACCACATCGAAGGTGAGATTCTCTCGTTCGGCATTGTCAAGATTTCCAAAAGAAACGGAAGTGATATTTTTCCAACTAGTTTGATTAGTTTCCTCCGAAACCTTGTAATGGGTATTCTGGCGGGTCCAACATGTGCTGGCTCTGATTCATCTTCTCGAAAGTTTTCAAGAACAAGATGTCTGCCGAACTTCCATTGTCAACTAGGACTTTTCCGATGACCCACCTAGCTACGTTTACCTCGATGACCATGGCATCATTGTGAATTGTGGTTTCAGCCTAAAATCCTCTCCTATGAAAGTGATTGGCACCTTCGCCCATTCTGGACGTGCAGCTGGACCGTCATTGATGATGGTGTTCGCAGACCTGAAGTAGTTGCTTCTTTGCTTCTTAGTCTCGAACTCCATGGCTGACCCTCCTAAAATTGGCATGATAGTCCCGAAAGACGGCAATGCTTTGGAGTTCTGAGGTCCTAAACTTGATTGAGGTCTTGACGAGTTGTCCGGTGGTGGTGGCAAGATTTCCCGAATTGGTTGTGGTTCTTTGGATTGATTGGATTGCACGTGATCGGGGAAAAACTGCTGAGATGGTTGCCATGATGATTGTGGTTGTGAAAACTGCTGAATTGGGACTGGACTTGGTTGAGAGTTCATGAATTGCGGCTGCCAGAAGTTCGGGCGAAACTGACTTGGCATTGAGGATGCGATGCTCATTAACGCTTTTTCCTGCTGGATTCTTGCCATGTTTTTCTTGGTTTCTGGGCACCCTTCGGTGCTATGTCCTCTTCTGTGATACTGAAAATAGAAGTATGGGTGTTTTGGGTTGTGATTCGTGAGTCTCAGGGGTCTTCTTCCTCTTCCCCTTCCTCTGGGTGCGAACCCTCCTCTAGTCTTTGGGTCCGTTGTTTTGGTCGGGCCGTGGATTTTTCACATTGTTGACATTTCGTGGATGCGGGATTGTGCTCTCCGAGGTCATTTCTCTCCGTTGCCCCGCCCGGCTTCGTTTTGTTCGGCCTACTCTTTTGCGATGATCATCATCAGACAGGATGTATTCTTCCAGTTCATGAAAAAGTTCCTCAACCGTCTTGGGTTTCTTTCTAATCAGATGCGAAGCTGTTGGTCCTGGAGTCAGACCTTTGATTAGCGCGTTGATCGTTGTTCTTTCGTCTGCTTCTGAGATCTGGGATCTCTGTTGCATGAATCTTCTCACAAAGTTCTCGCAATGGCTCTCTGTCTTTCGCTTGCAATTGTAAAAATCGATGCTTCGGCTATTGTGTCATGGAACATCTGAAATGCTTGCATGAATTTTGTCTTGAGATCTACCCAGCTACAGACTGAGTGTGGCGGCAGCAAAGAGTACCAATTCGATCGGTCCTTCGCAAGCAATGATGAAGGATTTGGCCAGTGCAACATCATCTCCTCCTGCTGAATTCACGGTACCGATTCGTACCTAATAAGGAACGCGCCGGAGTTTCCGAAGCCGTTATATTTCGGGAGAGAAACCGGCTTGAACTTCGGTGGCCATGGTGCAGTTTGCAGCCCTATGGACAATGGTGATTCGAGAATCTACGAAGTGTGAGATTCGTTTCCCGCGAAGAAGTTTTCTTTCGGAGGTCTTCTTGTTGGTCCGAGTTCGATGTGGCGATTCTTGCCACGGGGAACTCGTTTTCTTATTCTTTCATTTCATCTATTTCTCTCCGTATTGTTTCGATTTGTTCTCTTGCTCGGTTCGGTTGTCCTAACTTTTCGAGAGATTTTTCTTTTTGCTTGCAATCGACTTGCGAATTTTTCCTTGTCTTTCCGCAACCGCCGTATCTTCGTTGAACTCTTTCGAGTTCCCCGTCTATGGTGTCATCATCATCAACAACGTTCTCATGCGTTCTTTGTTCGGCAAAGAGTTGATCTTGAGTGTGTCTTTGTCTTCTCACCTCTTGCTTTCATCGAGCTTCGAGCTTTGCCCTCCGTTTTTGATCCGTGATGTTTGAAGGTTTGGGAACAAAAGAGATTCCGTTTCCTTCAAGAGGATGGTGATCTTGCCGAGCCGTCTCGGGGAGTGTTCTTCTTGGACTTCTTCTCGTAGTGGCATCGTGAGTTGTTTTTTGGCCTGAAACACGGTGGGTGCCAATGTTGGGGGGTATCCAAAAATCCGGATAAGATCCTCGAACACGTGAGAGAGAGAACGATAAACTCGTTGAAGCACAACGATGATGCAAAAGGGGACTAAGAATCTCCCACGGATCACTCACACTTCCAAAGTTGTCAATCAATTTACACGTGCCCTCGTGCCCCCCTTTTATAGGGAGACGAAGGGACTTTTACATTCCGAAAACACCCTTGCGCTCAAAGAATATTCCTAATGTGAACACATACGTGAATGCCTTTTTCATCTCATACATTTACAAGTCCGCCACTAGTTCACACCCCAACCCGGACTTTTTGAGACGACAACTTTGACTTTTCTTCTTTCTAGTTCGTGACTTCCCCCGTTCGTGACCTCCGAACCGGACTTCGAGAGATTCCCGAATTTCCTGTCTCCCGAAGTTCGTGTCTTCGCGAGTTCGAGATTCCGGACCGCCGCGTGTTCGCGACTCCGAGGCTCGCGGGTTCAAGATTCCGGATCATCGCGAGTTCGCGACTTCGGGACTTCGCGGGCTCAAGATTCTAGATTATCGCGAGTTCGCGACTTTGGGACTTCACGGGATCGAGATTCCGGAAAATCGCAAATGCTTTTCCCCCGAAAAACATATCTCACGAACTTCGTTAAACTCGACGTTACGAGGGTGACGAGGCTTTCCGAATTCCCCAACGGTCCCTATATGCTCGAGACTTATGGTTTTATCTCGGATTCCATCCTTCACAACATAAAACTTTACCTCAACGGGTTTGGAAGCATTACTCGACTTGTTGTTGTGAGCATAGTATACTTCGCTGGTCGATTGTCGCAAAGACATCTTTAGTGGTTTATTAATACAATCTACCACTCTCAAGTCAGGTACAAATTTCTTTAACCATATCACCTGTCTAGTAATATCATGACATGCTATAAACTCTGTGTGCGTCGTGGATGATGCAACTAACTTTTGTTTGGAGCTTCTCCACGAAATAGCTCCCCTTGCGAGAGTGAATATATAGCCAGACGTGGATTTTCTTTCATCTCTATCTCCCGCATAGTCTGCATCTGAATACCCTTTTATCTTTAAGCAGCCAGAGCTTCTGTATGTTAGCATGTAATGCTTTGTGCCTTGCACATAACGCATTGCTTTATTTGCCATCTTCCAGTGCTCTATGCCTGGATTGTCTTGATATCTACCGAATACTCCGGTGATAAACGCTAAGTCAGGGCGAGTGCACACTTGTGCATACTGCAAGCTTCCAACAACTGAAGCATATGGTACCGCATTCATTTGATCGAGCTCATATTGATTCTTGGGACATTGGAATTCTCCAAAACTATCGCCCTTTACGACGTGTTTGGGAGAGCTCCACGCAGCTCCGGATCCAAAAAACGGCTCCACTCCAAATTTTCTCCGCCAAACACACACAACTCCCGCGGCTCCATCGTGGATCCGCTCTAGAAAAAAAGGTGGAGGCCGACCCCCAACTCCATGGTTTTCATGGAGTGCCTCAAGAGGTACTCCACCAAATCCAAGTTTCCTGGAGTTGGGCGGAATTACCCACCACTGCCACTGGTTACACAAAAAAAACGGTTCGTTCTAATTTCCTCGCAACTCTCCTCCTGGACGCCGCCCGCACCTCCCTGCGCCGCCCTCCCCGAGCTCCCCCTGCCGCTCCGGCCACCATGCCGCCATGGTCGCCGCCCCCCCGCACCTCCCCGCGCCACCCGCATCCCCCTTCTCTCCCGGAGCTCGCCTCCCCGCATCACGGAGCCCTCGGCCGGAGCTCGCCCGTCCGCCCGTCCCTCGCGCCGCCCCTCACCGGAGCTCGCCCTGTTCGCCCCCGTCCGTCGAGGTCGTTCCCGTCGGGGCGATGGCGTCCGCGGGCACCACTCCCGCCCGTCCCGACTCGGCCGCGCCCGCCCGTCCCGGCCGGCGGCCGCCCGCCCGTCCCCGGCCCGGCCGCGCCCGCCCTTCTCTCCCCACACCGGCTCGGCCATGCCCGCCCGACGAGGTCGCGGAGCGCCTTGCTTGCCCCCGGTCGTGCCCCTGCGTGCCCTGCTAGGCCTCGCTTGCCCGCGCCCCGCTCGCCCACGAGTCGTCGAGGCGGACCCGCCCCCGCGCCCCCTCGCGGCCGGCGGTGGGGATGCCGTGCGCCCCCGGGTCCGATAGCGACGATGTGTTCCCGGGAAGAAGATTAGTTTTTTTCATTTCTATTGTCCTGACTGGTGGGCCATAGATGTCATAGAGATAATGTGAAATCTGGAGCTGTACCAAACATTTTGCAAAATCCCAACTCCACGGTGGAGCCGCTCCACGGTGAAATTTCGTGGATCTGCAACTCTGGAGCTATTTTTTCAGAGTCGGAGCTCTCCCAAACACGCCCTTACTATAGGAGCAGGTGTTGCTTTACTTGTGTGCATATTGTACTTCTTTAGAATCTTTTCCAAATATGCCTTTTGTGATAATCCTAAAACCCCATTCTTTCTATCTCGATGAATTTCTATGCCCAAAACATAAGAGGCTTCACCAAGATCTTTCATATCGAAATTTGAGGACAAAAACTTCTTTGTTTCTCGTAGTAGACTGACACCATTGCTAGCAAGCAAAATATCATCTACATACAAGATTAGAAAAACATATTTCCCATTTTTTAACTTTGCATAAACGCAGTTGTCCTCTATATTCGGTTCAAACCCAAATCTTTTAATTGTATCATCAAACTTTAGATTCCACTGTCCAGATGCTTGCTTTAATCAATAAATGGATTTCTTTAGGCGGCATCCCATGTGTTCCTTTCCGTTTACAACAAAACCTTTCGGTTGTTTCATGTAAACGTTTTCTTCCAAATCACCATTTAGAAATGCTGTCTTTACATCCATCTAATGTAACTCTAAATCAAAATGTGCCACTAATGCCATAATTATTCTGAAGGAATCTTTACATGAGACTGGAGAAAATGTCTCATTGTAATCTACTCCTTCTATCTGTGTATAGCCTTTTGCCACGAGTCGTGCCTTATACTTTTCTATATTCCCTCTAGAGTCACGTTTAATCTTGTAGACCCGACCCTCATTGTTTTGGCTCCTTTAGGAATTTCCACCAAGTCCCATACATCGTTGGAACTCATCGATTTCATCTTATCCTCCATGGCCTCCAACCATTTCGATGAGTGAGCACTTCCCATGGCCTCTTCATATGAAGCGGGATCACCCTCCATATGAGCTATTTCTGTATTATAAAGTTTATAATCATCAGGAATAGTTGATCTTTTAACTCTTTGAGACCTACGAGGGGCCTCTTCTGTCGGCACATCCTGTGCCTCAACTTCTGTTGGCACATCATCGACAGGTGGCTACTGCATCTCATCCTCATGTGCAACAATGGATTCAATCGGATCCTGAAGGACACGTTCCGGATCCGATGAGGACATGACACCCATGCATACGACCATGATTGGTGCATGGAATGGAGTAGAAGAAGTCCAACAAGGGTTTCCAAGTCAACAAGGAGGTCCAAGGTTGATCCGGTTCGAGTCCCCGAGGTGGAGGCCAAAAGCAATTCAAGTTTGAGTCCAGTTCGGAGTCCAGGAGCAGTGCGCAATAAAACGGACGCCCAGGTCGCATACGGAGTCGGTTTTGGACGTTCTATATATGGTTGGAAGCAGAATTTCATAAGCTTCCAATGGCACCAGTCTTGTGCCAAAATTCGTTCCGAGTCAACGGGAATCATCGAAACAAGTTGACATCCAGAATCTGCCAAAGTGCTGCGCTTACAGTTTGGTTGGGCCTTAGGCCCAAGTTGGGGGCGCCCCACCCCTGGTCGCCCCCAACCCTAGGACGCCCCGTCTCTTATATTTTCAGTAGCCGCCGCCTTAGAAACTTGAGTTTGATTTATTTGTTAGCTTTAGCTACAACCGAACAGCCGCCATCGTGCTGTCGTCGTGTAATTCAGACTCCACTTTCGAGTGATATTAAGATTGCTCGCCTCAAATTCTTGTTCGTTCTTCGATTGCGTACATGAATTGATCTTCGTGATCAGGCTGATCTTGCGCCGGCAAGGTCGGTAACCATCGGGAGTTGGTTCGGCGATTGCATTGGCGCTTCGAGTCTCGCTCGTCGTAGTCGGATCGTGAGGGTCAACAACCACCAAATCGGATTTATCTCCACTCACCGAAAGATCGGGCACTCCCCTCTATCAAGTGGTATCGAGCTTTCCGGGTTGATCGGTGAGTTTTTATCGTGTGTTATCCTTTAGTTTGAGCGTTGTTCATCATCCTATCGTCCACCGAGAAAAGCCAAAAAAAATCAGATTAGAACCTTGTCCCCGCAACCGTTTAGCCCTGGACCTTCATTCGATAAGTGTTGGGGTTGAATTGGTGTCTTCGACCCCGTTTTCATCGCGGCTGATCCGGTTTTTTTTCTCCAACCCTTGGAACACTAGCCGCCGCCTTTCGGTTTCTCCCCGCCGCCACCGTTCGCCGGTCGAAAAAAACAAAGAAAACGATCGCCGCTTCACGCGAGTCGCGACCGGCACCGACACCGACTCGGCTACGATTCCCGCGATCGCCGCCCGCGTCCCGTTCGGTACGACCTTGACCGGCCCGGACAAAAGGCCGCTCCGGCCCACGCCTCGTCGCGCCAAAAGCCGCCGCGCCCGCAATATTTTTTTTTCTTCTCGTGGTTTGCCCCCGGTTTGCGCCCCCCCCCCCCCCCCCGTGTGTGAAAAAAACAAAAAAATATATATATATATATATATATATATATATATATATATATATATATATATATATATATATATATATATATATATATATATATATATATATATATATAACGGGGCAAGAGGGTCGATCGGTTCGGCAACACACCGTAAGAAATCGTCTCGGCTCGCGGCGTGCCTTCCCTCCTTTGCACTCCCTCTCGTTTTTCTCGTTTTCTCTTCGCACTTGTGATCGGCGGTGTTTGTGACGGGTTTGGCACTCTTATTCAACTCTGCATTATTGTTTGTTTGTGCTAATCCTTCATCTGAGTGCAGCCTACCCAGAACTCCACAAAATTCTACTACGAGCTGACTTTGTTCCCGATAAGTCGTTGCACCTTGCTTTCGACAAGTTCCACCGGTCGGTTGCAGGTCGCCCCGTGTGCGTGGTAAGAACGGATAAGAATTTGATGATAGCACTAGTTTGAGTGCCTTTGTGAGCAAATACACCCCTATTTTGTTGTCGATTTTGTTTTTGTGTTTGCGCTAACAATGGCGAGGCAACGACAAGAGGGATGACCAGCCACAGGCCAATAAGACCAAGCTTGACACCATTGTGTCATACCTTGATGCAATGAAAAGATTGATCACGAGTTTACAGAAGGAGATGGATGCTGGAGACTTCAGTGGACGCGCTCGTCGTGCGTGCATCCATGGTGGTAATGATTCTTTTGCTAAGATTCCATTTACAATTCCACCTTACAATGGCAAATATGATCCAGTCGCATATCTTGATTGGGAGTTAGCGGTCAATCGAAATTTTCATGTCATGATCTTCCCGCTAGTTCTCAAGTTACAACTGCTATTAGTGCTTTTACCGATCTTGCCTTACATTGGTGGCGTTATGAACGAAAAAAATCCCATTAGCACTCCCACCACTTGGGCTGAATTAAAAGTCGCTATGCGACGTAGATTTGTGCCTTCATATTATGCTCGCAACGCTTTACGTGATGTGCGGGGACATCGCTCGAAGCAATATTCTAACTCTTTTTGCAGCGAAAGCTCGACATCCGGCTCGGCGCCCGCTCTCCCGGCGCCATCTACTCCCACCACTACAGTGCTCGAGAGCCCAACGCCATTCACGCCCACCACTACACCGCTCGAGAGGACGACCGAACCTCTTTGGAGCATCCTTGGATCCATCACTTCACAATGCACCTAATACTCCTACCGAGAACATAGGTAATGTCCATGGTGCTACACTCACGGAAGGTGAGAATTGTGTTAATATGCTGAATTTTTCCACAAATCATACTTTAGTAAAGCAATTTTACGTGGAACCATCTCTTGATGAATCTTTGTCACATGCTGATTTGCTTGATGTTCCTTGTGATAAAGATGATTTGGTTGCTAATGCTTCAGTTTTACATGCTTTGGAATCACATACTATTGCTGAAACTAAACATGTTATGCATATTGTTAGTCCTAATGATGAGAAGAAATTATTGTCTTCCTTACATACTTTGGGTTACATTGAATTTGATGTTTTGTGTAATCTAGATTGTTTGAAAGAGCAACTTTCTAAATATGCTGATTTGCCATGTTTCTCTAAACACACATATCATGCTATTGGCAAATATAACAACAAAGGGGCATATTTGATACATCGAGTGTACATTTGTAAAAATTTGAATTATCCTTTTGTTGTGCTCAATTTTGATCCACTAGAGGGCAGCCACACTACACATATTCATTCACCTTTCTCTAGTTCAGTTTTGGTGAAACAAGTTTACTTCCAAGAAGGGGAGCATTGTTGGTTGCTACCTATGCCTACTTTGTCTTTTGTTGGTACTAATCTTTTGCAGGGTAGTGTTGCCAACTATTATGTGTCATCCGATCAAGATGCTTACATGCTCGCTAAATTTTATATGCAAGATGACATATTCACCAATTGGAGACATGGTGACATTCCTCCTCACAATAATTTTGATTTCTTTGGTTTTCGAAACCCCGTTCGCTCTTGTGTTGTGCGGGATCGGTTTCAAGTACAATCGACGCCGAGGACGGCTTTTCATCAAGAAGCCTCGATACCACTTGATAGAGGGGGGAGTGCCCGATCTTTCGGTGAGTGGAGATAAATCCGATTTGGTGGTTGTTGACCCTCACGATCCGACTACGACGAGCGAGACTCGAAGCGCCAATGCAATCGCTGAACCAACTCCCGATGGTTACCGACCTTGCCGGCGCAAGATCAGCCTAATCACTAAGATCAATTCCTGTGCGCAATCGGAGAACGAACAAGAATCCGAGGCGAGCAATCTTAATATCACTCGAAGTTGGAGTCTGAATTACACGACGGCGGCACGATGGCGGCTGTTCGGTTGTAGCTAAGGCTAACAAATAAATCAAACTCAAGTTTCTAAGGCGGCGGCTAGCGAAAATATGAGAGACGGGGCGTCCTAGGGTTGGGGGCGACCGGGGGTGGGGCGCCCCCAACTTGTGCCTAAGGCCCAACCAAACCGTCGGCGCAGCACTTTGGCGGTCCCGGACGTCAACTTGTTTCGACGATTCCCGTTGACTCGGAACGGATTTTGGCACAAGACCGGTGCCATTAGAAGCTTTATGAAATTCTTCTACCAACAATATATAGAACGTCCAAAACCGACTCCGTAGCGACACCGGGCGTCCGTTTTATTGCGCACTCGCTCCCGGACTCCGAACCGGACTCGAACTTGAATTGCTTTTGGCCTCGACCTCGGGGACTCGAACCGGATCAACCTTGGACCTCCTTCTTGACTTGGAAACCTTTGTTGGACTTCTTCTACTCCATTCCATGCACCAATCATGGTCGTATGCATGGGTGTCATGTCCTCATCAAGATCTTCACTCATTGTTGCCACAGACAAAGTTGCAACAGGTGCTTGCACCACAACCTCAGGGGTTGTCGGTGCAGGTACAACATGTAGTGAGAAATATGGCTCCTGAATCATCGGATTGGGTGCACACACCCTCTTCTCCTCAAGATCAATTTTCTGAACTACTGTGCTCCCCCTGATCATTTCATCTTCTAGGAAGACAACATGTCTTGTTTCTACAAACTTTGTATATCTGTCTGGACAGTAGAAACGAAACCCTTTTGACTTTTCAGGATACCCAATGAAGAAACAACTAACTGTTTTGGAATCTAACTTTGCAATGTTTGGGTTAAACACTTTGGCCTCAGCCGGACTCCCCCACACACGCAAATGGCGTAGAGAGGGCACTCTTCCTGTCCACAGCTCGTACGGCGTTTTCGGCACCGACTTGCTTGGTACTCTATTAAGAATGTGAATAGTGGTTTTTAACGCCTCCATCCACAAACTTAATGGCAAGGTGGAGTAACTCATCATGCTGCGCACCATATCCATCAGTGTACGGTTACGCCTTTCAGCTACTCCATTTTGCTGAGGCTCGCCGGCATTGAATCTTTGGGCTACTATGCCATTTTCCTGTAGTAACTTTGCAAAAGGTCCAGGAACTTGGCCAAATGGGGTGTGACGACCGTAGTACTCCCCCCACAGTCTGATCTTACTATTTTAATTCTTTTATCAAGTTGATTTTCAACTTCAGCTTTGAATATCTTCCAATGCTTCCGATCTTTCTTTAATTGAATAATTATAGCCATAACGGGAGTAATCATCTGCGAATTTTATGGACGAGTCATAGCCATCCATACTTTTCATAGGAAACGGTCCACAAATATCAGTGTGAATTATCTCTAGAGTTCTTGTGCTTCGCTTTGCACCTTTTTTAATTTGCTTTACATACTTTCCTTTAACGCAATCTACACATTGCTCTAAGTCAGAGAACTATAATGGAGGAAGAATTTCATTTTTAACGAGGCTCTCTATTCTCCCCCTCGAAATATGGCCTAAATGATAGTGGCGGAGTTCTCTTTGTTTTCTTTTGTATATTCTCCAACTTGGAATCATTTGCAACATGAACATTCACATCACACACGGAATTAACTTTTTCACGTAAGGATAACAAATAAAGCTCATCATGAAGGTAAGCAGTACCAACATAAGCATTATTACACCAAATGGCACACTGGCCATGTCCAAAATGACATTCAAAACCATCTTTGTCCAAACGTGAAATACTAATCAAGTTTCTGTTTAATGAAGGAACATAAATCTCTAAGCAAAAGTATAAAACCATCAACTAGCTCCAAAGAGACATCGCCAACAGCTTCAACTTCGACTTGGACACCATTTGCAACTTTAATGCAACTTTCTCTTCTTTCCATGGTCCGGGTCGAACTGAATCCCTGTAAAGAATTTGCAACATGAACCGTTGCACTTGAGTCAATCCACCAAGTAGATTTTGAAAATTGTGTATACAAGGATTCATTTACAAAAGAAACTATATTATTACCTTTAGAAGCCATGACTGACTTCAACCATTCAGGACATTCTTTCTTGTAATGCCCCTTTTTCTTGCAGTAGAGACACCGGTCCTTGTCCATTGGAAGAACACTCTTCTGATGCTGATGCGGCATGTTACCTTTACCATGTGGCTTTGAAGAAGAAGAACCTGGATGGAAATTCTTTTTCTTTGCAAAGTTCAAAGAACCACCATTCTGAGACCTTATCCTTTCCTCTTCCTGAACAAGCATGGCTATAGTCTTTTCCAGATCCCACGGCTCTGGATGTATGTTGTAGTTGGTAACAAAGGTGTCAAACTCCTTTGGCGGGGAAGCCATAACCAAGTGAACAAGGAGCTTAGGCCTAATCTCAAGTTCCTCATCCAATGGCTTTAGCTTAGATGCCTGGTTGCTCATCTTAAGGATGTGCTCTCTCACACCTTTTCCATTACCAGTATACTTTTCATTCACCAACTTTCTTAGCATCATGGTGGCATATGTCTTTGAAGAGCCAGTAAACTGACTCTTTATCCTATCGAGTAACTCTATAGCAGAGGTACAACCTTCAATCGAGCTCAAGAGTGAGGGCTCAATTGTGTTCTCTACGAAAGCCATGCACTTTTTGTTTGTCGTGGTCCACTTCTTGTTAGCAATGGACCATGACAACTCTAGTGAGCATAATCCCTCTCTTTCTTTGCACATGCCTCATCATTATCTTTTTCATCTCTCACCGGCTTCTGTGGCTGCACCGGTTGTGGCTCCTTCAGCACCCAGTCAAGCTCAGCACATACAAAAGCCAGATCCACCTTCCTGATCCATTCCTTGTGATTTTCAGCATTGAGGATCGGGACTTTGTTGATGGAACTCATCAAGTTGTACCCTCCTGAAAACCACAATAAGTGAGATCCATAACAACAATTGCATGCATTAATCTAACGTTGGTCAAAATTAAAACATACAACTGTTTATGCAATTAAATTTATATCACCGTTGGGCAGAAAATAGAAATAAATGCACAAAAACATCCATTTAATCATGATAGTGTTATTAACAACGTTAGTCAGTAAATAACATCACCATAATTACCAGAAAAAAATACTTTAACATGCTCTTTAAATTTAATTTTCCCGTTGGTTCCAATTAAATTTAAAAAACAAGCATCACTTTAAACAATTCGCAGCGGAAAAACATGAATAAAATTCATGAAAAACTTTTGTTCAGAAGTAATATTACTGTTAAAATTTACTTTTCTCTCTAAATAAATTATCTCGTTGGTTCAAATTTGAATAGATATCAAAACCATACAATAAACAACAAAATTGCTTCTAAAAAACATTAAAACAATTCAAAAAGGTCACTGTTCATGGCGGACCAACGTGAAAACCGGCCCACGGCCGTCTCCACGCGCCCGCCTGGGCCCTCGACCCAGCAACCGACAGGCAGGCAGCCTAAACGGCGCGCGCGTCACCCGCCTGGGCCGAATCTGGCCCAGCTTGCCCGCCAGCCGATCGCGACCGTCCATCGCTTCTGGTGACTATCCGACGGTCATCCACAGGTTTCACTGGAATAAAAGGCCTGCTCGGCGCCCGGCTCCCCCTCAAACCCTAGACATTTCTTTTCTCCTCCTCTGTCTCGCAGCGCACCGACGGCGGCGGGGTGGCGTAGCCCGTGGCCGGCAGCTCGCCGGCGACGGCGAGGAGCGCCGCCCGCCCGAGGTCACCGGCGTCCCATGCTCATCTATTCTTTTCCCTTTTCCCTTCCTCCTGCTCCACTACACCCGCACACTCAAGCTCAGATGCATCTGTGGCGTTCGGAGGAAGAAGATGGTGCCGATGTGAGCCCTCTCGCCGATGCGCGCGCTCGTCCGAGGATGAGCGCGTCGTCGTCGAGCGGCCTCGCGGCCGCGCCGTTGCCCGAGCGCGCGACGCGACAGAGCGCCGCCGCGGCTCGCCTCGGCCTCTCTCCCGCGGTGCTCGCCCAAGGCGGCGCCGGCGGCGGTGGTGACGGTGAGGTAGGGGGCCCACTGGTAGGTCCCCTTCCCGGTGCACTTTTTAGATCTAGGGTTAGGGCTAGGGTTTCGGCTTTGATTTGCTTTTTGGATTCGAGATCGATTTTCTTCTCCTTTTCATCTACCCGAGACTAGATCTACGACCTAGCGTGGCTCTGGTACCATTGATAAAACGCATGGATCATCTAGGTGCAGATCTAGTCGGGTAGATCAACTGTGTAACTGTGTATGTGTTGATTTGTGATGCATGTATGTGCTGGAACGACTGAGAAATGGGAGAGGAGTGAGTTACCATCTCCGACAGGGGCGCTGCCGGATCCGCTAGCCATGTAGGAGATATGCGCTTAGGCAGCGACACGAAGTGCACATTTGCGCTAGGGCAGCGACGGTCGACGCAGCGGCGACAACGGCGGCGGAGTTTCCCGTCACTGCTTGGCTCCTTGTAGATCGGACTAGGGAATGTAGGTGGGGTGTGTGGCTGGAGGCGAACCTCGTGACGTGAGCCTGCGGCCCCCACCCTCTTTATACAGCGCAGTGTGATAGGGGCCCGCCAACCATTTAGGGTTGGGCGCTCCCGATCAGGACGCGAGATTAAGGATCCAGTGGGCCGTTGGACCCACGGACGAGGAGATGGAACTAACACTTCTATCGGTGTTTTGACATGATCGTGCATTTAATAGAATATTCAGTACCTAGACAGAATCATTTTGATTTACAATTTCATACTGTCCATTTGGCATCGCAGAAACATTGTTCTCAATTAACCATAGAAAATCCAAATGATGAGTTAGCGACTAAATGGGATGCAACATGATAACCTGAAGTCTACCTTAGTTGTAGTATCAGTGCAGGTGTGACTGAAAATCGAACTTTGACAGAATCCAAACTACCCTACAAGTAACTCTGTCCTCTTGTGGCTACTTCTGATAAGGTATCCTTTGTGACTTCGTGGATGCTTCCTCAGATCAAAAGGCAGAAGCATGACTTTCGAACACATTCTCACAAGAGCAACAAACAAGAAGCTAGGACGAATAAAATCATGTGCTCGAGTGAAAAGATTTGGAGCTGATTCAGCCTTCTCTCAACAAACCTGTTGTTCTGAAGAGCTTTGGTGCCATCCTTTAAAGGTAGCTGTTCAGACAGTACAGTCTCCTGTATGCACTGCACGTTCTTTGGTAAACAAAACAAAGCACTTCAGTGCATGCATGAACCAAGGCTCCATGTGCTAGTAAAAAAAGTTTCGCTTGATCACTTTGAACCCAAAAATGCAATAAGCCTTGGGAACTGGAAAAAGAACAGAATGCAAGGTCCTGAAACTGAAAGTCGGTCAAAGTTTAGTACTGGTTGGTTATGCTGTAATTAAAAAATGAAAATGGCAGGCAAGTAAAAAATTGTTATTAACCAAGAAACGGCTAATCATGGTGCTGCAAAGTGTGGTGTGAAACTTTTTTAAAAAACTTCTACTGCTATGTTCATATGCCTTGCTTACACTGCTAGGATTCTTCCATGTAACCATGTTATCTCTTGCTTATCCGCCATTGTATTTAGTGGATTATTGTATAGCTCCAAGATAGAGCTTACCATAACAAGAGTCATGGCCCCCTTTGAATTACATTAAGCTCCGCCAGTATACAAGAACCCACTCTCTCAAGGATAATTTTTTAATATTAACCTTTTTTAATAATTATTTCTATAAATAACCCCCGGCGAACTTTTTTTTTGCACCCGGTGACCCCTTTGGCCGCGCCGGCGGCGTGGCGCGGCCGGCCGCCGCCGCGCCACATGCGGCGGCGCGGCAGCCCCCCGCAACGCCGGCCGGCCGCGGCACGCGCGCCGGGCGTGGGCCCGGCCCCTGCCGCGCCACATGCACGGCGCGGCGGGGGCGCCGCGCCACCCCGCCCGGCGCGGCGGCGCCGGGTCAATAGGGCCCGCGCGACCCCCCCTTCTTCCTCCTCCTCTCCCTTCCTCCTCCTCTCCCGAGCCGACCGCCGCGCCCGGTGCCGCCGCCGGCCGCCGCCCCCCATTCCGGCCCCAAATCGGTGGATTTGGGGTGAGAAAAGTGGGGGAATTTGTTCCCCCTCGTCGTTGTGAAGGTATTGACCTACTTCTCTCCCTCTTTTACCGTTGCATTGTGTAGATCGGAGTAGATGTTTGTGACCTAGGGTTAGGTATAGAAATTTGAAATTTAGACGAAATGCAATTAGTTTTAATGGAAATGATGATTAGTTCATACGCAGTAGTTTCTCTGCCCGTGTTATTGACGTGTAGAACTTGTTGCATGAATCGATTTAATGATATTATTGATGTCAAATGTTTAGGGTAGTTGATAATGGGTGTAGCTATTATATGGATGCACGTTTATTAGGGGTAATACCTAACAATTTTGTTGAATACCTAACAATTTTATTAGGGGTAATCGCACGTGTATATATATAACTAATCGAGATGGATATAATTTTTGTTGAACACAATTCTAATTTTTCATGTATATTTTTAATAAATATCTATTTTAGCACTATATAGTTATTAAACAAGTTATAAATTTTGTAGATGGACTGTTTAGTTCGCATGTTTCATGGTGGCGTAGTTAAAGAAAATGGAGAGTTTGAGAATATGACAGAGTTGGTAGAAACATTTGATGGTCCGCCAAGCTTTAAGGATGTAGTTGATTGTGCAATGGTCAACTATGGAGTTGTAATGCATGAGTTGTCATTTAGAGGTCGTTTTGATTGTGGGAAGGCTAGAGCTCATTATGTGTTGATGAGCTTGTCAAGTGAAGAAAATTGGAATCGGTATAAGAAGGTAGTTGGTCAAGCTAATGTGTCATGTCTGGAGGTTGTGGTAGATATTACTCGTGGGCCTAGTGGTAATGTTTACATGAATGAGGAAGTGCCGTTTGAGGCTCTAAAAGGTACACAAGAGTCTACAATTTTGGAGGACTTTGGTTGTAGGGAACCTAGTCGGGATGTTGGGATGGTGAATGATGATTTTCCCAATGATTGTTTTGAGCGGGAGGAAGAAAACATGGACGATGATGATATATCGACGGCTCCGAAGAAGGTGATTCGAAGATGAGTCCGATGAGGAGCATGCGGAAGAGCAAAATGATGCCAATGCACATGCGGTGAAGCACTCCTTGGTTTAAGTGAGGTTAACTTGGATGGTGTTCAACATGATTATGTTGCGGGACCCTCGGTGAACCATACAACCTTTCAAAGGGAAGTGCACATAAGTAGGCCGCCAGGTGAACATTAGAAATGGTGAAAGTGAAGAACACGTGCCTAGGTTCCGGACAACACTAGAATTGGTGACAAGATCTTGAACACTACACCCAAGCTCAGCACCAATTTGGAATCCCTTCGTTCGCAATGACAGAGACTTGAGTAGGATCGATAGAGCCATTTGTGATTCTACTAGGTTGTTCACGAAGGAATAATTTTTACCACCGAGCCCGAGATACATGAGAAAATGATGTTTGACTCCCGGATGAACTTAAGTTTTTCTTGGCCGACTATGCGGTGAAGCATTATAGGCCTTTCACCGTGGTCCATTCGGACAGAATCTTAGGTATGAAGTAATGTGCAAACAAGGGTGCATGTGGCGTGTATGGGCACGACCGCAAAGAGGGACAGGGAAATGGAAGATTACAAAGGTTGTGGGACCTCACACATGTCGGTCGAGTCGGGTGAAGGGGAGTTCACGCACAATTGATCGCAAGTTACATTGGAAGGTGTATCTTAGGCGTTGTTCGTGAGAATAGTGAGGTGACGGCGGCAGCTTGATAGAGCGGATATTGATGTTTGCTTCGGATATCGTGTGAAGTATTCTAAGGCATGGCGGGCTAAACAACATGCAATTGCCTTGCTATGGGGCGATTGGAAAGAGTCATATGCAAAAATTCCAAGGGTCTTGAGAGCCATGAACCACTTCAATCCCGGGGTTAAATGGTTCCCTTACATGACCGGTTCTCGTGTTCTCGATGGTTGTGTTTTGAAGCCCGTCCTTCTACGTGTTTTTTGGTGCTTTCCACAATGTAAAGTGGCTTTCCAACACCGTCGTCCGGTGATACTTGTAGACGGAACCTTCTTGACCGGTAAGTACGAGGTACACTCATGATGGCGATTCTTGTAGATCCCGAATGGGAAGCAACTTGTGCCTTTAGGTTATGCCTTGGCGGAGAGTGAGAATGACGACGGTTGGTCATGGTTCATCGCATTAACGTACTTGGTCCAACGCGACAGTATGTATGATCTCGGATCGGCACCATGGTCTCATCAAATGTGAGAGCGACCACCTAGATGGGTATCCACCACTTGTTCATCGGTGGTGCATTAGGCACTTTGCCGCCAATTTGTGGCGTCGTCAAAAGAACAAGGAGGTAATAGGACGATTGAAGTTGCCGGCATCGGTACATACAGAGGACAAATTTAAGGAACTCGCACAAGGACTTAGTTAAGAACTTGAACGAGGAAGCTAAAGATTGGTTGGAGTATGAAATGGAGGATAAGGACAAATGGGCTCAAGCATATGATGCGGGGATATGCGTTGGGGTATCATGACAACAAACTATTCGAAAGTTACAACAACATATGTAGAGGAATAAGAAGTAGACCCGTCGCGGGGATCATTGAATACTCATTTGAAAAATGCAATGAATACTTTGTGAAAAGATGGCGGATTGCACGTGATTTGTTGGATAATGGGGGTAGAATTGGATCCTTTGCAGATGAGATAATGTATAAAGCTGCTTTAAGATCTGTGAACCAACATGCAGAAGCATATGGTCCAGACAGAATGATTTATTCTATTCGAGGTTCCTCTACTACTAATGTTGGAGGGGAGAGTCATGGCGGTCGACACTATAGGGTGGACCTCCGGGCCGGTACTTGCACCTGTAACAGTCCTCAATTGTTGCATCTTCCTTGTTCTCACTTGATGACAGCTTGCACTGCTAGAGGTCTAGACTATGAAAATGCCATGTACATGTCTCCTTTGTTCTTTAGAGAACACACCATTAAGATTTGGGAATCCAGCTTTGAGTCGTACCTTGATCCGTCACAATGGCCTCAATATGATGGCCCGAGTACGTGCCACCGCCGTCTTTGAAGAAATTGAAAAGGGTAGGAGGCAAAAGAAGCGTTTGAAAGGGGACATGGACGAGTGTCAAGGAAGGTTTGCCGCTGATTATGATATGGGTGATTTTGAAGCCGATGCGGACAAGAGGACGTATCTTTGCTCAAAATGTCACAAAGAAATTAAAAACCGCACGTGTCGGAAAAGAAAATCGAAGGGCAAGAAAAAAGCAACGGGGACAAATAGAAGGATGGGTGGTTCCAACTCGAGGGTAGGTGTCATGGTAGTACGTTAGTAGGTGAAAATTATGAAATTTTGTATGCAAGTTAAATAATTTTATATTTCTATATACTTACCTTCAATTTTTAATTATTGTTACTAACTACAAGTAAATTTTTTTCGAGATGGCGCACCCGGTGTACTCGCTCCTTGAGGCCGCATATGATGGCGGCCAACGTGCACACCTTCTCGGCCGACCTTCACGAGGTATTTACAAAAGCCTGAACTTAAGATCCAAATTTATTAGTTATTGTACCTCCTAGTTGTGTTTAATATGTGAGCTAAGCATATTTCTTGCATTTTGAGGACTAGACATTGCTAATGTTGTAATTATTGAATTTTATTGTTTTTCAGGACTTGAACCCGTTGAGGGTGCGAGAGCACTTTCCACTTCCTTGGGACGAGAGATACGCCCCGTACTTGGCTAGAGCGGGGTTCTTGGACATTGCTTTGGTCGTGGTTCGTGGGTTGCCCGTGATGGACGGGCCGTTGTTGTCGACCTTGGTGGATCGATGGCGTCCGGAGACCCACTCTTTCCACCTACCGTGCGGAGAGATGACAAGTGACCTTGCGGGATACCGCCATGATCCTTGGTCTTCCACTTGAGGGGCGGGCGGTGAGTGGGATCATTCGAGTGCTTTGGTTGGCGAGACATGGTTCGGTTGCACATTGGGGTGAGACCACCGGATGCCGATGAGGGGGATGCGTCGAAGAAGACCTCGGAGTGAACACGGTTTGGTTGAGGCAAGCACTTCACCGTTTGCCCCCGGGGAGCTCCTCGGAGCCGTTGTAGAGAGGCACGCACGTGTGTGGCTTTGGCACTTTGTTGCCACGTTCTCGCTACCGGATGCTTTGCGGGTAACACCGTTTCTTGGATGGTTCTGCCACTTTTGGGTCAGGATTGGGACAATATCCGTGGCTACAGTTGGGGTTCGGCAGTTTTGGCATGGTTGTATAGGCAGCTATGTGATGCTTGTAGGCGGAGTGGACGGGACGCCAACCTTGGTGGATGCGCTTACCTCCTGCAGATTTGGGTTTGGGAGCGTCTTCCAGAGGGCCGACCACACCGTGGGCTAGTTGAGGTACATACAAATCTTTTGTTATTTATTCATGCGTACTTATATTCATGAATTATTAATCTTTCAAATTTTGGTTATATTTTGCGGTGCTTGGAATCGGCAGGATTCTCGACCCACTTTTGCGTTTGTGTGGAAGACAAGCGACGGCGGTACGTGGTCCTCCGGGAAGGAGGTACAAGTTCTACACAAACGAGTTGGACCGTCTTACTCGAGCACGGTACAAGCCCATGTCCACTAGTTCGTGTTCAATTTGTAAATTTTGTGTCATCACATTTTCTCTAAACATGTTGTATGTTTGTAGGTTGAGTGGCTACCGTACAACCGCGACTTTCCTCAGGCACGTCCGGTTCTCACCCATGTGTTACGGAGACGAAGCTTCGTGGAGGTCGACGGTGCCACTCATCATCTACTATGTTGTCGAGTGGAATTTGCCAAACGGGGTGCTACGCCGTTTGGGAGGCTTCGGCCTTCGCCTCCGGAGCACACGTCCACCGTTCCGGCCTTGCACAAGTAAGAAACCAACTCGATGCATTTTTCATTATTCTCATATGGCATAAGTTGGTTTGTAAATAATGTGACAAGCAATTTTGGTATTTCAGGGTCAACAGGCAAAAAAGATACAAGGAGAATGATTGGACGGTGAAGCATGCTAGGTACTTGGACATTTGGAACAATCGGCAGAGGATGGATCCTCAAGATGGCCTTGCTTGGCGTTCTGGACCACATAGAGAGTACCTGAGGTGGTACCATACCTCTACAAGAACCAAGATCAAGCCAGCTTTGACGGACGAGCACATTGAAGATGCCCCCTCGACTCCGACGACGACATAGCGGATGAGTACGACACCGACACGTGTGGGCACACGGCCGCAGCGAGCACCTTTGCACGATTACTTGGTAAATTTATCCCAAGCCAATGTTGTTTGATCACTTCGGTTTCTAATAATTTGTATATATAATAAGATTTTTTTGTAGGGACAACAACTTGCAAGGCTTGCAAATGAGGCGGGAGTGGCTATGGAACATGCAAGTGCTTCCGAAGGTGGAGCCCTACACAACTTTGCAAAGGTAGTATTACTTTTCAAAAACTAAATGCTTAAGTTTATCCATATTTTGAATATGTCTTCATTTTGTACCAATTGCATGTTGCGAGAGGGTCGGAGGAGCTGCAGCGTATGGCAATGAAGTTGAACCGCATAGCGGCTCCGGATGTTGTCCACGGCGGCAATGTTCGGTGCCACTTCTTCGGGATCCCGCCGCACTCCAGTTCACCACGGGGCTAGAAGCTCGACAAGGACCCCATCTCGAAGCACCGCTCGCACCGCGTTGGCATCGGCGAGGTCGTGTTGTTGCTAGTGCCGCCGTGGTCGTGGTAAGGAAATCGCCACCCCCGAGCCCAGTGATGAGGACGATGGAGACTCCTCCTCCTCCTCACCGGCAGGTGGTAGTGAGCGTGGAGACCCCACGTACGTCTCGGAGATTCCGATGGACGTCGTTTGATGCCCCACCCGCAACTCAAACACAAGGAGAGTCGACGAGTCGGGTAATGAATCCAAAAATTTCCATCCAAGTCGGCATTTGAAATTACCTTGCTCTTCTATAGTGTTTTGTCCAATTTTTGCGGCCTCGCCCACCTCCCCGCGAAGAAAGCCCGCGCGCCGTCATCCATGTGGGCCCGCCGAAGTTGGGAGTGCCAACGTCTTGGACATAGAACCGGGGAAGGAACGCCGACCTAAACAAATTTTCAGCCCCGACGACCAAATCCGCCGCCGTCGTTGATCGTATGGACGATATGTGATGTTTGTGTGTGCGGACTATGTCGGAGGCATGTCTACGCCTTAGGATGTTGAACCGTGTGTGCCGGACTTTGTCGGAGCATGTGTTGGCCTTAGGATGTTGAACTTAAGCACTTTGTGTGATGTTTGTGTGCCGAACTATGTGTGAATGTACGCACTTTGTATGAAACTATGTTTCTGCATGGGAAGTGTCCCCATATTGGCTTCTCGGATGAGTGGATGAGTTCGTTGATTTCCTGCGGGTGCGTCGAGTTAAGAGGGCAGCAGAAACCGAGGAATCTTCTCGTTTCGGGGCGGCAACGAGCTTGCCGCGCCATGCGCGCCGGCGCGGCAACATGTGCCCGCCGCGCCATCCCCTAGGGCGCGACGGTCCCGGCAACTTGGGTGCCACCGATGGCCACCTCCACCCGGCGCCGCCGCGCCACAAGGCTTGGCGCGGCGGGCGCATGTTGCCGCGCCGACGGGCCCGGCGCGGCAAGACCGTGTTGCCGCGCTTAAGTTTTACAACATCCGTACGCACCCTCGGCCAAGGTTCAAGTTTGGGCGGCGTGGCGCGGCAACACGAGCCTCGTCGCGCCATGGGGGACGGCGCGGCAAAGCGCCCATGCCGCGCCATGTGGTGTGGCGCGGCAGAGCTCGTCCGCCGACGTCACCTATGCATCTACGCGTGCCGGGCTGCGCCGTGCCACACCGCATGGCGCGGCGGGGGCCGCTTTGCCGCGCGCGTCGCGCATGGCGCGGCGGGCTCGTGTTGCCGCGCCACCGACTAAACTTGAATTTTGGCCGAGGGAGCGTCGGGATTTCGTGGAAGGTAAGTGCGGCAACGCGGTCTTGCCGTGCCGGGCACCATGGCGCGGCAACGTTGCATCCGCCGCGCCAAGCATTGTGGCGCGGGCGGATTTAAACCACGAGGACTTCATTGCAACCGCAAATGCCCGTCTCTTCCATCCTAGTTGCCTAATCGAATGCGGGTTCCGAGAATCCAATCCCACACCGATTTAGAGAAATGGGGTCCACCACACCCACCTTCTCTATATAAAGGGGGTAGCCTCCACTCATCACTCACCTCCAATCCTCACGAGCAACCTCCACTCGTACATCACCTCCATTCCTCCGGCCGTTTGAGAGTGTTGGTTGTCCGAGATGGGCTCGGGGTGGGGGTTTATGGATGTGAGGAGGGCCATGGAAGCCATGGAGGGAGCATACCCAAATGATCCCAATAGATCCATATTCGGTTTGAACAAGAGGCCGAAAGGCGAGATCCCCCCGCAGTGCCATTGTGGCATGAATGCGGGATGCAAGGTCTCACGTGAAGATGAAACGTTTGGCGAGTGTGCGGTTTTAGTGTTGTCAAAACATCGATCAAGCTAAAAAGGAGCTTGCGGCATTGGCGATAAGTGATACCGTTAAGTACCATTATACCTACTTCGTGGTGTTCATTTCGACTTTGTATCTACGTGGCATATTTTGAAGGGAAGCAAAGAGATCCGTTGCTCCAAAGGTGACGAGGGCGTGCCACTTCGAGCAAAGGGATCGACGACTTCATTAGTGGTCCGGATGCCGCGTTTCCGGCGAGGGGAAAGAAAATCGATGGAGACCCCGACGATCGAAGCTCTTGTGAAAAAGGAACTTGAGGACTTCAAGAAGTGGAGCGATGACTTCATCGGTGGTGCATGATTGTTGTTATGTGTAACACGTGCCATTGCTTGTGTGATTTAAATTTCCTAAGACGTGCTAGGATTAGTATTGGCACATGTGCCATGCATGTCATTGGAAATTCGTGTGATTTAAATTACCTAAGGCGTGCTAGGATTAGTATTGGCACATGTGCCATGCATGCCACTGCAAACTTGTGTGACTTAAATTCCCTAAGGCATGGTAGGATTAGTTGTGGCACATGTGCCATGCATGCCACTGCAAACTTGTTATGTAAGAGAAATGTCTAATGAAATAGCAATGGCCACAGTGTTGACAAAACAATTTGTAGTTCTTTAGACTTTTCGAGCTTTTTGCGGTTGAAATGATGCCTCCGAAAAGGCTAGAGATTCCAAGGACCCTAGAGTTTCGGGGTGCATAAATTTTTTCGGGGTGTTGTCGAATCAAATGTTGTCTTGGACAACATGGCTCATCGAAAAGGCTAGGGATTCCAAGGACCCTAGGGTTTCGGGAGTGCATAGATTTTTTCAGGGTGTTGTGAAATCAATTGTTGTACAGGACAACATGGCTCACTGAAAAGGCTAGGGAATCCAAGTAGGCTCTTGTTTCATGACTGCAAAGGCTTTTTCAGAGTGTTGTCAATTCAAATTTTAAAGCACACGTACATCGACTGGTGTTCTAGGTTCAGGCACATAATTGCTTGGAGTGTTGAACACACAAGGATTCTTTTGTTTAGGATGGCTTCTAACATGAGGCTTTGATTCAGGACTCAGACCAACTTCTTCGCACACATACATGACATATCAGGTCCATCACGATGGGGTTCTGAATTGAAAGCTGCAAATGGCATAAGGTAGTTTACACAACAATTACAACACTAATAATCTACTTGTACGAGAACTGTCCGGATAACATAGAGCCAAAACCACTCGATTCCTGGGAAGGCATGTAGTAGTTCCCAAACGGGGGTGGAGGTGGCGGGGATGGACTTGACGGTGGAGCTGTTCTTCATGTGACATCGCGGTGCATAGCGTGTCGTCGCTAGATGGTGGATCCGGAGGAGTAAGTGCCTCCCCGAGCTCATGCTTCGGCTTCTCGATGCGTCCTTCTAGGTACGTGATGTACTCTTCATATGGATGAATAGGCGGCGGATCGACCCATTGCGAGAAACCACGGTTGTTAGGGTCATACGAGTACCGCAAGCAACAATAGTATGTTAGTTACCTAAATAAACCGATGGAAATACTCGTGTTAGTGTTCCTTACCCGAGCACGTGGACAGGTGCCAAAAGCGGCGACCGGAGTAGTAAAGTCCAACTACCTCATAAACTTGCATTACACACAACTCATTGTGCATGCATCTTGGCCACTTTACCGATTTCTTCGAATCGTACGGTCTAACATCCCGCAAAGATCGGAAATAACTCTTCTCTCTTGGTGGGAAGTACTCCTTACATTCGGGATCCGTTCGTCCACAAGTCGGGACCGAGAGAATTATCCTCACCGACAAGTCATCCATTGCGGTTATTGTGAACAACTTACCTGAAGGGTGACATATATAGGGAAAGAAAAGAAGTGGTGGTCCATTCAATCCGTGGGAGAAAACACACCCTACCCCCTACCCTACTACATGTGATGTGAGTACAAGAAAACACACCCTACACCCTGCCACGGCTATATAAAGAGGGAAGGCGACCGCAGTACGCCCACTGCCACACCTTGCAGGCTCCTCCCTCTCCTCACAGGCTCATCTTCTATCTTAGGTACGGTTCCTCTCTTTGTTAATTTAATATAATCAGTTTAACTACTTCAAAATAATGTTCATTTTTTAACAATAACTAGAGATGTCTACGGCTGCTGCCGGAGGGGGTCAGGATGGTAATGGTGGTGGTGATCCAAAGGGCAAAAACACAAATACAACACCTGATCCGAAGAAAATGACCACTTTTAAAAGAGCCATGCTTCGTTATATGCAAGGAAAAACTGCAGATGCCATTGCAAGAGGAGAGGACCCCCCTTGGAATGGTCTTTATGCTCCGGGTGGTCTTTACGGTCCGAAGCAAACCCGTCTCGCTCCTAATCCACCAACTAAAAAAGGTACCAAGAAGGATAAACCTTCGTCATCACATCACAAGGATGGCTAAATATTGGAACTTTGTATGAGGTCGTTGTCTTCGACCATGCGGTGTTGTAATATTTGAGCTACTATTTCGTTTACATCATGGTAGTGTTATATTGTTCCAAGAAAACTACATCCTGAATGTGTTGTAATAATGGAACTATTATTCCTAAATTTTTTATTTTTCTAATCTCCTGCTCCATTAATAAATCTGCATGCAACACAACCAAACACATTTTTTCGTTGAAAAAATTTTTCAATACAACACATACAACCGATTCTTAAGGACCATTCATCATCAACTACATCACATAACAAAGTGTTCACTTAACACAAAACTACCAAACACACTAGTTCATTGAAAAAAATATTACAATGCAACACATGCAACCGACACTTGACCACCATTCATCATCCTCCCACAATCCTCTTATCTTTTCGTCGGCCTCGCCTTTCTAGCCACTTCATCCCTCGACCTATCCCCGGACCTATCCATCAATGCCTTCCACTCCTCTTCCTTTTTCCTCTTCTTCTCACTCTTCTCCTTTGCAGTCAACGGACGTATCCCCCGTTCTAAGAACTTCTCCCTGTTACAACGCCAATATGCCACAACTTTCTCGTAGTTGGCGTAACCAACTACAAATTCTAGCTCCACTCCAGTTTCACGAACCATCTCATCACAAATTGGACCACTTAGATCCTCCTCTTCCGGTAAGGGCACACCATATTTTGCTCTTATCTTGTTTTTAATAGATTCAGTTTTAAACCTCCTCCCAGTGTTCGAAGTTCGTCCCAACTCTAACATTAACTCACGACGACCAAGAAATTGCTCCCAATCACAAGTCCGCCCCTCCTGCAAAATATAAGACCGTATCATACAAAGTTAAATCAAAATGAGGACAACCACAACGGTAGTGCTACCTAAATCAAAGAAGTTCACATCATGCTCACCCAAAAGTCTCCATATGCATTGCCACAAAACATTCCAAAACCGAGCTCAGATGGCACAACACCTTCCGTGGCTACTATGCCACACTTGCACCGTGAAGGTGGATAGCTAAAGCAAGGCCAAGCCTTCGTCCGGACTCGAACTCTTTCACTTCGATTCGGTTGGCCACTCCGATCTTGGTCCATATATGTATTCATTGAAGTCACACCTAGGCCACCCACTCGAAATGCGGAACAACCATTAATAGCAATGAGTCATGGACATTTATAAAACTTAAATGATAACAAGGATATGCTTTTTACTTACAACGGTCTTTAGGGAGCAACGAAAGAATGGTGTAAACTTATTTGGGGCCTCAATGTTTGGTCGTTGAAGATACGCACGCACTCCACAATCACACACTCGGAGGGTTGTTAACTCGCTCAATGGCGGCCAACCGCTTCTCCTCATAAGTCATCGGTGGAGGATTAGGTGGAGGAGGAACCCATCGTTGAAACTCATGATATGGCTTCAAGACATGACTCGCATACGGGAAGAGACGTATCCTAGGATCAAACTTGTCGGGCCCGTCTATCCACTGCAAAAAATAACAAGGAGCTGCCGGGGGTGGTGCTTCCCTAATCCAACAACAGTAGAATGCTCTACCCGCAGTCCTAGCACACCTAGACTGTTTCACATAAGCCGGCACACCACATAAACAATTGGGTACAGGGAGAGCTCGAGGCACAGGACCGTTTTCATCCCACTCTTCGGGAAAACTTCCTTTACCCCTAACAATGGCACGAGTAACGTGGGTTTTGGTGGCTCATGTCTACTAATCCTGCAACCAATGATATCAAAATGAACAATCACTTTCAACATATTTGCAACATTGTATTAAGCATGTAGTAAAGCAAACCTACACTAAAGCATGTAGTAAAGAAACGTATTTTCAACATATCAATAGATGGCACATTGTCTAATGAAACTTCTCAAAGCATAACTTTCAACACACCCAACATCTAACACATCACAATTTCAAATCATTGTCAAACCCTAGCTCACCTATACATGCAAAATACGGCAAAATTACGTGCTAAAACTGAGATTAAATAAGGGCAATACCTTCCAAGGATACAGGGATCGATTTCCCACACTATCCCCGCCACAAATCGCCGGATACAAGGGGGGGCGGCGGTCGGCGGCGGAGCTGCGCACGGGGCGTGAGCTCGGGGCCGGGAGAGAAGAGAGGGAGGAGGAAGGAAGAAGAAAGGAGCCGCGCGGGCCCTTTTGACCCGGCGGCGCCGCGCCGGGCGCGGTGGCGCGCGCGGCCCCGCCGCGCCGGTGCATGTGGCGCGGCGGGACCGGGCCCACGCCCGGCGCCCGCGCGCGCCGGCCGGCGTGGCGGGGGCTGCCGCGCGCGCCACATGTGGCGCGGCGGCGGCGCTTGCCGCGCCACGCCGCGCGCGCGGCCAAAAGGGTTACCGGTGCAAAAAAAGTTCCCCGGGGGTTATTTATAAAAATAATTTTTAAAAAAGGTTAATATTAAAAAATTATCTCTCTCTCAAAGCATACAAACAACCTCTCCTCCTAGCAACTTTCACCTTCTGATCGTGTTTAAAAAGATATCATCCTTATTTTGTTCGCTTGAAATTAACAAAACTATCCTGCTTGGTACCATGTCATACTCGTACCTACTTTGAGATGTATATGTGCTGTTAAATTCATTTTCAATTGTGTATGATTATCTTGCAGATTTGGAGTTGCTTAGGATATAGGAGTTGCAGTATTCCTGAGTTAAAAAAAATCTTGGATTCCATAGAGAATAGGTATATCCTGATATCCACTAGCTGACTATTAGCTTGAACAAAGTACAATTCCACCACTTGTGACCTACTACTGTTAAGCTAGGAACAAAGCAAACCTAGCTACTGGGGGTTCATGGACCAAGGTATATATTCAATACCATTGGCCAGTCAGCCATGTGCAGGTACCCCACTATGAAAGAGATATATAAGCATGAACTCCTTTAAATTCTTTCAAAGATAGTTTGAACTAAATTGAGGCCAAGTCAATATTATGGCCCCGGGATGGGTATAGCTGTCCAAACTTTCAAGAAAATGCAGAACCAAATTTCTCTTCTTCATCATCTTATAAAAACAACAACAGACAAACTTTATGTTTAGTGCGTACCTTTAAAGAAATTAGTAGGCTTCTGAAAAGTCTGAAGGCTGCAAGGTTCTAGTACATACCTTTCCAGAACTTAGGCGTCTGAAAAGTCTGAAGGCTATGGCAATATATCTGAAGTCAATTCAGAGCATGGGGAAATGGTGACGCTGTTTTCAGCTGGCCTGTGCGACGATTATCAGTCTACTTTATTTTAACCTAAAGCTCTGGATCATATATTCATATGCCAATGGTTTATGGTGCCATCCAAAAACAATGAGCTTACTGCTGGTCGGGCATGCTCGAGTTCTCGGTTGCGTCTGCAAGCAAGCAGGGCTAATCTCTGAAACAAAACAGCTAAAGCACAAGTGAAGCAAGTGGAGGTGTTCCCGGTTACTACAAGGTGACTAGCTTTTACTTAAAAGAAAAGCATAAAACCACCACCAAGAAGCTTGTAGCAGCACTAGGCATTAGCAATAGACTTTTACGGAAAGTTGAAGTATATCTATGGCTGTTCGTTTTCTTACACATACTTAGCCTTAGGGGAGGGAAAGTTTCCTTCCTCATCCTGCATCATGAAGGGCAGCTACAGACAACTCTAGCCTCGACAGCTGCATGCACCTTTGCTGAATTAACTTTCTTGAATTGCCTGGAATCTCGGAAAAAACCATGGAACCAAATACTCAAACGAAATGGGCATATTGCACGAACATCGGACAATGAAAAGAGCAGTGATGTGAGTGTGTGACTAACTTTCTCAGGCACCGTGTTTTTTCATCTACGATGGGAATTTGCACCAGACTCAGGCACTATGGTTTTGGTTGAGATGGTGAAAGGTTTGTGGTTGCTAGATGGACTGCCAATCTAGCGGTGATGTGAGCAACAACAGATGGACGGTACCAATTTGAAATCCACTAGCCCGGTAGCCCATCAACATGTGTATCCACACAAGCTATTATTTTTATTTTTAGGTTTAACCTTACATGACGTGAATCTTTTGTGACGATAATAGTTCAAGAAAAAACTATGCATCTACTATACTATTATGCATGTATAAAACAAATGTAATGTATTTAAGATAAACAACTATGAATAATCTTTTAAAATTGCCAGGGACAGCCACGAGGGTCCCCTAATGACTAGGGAAAAACCCCATTTTTCGCTAAAATAATAATGCGCAAACGCACTCACAAACTGTAAATTACACCCCACGTGGTCATGGCCAAGGGTGGAAGGAAGCCCACGGCCTGAGCAACCTCAGCGGCCCATCAAGCAGTCGGCCCCCATACCTCTCGGGCGAATCTCTGCCTCGCTCGAGGGTTGGACGCCCCCTCCGACGAGTCTCCGCCTCGCTCGAGGGCTGGATGCCCCATCGGGCGAGTCTCCGCCTCGCTCGAGGGCTGGATGCCCCATCGGGCGAGTCTCCGCCTCGCTCGAGGCCATCCCGAGCTCAAGGCCCCCGCGCTCACTCCCCCCGACCAGAGCATTAAATGCTCTGACACGACGCGAGCACTCAGGTCAAAAGGCGAATCATCGTCACATCGGCCCTCTGTCACCGCCTGGGAATCGCATCCCGGCGCTGTTCCGCCAACCCTCCCCGTGCGGCCATCCTCGGCGCTGTAGGAGAACTGTGCGGGAAGGCCGGTGTAAACTCCATGACACTGTGACGCCCACTCCCGTACGGCCTGGACGCTGCACCCCTCGAAGGAGGACGGCGGAACCCTCGAAAAGGGTACGGACGCCTACCCCGTGCCCGCACGGGACAACCGAAAGGACCTTGATGTCGCCTAGAGGGGGGGGTGAATAGGCGTGACGACCAAATTAAACTTTTTCTCCCCAAACACTTGAGGCGACGAGTGCTCCACCGGTCAGACCGGTGGTGATGACCGGTCAGACCGGTCAAGCACTGGTCTTCATAGGTGACACCGGTCAGACCGGTGCGCCTCACCGGTCATCTGGGTGTAGCACGAAGAGAACCCGCAAAAACAACTTCAAGCACCTCTTGGCTTCTAGCACGAACCAAACTCGGGGTGTGGCTTTTGTAGATGATCACAAGCGAGTAATGAGCCCCGCACACACAAGTAACACACCCAAGTAGATCGAAGCGGAAGCAATTCAAGTATGCTAGAAAAAAAAACAACTTAGAAAGACGAACCACACGAAGAAGCAAGGATTTGTTTCCCGAAGTTCACCACCCAGCGAGGAATGGCTACGTCTCCGTTGAGGAGCTTGTAAGGGACGATTCCCACAACAAGCCGGGTCTCTTTCAACCACTTTCCTCCTTTCCACTAAGGTGATCTTTTCCACGAAGAGGCAAGATCGCAGCCCTTACAAACTTCCCGTCGCTCACCACAACCTTGGGAGCTAGCCGGCGATACCTAGCCGTCTAGGAGGCAAACCTCCAAGAGTAACAAATGCACCAAAGTTTGTAGACTCGAAACCAAAGTGCTCAAGCTATGGAACCTGCTCTTCTTAGCTCACAAAGTCACTCCTAGGCTCACTTCCTCAACCCAACACAAAGATGATGGCTTGAATCCACAAATCTCACAAAGAGATGGTTGGGGAGTGCCACTAAGGCTTAGAGCTAGTTAGAAATGGCTTGGGACCTCGGCAAACACACTAGAACCAAGAACCCTCACTTGAAGAGGGCTTGGGGTATTTATACCCCTCAAAGGAGAAAACTAGCCGTTAGTCCGGCGGCAAAGACCGGTCGGACGGTGCCACACACCGGTCGGACGGTGTATGAAAACTAGCCGTTGGGCTCGCGGCACGCCGTCGGACGGTGCCTCGACCGGTCGGGACCGGTCGAGCCCGAGTTGCCCCCAAAACCTCTTTTAAAGAAACTAGCACTTCACCACTAAGATGAAATGACCCGGGTTAGGTTAGGAGGGTTAGTTAGCACACTCAAAGGCTAGATCTCACTTAGGTCAACTAAAGAGCACTTTGACTTGGTCAACTTGCTAAGTTGTATCCCTCTTGATAGTACGGCATACCTATACTCAAGAAAAGAGTAAAAGAGATTTGATGACCTCTTGAGCTTGAACAACTTCAATTCTTGCCATACTTGATCAATAACCACTTGAGGGCTTTCAACATAGCCTTTGACTTGAGCACGTCCATACTTGAGCTAGTGACTTGGATCCATGGTCACTCCATGTTGCCAATCTTTAACGAGTTGGTGACTTGCAAAGCTTCCCTCGGTTAAGGTTTGAATATGATACTTGAAGACCCCACGGATGCTAGAACTTCACCCTAGCAAAACACGAATGGCGGCTTAGCTACGGCCCCAAAGATTGCTTAGTCCCTCACCCTAGCTATCTCGGTTGATCTCTTCATCACTTATCCAATCCACTTTGAGTTCCACTTTGCTTCACACGCAATTAACCTTCATTTGAAAACCCCGCTTCAAATGCTTGATCTTGATTGACAACGGATATGCAAGCTTCCATTTTTAGAACCATGGTGTGTACACTCATCATCTTGTTCTCTTTCAAATAAACTCATGAAGTCTTGCACCATATACTTGTCTTTGTAGATGTGAGCCATAAAATACACCCATAATTAAAATACTTCAAAAGTAGCTCATGAATATATAATGAAAACCTGCTCACAATCTTAGACAAAAGCATTAGTCCTTTAATCGCATTGTCATTCAATTCACCAAAATCCACTTAGGGGCCTAGATGCACTTTTCAACAACACCATGACATCGGACTAGTGGAGCGCGTCTCCTCCACCAACTCCGGCCCTATGCGGCCAAACCCACCGCTGTACTGCCATCCCGAGTACTGCGGCGCCATCCCCAGCGTTGTGGGAGCCCAGGACGACGAGACGTCGCCACGCCCGTTGTTGGGCATCATCCGGCCTTCCGTCAGCCGCACCCTCGAGCCAGCGTACGGACGGTGACCAAACGAGAAGCTCCCACAGCGCCACCCTCGAAGCCGCTCCTGTAGGGGCACAGGACTCGCCGCGACGTCCCGCCAAGAGCAAGATTCGTCAGGACGACCATCACCTCCGTGTCGCTGTACATCATACCACCATACGTAGATTAGAACAGTGCGAGACGATTGTAAACCGCCTCCCCTTGGCCTATAAAAGGAGGCGGCGGTCCCCTGGCTGCAGGGAGAGGACGGATAGTTGCACACTTGCACACTTTCCGCTTTCACCATGATATTGGCACTCTGCCTCAATCAAACCTCAGGGACCTGGAGGCCCCTCCTCCTCTCCCGCCACGCTTGTAGCCCCCTCTGCAAGCACCGCGGTGCAACGCAATACAGCGCCTTGAGCGCACCCCTGCTAGACGTACGGCCCACGGTCGGAACCAGGATAAAACCCGTGTCATCGTGTTGCTTAGCACCAGCCATCGAGAGATAGATCTCAGCGCTCGTACTAGTTAGTGTCTGGACTACTTCCTGCACCGACAGTTGGCGCGCCAGGTAAGATCAGCTTCCCACCAGCCATATCGATGGTGATCCGCACCGAGTACAGGTCCCAAAGGTACTCCATGGGCAGCTCGGAGCCCCTCCCAGCTGGATTCGAGATCCGGTTCGGGACCCTGAACTTTCAGGCTACAGGGAATGGCTACCTCATGCACATCACCAACCGCGCCGAGCTCCACCCGTGGCGGTCGACTGGGCCGGGCCCGGTTCCCGCCACACCTGCTGCTGACGCCCCAACACCCACGCAGACGAATGTTGCGGGCCCTTCAGCACCCTGACGCTGACAGCGTTCCGGCCAGTGCTCGCGCTTGGCGCGAATGGAACGACGTCGGGTTGCGCGCGTCGTAACGCGAGGCGACGTGCTCATCAGCGAGACAGTGACGGGGCCCACGGGGGAGCGCGCGGCCGCCGAGCTGCAGTTCCCCCACGGGATGCGTAACGCCGCGACTGCCTACGCTTCCTCCGCCAGCACTGACGTGGCAGCGTACGAGGACCTTCCCGGCCACCACCTGCTGGCAGTCCGGAACCTTGTCGCCACCACCAACGACGAGTCGTACCACGGCTCCGCCAGCGAGCTGCCCCCCGCGACCTCGCACGGGTACGCGGACCTTGTGATGTTCCAGCGATTCCTCGACGCCGCGGACTACTGGTTCGGCTACTCCGATGACTCCAGTGCCGGAAGCTATGACCCCGCCTGTGAGTGCTTCGTGGTGGTCGTCGACGACCAGGCCGACATCACGAACGTGGAGGGAGCTGGCGACGGAGAAGCCCCCCAAAATCCGGGGACCGGCGTACCCCGGAACCCAGGGCCAAGCGCACCTCCCACTTCGCCGACGGGGGCCACTGACATCAACGCGCAATTGGCTCAAGCGCGCGAGCTCTAGGCTAAGCTCGCGGAGGAGTACCGCGCGGTGCTACTGCTACGCGCCTCCATTGCTGGAGAAGCCTCCACGTGCGGAGAACGCGTGCACGAGCTGGGCAAGCAGGTCCGCGAGTGCATCAACACCGACGACCCAAACACGCCACCGCGCGCAAGCCAAAAGCTTATCGCAGTCGCGATGCTGCTCCGGGCCATGCCCGCACCCTCGACACCCGAGGCGCGAAACCTGCACCGCGAGGCGTAGGCGCTCATCGAGCAGGCGGTCGTGCAGCAGACTGAAAGCTCGACGTCCCGCATACACCAGCAGGGCAGCGCGGGGGACGACGGCAACGCCCAGGGTCAAGAGGCGTCCGTCCACGCAGGTGGCGCAGTGGGGCAGCCAGCCAACCAGGGCCGAACGCCGGTCAGGGAGCGGATCCTTGATACACGCGGATAGGCTCAGACCGGCGACGCCCGCAACGTCATCAACGCTCGCCGAAGGGGCGACACGGAGGCACGGGCGACAGCAGACTACCACCCTCGACGGGGTGGTTGCTACGACACCCGCGAGGATCGCTCCCCGACGCCGAAACCCCCCGGGACCCGTGTGTTCAGCCGGGAGATCCGCATGGCGAGTTTTCCCCAACACTTCCGCCAGCCCACCTCGATCGACAAGTACACGGGGGAGACAGACCCTCGCGTGTGGCTCAACGATTACCGCCTGGCCTGCCAGGTAGGTGGTGCCACCACTGACGAAGTGATCACCCGCAACCTGCCACTGCACCTCGCAGACTCGGCTCTGACATGGCTCAAGCATCTGCCGCCAAGCCAGATCCACAACTGGAATGACCTAGTTCGCACGTTTGTGGGGAACTTCCAGGGGACATACGTGCGCCCCGGTAACTCCTGGGACCTGCGGGCGTGCACCCAGAAGCCCGACGAATCACTCCGGGACTTCATACGGTGCTTTTCCAAGCGTTGTACTGAACTCCCGAGTGTATCCCAATCCGAGATCGTGCACGCTTTCCTCGAGGGCACCACCTGCCGGGACCTCATGCGCGAGCTCGGGTGGAGCCCGCCAGTCGACTCCAACGAGTTGTTCGACATCGCCACCAGCTTTGCCTCCAGCGAGGAGGTGGTGGGGGCCATCTTCGATGGCAAGAAAGGCAAGAGAGTGGATGATGCGCCCGCAGAGGGCAGCAAGTCCAAAGAGTCCCAGCAGAAACACAAGCAGGGCAAGAAGGGCGAGAAGCCTCGCCGCGAGGCGCATGCGCAGGGGCACGACAACGACGGGGACGAGGCCCTCGCAGTCGACCCGGCCCGAAAGGGCCCTCGAGCGGCCCCTCGAGGCCCCAACGTATTCGACGACATGCTAAAGAAGTCATGCCCATACCACAAGACCCCAGTCAACCACACCCTCGAGAAGTGCGACATGCTCAAGAAGTACTACAGTCGTGCCGCCGCGAAGGATGGCGAGGCCAAGAAGGGCGGTGGAGACGGGGACGCCGGCGGCTTCCCAGCAGTGGAGAACGTTTTAATCATCTTCGGGGGGTCGACCTTGAACATGTCTAACAGCCAGCGCAAGCTGGAGCAGCACGAGGTCCTCGCTACGGAGAAGGCTCTCCCCTCCTTCCTTGACTGGTCGGCGGACGCCATCACTTTCAGCCGCGAGGATCACCCGAACCACATCCCCAATCCGGGCCAGTACCCACTGGTTGTTGATCCAGTCATCGGCAACTCACGGTTCTCCAAGGTGCTGATGGACAGGGGCAACAGCCTCAACATCCTCAATGCACACACCTTCCAGTTGATGGGGATTGGGTTGGACCAGCTGCGGCCCAGCACGACGCCGTTCCATGGCATCGCGCCAGGCAAGCGCGTCCAGCCCCTCGGGCAGATCGATCTGCCGGTCTGGTTTGGAACGCCAGACAACTTTTGCAAGGAAACTCTCACCTTCAAGGTGGTGGGGTTCAGGGGCGCGTACCACGCCATTCTTGGGCGTCCGTGTTACGCAAAGTTCATGGCGGTCCCGAATTACACCTACCTCAAGATGAAGATGTCGGGGCCGAAAGGCGTCATCGTTGTGGGCTCGTCGATTGAGCACGCATTCGACTGCGACCTCGAGTGCGTGGAACATGCCAAGGCGCTAGCGCTGGACGAAGCGCTCATCGCGAACCTGGAGAAACTGGTCAACGAGGACCTCGACTCCTCTGCCAAGCATGCAAATAGATTCGAGGCTGATGATCAGACAAAGGAGGTGCCCCTCGACCCTACTACCCTCGAGGGCAAGGCGTTGAGGGTCAGTTCCACCCTCAACCCGAAATAGGAACTGGTGCTCGTCGACTTTCTCCGCGCCAACGCCGACATCTTTGCGTGGAGCCCCTCGGACATGCCAGGCATCCCGAGGGAGGTCGCCGAGCACTCTCTTGATATCCTACCTCACTCTCGAGCCGTGCAACAACGGCTACGGTGCTTCGATGAAGAACGGCGCCGGGCGATCGGAGTGGAGCTGCGGAAGCTCCTCGAGGCCGGATTCCTCAAGGAAGTCTTTCACCTTACGTGGCTACCCAATCCTGTACTAGTTAAGAAAATAATGGGAAGTGGACGATGTGTGTAGATTACACTAGTTTAAATAAAGCATGTCCCAAATTTCCTTTTCCTTTGCCATGAATTGATCAAATCGTAGATTCTACCGTGGGGTGTGAGCTCTTATGCTTCCTTGATGCCTATTCCGGGTACCACCAAATGAAGATGAAGGAGTCCGACCAGCTCGTGACCTCCTTCATCATGCCATTCGGAATGTTTTGCTACGTAACAATGCCATTTGGCCTCTGAAATGCGGGCGCTACGTACCAACAGTGTATGCAACACGTTTTCAGAGACCACATCGGGCGGACCGTTGAGGCATACGTAGACGACATAGTCGTAAAGACCAGGAAGGTGGACGACCTGGTCAGCGACCTAAGCATCGCGTTCAATTGCCTGCGGGCCAACAGGGTGAAACTGAACACCGAAAAGTGCGTCTTTGGGTGCCACGTGGCCTGTTGCTAGGATACATCGTCTCCCAGCGGGGCATCGAGACCAACCCCGAAAAGGTCGCAGCCCTTGACCGGATGGGCCCAATTCGAGACCTCAAAGGGGTTCAGAAGGTGTTGGGTGCCTCGCTACCTTGAGCCGCTTCATCTCACGGCTCGGCGAGAAGGGCTTGCCCCTCTACCTGCTCAAAAAGAACCACGAGCACTTCTCCTGGACCATCGAGGCCCAGGAGGCGCTGGACAAACTCAAGGCGAGCTTGCCCGCGTGTCAATCCTTACGCCGCCCCAGAGCGGCGAGCCTCTGTACCTCTACGTCGCTGCGACCACCCAGGTGGTCAGCGCGGTCATCGTGGTAGAGCGAGCAGAGAAGGGGCACGCCCTACCGGTCCAAAGGCCGGTATACCACATCAGTGAGGTGTTGTCCGAGACCAAGGCACGGTATCCACATATCCAAAAGCTGCTATACGTGGTGGTGCTTGCGCGGCGCAAGCTGCGCCACTATTTCGAGGCCCACCCAGTCACGGTGGTCTCCTCATTCCCGTTGGGGGAGATCATCCATAACCCAAATGCCGCGGGCAGGATCGCCAAGTGGTTTGTGGAGCTCATGGGCGAGACGCTCGCCTACGCGCCACGCAAGGCAATCATGTCCTAGATCCTCGCGAATTTTGTGGCTGAGTGGACGGACACGCAACTGCCCCAGCTGCAGGTTCAAGCCGAGTGCTGGACCCTCTACTTCGACTGGTCGGTGATGAAAACCGAGGCAGGCGCAGGCCTTCTCTTCATCTCACCCCTCGGGGGGCACATGAGGTATGCAGTACGCCTACATTTCCCCGCGTCTAACAATATGGCAGAGTACGAGGCCCTCCTCTGCGGCCTCCGAATTGCCATCGTAACAGGCATCAAATGCCTCGACATCAGGAGGACTCGCAGCTCGTGATTGACCAAGTGATGAAGAATGTGAGTTGCCACGATGAGAAGATTGAGGCATACTGCAACACGGTGTGTGCCCTTGAAGACGGATTCTACGGCATCGAGCTCAATCACGTCCCCGAGTACAATGAGGAGGCGGACGAACTCGCAAAGATCACGTCGGGTCGGATCACCGTTCCCCCAAACGTTTTTCGCGAGATGTCGCGAGGCGCGTCCATCGACATCGGACCGCCACCCTCGAGCCGGGGAGAACCCTCGGGGGCTCCCTCGAATCCGGCGAGGCGCGAAGCCCATGGACGAGGACCCCTCGAACGAGGCGTTTGTGCTCTCCCCTACTCGAGGGCTACGGCGCGGACGAAGGCCGGGGTCATGGAGGCAGAGCCGGTCCCCCACGTGGAGGATTGGAGGGCCAAATACCTGGCTTGGATAGATCGAGGGGAACTCCCCCCGGATCGATCCGAGGCGAGACGCATCGTCAGGATGGCCAAATCATTCACCATAGTCGATGGTGAGCTATACAAGTGCGCCGCGTCCGGCATCTTGCAGCGGTGCATCCCCATCCCCCATGGTCGCGAGCTCATTCGAGACATCCACGCGGGCATGTGCGGGCACCACGCACCCTCGTGGGCACCGCATTCTGCCCAGGCTTCTACTAGCCCATCTCGATCGCTGAAGCCAATGAGATCGTACGCACATGCGAGGGGTGGCAGTTCTATGCTCGCAAGACTAATCTCCCGGCTCATCCCCTGCAAACGATTCCCGTCACATGGCCTTTCGGCGTGTGGGGGCTGGACATCGTGGGCCCTTGCGAGAGGCACCCGAGGGCTACACTCACCTGCTGGTCGCCGTGGATAAATTCTCCAAATGGGTCGAGGCGCGCCCCATCACAAACCTCCGAGCAGAGCAAGCCGTTTTCTTCTTCACTGACATCATCCACCAGTTTGGGGTGCCGAATTCGATCATCACCAACAACGGCTCCCAATTTACCTGCAGGAAATTCCTGGAGTTTTGTGACAAACACCACATCCGCTTGGACTGGGTGGCCGTCGCACATCCATAGACCAACGGTCAGGTGGAGCGTGCCAACGACATGATCCTACAGGGCCTGAAGCCCAGGATTTTCGACAGGCTGAATAAGTCTGGCAGAAAATGGCTCTAGGAGCTGCCGTCGGTCGTTTGGAGCCTCAGGACCACCCCGAGTAGAGCCACGGGATTCACCCTGTTCTTCCTAGTCTATGGCACGGAGGCCATTCTCCCCACGGACCTGGAATATGGGTCGCCCAAAGTTAAAGGCTACGACGAAAATGCCAACCAGTGAGCTCGCGAGGACTCACTGGATCAGCTGGACGAGGCCCGCACCATGGCCCTGATGCATTCGGTGAGGTACCAGCGAGCGCTTAGGCGGTACCAAGCCCGGAAGATTCGGCGGCGAGACTTCGACGAGGGCGATCTAGTCCTAAGGCCGTGCCAAGACAATCGAGGCCGCCACAAGTTGTCTCCTCTCTGGGAAGGGCCCTACGTCGTAGTGAAAGTGCTCAAGCCTGGCACCTACAAACTGGCGAACGAGGACGGCGAGGAACTCACCAACGCTTGGAACATTCAACAGCTACGTCGCTTCTACCCTTGAAAAGGATTTCCAAGTTTCTTCGTTGTTACATACCCAACGCCCTAGTTGGTTGTACAAATGTAAATTTCATTGTTAAATAAAGTCAAAGGGCGACTCAGCTTTCCCCCGAAAACCAAGTCCCCCTTGGGGGCTACTGCGGGGGTACTCCCCCCTATAAATGGTCCCATTTTTTCGCAAAAAAATTCATTGCAAATGCGCCAAGTATTTATTAACCCAAACTTCAGGTGATTTTACGCGGGACGCGAGCGGCCAAAGGGCAAAGACGCGCAAACCGGGGATAGCCCACGCCTCCGGCAGGATACGACTCTTCCCCCTCGCCGCTTTACCTTTTAGCTACTCGTGAAAATGAAATCTCTCCAGCTAAAATTCGTCCAAGAAAGTGGAAGAGACAGAACAGCACAGGCCATTGAAACAAAAAATGAGCATTCCAACTTACAAACATTCAAATGTTTTAAGCAAAAAATGTTTATTACATAAAGCCACGTGGCTCGAACGCCCAACTGCTTTTAGGGCTCGAACACCCAACTGCTTTTAGGGCTCGGGTCCACCAGCCCTAAAGGGCTCGAACGCCCAACTGCTTTTAAGGCTCAGGTCCGCCAGCCCTAAAGGGCTCGAATGCCCATCTGCTTTTAGGGCTTGGGTCCGCTAGCCGGAGGAGCGTCTAGGAACAAGAACTCCATGAAGTCTTCTGCGAGGACGTTGGCGGCAGGAGCGGCGAGCGCGTCCACACGGTTCATCTCCACCTCATCGTCGCCGCCAACGGGAACGAAGTAGCCCGTGGAGGTCGCCCCAAGGTTGACCCGGTAGTGCGACGCCACCACGCCAAGGGCCTTCTGGACCCCCAGGTGAAGCGCGCACCGCATACGCTGGGTAACGTGCCCACCCAAGGCGCGAAGACGACTCGCCATAGAACTCTCAGCCTGCGCCTCGCCTTCCTCAATGCCCGGCACACCTCGAGGGTGGCAGTCTGCAGCTCTTCCAGCTCCTGCTGAGAAGAGTTGTATGCCATTTGGATGGCCTGCGCCTGGGTCGTCGAGGTCCCGAGAGCCATCCGCAGGCCTGAAAATAAAGATATAGACTAAATCGGGAGCGGATCCCAAACGAATTCAGCCAACAAGTGAAATATAGGAAAGGCAACTCACCCTCGACCTGCTTCTTCTCCAACTCGAGGGAGGCACGCGTGGTGGCGGCTGTCTGCTGCAGCTCGAGGACGACACCGTCTTTTTCCTCGTCGGCCTGCCACAACTCTTCGTATGACACGCCCTTCTGGACCAGCTCGCCTCAGAGCCGCGTGATCTCCTCGTCCCGGAGCTTGATGGTGGCCTGCGCCCTCTCGAGTGCGGAGTGCTCCCACTGGAGCTGGCCCTGCACTTCCTCCCGGGCCGAGCGTCATGCTCGAGGGCAGCCTGGGCCTCCTTCTGGACGGACCACTCCTGCTGGAGTCGGGACTCTGCTTCCTGGAGTGCACCCTGCTCCTTCCGGACCTGCTCCCCCACTGTTGCAAGAGAGACGACCTTGTCCGCCAGGTCGGCCCTCAGCTGCTCGGGCTCTTTGGCCTTCTCCTCAGCTTGACTCTGCCAAGACCGTGCCCCTTGAGGGTGGCGCGGTCCTGTTGGAGTTGAGCTTGCGCTGAGGCGAGCGTCGTCTCCCTCTTCACCGCTACATCCTGCATCGCAGCCAGATCCTCGCGCGCCTTCTGCAGTGCCTCGTCTCGTGTCAGGAGCGCGGCATTCACCATGTCGATCGCGAAGGCGCCCTCCGCCATCTGTGCACCCTGATCCAGGAGCTCGTCCCGCACGGGCCGCAGCCGGTACTCCAGCCACCCATTGTCTGTCCGCAGGGCCTTCACGAGGGTGTCGAGGGAGTCGTACTGTACCAGTCACGCTCGGTGTTCAACCGAGCGAGGCGATCGTACCTCTCCCGAGCCCGACCCTCCAGCTCCTGTCACTAGTAGTCGAGAGCGCAGAAAAGGGCGAAATCAGGAAATGTGCGAACGTAAAAGGAATGGGAAAACAAACCTCGAATTCGACAAAAGCACTTACCTGGAGGATCCGCCACGAGGGACCCTCGTGGATCCGCAGCGCCTCGGTCAGCGCATTGTTAATTGAGGCGTCGTGGTCCTTAAACTCCTGTCACAGCACCTTCTCGGCCTGGGCCTCGTCGAAATGAGCAGGCGGTGCGCGGGCGCGTCGCGGCCCTCTGCTCCGGGGCGTGGGCGCAATGTCGGGGACGGGCGGGGCGGTGTGTGTTGCGAGATCACGCAGTCGTTTTCCCGCATCACCAGCACCTCTCGCGTGTGCTCGGGGGCTGACGCGCACCGGCTTCCCCATTGACCCCATCCAGGGGCGCATCCTTGTCAGCGGCCTCCCTCGTCGCCTCATGGACCCTCGCGGGCCGGCTCTCCGGACGAGCCTGCCCGCGCCCATGGGAAGGGGCATGGGGAACCAGTACCTGCGACATCGCCGCTGTTGCTACCGCCGTCGCCCCCTCTTATTGCGACCACAGCCACGTCGCGCGACGGCTCACCCATCACCGCCGCGCTTGCCACTGCCCGTGGTGCCCTCGACGAACACCGCCTCGTCGTCACACGTGTCCCCGACCTAAGCGCCTTGGTGGGCGCGAGGGCGGAGACGATCAGCGTCACCCTGTGGACAAGAAAGCGAAAGGATAAACACCAGCCCCTCGAAATCAAGGGCGTAGAGTGGAGGTGCTGCTCCTCAGGTTCAAGAAGCCTCGCTTCCTCTTCCTCGAGGGCTCGGGCGGCGCGACCGTCGGGCCCGCCGGCGCCTCCATCGATGACCCAGTGGGGGTGCCTCCGCCTCCGCCACAGGCACCAGCTCCACGGCCACCTCTGCGGCCCGTGGTGACGGGGTGGGGGATTCCACCACTTGGGGGCGACACGCCCCCCGTCACTCTCCTCCTCCTCCTCTTCTGACGATGAGACCACCGGCGCCAGCGGAGGGGAAAGTCCTTGCTGCTCACGCAACTGATACTCCTCATTGTACTGTTCCAGGCGCTCCCGCCGCCTGATCTTCTGCTCCTTCGCACGCGCCGCCCGCTCCCGCTCTCGCCGGCCGCGCGCACGACCGGCCGCTCGGGCCCCGGGTGTCGGCGGGTCCGAACGTGAGGCGTCCACAGTCACCCTCTGCTAATGAGGGTCGTCAAACTGACGCAAATGCGACACAAGAACCCGAGAAGAAGGAGTGTACTCATTGGTAGAGCATCAGAGAGCAAGACGAATGACTAAAGGTCATCATCGCGGTGCAACACCCACTTGAGGCTGACCGCGCGCCTCGCCCTCGTAGCCGCGTACTCCAGAAGGAGGCGCTCTTGCAGCAGTAGGGGCACGTCAGCGATGTGGGGTTGGTTGCGTCACTCATCTCGAAGATGCGGAGCTCCCTCTCCAAGAGGGGGACGATCCGCCGGTGGTGGAGGTTGGCGAGGATCAAGGCCGCCCCCAATCCGGCGTTCACCAGGCTCTGTAGCGTGTCAGTGAGCTACTCCAACCGCTGCTGACGCGAGGAAGGCGACACGCCGTGGTTCCGGGCGTCTGTCTTCGCCATCAGCACCTTGCCGGTGTAGGAGGGAGGCGCCGTCGTTGCAGAGGTAGAACCACCCCTTCTCCCAATCCGTATTGTTCGGCGTCATTGTGCACAGTGGGTACAATTCCTTGCGCGACTCCCGCAGCGCGAACGTCAGGCCACTGGCGCGCACCACCCGCTGCACCCGTGCCTCGCCTGTGGCAAGGGTGTGCAGCTCCGCGCGGAACAGGTGGACCCAGAGATCCCAGTTCACTAGGATCCCCATGAACCCCTCGCAGACGCCGACAAAGGTGGCCGCCTATGATATGGCATTGGGGGCGAAGTTGTGGTGCTCCACCCCTTAGTGGTAACACAACCCCCGCATGAAGCGGCTCGCCGGCGTGGTGAAGCCGCGCTCGTGCAGCCTGATGAAGCTGACGACGTAGCCGTACGGCGGGTTGGGCTCCCTGTGTGTTGACGGTTAATAGTTGTATCAAAGTTCGTTTAGACTTGCAAGCGGACAAGTCTCCCGTCGTAGTCAAGGGACCCTTCTTCCCTTGAGTGGTGAACCCAAGGTATCAAATCCGTGGAACAAATGTGTGACGCAAAGATGATCTAGTAAAGCCAAGTAACTTCAATCTTCGATAAAGAGAAACCCTAATACATCTAGATAAAGAACACAAAACTAATCAAATCTACTAAAGACCGGAGATAACAAAGGTAGATTGGGTAGATAAACCGATCTAGAGAGATCGGGTTAAGCCTTTTGTTGAAGTTCCAAGCAAGAGAAGAAGTAGCAAATCGAATCTTATTAGAAGCCTCTTTAAATCGTGGTTTCCCGTCAGACTCCGAAAACGCCTCCCTTTCGGAACCCTCGTTCTGTCACAACGTATTCCTATTCATGCGGGGAGTCTAGGGCGAGTCCAAGGACAAGTCGAGTTCTTTCGAAAGATCCGGCGTGTACCTCTAGCCACCGCGGCTACAAGAACACCCTATGTGATCTATCTCGAGAATAGATCTAGAATAAGCAAAGCCGATCGAAAAACGAAATCATCGAAGAAACGCTTGATCGCTAGAAATAGATTCAACTTGATAATTCAACTAATACAATGATACATAAACAAGATCACCACCGGGATCCTACCTTGATCTTGCTTCTAGCTCCGGGAACTCCGACGTGGTCTTCCTTGCAAGGTTCCCACGTCGGCTAGGGAGACCCTAGTCAACTAGCTCGACCCTATCCTCTCCGGGATGGTGTCCCTCTCTTCTCTGCTCCTTGGCGGCCGATAACGAATTGATCGATGCGTGGCTCTCGACTCTGGGGCTATAAATAGCCCGAATGGCGGCTAGGTCAAAGGAGGGGGGAATTGGGCCCTGGACGGGCCGGGCAGGCGGCCGGGCCGGCCGGCCTGGGCCCATCCGGGCCCAGTTCCCGGCCTCCTTCGCATGGTGTCGGTTCCCGATTCTTCTAGATGCTTCCCCCTCCTACATGTAGGCCCTTGTCGTCAGTTTCTCTCCGAGTTGGACGTAGCTCCTTGTCCCACAAGATTCGGCACTTTTCTGGTTAGGTCCTCGGAGTTTGTCATCTTCTCGGGTTGAGTCCCTGGCTTCTTGGAGTCAAGTTTGCTTCATTGCATGACTTGTACGGGCTTCAAGGTCTTGTCACAAGGTGCTTGATGAACTTATCTCGAAAGTCTTGCTTTCAACGCTAAAACCCTGCATAAACACTAAACTCCAAAACCGACATGCACAAGTGAACTTGTTATACCACGGGGGTTAGTACCAATGGATAAGGTATAAAACTTATGCCAACACCGAAGGTAAACTCATGGCTAGGTTGACGGATTTTCACCATCAACATCTCCCCCATGCTTAAACCTTGCTCGTCCTCGAGTAAGCCTTCGATGGATATCATTGTTGCCTATCAATGTTTAAACCTTGCACTTGATCATACATGAGAAAACATAATTCTCTCGAAATTTTAATTCGTTAAAGTTCCATAATGTACTAGCCGTCGTCCCTACGGAGGGTAGATTCTTAATTAAGCTTATCCCACAAGTATTAACATGCTCCCAAAATTAAAATAGATCTCAGAAATTTTGAAATTCAAGAACTAGATGAAAAGAGCTAAACCAAGTTCATAAATTTAAATCATCTTGCATATTGCTCATGAACTCTCATCTCATCTTGTCTCTCAAGCCTATATATTCTACTCCTTTCCCTCTCATAACATATATGTGTGGTAGGCTTTATATGGAACTTTTTTGGGAAAGTTTAGTCCTACCAAGATATTATAAATGAGATGTTGTCAAAACAAGACAAGCTTCTCATGGTCTTACCGAGACTCATCAAAAAGGTCATTGGAAAATGATGTTATATCAAGGAGGGGAAAGAGAAAAATACACACACTTGAGATAGGTGGACATGTGCAAATGGCAAAGAGTGATTCCGAGGCACAAAGGAAGTCCTCGTTATCAGATTGCACATGGTTGGAAAATGAGTATGGATCTTTTAACCTTGAAGCCTTGAAATTCCTAATGCACTTTAGAGAACCGGGGAGTTCACTTTATTTTTATTTTTTCACATACTCATATTTTTCTTTCTTCCTTCCTTCCTTTCTTTCTTTCTTTCTTTTTCTCATTTTTTCTCTTTTTCTTTCTCATAAATTTTTTTTATTTGCTCCCCTTTGAACTCTAAAATTGCATCGTACTTACCTCCTCCCCCATGCTTAGACGTTTGCTCGTCCTCTGGCAAAGAGGCGATAAATAAGGTAGGTACCGGAAATATTTTTCCTTCGCAGTGATACTTGAGATCTTTAATCATGGCACCGTCTTGCGATCTTCCTTGAATTGATGATCCATTCTCAATGATAGGTTGTGGTCAAGGAGGTAATCATGAAAGATGATATTTGGTTTTAAGGGTGGATATCTGGCGAGGTTTGTGAGATCTCCGATGTGGGGATACACAATGCACGGATAAAAGGCTAGCAAAAAGATAGATACGCAAAAACAGAATGACCAGCTTCTTAGTCTCGGGCCAGAGAAATCATGGCCTGCAATAACTCACTCAAAAATAAATCTTGTACACTAAGGTTTATGCACTCAAATAGGTATTAGGCTCTGGATAGGTTGAGCAACACACAAGCGATATTTATGACAAGGTTAGCGGTATTTTTGGGCATAAAAACCATCTTCAATCTATTCATAACTTGAGAGCACATAAAACACTATGGGTCTTTATTTTAATCATATCCTCCGCTAAAGATTAAGCTAGCATTTAGATAAATTTAGATTCATATTTTAAGAGAGCACTAGCTTTAACATGCATAAATCAATTACAAAGATAAACAAAGCGGCAATTATAATCATATATCATCATGGCACAAATTTTGCAACTTTTCCAATAATGTAAACAAGGTGGTGTCTTTATTTATGATGAAAACAAGCTGAAATACATGCTGAAAATAAACTAACACACTTGCTGAAATTTAAATGAAAACTGGAAATATTACGCAAACACAAGGTATCGAATCCGTGGAACAAATGTGACGCAAAAGATGATCTAGTAAAGCCAAGTAACTTCCATCTTCGATAAAGAGAAACCTAATGCATCTAGATAAAGAACACAAAACTAATCTAATCTACTAAAGACCGGAGATAACAAATGTAGATTGGGTAGATAAACCGATCTAGAGAGATCGAGTTAAGCCATTTGTTGTAGTTCCAAGCAAGAGAAGAAGTAGCAAATCGAATCTTATTAGAAGCCTCTTTAAATCGTGGTTTCCCGTCCGACTCCGAAAACGCCCGCCTTTCGGAACCCCCATTTTGTCACGGTGTATTCCTATTCATGCGGGGAGTCTAGGGCGAGTCCAAGGACAAGTCGAGTTCTTTCGGAAGGTCGGCGTGTACCTCTAGCCACCGCGGCTACAAGAACACCCTATGTGATCTATCTCGAGAATAGATCTAGAATAAGCAAAGCCGATCGTAAAACGAAATCATCGAAGAAACGCTTGATCGCTAGAAATAGATTCAACTTGATAATTCAACTAATACAATTATACATAAACAAGATCACCACCGGGATCCTACCTTGATCTTGCTTCTAGCTCCGGGAACTCCGACGTGGTCTTCCTTGCAAGGTTCCCACGCTGGCTAGGGAGACCCTAGTCAACTAGCTCGACCCTCTCCTCTCCGAGATGGTGTCCCTCTCTTCTCTCGCTCCTCGGCGGCCGATGACAAATTGATCGATGTGTGGCTCTCGACCCCGGGGCTATAAATAGCCCGAATGGCGGCTAGGTCAAAGGAGGGGGGAATTGGGCTGCGGAATGGGTTGGGACGGCGGCACGGGCCGGTCGGCCCGGGCCCATCCGGGCCTAGTTCTCGGCCACCTTCGCGTGGTGTCGGTTCCCGAGTCTTCTAGATGCTTCCCCCTTCGCATGTAGGCCCTTGTCGTCGGTTTCTCTCGAGTTGGACGTAGCTCCTTGTCCCGCAAGATTCGGCACTTTTCTGGTTAGGTCCTCGGAGTTTGTCATCTTCTCGGGTTGAGTCCCTGGCTTCTTGGAGTCAAGTTTGCTTCATTGCATGACTTGTACGGGCTTCAAGGTCTTGTCACAAGGTGCTTGATGAACTTATCTCGAAAGTCTTGCTTTCAATGCTAAAACCCTGCATAAACACTAAACTCCAAAACCGACATGCACAAGTGAACTTGTTATACCACGGGGGTTAGTACCAATGGATAAGGTATAAAACTTATGCCAACACCGAAGGTAAACTCATGGCTAGGTTGACAGATTTTCACCATCAACACTGTGCGACGCCGGTGGGACCATCCACGCCGAGTATGTCCCTTCACCGGCCGGTGCTCGCTACCCGCCGTTCACTAGCTCGTTTAGAGCGAACGACGTCACCGTCGACCGAGTCCAAGGCAGGGGCTCTAGCACTACGATTGACTGAGACAGAGCCATTGCGGGCGAAAGCCGGAAGCGGGGAAGGCGGCGGCGCGTGAACTAGGCAAACAAGGACGAGATTGAGGAAACGCGCGGCCGGGGAGAAGGCAAGAGGCAAGGACGTGGAAGCTAAGTAGCGAGGTAAGGGATTCACCCCTCCCTCTCCTGCAGTTTATAGATCTGGGGGAGCCACGCTCCTGAGAACCACACACGCCGCGCGCATTAACTGCAGGCGACACTGTCTGCCGCTGACCGGCGGGCCCCACAGAGCTGAAACAGTCGGGAGCACGCGCATGCGCGATCATTACGGCGCGGCAACCGAAGGGCTGCGGCACCCCATCACATCCGCCCCCCACGTCGTCCACTACACTCACGGCAGTGCTGCCTGAAAAGGCGCGCCCGCTGCGCACGACCGCTGCCACGACTGCGGCCATTTAATGGCCCGGTTCCTTACCGAGTAAGGGCAACTCACCGCGTGGCCCGAGTCAAAGGCTCGAAAAAGCCAGACCCTCGAAGGGTGCGATTACTGATTTTTGGTCTTAAGTCCCACCGGTCGAGGGTGGGCACCACAGATGCCCTTGAATTTAGAGGATTACTGATCAGCAGCTCAAGGGTCAGCTCAGCCACGACCCCACGAGTCCTGCAGATGTGACCAAGATGGGGGCGCCTAGTTATCACCCCGCAATGGCCCTACTGATCAGGGTTTCGAAGCCTGACCCTCGAAGGGTTTGAACAGGCGCCCCAGATCGACAGAGTCAGGGACGACCAGGGCACGCGCATTCGAGCCTATCTTCGAGTCCACCAGCTCGAGGGCGCCTTACATGTCGTGTTCAAGAGCCAACGCGGGCAGCTAGTCGAGAGATCCCATCGAGGGAGAGCTTCCGCGCCCTCGGTCCCCATCGAATGGGACCGAGCCCTGCCTAGCACACCCACATAAGCTCTTCCATGGACATGTCTCCGGACCACGAGCCGACCCTTAAAGAACTGGGCACGGACATCCACTTGAATCACCCGATAACAGCTCAATGAGGAATCCGCGATTCGCGACCCGTGCGATGGGAGTCGTGGACGCCTCCCCCCTCTGTCCTGCAGAAGGACGACGAATGGGGCATACAAACAAGACAGAGAGCTCGCCCAGGTCGCCTTGAGTGGGCCCAGGCTCGGGGGCTCGACGCATGACTACACTTCCTGGGCGTGCACTGAACGCAGACGGGTGTCGATGCGTGCGCATGGCACCACCGAGACCGGCTGAAACACCGCCGATGTCGGCTGAAACTAACACCTCGCACACTGACAAACGCTGCGAAAAAACCTTGCAGGAGCACCCACGCTCCTGCAAGGCTTCGGGGGCTACACTCGCGGTTGCGCTAGCGCGCCCCCACGGAACAACATAGCAACCAGGAAGGAAGAACGTCCCATCAGTAAGCGTCAGCCTCTGCGGATTCCTAACGGATACCTCCGCAGAGGCTCGGGGGGCTACTATCGGGGACAGCCACGAGGGTCCCCTAATGACTAAGGAAAACCCCATTTTTCGCTAAAATAATAATGCACAAACGAACTTACAAATTGTAAACTACACCTTACGTAATCATGGCTAAGAGTGGTAGGAAGCCCACGGCCCAAGCAACCTCAGCGGCCCATCAAGCGGTCGGCCCCCATACCTCTCGAGCGAATCTCTGCCTCGCTCGGGGGCTGGACGCCCCCTCGGGCGAATCTCCGCCTCGCTCGAGGGCTGGACGCCCCCTCGAGTGAGTCTCCGTCACGCTCGAGGCCAACCCGAGCTCGCGGCCCCCGCGCCCACTCCCCCGACCAGAGCATTAAATGCTCTGACACGACGCGGGCGCTCGGGTCAAAAGGTGAATCCTCGTCACATCGGCCCTCTGACACCGCCTGGGAATCGCATCCCGGCGCAGTTCCGCCAACCCTCCCCGTGCGGCCATCCCTAGCACTGTAGGAGAACTGTGCGGGAAGGCCGGTGTCAACTCCGTGACACTGTGCCGCCCACTCCCATACGGCCTGCACGCTGCACCCCTCGAAGGAGGATGGCGGAACCCTCAAAAAGGGTACGTACGCCTACCCCTCGCCCGCACGGGACGACGCCATGACGTCAGACTAGTGGAGCACGTCTCCTCCGCCAACTTCGGCCCTGTGCGGCCATCCCCGCCGCTGTACTGCCATCCCGGGTACTGCGGCGCCATCCCTAGCGCTGTGGGAGCCCAGGACGACGAGACGTCGCCACGCCCGTTGTTGTGCTTCCTCCGACCTTCCGTCAGCAGCACCCTCGAGCCAGCGTACGAACAGCGACCAAACGAGAAGCTCCCACAGCGCCACCCTCGAAGTCGCTCCTGTACGGGCACAGGACTCGCCGCGACGTCCCGCCAGGAGCAAGATTCGTTAGGACGACCATCACATCTGTGTCGTTGTACATCATACCGCCATACGTAGCTTAGAACAGTGCGGCACGATTGTAAACCGCCTCCCTTGGCCTATAAAAGGAGGAGGCGGTCCCCTAGCCACGGGGAGAGGACGGATAGCTGCACACTTGCACACTTTCCGCCTTCACCACGATATTGGCACTCTGCCTCAATCAAACCTCAGGGACCTGGAGGCCCCTCCTCCTCTCCCGCCACGCTTGTAGCCCCCCCCCCCTCTGCAAACAGCGCGGTGCAACGCAATACAACGCCTTGAGCGCACCCCCGTGTTGACGCAAAATGTGCACCTAGCGCCAAGCACACGGCAAGCCGAACAAGCCGGCTTCACACGTGCGAGAGAATCACAAGACGTGCCGGTCAATTTTCCCCGAAAATTAACAAAAGACAAAGTAGTTAAATACCAAAGCTTGGAACTTGCCGGTGGTACCACACGGTTCCATATTTACGGCTACAAAGCCAAATGGGATGACATATAGCTATAGAAAGCTATCCGCTAGCAAACCGAAACCACTCGGGAGCTTTAAAAAGGAAAAGATAACACGGTCGAATGGATGACGCAAGCATGACGGCGATCGGTCTTTGTCCGGACAAAGGTGCACATGCGCAAGATCGCGACCGATCCCCATGGTAATCAATATTAAATAAATAAATAAAGTAAAGCGCGAGCATAAACATGTAATAAACAAGCATGCATAGATCCAAAGCACTAGTCTACCGCATGTCTAGGTGCTTTAAAACCCGTCGGGTACGATGCCAAACAAATCTATCCACCGCATGATACAATTTGCATGGGGATCGTACCACTTTCCACAAATAGATCTATCTACCGCATGATACGATCTAAATATGGAAAGCTAAAAGCATACATTATTTAAAGCATAAATTACGCACATGTTCTACTCGTGAGAAACATAAACGAATGCGGCCGAACAACCGATTCGGGGTCCATGAAGAAGAAACGAACATTACCAAGTGAGATAAATCTATCAGATCGATTTGAAATCTAATCCACCAGATGACTAGCTCCAAAGCAACCCAAAAACCTGCATCTACCGCGTGATACTCAGTTCTTTCAAGATTTATACAAACGTTGGCAAGCTTGAACCCACAACACGTAACAACCTAAATTGATTCGGTTTCGGCTATCAAAGAGCACATGATCCACGTGTTAAAATGGCCATAAGCACGAACTTGACTCGCATGAGGATCATCAAAAGGGATAAAGCCGATCCAAACCCATCTAGATTGGGCAAAAGCGTTACATGAATTTAAACATAAAGCAAAACTCAAAGCAACACGGGGTAACTTAATGAATCTATTGGATCTTGCCAAAATCCAATAGAGCCGATAACTAGCTTCAAGCTAGATCTTAGCCTACCGCATGGCTCATGACCTAACAAGAAACCTTCTTGAACCAAGCTTGAATCTACCGCATGACACTAAGCATGGTAACAAGACTACTTGCATCAGATCTAAATCCACTGCATGATACTAGACATGATACAAGGTTGCCGGTACTCACGGAGGTCGACGGATCGATGAACCCTCTCGAAGAACTCGACGACACGACAAATGGACTCTAGGGTTTGGCGTAAAGCCGGTTTGTATTGAGAATGATTCGTATCCGTTACATACATTCGGGGTTAATATTTATACCCCGCCAAGCACAACCTCGAATGGATTTGATACCTAATTTATCTCTAAGCTTGATCGCTTATCCATCCATTCGTCCTCTCCGCTTGGGCCACGTCACCGCACAATCCCGCAAAATCAGCTCAACGGTTCTTTTGCCGAACGAAAGCGTATAGCCGACCGCGGATTTTCTCGCCGAATGCATCCGAAGAAAACTTCCTTCCACCGACGGATTCCTCACCGAGCTGGACCCACAAGTCAGACTCCTTACCAAATTTTGGTGTTAACACATGCTCCTTCAATTACGGGATAAAAGTGATTTTATTCCGGAATTGACTCCAACCACCAACATCTTCAAATCGAATCTGTTCAACACCTGTTCTCTCTCTTCGCAATCCGCCGGAATCTTCGTCTAGATCCAAACCCTAGATCCCCTTATTCTGAGCTCGAATCCCCAATGGCGGCTCAAAATCCAGCTGCTCAGGTAAATTCCTCTACCATAAGCTTCATTCGGCATTTAGGTTTTCAATTTTTTACCTGAGATTTCTTTTCCGCTTTCCTTCAGGAGCCTTCCACCGAGCTTTTGATTCGTACCGAGGCCAATTCAAGATCCTACTACCTTGGTCCTGTGGGAGCTTCTGATCCTCGAGAATTTATCGCAGCTGAATCCCGAAGGATCCCCTTCAAAGCAGCTCTGACCACACCTCCTCAATGGCAGAATGCTTTCAAGAACTGGCCCTTGCCCCCAATTGCAGGCTGGAAAAATTGGTACCAAAGGATCCTTGCGGACAAGAGTGCCAGGACCCGAATTGGGACACCCTCCGCATTGCTCAATGTTTGGAGTTATCTTTGACCGAGACCCCCAAGAATGAAGACCTCTTGATAGCGACTTGCCACTTCTCGGTCAAATGGCATCAACGCCTTCCTCTTTGGTCACGGCCCGATGTCCCCAACTCTGGCCGACGTGTACATGATCACCGGCCTTGATATTACCGGCTCTGTTCGTCCCTGGGATTTCAAAGGTTCCTCCAGACAAACAGGGGTGAAACCAGGGAGCGGATACAAGAATTATATCCTAAGTCACATGAAGGACGGCCCCCTTGGTGAAGTTGAATACAGGGCATTTCTGAACATGTGGCTGTGTAGGTTTATCTTCTGCGGTAAAGCCAATGAGCCTACCCTAAATCATATTGCAATGGCTTCACACCTAGCCAATGGCAATCGCTTCCCTCTTGGGAAATACCTCGGGGCGTGTGTACCACATGCTTCATCAAACTGTCACCCGGATGTACACCGCCCAAAGGATAGCATGTGTCAACGGTCCCGGTGGTTTGTCCAAATGTGGCCGCAACCGCACATGCATCGATTGTTGGTGTTGATTTGAACACCGGGCTTTTCCCTTCATCCAACCATCATGAAGGAGAACCCCAAGCCACCGAGAGGATGCCGACTTATGGAGAAGTCGCTTCAACCGTCCTCATCAAGCAAAATGTCGGCCCGGCTCTTTGAGCTCTTCTTCAAAGGCTTCCAAAATCCTCTTTGGCTCCCTTACTTGGACAATGACAATTTAACTCTCCCTTGTGAATTTTTCTTTGAAACTGATCGCCAAGATGGGAGATTTCTGGAAATCTTTAACATCATCATCCACCCATGCATTTTGCCAGCTGAGTTCAGTGGAGGGAGGCTGAACCACAGTACTTATGAATACTATCAGCCCAACATGATGGCTCGGCAACTTAGGTGCGGCCAGATGCCCCCGAGAGCGTTTCTCGCATGAATTTCTCAAGCCCAGGGAGGAGATCAAAGATCTTACCCAAACCAGGAGGGTATTTCAGTATGTGTGCAGTCCAACTGTTTACACCTGGCCCTTTACGCCTACAACGAAGCTCACCCCACCTTTAACTCCTGGTGGCAAGAATTCCATGACCACATCTTCAGTGAGCCTGTGCATTTGTTACGTGTAGCACCGATGCTCGACTTTCAACCATCTTCGAGGTAATATGATTAATCCTTACATCGGACATTCCCTCCTCCAACCATGATCCCGATTTTATTTCTTTTGCCCACGAACACAATGCCCGTCCCTCTCGTCCGGGGAGATCGCTTACAATGCAAGAGGGCCCAATCTCGGCATTGGGATTCGGCATCACCAACCCCGGCTCGGTTAATGGCTAGGTATGACACAACGGATCCAACTCGTCCAACATTACCGCCGACGGGAGGCAAGGCTTGTCTCCGATTGCTCCTCCAAATGCCAAGAGGAGAAGAACCGTCAAGAAAGTCCTTGTTGTTGAGGTAAAATTTCTTCCTTTCTTGATCACGGGATTACTCTTTTTCGATAAATCACATCTCATGCATTTTCGGACTAGAACTCAAGAATCCTCGGCTTGTAACCTCGCCAATGCCCCATCCATTGGTATGACCTTTCTTGTCTTTTTCTTGAGGATGAACATTGGCATTCATTCCTAATTTGGCATTTGCGAAGAAACAATGGTGGATCAACTTGTGGACGTCCCAGTGTCTCAACAAGCAAGTCCACCCAGGGTTGAGCCACCTGTCCAAGTGGAAATCTCATCTTCATCAGGGACTCAATCACCCCCTGTTCAGACAGAAGCACCAGACTCGCCAGAGATGAATTTCCCAATTCAACCAGAGCCATCAAGTCCTCCAAGGGCCCAATCACCCACTGGTCAAGCAGAAACATCAACCCCAGCAGAGGTGAACCCATCTCTGTTCGGCCGAAGCTCCCGAGTTGCCGAAACCGCATTAGCGTCCTTTCACACGAAGCTTCGGCTTTGCCCGGAACACCCCCTTCACCGAGTAGCCATCCCCGAACAAAATCCTCGCTCTAGCTCGGGAAGTCGGGCATGAGGTAAATATTTGCACCTAATCTTGTTATCCTTTACTTCCGGTACTCCCGACTCAACAATATTGCTTCCTTAGGACCAGGCCCCATCATCATCGGGTCCATCAATGGGGAACAACCCGAGCTTGCCGAGGCAAGGGAAGGGGTGCCTCAAATTTTGTCGAGGAAACGCGAGAAAAGCTCAAGGAGATTTTTGCCCGGCCGCCAAAAGATGCACGAGATCGGTTCAAAGATCTTGATCACTTTGAAGAAATGCTTGAACCCATCGCCCAAGAACTCCCCGAGGACATCAATGCTCACTTGCATCCATCTCCGGTCCGGAAATTCATTATGTGCCCATAAGACAAGCTCCGAGAAAGGTGTCCTCCCCGCTCGACCGTTGAACGAAGAGGGCAAGAGCCGAACAAGCCGTGAAAGGGGCACAATCTCGGTCCGAGAGCCACAAAGACACATTGGCCAAACTGCAAGCTTCTCGTGAATTGAAGGTCGCCAGAAAAGCCGCTTTGGAGGCAGAACTGAGAAGCCTGTCAACTGAAATAGAGGCCGATGACAAGAAAATAGCCGAGCTCCCTGGATTGATAGAGAAGACCCAAGAGGAAGCAATATCGGCTATAGCTAAGGTGAATCAATGTGATGCGGAACTTACCACCCCGTCCGGCGCCCGGAAAGATTATCAAGAGCGGATGGAAAGTTTTCACCAAACAACATCGAATGTCGGTAGTGTAATTGCGAAACATTTGAACATCTAGACACTTCAATCGATGTGTAACCGAATTGGTCGCTCTTGTAACATTTGTTCTTGCAATTTTATGTCTCTTTTCTTCTCGCACATCCTTAAATGCAACGCGATCGACCCATTCGGTAAAGAAGTGCCAATACCCGAACGGCACTTCGACTCCTTTCACCGAGTCAATCAACCGAATATGACTCGGCCCTAGAACTCCAAACGACCCGTCGGCGGACCGGGTTAAGGAAACCTCTCCACCTTTCGATTTTCTTGGGATACGCGCCACGATCCGGAGCCACGACCCGAGGCCACGATCCGTCTTGCCAGGCCTATAAATGAAAACCATATGTGCCCCTAGATCTCCACCAAGCCTTTAGCTCTCAAATCTTTGCCAATCTCAAGTCTTCTTCTTTTCTTCAAACAGCGCAAATCCCAGAGACATGCTGTGTAGCCTCAACCGGCGCCGTGCCCCTGATGAGGCGGAGGGAAGCCGCGCCAGTGCGCGCGGAGGCAATGATCGTCAATCCCTCTTTTTTGATTCATCTTTGATCTCCTTTTGTTTTTGACGATCATCCCTGTTTCAGAGTTGATTCAATGGAATCCATCCCCCGCGCCGCCGGCCGCCCCTACCGGACGACTCCTCGAGTCCGATGGTCACTCCCTCGTGCCCTACGGGGGAACTCGACGCTCTCCGCTTCAAGGCGGAACCGGAGGTGGCCCGGCGCGAGCCGGGGAGGAGGTCTCCAAAAAGGCCGGCATAGCCGAGTTGGAGTGGGAAGACCGAGCCGCAAGCCAGCCGCCGGAGACCATAGACGGTACGGCCCCGACACCGCTCTTTGATCCAATTCGGCCTTTGATGCTAATCTCCCTTTTCTTGCACTTTGCGGCCCGTGATGCCGAGCTCAACCGGCTAAAGACGCCGGTGGAGCAATTGGCCGATAAGGTGAACGCCCGCGGAGACACGCCGGCGGAGCGCCTTGCCGCGGTGGAGCACCGCGTGGACGAAGTGGCCACCTATGGCATCCGCTTGGGCACCACCCCGGGCTCCGGCCGCCATGGCGACGCATACCGACGTCGACTACTCCACCGAGCCACGCGGCTTCCGGGCGGCACGCCGGAAGACATCGAAGAGATTGAGCTCATCTTGGAGCGCCTCGATGGCCACGGCGACGCCATTGCCGAACTCACTCATCCCCAATCCGTGCCGAACGGGCTCTTTGACTAGATTGTATTAGGGATGCTTGATATCGGCAATAATAAAGAACTTTTGAATTTCGTGCCCGCACCGCGATGATTTTCTTCATGTTTGCATCCGTGAATCTTGTTTTTTTTAAACGTATTCGGGAACTAGCTTGAGCCGAACACGCGAAAACGGATGCCCCTTGGCGCAAAACCCTTCGCATTCGGGAAGAAAACCCCGCCGTTTGGTATTCCAATAGTGCACGCCGCCGACTCATCACTCCCAATGCACCCCCTCGGTCAATAAAATAGCCCGCCGAGATGCCCCGCAAATCCACTCGCACACTCATCCATCACTTCTCATTTCCTCCCCCGTCCTCGCAGGAGAAAACCCCAAGGCCATGGACAAAGGCAAGCAACCCCGGGAGAGCAAAGACTCCGAAAAAACGCACGATTCGAGAGTGAGTTTTCCCTTGATTTACTCCTTGTTTCCCATACGATCTTGCGCTTTACCTCCTCTCTACCTTTCTTCTTCCAGCCTCGATTTGCTTCCTGAAGAAATCATCGGGACCGAAGACATGCCTGAGTACATCTCCTCCGATTCCTCCCTCGAAGCAGAGGACGCCACGCCTGAACAGAGGACCAGCCATCAATTGCGCCGCCGCGTTCGGCACCTGGAGCATGACCTCAGGGACATCACCGCTCGTTGCCAGGCCGAACGCGAGCGTCGTATGGCTTTGGAGGCATTAGTGGGAGGTAAATGTTTCTGACCCCTTCTTGACTTCGCGCTCACATCTGGATTTCTTGCCCCTAACACCCACTCCTCTGTTTCAGATGTCTCTCGACGGTACAACAACTCGAAAGCGGCTTGGGACGACTTGGTGGAGGCCGCAAATCATGGTCACCCCCGTGCATTCCAAGTTGTCGTCACGGTGGTCTTGGAGCAACCGGAGAGGGAGCGACCGAAGAAGCAAAGAAAAGATTGAATCATACTTTCGCTTCTTCCTCCAGGCCTTCTGCTTCCCACCTCCTTGAAGTCCTGATCACCAGGATTGTTGGATGTAAACCTGCAAGAGGCAGTTGTAATGTAGTTTTGTGCTAAGGGCAATGCATTTAGGAATTGGCCGTTCCTTCTGTTTGTGAATTTTTGTTCTAAAGGCGGCCTCGTTCTTGAGCGCCGGCTATTTCCTGTGTCAGATGCATGTAATCCCACTGCTGGTGATCATCGATCGATTTCAATACTAGGATAATATTTCTTCAAATATCTCCCATTTATTGCAAAGTGGAAAACTCTTCTCCTAGTAAAGTTTTCAATATGTATGCATTACCGGGGACGCATCCGACCACGCGAAAGGGCCCTTCCCGGTTAGGGGACCATTTGCCGAATTCGCCGTATTCGGTTCCAATCGGCAATAGCGCTTTCCAAACCAAATCCCCTTCGCAAATTGCACGACTTTTACCTTCTTGTTATAATACTTGGCAACCCGCAGCCTTGTTCTTCTCGATGTTTTCTAGGGCCCCGAGACGGATCATGTGTAAATCCTCCAGCTCATCCATCATTAGGCCACCGTAATCTTTGGAGCTTAAATCTTTCTCGTAACACAATTCTCCTAGAATCCGATTGCATCTCCCAAGGTAGAACCGCATGATGCCCATAAACCAATTCGTAAGGAGAAGTCTTTGTAGCTCCATGAGGGGCCATTCGGTAAGCCCATAGTGCCTCACTGAGTACCGAATGCCACCTCCTTGGCTTCTGGTCGATCTTCTTTTGTAAAAGCTTGATCATGATCTTATTAGAAGCCTCTGCCTGACCATTAGCTTGGGCATAATAGGGAGAAGAATTAAACAATTTGATTCCCATGCCTTCGGCAAATTCTCTGAACTCCAGGGACACGAATTGAACCCCCTGATCAGTTGTAATTGTCTGAGGGATTCCAAACCGATAGATGATGTGCTCCTTGACAAATTCAACCATGTTTTCCGACGTCACCTTCTTCAGTGGGATCGCCTCAACCCATTTAGTAAAATAATCTGTAGCCAAAAGCACAAACTTATGCCCCTTGCTAGATGGTGGATTAATCTGGCCAATCAAGTCTATACCCCAGCCCCTGAATGGCCATGGCTTGATAATGGGATTCAATGCCGACACGAGGACTCTTTGAATGTTCCCAAACCTGCGGCGTCTTGACATCCCTTGTAATACTCAAAGCAATCCTCTAATATTGTCGGCCAAAAGCACCCAGGCTTGCCGATAACCCATTTCATGCGGTAGGCCGATTGGTGTGCTCCACATATCCCATCATGCACTTCACTCATCATCTTCTTAGCTTCTTCTGGACCCAGGCATCGTAACAACACCCCATCTAATGATTTGTAAAACAAATTGCCATCCAGAAGAACGAATTTTATGGCCTTGTACCTGAGCTTCCTAGAGACCTTCCGGGATGGATCTTCCAAATAGTCAACGATCTCTTTTCTCCAATCATCCTCCGCGAGATCCGTTCCCAGCGCACATACATCTGCAGCGAATGCTTCTTGACTCTCTTTGTAACCAGAGGCGCTCTGAGCCAACCTGTTCGCTTCTTCGTTATGTTCCCTAGGAATATGCTGTAGAGTTACCAACGGAAAGCTCTTCAAGATCTCCCTGCATTCTTCGTAGTAACTCCTTAGTGCTTCACTTTTGCATTCGTATTGGCCGTTCAATTGCTTGATTACCAACTCTAAATCTCCATAAACCTCAACTGAAACGGCCCCGGCTTCTCTCCAATATTGAAGCCCCCGAAGTAATGCTTCGTATTCAGCCTGATTATTTGTGACAGTGGGCTGTATGGGGATGGAAAATTCAAACATCTCACCTCTAGGCAAAATTAGTAGAATCCCTACTCCCCCACCTTTACCACATGATGATCCATCAAAAAATAAAGCTCAATGAGTAATTTCAAGCAAATCAATTGACGGATCTCGATGTTCAGTTATAAAATCGGCAATGATCTGTCCCTTAATAGCTTTTGCCGATTCGTACTTTAACTCAAACTCTGATAAAGCCAAGATCCATTTGCCAATCCTGCCATTCAAAATTGGCATAGATAACATATGTTTTATTACATCAAACTTGGAATACACAAGGCATTCGGCATTCAACAAGTAGTGCCAAAACTTTGTACACGAGTAGTATACGCACGAGCACGCCTTCTCTGCGGTCGAATACCGGTTTCGGGATCAAGTAATTTTCGGCTAAGATATGCTACTACCCGCTCCTTTCCTTCGAATTCTTGAATAAGGGCCGATCCAATGGTTTGGGTATTGGCCGCCACGTACAACTTGAAAGGCTTATCCAGGTCGAGGAGGGACCAAAGACCGCGGTGGCTCCTTCATGTATTGCTTGATCTCATCAAAAGCCTTTTGTTGTTCGTAGCCCCATGTGAACTTCGATCTTTCTTTAGCTTCGAAGAATGGAGAGAACGGCAAAACCTTCGTGACGATTTGAAATCAATCTCCTTACGAAATTAATTTTCTTTGAGCAGCGATTGTAACTCCTTGAGATTAATTGGAGGGACAACTTCATCAATGGCCTTCATGATCTTCTTGCCAACCTCAATCCCCCCTTCGTGGACCAAAAATCCCAAGAATTCTCCGAGCGGATACCCCAAAAGCGCATTTGTTTGTATTCATCTTTAAACCATGCTTTCGGGTGCACTCCAAGGTCCTTTTCACATCTTCCAAATGTGTGTCATGACTTAGGGACTTGATCACGACATCATCAATGTAAATTTCAACAACTTTGACGATCAACTCGTGAAAGATGTAATTCATGGCTCGCCGATAAGTTGCGCCGGCATTTTTCAACCCAAATGTCATGACTATCCATTCAAACGAGGCCTATATGACCAGGACATCCGAAGGCCATCTTTGATATCTCTTCTATTGCCATAAAAATTTGGTTGTATCCCGCATTGCCATCCATGAAACGCGATAACTTTGTGCCCGGCGGCGGCGTCAACCAACAAATCGGCAACGGGCATGGGGTAACCATCCATCGGAGTAGCTCGTTCAAATTCCCGAAATCTATGCGGACCCTCATCTTTCCATTCTTCTAGTAAACGGGGACAATGTTAGAAATCCACTCCGCATATCCGCATGGCCGAACGAAGTTTGCATCAAGTAATCTTTCAACTTCTTTCTTCACATCGGCCAATACCTCATCCTTGTAGATTTTCCGGGGTGGTTGCTTATATGGCTTGAAACCAGATTTGATTGGCAACCGATGCTCAACAATAGAACGGTCCGGTCCGGGGCATCTCCGAATAATCCCAGGCGAAGCAATCTTTATATTCCTTGAGTAGCTTGATTAATTCCTCCCTGAAGTCCGATTGCAAGTTTGCGGCGATGAACGTCGGCCTTGGCTTGTCACCGCTTCCAATGTCAATTTCTTCTAATTTATCGGCCGACATGAATCCTCGCCCCAACTTGCCATCGGTGCCATCGACGGGGTTATCCATTAAAATTGCTATAAGAGTCGATCGCTTGAATCGGTCGTTGATCGCCGCCGACAGTTCAACGAGACCTTCTCCCCGCTCTTTCCCCGAGAAACGATCAATGCCTTGATACTCCCGAAAAGCCTGGTTCCATGTTTGCAACGCTCACAGAGTCATCCGCTTGGACCACCTCAATATCATCATCCACCCATTGGATGAGCTGCTGATGCATGGTGGATGGGACGCAGCAATTGGCATGAATCCAGTCCCGTCCAAGCAGTAGGCTGTAGGCTCCTTTACCTTCGATAACAAAGAAGGTCGTGAGCAGTGTCTTGGACCCGATCATCAGATCCACGTGAGCGCATCCCTTGGTGTCTGAAGGATTCCCAGCGAAATCGTTCAGTATTATGCTTGTAGGCGTCAGATCGCTAGGGCCCATGCCAAGTTTCCTGAAGGTGGTGTACGGCATTACATTGACCGCCGCTCCACCGTCGACAAACATCTTGGTCAATGGCTTGCCATTGACATATCCCTTCAAGTACAGCGGCCTCATGTGTCGATTTTTGGCCGGTTTGTCGAAGATGGCTTGCTTGGCTAGCACTAGGCCGCGCCATCAACCCCTCGATCTGCTCATCGTCCGGGGACCTCTCCTCCCGCACAACCCGATTAGCGAGAGCCATAAATTCATTCGGCGAAGAAAATATACCATGCACGCCGGAGCCGAATGTTTTGACCCTTCGGAGTTTATCCTTTGGACGCCACACCCGCCTTGTCCGGATCCCTCGCTCGCCTCGTTCACGGTTCCTCAAGCGTTGAACCCTTCTCTTCGACTTTTTCTCGGGCCGGGCGGGCACCATTGCCCCTTTCGCCGGATGTACTCGTCCTCGTCTTCCTCTTGATCGGCCCACCTTAAATCGCTTGCCTTTTCCCGGGATGATCAATGATTTCAATTTTTTGGCGCCGATCCTCGCTAGGATGTATCCTTCCCATTCTTTCATGGACGGATCGGCGATTGGCGTCTCCCCGCCCGTACTCGAAACACCTATCACCGCACTCGGGGCGGTTCCTCGGTGTGGGCGGCTTCAAACCTTCGTTCCAACAGAGTGCTCGAAGAACGCACATCCCCGGTGCGCGTGTTCCTCGCTCTCGCGTGTATTGCTCCGCATCTCTTCTCGCGTTCTTCCTCTTCGGCCCGCGCCTCTCCTCCTCGTATTTTCGCTTTCGGTAGCGCTCTTTTTCAGCCTCGGCGCCGCCACTTATTGAGGAGGATACGCGTGGTCACCCCGGGCGCTCCGGATGATTCCCCCGATTTCGACGTGGCTCTTGAGAACGCGGGGGCTTCACCATGCACACCGCTCCAAAGTCACCGACGCTCCGGTCTCTTGCTCCATCCCGCCTTGCCCGGGTCGAGGTCAAGACTTTGACCTTGCCCTTCTCCTCTCACTCGTTACCATGTTGACCGAAAAAACCCACCATGTTACGAGGGAAAGGGTGGCCATCCGGCTTCATCTTGTTATCAAATTTGAGGTGCCCCTCCGGATGGCTCTCTCGGATCCTCATTACGAAGACCCCGTAGTCGTTGATGGAGTGCGAGTTCCCGTCCGGAAGCCACGGTAACGTTTCTCCTTTACTCCATCGGGCCGAAGCATGGAATGCCCTTCGGGCAATCGATTTGGCCTTCCTTTACCAGAGCTCAAACAGCTTGTCGGCTTTTGTGATCTCGAAATCGTAGTTACCTTTGGTCCGTTTGACCCGCCGATTCATAGTCAATGGCTCTTTTCCCCACATGATTTCGGCCGCGACCACGTCCCGTTCATCATCGAATCTTCCATCGGGTCGGCCTTGTCCAGAACCGGTTGTAGATATCCGCCACGTCGTGCCTTTTTTGCCGAACCCGGCATCCTTCTTGAAACCGTATGCTTGGTTGCTAATTAACGACGCCTTTTGGGACACTGGCCCACGTTATCGAACTCCATGCCAAACGACTTCTCACGCACGGCCGGCGAAGCATCCGGCAACGGCCATGTCGGCCAACTGGTCATCTGGCAGGTTGAGTGAAAAGCACATGCCCTTAACTTCCCCGAACCTCCCGAGGAATTCCAAGGGCGTCTCACCGTGCCCTCGCTTCAGGGTAGCGAGGTCAATTAGTTTCTTTTCTGAGCTGCCACTGAAATAGTGGGCGTGGAATTCCCATTCCAGCTCCTTCCATGTGCTGACTGATTGCGGGGGTAAAGATGAAAACCATTGGAACGCCGCGCCTGTCAGGGACGCGGGGAAGTATCTGACTCTGAACGCTTCTTCGGCTGAGCACTCTCCAAGCTGCATCAGGTAGCGAGCAATGTGCTCCACCGTGCTCGTGTCGTCCTGCCCGGAAAACTTTGTGAATTCCGTCGGAGGTTTTACCCTTGGCGGAAGGATCACGTTGTAGTACCACTCCGGGAACGGCGACATGTAGGTAGGTCCTTGCATTTTCGGTTTGAGGCCGAATTGATTCGCATCAAATCGGCCATCTTCTCGCGCGGGATGTCGTCCCCCGCGTGCCCGCACCGGTCCGTAACCCGGATTCGGGAGAGCGTCGATGGCTCCATAGTTCCCCACCTCGTGGTAGCCTCCGCCGTATAGATTCCTCTGCGCCTTGTTGCTTGCCGGAGCAATCCCGTAGCCGGAAGCAAGCGGGGCCCCGGGCGAGCCGAATGCTAACTCCTCGTACGTGGGCCGGTACGGGTTCGCCGTTGCACGGAGTTGACCCGTGCCGCCCGCGGTGGTGGCCGGACCGGGTCGCCCTCCCCGCGGCCCGTAGTGGGGGCCGAACCGGCCGACCCCTAGCACCTTGTGGAGGAGGTTGGAAAGCTTGGCTCCCGGCGCTGCGAGGAGGAGGCCGGGCTAGCCGGCTCTACAATGGCGGTTGAGAACCGGATTCGCCTAACTCCACGGTGCCCCCTTGAATGGGCGTCTTGCTCGAATGTCCGTTCCATCCCTGGACCAAAGACAACCACCATCATTTGTCCGAACGCACCCGGGAAAGCCTTGTGGTGCTCGCTTAAGACGTGGTCCGCGGTATCTCGGAATGCTTGCATGCATTCCTCCCTCTCCCCGCCGGGTTGTAGCGTCACTTTCCCTCGGCAACAACACCCTAGGCATCTCATTTTTCAAGTACGGGACGCCACTCCGTTCTTCTTGAACGATAGCAAGCACTTTTGTTGGAATTGGTCTACGGCATCCTGCAATACCGTTGCCGTTGTTCGAGAGAGAGGTCTTCAATGTTGACATCCATGATATTCACGATGTCGGGCATCTTGATCTTCTACCGTGGTACCACCGGGCGTGCCAAAAAGTGTGTTGACGCAAAATGTGCACCTAGCGCCAAGCACACAAAGCAAGCCGAACAATCCGGCTTCACACGTGCGCAGAATCACAAGACGTGCCGGTACCAATTTTCCCCGAAAATTAACAAAAGACAAAGTAGTTAAATACCAAAGCTTGGAACTTGCCGGGTGGTACCGGCAGTTCCATATTTACGGCTACAAAGCCAAATGGGATGACATATAGCTATAGAAAGCTATCTCGCAACAAACCGAAACCACTCGGGAGCTTTAAAAAGGAAAAGATAACACGTACCGAATGGATGACGCAAGCATGACGGCGATCGGTCTTTGTTTGGACAAAGGTGCACATGCGCAAGATCGCGACCGATCCCCATGGTAATCAATATTAAATAAATAAATAAAGTAAAGTGCGAGCATAAACATGTAATAAACAAGCATGCATAGATCCAAAGCACTAGTCTACCGCATGTCTAGGTGCTTTAAAACCCGTCGGGTACGATGCCAAACAAATGTATCCGCCGCATGATACAACTTGCATGGGGATCGTACCACTTTCCACAAATAGATCTATCTACCGCATGATACGATCTAAATATGGAAAGCTAAAAGCATACATTATTTAAAGCATAAATTACGCACGTGTTCTACTCGTGAGAAACATAACCGAATTCGGGCTGAACAACCGATTCGGGGTCCATGAAGAAGGAACGAACATTACCATGTGAGATAAATCTATCGATTGATTTGAAATCTAATCCACTTAGGATGACTAGCTCCAAAGCAACCCAAAAACTCGCATCTACCGCGTGATACTCGGTTCTTTCAAGATTTATACAAACATTGGCAAGCTTGAACCCGCAACACGTAACAACCTAGATCGATTCGGTTTCTATTGTCAAAGAGCACGTGATCCACGTGTTATAATAGCCATAAGCACGAACTTGACTCGCATGAGAATCCTCAAAAGGTTTAAAACCGATCCAAACCCATCTAGATTGGGCAAAAAGTGTTACATGAATTTAAACATGAAGTAAAACTCAAAGCAACACGGGGTAACTTAATGAATCTATTAGATCTTGCCAAAATCCAATAGAGCCGATAACTAGCTTCAAGCTAGATCTTAGCCTACCGCATGGCTCATGACCTAACAAGAAACCTTCTTGAACCAAGCTTGAATCTACCGCATGACACTAAGCATGGTAACAAGACTACTTGCATCAGATCTAAATCCACGGCATGATACTAGACATGATACAAGGTTGCGGTACTCATGGAGGTCGACGGATCGATGAACCCTCTCGAAGAACTCGACGACACGACAAATGGACTCTAGGGTTTGGCGTAAAGCCGGTTTGTATTGAGAATGATTCCGTATCCGTTACATACATTCGGGGTTCATATTTATACCCCGCCAAGCACAACCTCGAATGGATTTGATACCTAATTTATCTCTAAGCTTGATCGCTTATCCATCCATTCGTCCTCTCCGCTTGGGCCACGTCACCGCACAATCCCGCAAAATCGGCTCAACGGTTCTTTTGCCGAACGAAAGCGTATAGCCGACCGCGGATTTTCGCCGAATGCATCCGAAGAAAACTTCCTTCCACGGACGGATTCCTCACCGAGCCGGACCCACAAGTCGACTCCTTACCAAATTTTGGTGTTAACACCCGTTGATGTACGGCCCACGGCCGGAACCACGATAAAATCCATGTCATCGTGTTGCTTAGCACCGGCCATCGAGAGATAGATCTCAGCGCTCGTATTAGTTAGTGTCGGGACTACTTTCCGCACCGACAAAAATTTCTGCTTAATCGATCTGGTTTTCTAAACCAAAGTACTCCCTCCGTCCCGAAATATAAGGCATTCAAGGGTTCAAAATTTGTCCCCAAATATAAGGCATCATAAGAGTTTTTGGTAAGTACTCAATCAACTCAATTAAAGACATGTCAAATATTGCACTTGTTAACTAGAAAACTTACCTTTAATTATCACTAGGTGATACCCCGCGCGTTGCTTTGCGAGAATTTTTTAAACAAAATTTTAAGGTGAAATGTGAAAGTAGTGACACCAAAGATATTACATGGCAATATTCGTTTGTAAACTCATCTATAAAATATATGAAAGCATGTTATTTTGTTGAGAGTGAATCATTCTAAAATCGTCAGCAGGAATTTTGTGGTGTGATATACATGAAGCCACAGAAAATCGATTTAAGACATAAATATGTGATTTGGTGGATGATGACATAACGTATAGCGGATGGTGACATGGCGCATAGTGGATGATGACGTGAAATGATTGCATGTTGAGAGAAATCCAACCATGACTTGTAGTGGGTCTTACCTATATAAGTTTTATAGATTAGCTAAGGGTATATATGACATTTTCTCTCTTTTTTTAATTTGTCCTATAAATCCTATAACGCCTTATATTTCGGGACGTAGGGAGTACACCGTTCACATTTATCCTCTAACCTAATCATGTTCTACCAATGTGGCAGATATTTGGTAAAATTAGAACCATCAGCGAACTGAATCTTGACATTGCCGCCCATAAATACTGGATGAAAGCAAGGGAGACAGACTTTGCTTTTAATTATATCCTTTTAATTTGCATACCCTTTTTTTAACCTTGTGATCATTCTTTGAGCGAAAAATTGGGCTGTGCGCGGACGCATTCCATTTGGAAAATAAAAACTTTACGAAGACTGAGATTAGAGATTACACTTATAGCATGAGCATGGCAGAGTCCAGAGTGGTGTTGGCCAGTAAGCCTCCATTGTATTCTCCACTGGGATCTGCTCGGTCTCGATAAGATCCCCGCATGGGAAAACTTTCCATCCATCCCAAGACGCCGAAATGCACGGCAAGAGCAAAAAGGATAGGAAATTGCAGAGAAAAAGAAAACGAGAAGAGGTGAATACAAACTATTTGGAGGGTTGTATTTCGTAAGAAGTTGCGAAATTCAAAAACACTCAAAGTTAAGGAAACTCTACTGGCAGATGTTCATTTATAATCCGTGCCTAAACATTTACATGCAGGGCTGCAGGCCTTGGGTAGTTGGGTTGATCAAACAAAGGTCGCAAACACAGGACAGCTCGCTTTGTTGCTACGAAAATAACAGAGGATCAGCGCGACAGCACCAGTCAGTCACCAACTTAACGTGGCGTGGCATCGAGAGATGAGCTAGCAGAGCGCCACCACCCGGTCCGCCGCGGCGGCGGCCTTCACCATCATGTACACGCCGCCGCCGTGGCCGTCGCTCACCTCCTGCGCGGCGGGCTTCGCCGCCACCAGGCGGGCCAGCAGCGCCGACAGCGCCTCGCGCATCCAGTCGTAGCGACACAGGCGGTACGCGTCCGCCGGGGACACCCACCGCCGGCCGTGGGTGTCCTGCTCCGGCCACTGCTCGAGCTCCTCGGCCACCTCCAGCGCGAAGATGTAGCCCTTGCAGGCGCCCCGGGGGCTGTCGCCGCTCACCGGGCTGCTCTTGCTCCTGAACACCCACATCCCCAACGCAGTTCTCTGAAAATAACACAGATGCAGACAGCAGTGTTTTCGTCAGTGTATCGTTCAGGTAAAATTTTCAGAGTTAGTCTCGACTTTTGACATACTCGAATTGTCCTTGGAAGAAAAATTACTGAGCGAAATGAACAAATTCGTGTAAAGAATCGTAGGCTAGACAAATGAGCTTCAAATCGATTTGGTAATCAGAAATAAACTAACCCTGGGCCATGTTTAGTTCCTCCCCCAAAAGTTTTCAACCATCACGTCATATGTTCTGACACTAATTAGAAGAACTCAACGTATATTAATGACAAAACTCATTTCATGACAACCGGGAAAATCATGAGACGAATATGATGAGCCTAATTATGTCGTAATTAGACAAATGTCATGCTACATCAAATAATCTCTAATGACATGGATTAGTTAAGCTTCATAGATTTGTCTCACCATTTTCTATCGATCCGTGTAATTAGTTTTATAATTAATCTATGTTTAAAGTCCTAATTGGTGTTAAAAAATCGCAAAAACCAAAGCCCAAATAAAAGAAAACATTGCCTGATAGACTGGAGTTGTTTGCCAAGCAGAGGACACAGCACATGCATACCGGCCGACCATGGATGCAGAATACACAGGAAGGATAGGATAAAAATGGTGGAGTAAATAATGATGTTGGCCGGCCCAGACCGATCTCTGAAGAAAATGTCCCTATTCGCAATCTGGGCTCCCCAGCTTGACGACAATACCGTCTTTGTGTAAACCACAACATGACATTGTGCAACCGCCGTGCTTATCTTTAATAACTCATTATATTAATTCAGAAACCTTGTTCATCCATTAATCAACAAGTCAATGGCCAAGTCGTCTCTCCTGTAGGCCATGGCCTATGAGGCTATGACGATGCACCACCATAGCAACCTTTGTCAGCAGGGAAATTTCCCTGTCGCTTTCCCCCCATCGAGCAATAATCGCCGCTGTGGTGTCCAACAGTCCAAGTGTTCTTACAGTTGCACTGTCACGTTATTATTCAACAGCCTGTTCGGTTGGCTGATGGTACGTCTTGTTTTTCGGTAGGAAGAAAGATCTGCTTGCCCGATTCTTGGTATCATGTTGGTGGTGGGCGATAAGCCAAGCGAACAGGGCGCAAGTTTGCATGTCCGAAGGTCAATTTAGATAAACTCTAGAGATGACGATCGGAGGCGAAGCTGCAGCTAGCTGCTCCCTGAACCGCTCATCAAATAAACTCCCCAAACGCAGGCAGTAGCTTTCATCAAGTGAAAGTTTTTTTCACGGATGGTGATGAAAGCTAAGGGTGTGGATAATCTCGCAACTAGTCAGCAAGCAGGTTGCTTGCTTGAGTTGCTAGGATGATATGATAGGATGGCATCTACCCACGTATAGCGACGCGGGCGCAGTCACGCAGCAGGAGCCCGTCGCGATCAGGGTGTGCGCTTTTGCTTTCAAGAGTGTCGATCGAGAGCTCGCTAGATTGCTACGGACGAACGCCACACAGGCAGTAGCTTTCACACACAAAGAGGATGAACACTACAGCCAGCCACTAAGCTAGACGGCTGAGCGTGATCCTGCTTGGGCACGCGTGTTACCAGTGGCAGTCACCCATTGCCCCGATGGCCTTATCTGCTGTCTTCAGATAGAGAGAATTCATTCATTCATTCAGGGGTTTAAAGAGGGATTAGAGATGGGTGCGGATCAGTTGATTAGTTTACGTACGTCGATGGCGCCCTTGACGCCGGCCTCCTCGAGCGCCTCGCGACAGGCCGCCTCGTGCACGTCCTCGTCGTCCTCCCACCCGCCCTGGTCGACGAGGGAAGAAGAATGCGATCGATCCATCAGCCGAGCGTCCATGCGTGCAGTTGAGTAATTGACAGATGGACAGGTGTAGCTGCCTGCTTGTTACTACCTTGGGGAAGACGAGGTCTTCTCGGTTGGGCGTGGAGACCATGAGCAGCTCGGGTTGGCCGTCGGCGGCGCCCAGGCGGTACGGCACGCAGCCGGCGACGAGGCGGTACTCGCCGTCGTAGCGCTGCCGCAGTCGGCCCTTCCTCGCCACCAGGATCATCTTCTCCCCTACTACCGGCGCCATTTGCCTGCAACTAACAAACCAACAACCAAATCAAGCCGGTGCCTTGTGAAAATAAAGGGGGAGACGGAAACAACTAACCCCCATGCTCCTTTCCATGGTACACACACGCAAGAGAGAACAATCACCTTGGAAGTAGACGCGCGAAGCTAGCTGCCTGTGCTGCTGCTTGTGGGAAACGGGTGGATGGAGTGGGAGCCGGGGCAGAGCCAAGAACGATGGAGTTTGGACGCTGCTTCCCGCCCAATTTAAAGGCGGGAGGGTGGGGTGCGGTCAACAGCCATTAACGCACCTGCACCGGCCAGCCGGTGAGACAGGCAGGGCCACTAGTACTATTCTCCCCTCTCCCTCTCCTACGATCGAAGCAGAGACAAAAGGCCAGGCCACTAAACAATGATTTGGGAGGAGGAGGAGAGGAAGGCGAGCCCCGTTGAGTTGGGCGGCACCTCGAGCCGGCCTATGATTGGAATCGAGGAGGGGCAGGGCAGATTCTTCTTGGACTGGTTGCTGGTTGGGGTTCGTTCCGGTAGCAGAGATGATGGATTTGATGGACGGAAGAGGTGGGGATTTTATAAAACGAGCCCGTGCGGGTTGGGTCCGCGTTGGATCGGTGGATGGGTCTACCGTCTCCTATAAACGTTAAAGGCTCCCGATTTAACAAGACGGGGTCGGTTGAATTTTCTGCTCATGATGAATTTACACTGCAGTGATCAATGCACATGTTAGCAGGGGAGACAAAACAAAAAAGTCCGAGCCGCTATATTGGACAAGTTCATGCTAGTTTGCTAGCCATGGCCAAGAAAGCTATATCATATCGGCAATTCGGCATTGCATTGCTATCTTGGTGTGTGGAGGCTATATCATATAGGTTATGTATATTCACAAAGTTGGCTATGTTCCCATGTTCACAAAGAAAATTGCGCTAGACTCACTTCGACGTACTAGGATCACTGCTATCCGCTTTAATTTTCAGGTAATTCATCATGCAAGCACGACGACACGGTTTGGCTTTCGTAGTGATCGGTTCATTAGCTACATGAGCCAATCTTTATCTTGCTATATATACCGGGGGTTTGGACACGGGTATAATAAGAATTCGAAAGGTTGAAACGAAATAACGCAAAGACTTCTTTTAACGAAATGAATTGATGCAAAGACTATAGCATATATGCATTATTACTATTGAAGAATATATATATGGTGCACCTTTTGTTTGCATTCAAAAATGCTTTGCCTAGCTACATTTTGCTCTAGGCACACCTTCATTGCCGCATAAAGTTCAACATAGTGGCCTTCCTCCTAACTAACTGAAAAGATTTATTTGAGATCTGTGTCATGTGAAGGGTGACAATTGGTTGAATATGTAGATGTGGTCCCATGTGCCGATGTTCCCCAGAGAAAGCATTTCCAAATAAAACCTCACCTCATTCTCATTTAGTTTATTTATTGCCTAGGATCTCTTTTTTTTATATATATATATATATATATATATATATATATATATATATATATATATATATATATATATATATATATATATATATATATATATCCTCAAGCTGCTCACTGACTTTCGGCGGTGCATCAAGGTTCATCTCGGCGATGGCGAGCGTTGCAACTTCTGGTTCTGGTTCTAGTTCTGGTTCGATCACTGGCTGGGGCCCCAGCCGCTGTGATCGAGCTCTTCCTAGCTCTATGGGCTCTTTTACGGTGGACCATATCACCCCATACCACTGTTGGAAAAGGACCCGTATGAAAGGATCCAACGGCTAAGATTAATTGTATACCAGCACAACTTGCACATGTGGTATAAGGTGGTATACATAGATAGTATGGGTGGTATAGTGGTATTATTGAAAGTTTTATCTCGGTGGCATAAACAAAATATATGATTTCTTCATTTCAATTGTTTTTTCATTTCCATTTGGTGATATGGCCAATTTTTTTAAAAAAAATAAACAGAAATTTTCATTTCAAATTTCAAAAATGAAAAATTCCAAATTTCAAAAATGAAAAAATTCAGTTTTTTTCATTTCAAATTTTCGTGGCATATTTCAAAATTTTCAAATTTCCATCCAAATTTCAAAATCGATTTTTTTCACTTTTTTCCATTCCTGTGGCCAATTTTTTGAAAAATTCAAAAACAAAAATTTCAATTCAAATTTCAAAAATGTTTTTTTTAAAAAAATTCATTTCGAATTTTCTTTATGACATAAACAAATTTTTTTTAGCCCGAGGTTGCCAAATTGATTAAAAGATTGCAAAAATTATCTATTTACCCTTACCAAAAATAGTTTTATACTGCATACCACCACTTGGTGATATGGTCCACTGTAAAAGAGACCAACTCTATTTCCCCACTGTCAGCACCCCAATGTGATGGTGGCCACCACTTCCTAAGATGGCTGGTGGTCCTTCTTCCTCCATCCACGCCTATCTGCATGCGCTGACACGGAGTTGCGCCTCCTCCAAGCACTCCCTGGTGCCCTCTCGGTGCCCGCTCCCCTTCGCCTCGGCTGGTTTCTACGCGTGGCGCATGGAGGAACGACCTCTTGATGATTTTGCAGCCTCCATTTGGAACAACAAGGCCACGGCTCGGTGCAAACACTTCTTGTGGCTGGTACATCATGAGCCTCTCCCTTCGGCAGCACTACTACACCACGACAACATCATCGACTCCCCCACCTACTCCTCTTGTGGCGGCCATGAAGATTAGATGCACATATTGCTCCACTGCCCCGTGTCGCTACAGTCTGGCGCACTGTGGTCACGTGGCACGTCGTCCTCACCTGCTTTCCTACCGTGACCTATTGTCCTTGGGAGATCTTCCAGAGGCGTCACCGGCAATCCAGTTAGCTATCATCATCGTCGTCCTTTGGAACATTTGGAAGGCCCGAAATGGTGTTTTTGTTAGTCAAAATAAACTAACAATGCTTAGAAACATGAAACATCAGGATCTACTAGTTCACCGTAGATCACATCTAGCACATTAATCTAATGCGGAAATATAAAGTAGGTTCGGCCTAATACCAGCGGCGGTGTTCTCCATCGCGATGGTGTTGGCCGATTCAGCGGTGACGGGGCCGATGGCGAGAGCGACATCGGGCTTGTAGCGTAGACGTTCCTTGAGCGTCTTTTGAGGGTATCGGTGGCCTTCGTGACGCCAACAACACCGCCCAGACGTGGAGCTCGAGCTTCCGTGCCTTTCGGCCGCTCTTAGCGATCGGTGGGTGGATTAGGGTTTTGATTCACGTGTGAAAGCATGTGCAACTCGTGGGGAACCGTGAGGGGTCCCCTTTTCTTATATAGGCGGGGGCCACAGTAGGCCCGGGGCCGAGCCCGATTGGACTTAGGGTTTGCCACCCGATCACGGCAAACGTGCTTTGTTAATGTTGGGCCGAATCCGAGTCCGGGGGGCGAGTGGACCACTCCCCCATATCCTCGGTTCGTCGCTGACCGAGGTCAAACCAAAATATCCAACATTCTCCCCCTGACTGAAAGTCCATACGACTTAAACTAAAAAAACTTATTTCTAAACTAAAATCCCTCATTAGTAAATCAGCAAGTACCAGACCAATGCGTCGTGAGCAGCACCTCGGCACACTGGGACAACATTACCCATAGTCTTAACTGAAAAACTTTGTTGGGATACTTATTCTTATTTGGGGAGATACTAATGGCCCTGAACCAAGACCTTATCAAAGGAATTTGCCAAACCCATATTCAGGACATGTCTCTCAAAAAGGGTTGGTGGTAAACCTTTGGTGAGCGGATCTGCTATGTTTAACTTAGTACTTATGTGCTCAATGCTTAGCGTGCGGTCCTGGTTTCTTTATTTTACGATACGATACATAAGATCAATGTGCTTGGAGGCACCTGTTAATTTATCGTTAGCGCAAAAGAAGATTGCAGCCTGATTATCGCAGTGCATTTTGATAGGTCTGGAGATACTATCAACAATCTTAAATCTCAGAATAAAATTCTTAAGCCACACCGCCTGCCCCGTGGCATCATAACATGACACAAAATCTGCTTGCATCGTAGATGCAGCAGTTAGTCCTTGCTTATGACTTCTCCAAGAAATAACTCCCCCGCTAGCATGTAGATATATCCTGAAGTGGATTTTCTATCGTCTTCATCACCAAAGCAAAGTCGGCATCGTGTAACATTCAACCGCAAGGTTGTCCGTTCTCCTATAAGTGAGCATGTAATCCTTAGTGCCTTGGCAATATCTCATTGATTTCTTAACGCCAATCCAAAGTGAGCCCAACCCGGGTTTTTCCGATATCCGTTAAATACTCCGGTTGCAAATGCCAAGTCCGGACGCGTACGGACTTGAGCGTACATCAAGCTTCCAACGGCCGATGCATAGGGAACGTTCTCCATCTTACTCCTCTCAAAATCATTCTTAGGGCATTGTTCTTCACTAAACTTATCACCCTTTTGAACTAGGGAGGGTGATATGCTACTCTTATCCATATTATATCTTATAAGCATTTTCTCAATATATGCTTTCCGAGATAATCCTAGTACTCCTTGGGCTCGTTTCGGTGTATCTCAATGCCTAGTACATACGAGGCTTCACCGAGATCCTTCATATCAAAATGAGATGATAAGAAGTTCTTAGTCTCATGCAACATATTCTTATCATTGCTAGCTAATAGTATGCCATCAACATACAGTACTAGAATTACTAACTTTCCACCCTTGAACTTAACGTAGATACAACTATCTACCTCATTCTCCCTAAATCCGAACCTCTTAATGACTTGGTCGAATTTAAGGTTCCACTATCTGGATGCTTGCTTAAGTCCATAAATGGATTTTCTTAACCTGCATCCCATATGTTCTTTACCTTTAATAGCGAAACCTTCTGGTTGTGCCATATAAATTGTCTCATCGAAATCACTATTAAGGAATGCAGTCTTAACGTCCATCTGATGTAGCTCCATATCAAAATAGGTTACAAGTGTCATGACAATTCTAAAAGAATCTTTTGTTGACACAGGAGAGAAAGTCTCATTGTAATCTTTTCCCTCTACCTGTGTATACCCTTTTGCTATGAGTCTAGCCTTGAATTTATCGACGTTCCCTTTGGAATCACGCTTAACCTTGTAGACCCACTTACAGCCTATTGGTTTGACTCCATCAGGAATTTCAACTAAATCCCAGACCTTATTAGAACTCATAGACTTTAATTCCTCTTCCATGGCTCAATCCATTTAGTGGAATGCTCACATTCAACTGCCTGTTTAAAATTGGCAGGATCATCGATTTCCCCCACATCATATAAGTCCTCACTTAAGTATGTCTCATAAATTGAGGTATCGATAGTAGCCTTTCTTACTCGTTGTGGTCTTACTATTGGCTGATTCTCAACTGGTTCTGCTCGATGAGTCACTGTGGAGTTATTTCCGGCTCAATAGCAATAGCTGGCGCCTCAGCCCCAGCAGCTGGCGCCTGAATCGCAGGTGCCGGCTCCACGTGTTCCTGCTGAACAACAGCAGTTTGCGTGGTACTGCTCTACTGAGGAATGATTGGTGGTACAAACTGATATACCTCTGCCGTATCTGGAATTTCCGGATCAGGAAGCTCAACCCGTAGTTCTTCCAGACTTATATCCCTCTTTGGAAAACTTGCACTAATGCCTGAGTCTTCTAAGAACACAGCATGTCTGGTCTCAACGAACTTAGTGTGACGACCAGGACAATAAAATTTGTACCCCCTAGACTTATCTGGGTAACCTATAAATTGACAGCTTATCGTTTTGGAATCTAATTTCTTTTGTTGTGGATCAAACAGCTTTGCCTCTGCAGGGCAGCCCCATACCTTTAAATAATTTAAAGACGGTTTCCTCCCATTCCACAACTCAAAAGGTGTCTTGGGAACTGACTTAGATGGAACCCGATTTAGTATATGAGCAGTTGTCTTAAGTGCTTCCATCCACAGTTCCACAGGCAAGCTGGAATGACTGAGCACACGGCAAACGGGCTTTGTTAATGTTGGGCCGAATCCGAGTCTGAGGGGAAGTGGACCGCTCCCCCCTATCCTCAGTTCGTCGGTTGACCGAGGTCAAACCAAAATATCCAACAGTTTTGTCTTTCTGCACTGAACTGATGCAGGCAGACAATATGGGCAAGAATGATCACAACTAACGATTACCAAGGAGTAAAGATCATTTTAGGAACTAAATCTTCAAACACATCATCACCATAGTCAGTTGAACCAACATAACCAATAGGTTCAACAAATGTTCATGTTTCTCGCAATCCAGTACATGATTGCTTCAACGTGCCAAACAACATTATGCCTAGTCCAAATCAAAGCACCAAATTTTTTCGAGAATATGTTTAGGTAGATCAATGTTTTCCCTCTGTAAATGAATAAAGAATTTACTTGACTATATCTACATATATATAAGATTAGCAGCAAAGTTTCCTTTGCAAATAACATTTTGCGAGTACGAAGCTTGGGCTCCATTGGTCAAGTCAAGAAAAGTACCCATGTCTGCCAAGGACAAGGAGATAGTTTCAGCTTGTAAATTATTTTCATTGGCCTCGCATGGATGTCTTTGAATTATCATTGGCCCGTCCCATGCAGTGCCCATCCAATAATGGTCTTGCGAGTCAAAAGATCACTATCATAGATTACACATTAGAGTACGCAACCACGCATTTAAATTGGCCCATCTGCTCGTCTGGTAGATCGATACGAATTTTGTGATCCCATTCCGTGATCATTCTTGTACAGATATAGTTTATGAATTTTTGCTTTCAGTTTATATATCATGAGAGAGGCACCGAGTACATTATGGTATATTTTTGAGGTCTTTACAGTACACAATACTACCCAATGGTAGTCGGTGGTATTATCGGTTTTGTCAGTTTTTTATTATGGGTAAAATGGTAATTTGCTCGATGTATATTGTTTGGAAAAAATTCCCCAGCTGCCAAGGTTACATAAAAGGACTTGATTTCATATATTACAACAATATTATTTTGTATATTTCTGATAATACTCATGTACCTATGAATACCACCCGTGCCACGCTAAAAAAACGGTGATACCGAATTAATCTCAACCGTCGGATCATACAGGTCCTTTTGTATTACATACGAGTTCCTAAATTTTCCATTTCTTTGAGAGAGGCACCGAGTACATTATGGTATATTTTTTTCCCAAAATTGTCCTTTTTAAAAAAAATGCATTCAATATAACCTCTGAAACTTTGCTTATGAAGAAATCTTCCCTCACCTAGCTAGTATCAGTTTTTAAACATGCACATGTGTCCTTTCGGCGCAACACATTGTTATTGCATATCCACATCTCAATTATTTGCAGTTCGAAGTCTACATCCACGCAAACATATGCAACGGCAAGTTGAAATTGTGCATTGTTATTTTGATTGTTACCCTTCAGGTTGTGAAATCTTTTGATGCATTTTGAAAGCGATCGCGACATTTAGATTATATATATGTTATAGACGACAATTTGTACTATGATCAAGTTGCTGATGTTGGCCGTGGCGTGTACATAAAACAAACGGTAACAGCAGCATCCAAACAAATGTCTCTTGTAAATCCAAAAACCCGCACCCCATTCAGGATCATTATAAAAGCACACTTTTCCTACAAGAGATAATCCAGAGACGGCGACACATCATTATATTGCATCTTGTAGTATAGTCCAACCGTTTCGGAATACTTATCATTTTGGTTTTTTGGCATACATTATTTCCTTTATTGTGTATATGGACATAATATATATCTAGGCGCATACCAAAGAGATTGTATCTATAATAGTAAGAATGACAAGTATTTTGAAATGGATGGAGTATATAAGAATAACATCTTGGCGCACTTGCTACCATTTTCTTCCTTGATCTTCTGCATATCACTCGAAGATATAGCACCCGGCCTGTTGGTGACTTACAAGGGAGGGAAACTTATAAGTTGAAAAAGAAGAATTGTGGACAGCGATCTGGAAATTTTCACCGGATCTTACGAGGTAACATTCCCGCAGAGCTCCTCTATATATATATTCCAAACGAGACCAATTTTTATGCTAAATTAAATTTAATATGGACAGCGATTTAGAATACGGTTCCCTGATCAATATTATTGTGTTGAAGCTTTCTACAGGTACGCCTCAGCTTTTGCATTGGTCATTTAGTTTGTTAGGTCTGCATCTGCCACCCCTGTACATGTGTACATTTCGGAAAGAAATGTGTTCTTCAGTTGTGCCCATTGCCCAAACATGTCGTCTCTTCTTTCGCCAGAAGAGCCGCATCTTGCTTATATTTGGCTGGCTTCTTTCAGGAATGATCCTACTAGCTATAGCTACCCTGGGAAATTTCGGGGAACCTTCCTGTGATGGAAATCTATGATGATGAGGTTGAGGTTGAGGTTGCTCCCCCACTTGGGAAAGTAGTGACAAAGGTCTTCACAAAGTTTTGTGCATCTATTCTCCTGCATGCTAAGAAGTTGCAGTTCATCCCAAAAGGTGATAAAAAAACAAAAGAGGGAAATGGACAGCCTAAACAAAGAGAGAAAGTCGCGCGCTAGATCGAAAAGATGGAAAAGCTTGAGCTTGAAAAATGTTGATAAAAAGAGGTGATATTGTTTTGAGAAATAAAGACACAAAAAAATGGCATCACGAGGTACGTACGTTACTTAACTCTAAAGCGACATACATAGCACACTACTCACGACCCCTTATTTCAAGTCTCCACAACATTTGCAATATAATGCAGCAACAATAATAATCGGCATTCGGCAGCGCGCCAATGCAACGACGATCGGTTCGCATGAATCAATAACTAGCTAGTATAGCTAGGAACTTCTCGTTTGTAAAGGAGATTAAGAATCAACTGGTACTGGTAGTAGTAGCAGCAGCTAGGAGCAAACACGATCGAATGATTTATTTGGATCAACAACCAGCATAATACACTGCCGAGAATGCATGATTTCGAACTTACGTAATCATGGGATGCCGTGTCGTATGCATGCAACTTATAGGAGATCTAGGATTAAGAAATGATCCGGCGCCGGTCGTCGTATCTTAGAGTAGGAAAATCGCAAACGGTTTACGACCGAGCGAGAGTCATCAACAACCAATCATGGTTCTACATATACAATCTCGCCGAGAAGCTAGCGACAAGAGGTGGAGAGCACGCCCGGGCCGGGCGACAGCCGCCGCAAAGGCAAAGGCGGCGGCGGACGAAGACATGGCGAGACGCAATGCGATCGGCGGCGAGGCAAAAGCTCTTTTTTTGCCCTCCTTGGCGTCATGGCGTGCGCCTGCCGTCTGGAGTGGGAGTGGAAGCATTCTTCTTCTTCAGACGCCGAGAGGCACCGAACCAACCAACTGCATGTCATGGCACATATTTTAGAGCCAATCCGTGGGCTTCCTGCACATCGTTTGGCGAGCGGAGTCTGGATGATCTTGGTCACCTCGACCTCATCATCCGTCGGCTTCGTTGTCGCCGTGCGTGCGTGCGTGGGCGACGCCGCCGCAGTCCGCAGGTCTGCAGGGTTCAGACGTCGCCGGCAGCGGCAGGAGCGCATTCACATCATCACATGCACAGGGGCTGAGGGGCAGGGGCACGCTCATTTCATTTATCCCCACAACTCCAGGAAATTGGCACGAAGCTGCGCGGGCAGCTAGGGGCCAACAATGCTGCTGAGACGATGCCCCCCGGCCGGCCGTAGGACATACTGTACGCAGGCCTTCATGCCCATTCAAGTTCAGGACAGGATGCTCATGGCCACACAGCAGCATAGCGTACAGCACAGCAGTGCGCGGATGCTCCTTCCTATGTGGCAGAAGGGAGGCGAATAATGCGCCGATGTCGCCATGTCGGCAAAGGCTGTGTGACCGGGGCGTCACGTCGTAGCCTCACCGAAATCTGCAACTGAGCCAATACGGTAATGTTTGTTCATCTTTCTTCACCGAGAATGCCGCCGGAGTATTATACCATATCTGGTGAATCAGTACCAAGCGAGATGGTAAGGCTTTTGCCATGGCGCAGCACTAGCATAGACCCACCATCATCAGAAATCAGGAGGCTTCACATCAACGACCATCGCAGCAAAACCCGCCGTGGAGCCAGGCAAGGCACAGAAGTAGAAGAGACATGCACCCATCCAAGCATCCACCAGGAATAACAAACGTTTCATGGACACAACTGTAGTCTGACCTTTCCTTACCCAATTGAATATAAAGGTACCGGTGTTCACTCTAGCAAAAGATTCAAAGAGCATGGGTTTCACATAGCAGCCATTGGCAAAACTCATCAGACTACATCCTGAAAACTAGCAGCTCGACCAAACAGAGCTTTTTTTTCCGAGTCTCGACGAGATTGGTGGTTTAGTCGCCCTTGCGCCGGAAGGAGCACCCCTCAGTTAGCCTGGCCTTCCCTCCTGTCGGCTGGCAGAGCACCGTCTGGCAGCCCGGGCAGACCACCACCGTCTGGGAGTGGCTGAAAACGGTAGTGCTGCAATCACAGGAGAGGTGTTCAATTCGGTGAGTCTGCTACAATAATGCTAGCAGATTCCAATTCCATGTTAGCGAAACACTAAACATCAGGCAAAAACATTCTACAATGGTATAAGTACACCTAATCCAGTGGCATCAACAAAATCAAAATTGCACACTGCAGTCATTCAAGAACCATCAACCGGATCCAGTTGGATGCAACGCCAAGAGTAATGGGAAAAGGTTGGATGCAACGACAAGCCTAATGGAGAACCCCTAACAAAATAGCAAGAGGGGTTAAACCATGTGGAGATGGCGGCAGCCAGTTATAACACAGTTAAGGCTTAGGGCTAGACCTTGTGCCTTTTTATTGTGTTAGTCACACGGAGGTAGTGCTTTGTTTGGTGCTGCTGAAGGATAGATGTTTTTTTTTGTGTCTGCTGGCTTGTGTGCTATTAGGAACGGAGCTTGTTCCCCTTTGTAATAATGATAGCTATATGCATATTTTTGATGCCGAGGCTGAAATAGCAATATATTCCCAATTCTTAAAAAATAGCAAGAGGGGAACATCCATACAAATATTATTGATAGCTACCCAAACAAATAGTTTAATTGTGTAAACAAATAAACAAGTGTCCAACATGGGTTATTATATGCTACTAAATGCAAATGGTGACTGCAGTCATTCAAGGAGAAATCTAACCAAGTACAGCTGAATGCAATGATAAGGGTAAAGTACATTGTACTCTAGCATGACAGCAGATGAGTGACAAGGACAATGTGCTCGTCTAATATTAGTAAGAGAAATGGTGACAGCATCCCCAGTGAGTGATATGTTTCAGGTGTTACTGCTTATCATGTAGCTCCTTTGAAATCAAGATCAAATGCACTAGTTTGAAAAATAAATGTCCAACTGTCCAATAGTGGTTATGAATAAGCACATAAAAGCCAAATGGGAACTAATCCATTCAAGAACCATCCATCAAATACATAACACGAATGCGATGAGAGGTGTACTGGTGTACGTGTATAGTGTATTCAACCTAGTGTGCGGAGATAGTAACACTAATATGCTAGTCCTTCCGGTCATTAATACATGACATTTTGGACAACCAAAACATACAAAAACTAATTCATTTTGTGTCTTTTACCATACAAACTTTTTTTTGCGGGTAGCAAAACATCATACATTAATGCCTAGAGATAGTACAAAGCTGATAGGTGTATTAGCATGATCAATGTGCAGTACCATAATCCAGCTTAGAAACATAAGCAATGCAGATTGACACTTAAAAAATAGAACTAGTGCAACCATAATATCACGTAGCACATCATTACATCACGCGTAAACAGAAAAAGGCAAGGAGCACACAATAGCTATAGAATGCATCCAGAAGTAAAGAAAGCATATTATTTAAAAGTACACAAGCGATCTTACATGCTGAAGCAGCCCTGGCACTTGACATCCTGCATAAAGAAAAGAAACACATCATTTACTACAATCAATACATCATGATTTGTGACAGCACAACAAAAGCCACAAGTCAGACAACTAAATTAAAATGAAAATACTACAGCCATAAGGCTCAGGAATGTCCTGAAATGCTGGCTAATCTTGAATTCCCTGACAATGTTGCTTGGGTACACAAAAACTAACAAATAGCATCCAATGCTAATGGCAAGTTACCATCTTTAGCTTTCCCACAGATTTCTCGTTGCATGAAGAACATTTGAATCAAGATTTCTAATCTAAGCCAGTAACAGAGCCCTAACACAACATAAATAATAATTTTCAGCAACCGCAGCGGTTTAAAGCATCTGCACATTCTACACAGGCACCTACGTGTGCACGTGCTCCGCAACACACTATCGGTGTTCTCGACAAGAAAAAGAAAGGCGCGCTTCAGAATGAACACAAGAGCCAGAAGATTTCCGCTAGGTGTATGGGATCGTACCATGAAGAAGGAGTTGGGGGACTGGACGAGGCGCTTCTTCTTGTGCTTGAGCTTCTCCAGCTCGGCCGGTGGGTTCAGCAGGTCGATGTCGTTCTGGAGCACCTGCAACGCCACCACCAAAAAAACCAACACCGGGTCAGATCAGACAAGAAAAATGCATGGGAACGGGGAGGACTCCGCCGGATCGACGTCGCCGCGCCTACCATGGCGACAGGCCTCCGGCGTCTCCGCGCTCGCTGGTCTCTGGAGGGAAGGGTTCTCCGGAGAAGAGAGCGGCGGCGGCGGGAGGCTGAGGTTGAGGCTCAGGGGAGGGAACGACTAGGGTTGCGGTGGTGCTTATAGCAGAGAGGTAAGGAGATCTCCGCCGTCGATCGGCCACAGGCGTCCGCGTCGCCTTACGTTGCTGGGCCGCGGCGCGCATGCCAGTCGATTGCAGTGACGATGGGCCTACTGGATCTATCGACAATTTGTGTAGTGTCACACACTAGCCGGCCCAGCTTCAGAGTGAAAGGTACTTGCAGCTACCAGCTTATGTGTTTTTTTTTAATGCGATAACTTGTCTCGAGTAAAGCTTTTTAAGTAGCTACACGGGCATTTGTCCCAAAAAGAAGTCCAGAATTTGTAGGACCTTCTGCCTCCGGATTGTTGCTATTGGCTGAGGCAACCTTTTTAGCCGTTGCATAAATTTTCTTGATCTTACCGTGCGTTGAACTTTTGCAGCGTCGTAAAATAGAAGGAATGAACGATAGACTTCGGAGGCAAGAATGTAATAAATAAATAAATATGATAAAATGGCGATAATACAGAAAATAAAAATTAATCTGTTGAGAGTGGGATTTGAACCCACGCCCTTTCGGACCAGAACCTTAATCTGGCGCCTTAGACCAACTCGGCCATCTCAACAATCTTGTTTGCAGTTTTTGTAGTACACTATTTGATATAGGGTAATTCTATTTGTTGCATTGTGGGTAACGCTTATAACAGCAACAATCACACGTTCGTCGTGCCGCCTGCCCCCAATGCATCCGTGCCGTATGGCCCGTATGAGCACGCTTCCAACAGCAAGCCATACCAAGGTGGCAAGGTCCCCTGTCCAACGTGCCCGAGCTCGATCGCTCGCCCCGATCCTGATGCAGCTACTTCATCACATAGTCCATGCTCAGTACATAACATAACATATTAACATGGCTGCTTCCCATGCCGCCACGATGTGCGCCGCCACCGCGCTACTCGTCTTCCTCGCCGCCGCCGCCGCCGTGGCCGCCTAAGGGCGAGGGCGGAGCACCTGCTGGTGGTAGTGGGCTGGATGTCGCACGTGCTGGGAGCCCCCATGGACTGCATGGTGGAGTGCGCCAAGCACGCGGTGGAGTGCGCCACGGAGGTGTTAAAGTGCACCGCGGGGTGCGGCGGCGGGCAGGGGAGCGCCGCCGAGGCAGAGGAGGCACGCTGCTGCCCTGTGTGGCATCAGTACGTCACCGGCGGCGCTCATGATGAAATGCAAAAATGGTGCAGCACAGACCCGAAGTGTAGAAGGGACCTCGATCCGTCACTTCGTCAGTAGTACGCGTGATTATTGTTGTGAATTTTGATGTGCATACATATCGTGTAATGTGTGAACAGCGTTCGGAAAGAAAAGTAATTTGCATGACAAAGTGCCAAAAACCCATCGTCGTCCTTGTATCAACCTACTCCTCCAGGTTTGGTAAATAAAGTCGTTTTGGGACAACGACAACATGCCTCCAAAAGATAACTTTAACTTCTTATTTTTATGAAAATAATTATTAAAAATTAACATATGTATACTTTTGTGAAAGTATTATAGAAGACAAATCTACTTATATAGTTTTCACATTTCCAAACTCAACAACTTAAAAGTTATTCATGATTTATATTCTCAACATTTGACTCAAATCCTGTCCAAAACGATTTTTTTTACAAAAACCGGAGGGAGTATCTCATTCCCGAGCTCGATGCTGCCGCGGCAGCCGAGAGCACGTGAAGAAGCAACTGTTGGGCTTGGGTGGCGGCCGATGGTCGTCGCCGGTCGCCGACAATCACAGTAGTAGTAGCGACGAGCTGACGGCGGGAAGCAACCGATGCCTGGTAGGTAGGCGGCACGCCAACGCGCTGTCGACGCTTTCTTTTCACGCCTTCCTCATGACTATACAGACGCTACAAAACACAACGCCACGCCAACACAGCTAGGCCAGAGAAGCCATGGCCTCAGCCACCCGCGCCACCACGCGGTACGGCCCCACCGTCGCGCTTGCCTCCCTCCTTCTCCTCCTCGTCGTCGCCACGACCTTCTTCTTCGTCACCGTCACCGGCGCCGGCGCCGACGACACCGCGGTCACGGCAGGCGGCGATCCCGACCACCCGCCGGACCGGAGGATGCTGGACTGCACGATGCGGTGCGTGACGGAGGCGATGGGCTGCGCCACGCGGTGCGCGAGCGCGCGCGCCGACGAGGCCCCCGTCTGCGCCGCGGCCTGCGTCCAGGGCGACATCGGCTGCCTCGGCGGGTGCGGCCTGCCACAGCCCGCGGCAGAGTCTCCGCCCGCGCCCACGCCGCCGCCAGCAGAGTGAGCCGGGCGTGACCCAACCACACTGCGCCTGCTCTCTTCGGCATGCATTGTGCCTTGTTCCGGCTGTCACGTACGATGCCACACAGCACGAGAGAGGCAGAGGTTACTTGATGTTATCTGATGCGTTCAACGCATTCAGCTGTATAATAAGATTCTTATATTTGCAAGTTAGCAATGATATTTTTTTCTGTTTGTGAAATTCTACGAAGAAAGTCAGGGTCGTCGAGATCTCAAACCAAAATAAGAAAGATGAATTGCGGCCTTTCACTTGCGACTATTGATCTCAAACCATTCAGGTGGTACGTTGTCCGGTGTTTTAAAGAAGAAATCCATCAAATACATAACATAAAATGAGTAAATACTTTTTGAAATTGTGCTAAAGTCAGCATTACATATTTACAATGCGAAATAGCCGAACTAAAGCCAAGGGCAGTCCCAATGAGACATTTATGGTGGTTTCTATGTCTATTAATTATCTTATCAACTAAGCAAAATGATGATGTGGTAGCCTAATTAATGAGGAAAGAGAGCACAAATCATAGAAATGGTTTCCTCATGGAGAAACCATGTCTACTCTTTGACCCAATGCACAAGAAACTTTGAATCACAGTTGCTGCCGAGCCTCTTCCCGCGGGAGTACGCGGCTACCCGGGCGCGACGCGCGGGAACGACGACGCGACGCTCTGGGCGTTCACCATGCTTCCCGTTGGCCCGTTGGTAAGTGGACTTCCGCTTCCCCTTGTTATGCCGATTCGCGGGGCGTTGGCGTGTCTTGAGATTTTGCCTGCTCCTTTGCAGATAAGGGCCGTGAACGCCGCGCGGTCCGACCCGCCCACCCCCCGGTCTCGAGCGCACGCGCGCGCGGCGCGGCGGCGGGAGCGAGGAGCGGGCGGCGCGTAAGAGGGAGCGAAACCTTCGGCGGCGAGAGCGCCGGGAACGAAGGAGCGAGGGAGTTCGCCGCGCGAGCGGCGGGGGGCTCTCCTCTCCGGGACCGAGGAGTACTCGTCGTCGGGCGAGGAGGAGGAGGAGGAGAGCGATGGGGGTCGGGCTCCCCCCCGAGAGGTGGCGCCTTCGCCCCCTCGCCCGGGAAACGGTGCACGGGGCGGGCGCGGGAGCGCCCGCCGCCGGCAACTAACGAGAGAGACGACACGCACCGCGGAGGCGCCGGCGCGCGCGCGGGAGGCGACCGGGGGGTGCGGCCGCGGCCGCACCGGTGGCGGCAACGACGTCCGCCGAGTCCCCGAGGAAAAGGAAAAGGGGATTTCTACCCTGAGGTGAGTGATTGCTTCCCCTCACGCGCGTTCTTAGACTGGCTAGGGCCTAAATTTCTTGTTTTCATGCTCGCAGGGTGGCGCCCACCGTGCCCCCTCTTGCGCCTGCCAAGGTGCTGAGGACGGACGCAGTCGTCCCCACCAGGCGGCGCTCGTCGAGGGCGTCGCGGGCGGCCGCGGGCACGATGTCGGCGGCGAGCGGCGGCTCGCTCGGCGCGGGCGAGGCCGCGGGGGCCGCGGCCGGTGGCGACGGCTACGGTGCCACCGCCGGCGACCGCGGAGGCGCAGCGAGCCGTTAACACCAAAATTTGGTAAGGAGTCCGACTTGTGGGTCCGGCTCGATGAGGAGTCCGTCCGGCGGAATGAAGGTTTCTTCGGATGCATTCGGCGAGAAAAATCCGCGGTCGGCTATCCGCTTCCGTTCGGCAAGAGAACGGTTGAGCCGATTTTGCGGGATTGTACGGTGACGTGGCTCAAGCGAGGAAGGACGAATGGATGGATAAGCGATCAAGCTTAGAGATAAATTAGGTATCGAATCCATTCGAGGTTGTGCTTGGCGGGGTATAAATATGAGCCCCGAATGTATGTAACGGATACGCAATCATTCTCAATACAAACCGGCTTTACGCCAAACCCTAGAGTCCATTTGTCGTGTCGTCGAGTTCTTCGAGAGGGTTCATCGATCCGTCGACCTCCGTGAGTACCGGCAACCTTGTATCATATCTAGTATCGTGCGGTGGATTTAGATCCGATGCAAGTAGTCTTGCTACCATGCTTAGTGTCATGCGGTAGATTCAACCTTGGTTCAAGAGGGTTTCTTGTTAGGTCATGAGCCATGCGGTAGGCTAAGATCTAGTTTGAAGCTAGTTATCGGCTCTATTGGATTTTGGCAAGATTCAATAGATTCATTAAGTTACCCCGTGTTGCTTTGAGTTTTTGCTTTATGTTTAAATTCATGTAACACCTTTTGCCCAATCTAGATGGGTTTGGATCGGCTTTATCCCTTTTTGTGATCTTTATGCGAGTCGAGTCCGTGCCTTTGGCAAATCTAACACGTGGATCACGTGTTCTTTGATAGCCGAAACCGAATCGATCTAGGTTGTTCCGTGTTGCGGGTTCAAGCTTGCCGATGTTTGTATAAATCTTGAAAGAACTGGGTATCACGCGGTAGATGCAGGTTTTTGGGTTGTTTTGGAGATAGTCATCGGTGGATTGGATTTCAAATCAATCGATGGATTTATCTTACTTGGTAATGTTCGTTCCTTCTTCATGGACACCGAATCGGTTGTTCGGCCGCATTCGGTTATGTTTCTCACGAGTAGAACACGTGCGTGATTTATGCTTTAAATAATGTATGCTTTTAGATTTCCATATTTAGATCGTATCATGCGGTGGATAGATCTATTTGTGAAAAGTGGTACGATCCCCACGCAAGTTGTATCATGCGGTGGATAGATTTGTTTGGCGTCGTACCCGACGGGTTTTAAAGTACCTAGACACGAGGTAGACTAGTTCTTTGGATCTATGCATGCTTGTTTATTACATGTTGATGCTCGCGTTTTACTTTATTTATTTATTTAACGTTGATCACCACGGGAATCGGTCATGGTCTTGCGCACGTGCATCTTTGTCCAAACAAAGACCGATCGTCGTCATGCTTACATCGTCCATTCGGCTATGTTACTTTTCCTTTTTAAAGCTCCCGAATGGTTTCAGTCTATTGGCAGATAGCTTTCTATAGCTATGTGTCATCCCATCTGGCTTTGTAGCCGTAAATATGGAACTGTCCGGTACCACCGGCAAGTTCCAAGCTTTGGTATTTAACTACTTTGTCTTTTGTTCATTTTCGGGGAAAATTGAGCGGCACGTCTTGTGATTCTCTACACGTGTGAAGCCGGCTCGTTCGGCTTGCTGTGTGCTTGGCGCTAGGTGCACATTTTGCGTCAACACGGGCGGCGGCGGTCGCGGGCGCGCGGCGGCCGACAACCGAGGTGGGGCGGAGCGGCCGGCGGCCGAGGCGGGTCCGCGGCGGCCTAGCGGCCGTGGTGGGGCCGCGGCCGCGCGCCGGTGACGAAGGCGGCCCCCGGCCACGCCGACCGCCGCGCCGCGGCCGACTTCGCCGGTGCCGCCGCGGCCGGCGGCCGGGGGCGGCGGTGGTGGAGATTCCGGGACAACAACGACGTCCCGCCGCCGGGCCGGGACCGGTGGGCGGCGCGCTCGCACCGCCCCCGAGGGCCCCGGGGCGGGGGCACTCGTGGCCGGAGCGACGCCAACGCGCGGCCGGAGCGCCCGGCGGACGGCGGCCCGGGCCCCTCGTCACCGCGCGCCGGACCCGCAACGCGCCCGGGAGCGAGGGGGCAAGATGAGGCCGACGCTCCGCCAGCCCATTTCATTGATGCCCGGGAGGAGCGGGGGGCTCTGGGAGGAGCTCCGCGACCACGGCCCCTCGCTCAACCGAGCGCTGAACGAGGTGTTGCGGATCCACAGTGGTCCGGCGTGGTGCGCCTTCCAGGTCAGTTGAGTTTCGTGGGGCTTCGCAATTCCTTCCCCTGTTTTCTCTTCGTTCGTGTCTTTTTCTGACGCCCGCACCTCTCGCTCTGCTTGTTGGTGGCAGGAGCTAGAGCGCTGGGCCCGGGATCGGTACGCCGTCCTCGACCGCCTCGACGCCGATTTCCGTTGGTACCGGGGGCAGTACGAGGCCCTAGAGGCCCTCGTCGAGGCCTACAGGTCACCTGACCGGTGGCTGGCGTACAGGGCCGAGGCCCTGCTGGACTCACCCCCGGAGCAGGGTGCCCAGGCCGCGGAAGGCACCTCCTCGGTCGTGAGGGTGCGGACGGTGTTGGTAGAGCGCGACGACGCGCGGCCGCGCCGGCTCGCGAGGACTCGGAGGAGGCGCGTTCCCTCGCGTTGACGTGGGACGCAAAGGTCGTCACCGCTCGCGCCCGGCTCCGGCAAGGCCGCGCGGCGCCCCAAGAGGCCGAGGGGCCGAAGGCCGCCCGGCGGACAAGGCCGCCATGCTCACCGCGGCGAGAGGAGCGGCTCCGGCGGAGAGCGAGCCGCCCGCCAGGAGGCGGAAGGCCAACTCCAGCGGGAGCGGGCCGTGCTCGTCGAGGTCTGGGCCTTGCTCGAGCAGGAGCGGATGGCACGCGAGGAAGCGCTGGGCCAACTCCACCGGGAGCGTGCTGCGCTCTTGGAGACGCGGGTCACGCTCCAGAAACAGGATGAGGAGGTGTCGCGCCTCAGCGGGGAGCTGGTGCAAATTAGCATCTCGCATGAGGATCAGCGCCAGGCCCTCAAGGAGCAGGAGGCCTCGTTCCTCAAGCTGCGGCGCGAGGCTGAGGAGATGCGTCAGTCCCTCGAGGTGGAGAAGAAGCAGGTTGAAGGTGAGTTTGTTTCCGTTCGGCTTTCGTTCGTCGATTCGTTCTTTTGGGGTCCGCTCCCAACTTCATCTCTTTCTTGTTCGTGGCTTCCAGGCCTGCGGACCGCTCTGGGGCACGCGACCACCCGGGCCGAGACTTTGCAGGCGGCCTACAACTCCTCTCAACAGGAGTTGGAAGAGTTGCGGGCTGCCGGAGACCTGCCAGGTAGTTGAGAAAGGTGAGGCGCAAGCTGGGAGCTCGCTGGCGAGCCGCCTGCGCGCTCTTGGCGGGCACGTCGCGAGGCGGATGCGCCGCGCCCTCCACCTGGGCGTCAAGAAGGCCCTTGGCGTGGTGAGGTCTCACTACGAGGTGAACCTCGAGGCCGTGGCGTCGGGCTACGTCGTCCCGGAGGGTGTTGAAGATGAGGTGGCGATGGAGTGTGCGGACGCGCTCGCCGCCGCAGCTGCTGAGACGCTCGCCGAAGACTTCGAGGACTTCCTGTTCCCCGACGCTCCTGACGCCGGCGAGCCCCAAGCCTGAAGACCGCTGGGCGCTGGGCCCTTTTTTGCTTAAGTATTAGAGTTTGGGCCGCGTGGCCATGTAAATAGACAAGCAAACTTTTGAGATGTTCAAGCACTTGTATTTCTAAGTGGTGTTTCTTGTTTCACTTATCGCGCTGTTTTGTTTTTCCTTTTGCCTGGGTGAATTCGGGTCGGGGAAGTTCGATTTCGTGAGTAGCCCGCTGGGCCGGAGGCAACAGAGAGAAGGGTCGTATCCTCGCGGAGGCGTATGCTATCTCTGGCTTGCGCGTCCTTTCCGCTTGGCCACCCGCGCCCCGCCTGGACTCGCTCGAGGCTAAGGTTGAACCATACTTAGCGCGTTTGCGAACTTTTTGCGAAAAAATGGGACCATTTTTTGGGGGGGATGCCCCCCGCAGTAGTAGCCCCCGAGGGTGGCATGGTTTTCTGTGGAAAGCCAAGTTGCCCTTTAACTTTTATTGACTTGTTGGTTTTTTACATCTAGGCTGCCAACTGGTTTGTTGGGCATGTAATTTACAACAAAAGACTTGGAAATCCTCGCTAAGGGTAGAAGCGACATAGCTGCTGGATGTTCCAAGCATTGGTGAGTTCCTCGCCGTCCTCGTTGTCCAGCTTGTACGTGCCGGGCTTGAGCACCTTCACCACGACGTAGGGTCCCTCACATGGGGCGACAGCTTGTGGCGGCCTTGATTGTCTTGGCGTAGCCTTAGGACCAAGTCCCCTTCACTGAAGTCTCGTCGCCGCACCTTCCTGGCTTGGTAGCGCCTCAGGGACTGTTGGTACCTTGCGGAGTGCATCAGGGCCACGGTCCGCGCCTCATCCAATTGGTCCAGCGAGTCCTCGCGGGCTCGCTGGTTGGCATCTTCGTCGTAGCCCCAAACTCTGGGCGACCCATACTCCAAGTCCGTGGGGAGGATGGCCTCCGCGCCATGGACCAGGAAGAATGGGGTGAACCCGGTGGCCCTGCTTGGGGTGGTCCTGAGGCTCCACACAACCCTGGCGGCAGCCTCGAAGCCATTTTCGACCGGACTTATTCAGGCGGTCGAAAATTCCGGGCTTGAGGCCTTGTAGGATCATGCCATTGGCACGCTCCACCCGACCGTTGGTCCGTGGATGCGCCACGGGCCGCCCGGTCCACGCGGATGTGGAACTTATCGCAGAATTCCAGGAACTTTCTGCCCGTGAATTGGGACCCGTTGTTGGTGATGATGGAGTTGGGCACTCCGAAGCGGTAGACGATGTCGGTGAAGAACGTCACCGCCCGCTTTCCGCCCGAGATTCGTGATGGGCGCACCTCCACCCACTTGAAGAACTTGTCGATAGCAATCAGAAGGTGGGTGTAGCCCCCGGCGCCTTTCGCGAGGGGCCGACGATATCCAGTCCCCACACGGCGAAAGGCCATGTAACGGGGATGGTCGCGGGGACTGCGCAGGGAGATTGGACTTGCGGGCGTAGAATTGGCACCCTTCGCAGGTGCGCACAATCTCGCTGGCGTCGGCGACCGCGGTGGGCCAGTAGAAGCCCTGGTGGAACGCGTTGCCCACAAGGGTGCGAGGTGTTGCGTGATGGCCGCACACGCCCACATGTATATCACGGAGGAGCTCGCGCCTTTGAGGGATGGGCACGCATTGCTGCAGGATCCCGGAGGCGACGCACTTGTACAGCTCGCCGTCGACGAGAGCGAATGACTTGGCCATCCTAGCGATGTGCCTAGCCTCGGACCGGTCCGCGGGGAGTTCCCCTCGATCCATCCAAGTGATATACTTGTCGTGCCAGTCCGCATCGCTAGGGGATGGTTCGACGTCCATGGCCTTGGCCTCGTCGGCGTCGTACCCCTCGAGCAGGAAGAGCACGTACGCCTCGCTCAAGGGGTCCTCGTCCATGGGCTTCGCGCCTGTTGGACTCGAGGGAGCCCCCGAGGGTTCTTCGCGGCTCGAGGGTAGGGCTCGAGGTTGACGGACGGTTGGGCGACGTCTCATGCAACGCACCTGTTGGACTCGAGGGAGCCCCCGAGGGTTCTTCGCGGCTCGAGGGTAGGGCTCGAGGTTGACGGACGGTTGGGCGACGTCTCGCGCAAAAACGTTCGGGGGAATGGTGATCCGCCCTACGCGATCTTGGTGAGCTCGTCCGCCTCCTCGTTGTACCGGCGAGGCACGTGGTTGAGCTCTATCCCGTAGAACTTGTCCTCGAGGGCACGCACAGCCTTGCAGTACGCCTCCATCTTGTCGTCGTGGCAACTCGCTTTCTTCATGACCTGGTCGATCACGAGCAGCGAGTCCCCCTGCACATCGAGGCGCTTGATGCCTGTTTCTATGGCGATTTTAAGGCCGCAAAGGAGGGCCTCGTGCTCAGCCATGTTGTTTGACGCGGGGAAGTGGAGACGCACGGCGTATCTCATGTGCTCCCCGAGGGGTGAGACGAAGAGCAGGACCGCGCCCGCCCCTGTTTTCATCACCGACCCGTCGAAGTACAGTGTCCAGCACTCGGCCTGAATCTGCGGTGGCGGAAACTGCGTGTCCGTCCACTCGACAATGAAATCTGCCAAGATTTGGGACTTAATGGCCTTGCGCGGCGCGTAGGCGAGCATTTCGCCCATCAGCTCCACCGACCACTTGGCGATCCTGCCTGCTGCATCCGGGTTCCTGATGATTTCACCCAACGGGAAGGAGGATACCACTGTGACCGGATGAGCCTCGAAGTAGTGGCGGAGTTTGCGCCGCACGAGGACCACCGCGTAAAGCAGCTTCTGGACTTGTGGGTAGCGCGCCTTGGTTTCAGACAAGACCTCGCTGATGTAGTACACCGGCCGCTGGACTAGCACGGTGTGCCCCTCCTCCGTGCGCTCTACCATGATAACGACGCTAACCACCTGGGTGGTTGCAGCCACGTAGAGGTACAGAGGTTCGCCGCCCTGAGGTGGTGTAAGAATTGGGGCGCTGGCGAGAGGCGCCTTTAGCTTATCAAGCGCCTCCTGGGCCTCGACGGTCCAGGAGAATCGCTCGTGTTTCTTCAGGAGCCGATAGAGGGGCAGGCCCTTCTCGCCGAGCCACGAAATGAAGTGGCTCAAGGCGGCAAGGCACCCCAACACCTTCTGGACCCCCTTGAGGTCTCGAATCGGACCCATTCGCTCGAGGGCTGCAACCTTTCCGGGGTTGGCCTCGATGCCTCGCTGGGAGACGATGTATCCTAGCAGCATGCCTCGCGGCACACCGAAGACACATTTTTCGAGGTTCAATTTTACCCCGTTGGCAGCCGAACGCAATGTTAAGGTTGCTAACCAGGTCGTCCGCCTTCCTGGTTTTCACGACTATGTCATCCACATATGCCTCAACGGTTCGCCCGATGTGATCTCCGAAGACGTGCTGCATACATCGCTGATATGTTGCGCCCGCGTTTCGGAGACCGAACGACATCGTCACGTAACAGAACATCCCGAACGGCGTGATGAACGAAGTCGCGAGCTGGTCAGACTCCTTCATCTTTATTTGGTGGTACCCAAAATAGGCATCAAGGAAACACAAAAGTTCGCACCCGGCGGTCGAGTCAACGATTTGATCGATCCGTGGCAAAGGAAAAGGAACTTTAGGACATGCTTTATTAAGACTAGTGTAGTCTACACACATCCGCCACTTCCCATTCTTTTTTCTTTACTAGTACGGGATTAGCTAGCCATGTGGGGTGGAACACTTCCTTGATGAACCCGGCCTCGAGGAGCTTCCGCGGCTCTACTTCGATCGCACGGCGCGCTCTTTGTCGAAGCGGCGCGGCCCCCGCCGGACGGCGCGGGGAGTGAGGTAGGATGTCAAGGGAGTGCTCGGTGACCTCCCTCGGAATGCTTGGCATATCCGAGGGGCTCCACGCGAAGATGTCGGCGTTGGCACGGAGAAAGTCGACGAGCACCACTTCCTATTTCGGGTTGAGGGTGGAACTGACCCTGAACGCCTTGCCCTCGGGGGCAGCAGGGTCGAGGGGCACCTGTTTGGTCTGCTCGACAGCCTCGAAGCTGCCGGCGTGCTTGGCGGCGGAGTCGAGGTCCTCATTAACCAGCTTCTCCAGGTTGGCTACGAGCGCTTCGTCCAGCGCCAGCGCCTCGGCGTGCTCCACGCACTCGACGTTGCAGTTGAATGCGTGCTCGATGGATGAGCCCACGGTGATGACGCCGTTGGGCCCCGACATCTTCATCTTGAGGTAGGTGTAGTTGGGGACCGCCATGAACTTGGCGTAGCACGGCCGCCCGAGTATGGCGTGGTATGCACCCCTGAACCCCACCACCTCGAAGGTGAGCGCCTCCTTGTGGAAATTGTCTGGCTTGCCAAACCAGACGCGGGTCAATGCGCCGACGGGGCTGGACGCGCTTGCCCGGCACGACGCCATGGAATGACGTCGTGCCGGGCGCCGGCTCGGTCCAACCGATCCCCGGCCGGGCGCGCGCATGTGCGCATAGAGGATGTTGAGGCTGCTACCTCCGTCCATCAACACCTTCGAGAACCGCGCGCTCCCGATGACCGGGTCAACCACTAGTGGGTATTGACCGCGGGTCGGGTGATCCTCGCGGCTGAACGTAATGGCGTCCTCCGACCAGTCGAGGAAGGAGGGAGGCACCTTTTCCGCGGCGAGGACCTCGTGCCGCTCCCGCTTGCGTTGGCGGCTGGACATGTCGATGGTCGGCCCCCTGGAGATGAGGAAGACGTTTTCCACGTCTGGGAAGCCACCGGCGTCGCCGTCACCCACATCCTTCTTGGCCTTGCCGTCCTTTGCGGCGGTGCGGCCGTACAACCGCTTGAGCATGTCGCACTGCTTGAGGGTGTGGTTGACCGGCGTCTTGTGGTAAGGACATGGCTTTTTCAGCATGTCGTCGAATACCCCAGGACCTCGAGGGGCCGGTCGAGGGCCCCGTCGAGCTGGGTCAACAGCAAGAGCCTCGTCGCCGTTGTCGTCACGCCCCTGCTCGCGCTCCTCGTGGTGCGGCTTCTTCCCCTTCTTGCCCCACTTGTTCTTCCGTTGGGGCTCCTTGGACTTGCTGCCCTTCGCGGGCGTGTCGTCCACTCGCTTGCCTTTCTTGCCGTCGAAGATCGTCCCCACCGCCTCTTCGCCCGAGGCAAAGTTGGTGGCGATGTCGAACAGCTCGTTCGAATCGGCCGGCGGGCTGCGCCCGAGTTCGCGCACGAGGTCACGACACGTGGTGCCCTCGAGGAAGGCGTGCACGATCTCGGACTGAGCCACGCTTGGGAGCTCCGTGCAGCACTTGGAAAAGCGCCTTATGAAGTCCCGAAGCGACTCGTCGGGCTTCTGAGTGCACGCGCGCAGGTCCCAGGAATTCCCAGGGCGCACGTACGTGCCCACGGAAGTTCCCCACGAACTTGCGGACCGGATCGTCCCGGTCGTGGATCCGGCCGTCCGGCGGGTGCTCGAGCCACGTCTGCGCCGAGTCGGCGAGGTGCAGGGGGAGGTCATGGATGATGACCTCGTCGGTGGTGGCTCCGCCCAGCTGACATGCCAAGTGGTAGTCGTTGAGCCATACGCGGGGGTCTGTCTCCCCATTGTATTTGTCGATCGACGTGGGCTGACGGAAACGCTGGGGGAAGCTCGCCGTGCGGATCTCCCGGCTGAACACGCGGGTCCCCGGTGGCTCCGGCGTCGGCGAGCGGTCCTCCTGGTTATTGTAGCGCCCACCCCGTTGAGGGTGGTAGCCCGCCGCTGCACGTGTCTCCGCATTGCCCGTCCGCCGGGCGTTGATGACGTTGCGGGCATCGCCGAATTGGGCTTGCCCGCGCGTTTCGAGGAGCCGCTCTTTGACCGGCGTGCGCCCCGGGTTGGCGGGACGCTCGCCGTGGCGCCGGTGTGCACCGAGGGCTCGGGGCCTTGCGCGCCCTCGGCGTCCCGTGCGCTCCCCTGCGGCGGATGCGGACGCCGAGCTTTCGCCTCGCCGGACGACCGCCTGCTCGATGAGCGCCCGCGCCTCGCGGTGCAGGTTCCGCGCCTCAGGCGTCGAGGGGGCGGGCATGGCCCGCAACAGCGTCGCGGCAGCAATGAGCTTCTGGCTCGCTCGCGGGGGCGTGCTCGGATCGTCGACGTTGAAGTCGACGTTGATGCGGTCGCGAGCATGTCGGCCCAACTCGTGCGCACGTTCGCCGCGCGCGGAGGCTTCTCCAGCGATAGAGGCCCGAAGCAGCCACACTGCGTGGTACTCCTCCGCGAGTTTGCCCTCAAGCTCACGTGCTTGAGCCAGCTGCGCGTTGACGTCGGCCTCCCTCGGCGGTGAGGGGGGAGGAGCGCTTGGCCCCGCACCCAGGCGCGGCCCAGTTCCCGGACCGGTGGGAACCTCTCCGTCGCCGGCTTCTGCCGCGTTGGCGGCGTTCGCCTGGTCATTGGTGATCACGACGCAACACTCCCGCGCGGGGTCGTAGCTCTCGGCGCTGGAGTCATCGGAGTAGCCGAACCAGTAGTCCGTGGCGTCAAGGAACCATCGGAACACCACCGGATCGGTTACACCGGAGAAATCCCACTCCGCGTATCCATGCGAAGTGGCGGGTGGCAGCTCGTCGGCGGAGCCTTGGGATGACTCGTCGCCGGCGGAGGCGCTGGGATCCCCGGCAGCCGGGACGTGGTGGCTAGGGCAGGCCCTGCGCACTACTGCGTCGGTGTTGGCGGAGGCGACGTACGCCGTCGTAGCGGCGCGCGGACCAACGGGGAAGCGCGGTCCCGAGACCGAGCGCTCCCCTACCGGTGCGGCCGTTGTCTCACCGAGAGGGCATGCCGGCACTCCGACCGCGCTTGTCGAGAGCACGGGCGGAGCGTCGGCGGCGACGTGGCGCCAAAGGACCCGCGGCATCCGTGGCCGGCGGTGTTGATGTCGCGGCGACGCGTGCGGCGGCGACCGGGACGGATCCGGCTTGGCGCCGCGCACGAAGTTCCTCACGGTTGGTGAGGCGCATGAGGTAGCCGTTCCTCGTAGCCTGGAAGTTCAGGCTCCCAAACCGGATTTCGTATCTGGCCGGGAGAGGGTCCGAGGCCGCCCATGGCATACCTCGACGAGCGGTACTCGGTGCGAATCACCATCGAGAGGGCTGGTGACGAGCCGATCTTTAGCGCGAATCCCCCTACCCGGCGCGCCAACTATCGGTGCGGAAAGTAGTCCCGACACTAACTAGTAATGAGCGCTGAGATCTGCCTCTCGATGGTCGGTGCTAAGCAACTAGGGACACTTGGTTTATCCTGGTTCCGGCCGGGGCCGTATGTCCAGCAGTGGTGTGCTCGGGGCAATGTATTGGTTGCACCGTGGTGCTCGTAGAGGGGTGGCTACAAGTGAGGCGGGAGAGGAGGCGTGGCCTCCAAGTCCCAGAGGTGGTGATTGAGGCAAGTGCCAATATCGTGGGGAAGGCGGAGAGAGCGTGAGCGTTTGCTGTCCGTCGTCCCGTGTCTCCCCTGCGGCTGGGGGGCTGCCCCTCCTTTTATAGGCCAAGGAGGGAGCAACTTACATGCACGCTGCATTATTTCTATATGTGTGACAGTATGGCGAACAGTGCCACGGAGCTGACGATCGTCCTGGCAAATCCCGCTCCCGTTGAGGCGTTGTGGGGCGCACTGTGCTTGCACAGGAGCGACTTTGAGAGTTGCGGCGTAGTAGTTGGTTGACCGGCCGCCGTGATGGGTCAATTCGAGGGTGCCGTTGACGGGAAGCCCGTACGTGGCACAGTGGCTGTTGTGGCGATGTCTTGTCCCCGCACGTCCCAACAGCGCCGGGATGTCGCCACAGCGCCTGGCGTGGTGCGACAGTGGCGGGGATGGGCGCACGGGGGCGGCGGCCGACGGGGATGCACGATCCCGCCGCCCGACGTCACGGCGTGGTCCTGCATACGCGCATAAAAGATATTCGAGGGTCTTGCCGGCCCCCTTCGAGGGCGCGGCGTGTTAGCCATACGGGGGCAGGTGGCACAGTGTCACGGAGCTGACACTGGCCTTACCGCACACGGCCGAACATCGGCGGGGATGGCCTCCACCCGAGAGTTGGCGAAACAGGCGCGGGCGTGATTCCCGGGCGCGTCGAGTAGTGGCGCGACTCGCCGCGTTAGAGCATTAAATGCATGTACACACGTGCGGGGAGCGAGGTGCGCGCGGGGTTCTTTAGGCTTGTTTAGGACCAGAGAGCATGCATGAGAAAGTTTGGATCATTTTGATGCTTATTTATTATTGTATGCATTTAAATTGAATCACTAGCTAGTCCTTGTTATTTCTCCAAGGTATTTAATTTCATAGCTTCAAGGCCTTACTTGTGGGTCCAGTGGACCAGTATGGGTGTTGTTATGCTTGAGAAATACTTCTTTAAATTTTTAGTGATTTATTGCTTAATAAAAAGCTTTAAAGCCTTTTAAAAGATTTAAAGAACAATTAAATAAAGGAAATCCCTTTTTAATCCTTTTCCCTTTTTGGGAAATATTACCTAACTTAATTAGAAGTTAAGAGAAAACCCTTGCTAATAAGGAATTAATGTATGAATAAAAATCTTGTTCACACCCTTGCTAGTGAGAGGAAAAAGGATTAAACCTTCACATAAAATAACAAGTACAAAGAGACATTAATTCAAATGTGCAATAAAAGAATGAATCATGTATAATTAATAACCTTCCTAAAAGAGATGTGCTATCTAGATACTTGTTAAGGTGAATATGACCAACAAGAGTTGGATAAGATAACAAACTGTCACATCACCTGAACCTTGCATTGCATTCCGTGTAGATCTTCCGGACGGTGACTACTCCCTCGTCCCGGAATCCGAGGAAGGAGGAGCAGAAGCTTCGCTACAGTACGTGGAAGTGCTCGACGACACCGAGGGTTCCCAGGCCAACCTAGCTGACGAAGGCAAGCTCCGGCGCATCTAACCTAGTTTTCAAATTCTTTATTCAATTATCTATGGATGCTTGTGCATTTAAGTCCAGGAGTTGAGTGGAATCTTAGATGCATGATCCCTAGGTACCTTTGTCCTTACTAGTATGATAGGTCGATAGGCTGCTAAGCTATAGGACCGTTACAAGTCGGGTGATGACCTCACTCGCGAGAAATTGGATTGCTCATGTGGTAAGAGCATGTGATTTGGGCTCCGGTCCAATGGCTATTGTGGGTTAAGTGTTTGAACGTACTAAGCACTTGTCGGGAATGGGACCGGTAAGTCTAGTACCTTAATGAGACAGCTAGGGATTTAACTGTCAGTACTCTTAGGGTTTGTCTCACGGCTAGCTACCAGTGGTGTATGGTGAGTCCGGGTACTTCGCGGGGTATTCCGGATAGCCTGCACCAAAGACTGTGGCCTTTTATCCCGACCCGAGGATTTTTGGGAACTGCTTGCTAAGTTGTCCTTGCGGGGGCAACCTACCGTGTGTCTAGGTCTACCTTGCAAGGTTTGAATCAATCGATTGTCGGCCTCTCACCGTTATCTGAGACTACTTACTCAACTAGCCATGAGATCCCTAATGATGGAAGTTTATGAATACTATGCTTGATTAATTGTATTGTACAACTTTGTCTGTACTAGTCGGCTAATGTAGTAAAGATCAAACCCACTAGAACTTGTGCTAAAATCTTGAAAGTAAGGACATACTCTTTGTTACTTTTCAGCAAAAAGAAACTCAGTGGCCAAAAGCCTTTCATTGTCTAGAGTTGGTGAAGTAGTTATCACTGACGGGTAAGTCTTGCTGAGTATTAGTATACTCAGCCTTGCTATAATGTGTTGATCCAGGTAATGCTTTCGGTGATGTGTGGCCCGGAGAGATCCCGCTCGGCTGGGAGCTGGAGTGGGTGGAGGACGACTACCGAGAGCATCATGGATGGCCTCCCGTGGTGTTTCCTCTTTCCGCTAGTTTAATTCCGATGTTTCAAAACTCTGAACTACTTCTTTATGGCAAAAACTTCGGTTTGTAATAATTAAACCCTTCGGGGTACGAATTTGGTTGTTAATGATGTTGTATCTCTAGACTCGCCTTCAAGTGAGTTTTAATGCATATATGTCGATCCTTGTTGCTATTCAAGTGATTTACCGGGCGTTAACCCGGCAACTAACGACAGGATGATACTTTATTATCGCTTAATGGCCAAAGTGGATTGGTTTAGGCGATAGTACGGTATTTTCCTGGGCGGGTTGTCACAGTTGGCATCAGAGCAATTATATGCACCGGAGATTAATTAATAAACTTAATCACTGGTTTTTTAGTAAAATTTGCCAAGATTGTCTAATTTTCCAAAATACGTTGGTCTGCTAAGGATAAACTAGACCGAAAGGCCCTAGAGGGAATTTTGGGTTCTTTTAGGTGGCTTATTTAACCTATGGTTTATTTTGCTAATTTCTAGCACATTACTTTATGTCATACTTACTTTCTTGCACAACCAAACTAGATGAGCCACGTGTTTTATACGTGTGTAGTTCCGCATCACGGGAATTGCGAGGGTTGATGGAGTGATCCATTCCACAGATCCCATCTTCGCGTCTGTTTATGAGTTGTGTTGTCGCCACGTGTTTCATACGTGTGCATTCTGCATGTCGATCATGCGAGGCAAGGATACACTCCATTCAAACGGAGGGTGTCCGAGGTTGGACGCTGTCCATGCAGCGGCTTAACGCATGGATGCCGTTTCTATAGTGAACGGTAATGTATGTGGGCGCTTTCATGACGTACTGGCACGAAAGGTTCGTTTTCTGCAGGTACATAACAACGCTTCGTTAGTCGTTAAGCGAGTACCGTATAGCTCTTGACTATTTATTATAGGGAGAGATGAATAACCGCCTTGCCACCGGCACTAACTTCGATTTTTGGCTTGATTGCCATGTGAGGTCGGATAGGACGTCTTGCATGCATATTAAAAATCGAAACAACTAAAATGGACCCAAAACTGAATTTCCATATGCTCTATAAGGAAGATTTTGCTAGTGTGTGCTTTTTATAAACTAGAGTACCTCTCATGCTTAGCTGTCGTGCTGCCAAAACTTTGAATAAGCTTGTTCACCTTGTTGAACCTTGTGCTAGATTTAATTAAACCAATTTGTTAAAAACAGTTGCTCCTTACCCAGCCTAGCTTGTAGTCGCAAGTTCCGATCATAGTTTCTCTCGACTTGGTTTGCACCTTCCTAGGCACATCTAGGTCTTGTATCGTCCACCTTGTTTTCCTTATTTGAGATCAACCTTGAAAATCAAATGTGTGTAAAAGAACTTTTGTAGTAGCCGGGAAACTTGGGGGAAGATTTTGAGGGTTCTGGATTCTTGGTTATGAATTTTTATTCACAGCTGCCAGAACTTCACCATTTGACATGCCATTCTCCTTGAGACCTGACATGTGTTACATTTTTGTACAGATGGCTTTCCCCGTGTTTCACGAGTTCGACGGCGACGGTACGATCCGTACCAACGGGTTGCAGCTGGGAGGGTTTTCCACGCCTTGCGTTGGAAGCACTCGGTGCGCGAGCTACCTCACACCATCGGCTTATGAGGTGTCCGAGTTCGAGCGCTATGGCGTTCCCCGTTGCGGGGTGATTGTCAACTGTTCTACCACACCGGACCACGCCGGCGGTTCAACATGAGTTTTATCTGCGGGGATTCATTACCCACGAGGTCGTTGAGTCAGCAGGCCTCAGAGTGCTGACGGACTTCTGTGACCACAACCCCATTGTGGTAGCTCTCTCTCCGTTCGGGTTGTTTCTTGCTGCGAGTCCTCACGACCCAGCATGGTTGGACCGTATGGATCACTTACGGGAGCTGTTGACACTAGCGAAGCCGCTGGATGTTACTCAGACGCTAGCTCGCTGTCTTAACGTGGTTTTCACACTTCAGGGGCCGCGCCATAATACCGCAGCGATTATCAGGCAGCGTTTGGAGGCATCTAGGCGGGATTGGCAGCCGCTATCGGCGGGCGAACTTTACACTTACTCGGATGCGGCGGGACAATGACGAGTGTGTGCCGGGGAGATTCCGGTTAGAGCTAGAGAGAGGCGACCCCCCCTGAGAGGATTGTAGATGCGGAGGCGGAGAATCATTCCTTAGAGGAGAATGCCGATGCGTATGAGATTGAGAGGTTGACGCTACTTGAGAACATTGCCGATATGCAACGGCGGGTGGAGGAGGCCGAGGTACGGGTGGCGGCCTTGCGAGCTATAGTGGCCTTACGACCCCACCGCCTCCCGTCTGAGGCACACCGGAGGAGCGGCGGGGATCCGTGCAGTCCGGATCGGGTAAGCCGGGCGGGGACCACCATTGCCGACTCCCCCAGCTTCGCCTACGGACAGTGGTGCTTCGGTGGGCAACTAGGTTGCCGGCGGCGAGAATAAGAAGGATGTCGATCCTATGGTGTTGTCTTCGAGATGTTTAGAGTAGTTAACCCTTTAGCACGTCTTCGTGCAGAGTAATTGCTTATAACCTTGTCGTATTGTGGTGGTTTCAAATTCAAGCTTTGTAATGTCCTTGGACCCTTGTTCCATCTTGTTGTAATAATGAATGCTTAAGCATGTGGTGTTTTAATTGAAATTCGCTTGTTCACCCCAGAAGTTGAAGTTTTATTGCGTATGATTGCCGAATTCTTGAACAGATCGTTGCAATGACCACGCTTGTCAAATCTTGCATTTCACATAAGCATTGGTAAACCAAAGCGTTTCTAAGGGTGTCACTCGTCTGCCAAACAATTAAGTGCTCGTTCGTACCACTTTCGTTGGTACCCGAGGTGGCAGAAGTTGCCGACAGTGAATGTTGACTCGCGTCATCCGAGCGATCGCATTTCCTAACTATGTTGAAGAGATTCTATGAATCCTTGTTGGCTATGTGATACTTTTCGACTGTTGCTGTCATCATCATATGAATGCTAATGAGTTGTGGTTATGTATGATCATGCTTGTCATCATTTCGAATAAGCTTTTGGTGATGTAACTAACAAGGCTCGCATTTCAGATGGTGGGAACCACGCGCAGCTCTCCCACCGGGTTCGGAGCGAATGGTAGCGGTGACTTGCCGCCACCCCCGCCCATGACGCCGTCGGAGGCCATCATGGCCGCACAAACCGAGGTGCTGTGCCATATCCTGCAGACGCAGCAGCAGATCGCCCAGCAGATGAACCGAGGGCCGCCACATGGGGCCAACCACGAGGGGCCTAATCAGGTCACCACGAATGCTCAGTTCATCGCAATGAAGCCGCCGACCTTCTCCAAGGCGGAAGACCCCCTGGAAGCGGAAGCTTGGATCAAGGCCATAGAGGCGAAGTTCTCCGCCTTTGTGCTGCCTTGCTCCGAGGAGAACAAAGCCAACTTCATAGCTCGCAAGCCGCGGGGAGAAGCTTTGATGTGGTGGGACCATTTCAAGTCGATGCGGCGAGGGCACGGCGTAACTTGGGATGAGTTCAAGCAAGCCTTCAAGAGCCACCACATTCCCAAGGGACTTATGGATAGGAAGATGATGGAGGTGTTGGCCCTCGGGCGGGGGTCGACACGGTGTACCGCTACACCCAGAAGTTTAACAGCTTGTGCCAGTATGGTGGGCATCACGTTGACAACGATGCGAAGAAGATGGAAAGATTCCGCGACGGGCTAGATGGCAAGTTGTACGAGCGACTGAACCTGCTCGAGCCCGCGAACTTTCATGAGCTAGTGAACAAGGCTATCTCCCGGGGAGGATGCTATGAAGAAGGCCCACGGAGACAAAAAAAGGATGTACGGTTTTGCTCCGGGCAGCGAACGGGTAAAAAGTTTCGCTTTGTGAAGAAGAGCACCCCCAAAACCATCCCGGCAATCTTCAAGCGGGACGTTGGACGATGAAGCCATCCCGGAGCAAACCCGCGGGGAACTTCCCGGTTCCGCAATGCTCGGCGAGCGAGGCTCCAAAGCCTAATGCACCTCCTCGCAACGTTGGTGATCGTCATTGCTTCAAGCGTGGTCGGCCAAGGCATTACATCGGCGAGTGTCCCAAGCCCGGGCGGATCAAACCCAACCGCGAGAATCAAGGTGCGGGAAACAAGCCCGCCACTCGGCTAAGAAGCCTATGGTGCAAGTACGCCAAGGAAAGGCTGAACTTCACCGCCATGAGTGATATTCCAGAGGGAGCTTCAGTGCTCATGGGTACATTCTCTATCAACGACACTCCTATTAAGATTTTATTTGATTCAGGAGCTACCCATAGTTTCATCAGTGAAAAACTATTAGGCAAACTGGGTTTGAAGGGTTCTCGTACCACGTCCGCTTATAAGATAATTACTCCGGGAGGGCAAATCACCTCTAATATCTTAATCCGTGGAGTATGTTTGGGATTGGGTAGTAAAATCTTTCCAACAAATCTTATCGCCATAAACTTGGTTCGTATGGATGTTATCTTGGGTATGGAGTGGATGACCCAGCATAAGGTGATTCTAGATATAGCAGATAGGGTCATAGAGATCAATTCTCCTACGGTCGGGCACACTACCTTGTACCTACCTTTCAAGGACGGTACCAACTCTTGTGCCTACGTGACCATTATCTCCCCTCTTGATGAAATTCCAGTAGTGTGTGAGTATCCGGATGTCTTTCCTGATGAGTTGCACGGTATGCCACCGGACGGGAGATGTCGAGTTTGTAATCAAACTCCAACCGGGTACCGCACCCATTTCCAAAAGACCTTATCGTATGCCACCCAAAGAATTAGCCGAGCTGAAAACACAACTCCAGGATTGTTAGATAAGGGTTATATTCGCCCAAGCTCTTATCCTTGGGGTTGCCCCGCTCTTTTTGTCAAAAAGAAAGATGGTAGCTTGAGAATGTGTGTAGATTACCGACCGCTCAATGCAGTCACCATCAAGAACAAATATCCTCTTCCCCGAATCAATGTTCTTTTTAATCAATTGGCTGGAGCCAAAGTTTTCTCCAAGATTGACCTTCGTTCTGGTTATCATCAAATCAAAATTCGACCTTGTGACATTCCTAAAACCGCTTTCTCCACTCGTTATGGTCTTTACGAGTTCTTGGTAATGTCTTTTGGTCTCACGAATGCCCCAGCCTACTTCACGTACCTCATGAACTCCGTGTTTATGACGGAGCTCGATAAATTTGTCGTGGTCTTTATCGATGATATTCTCATCTATTCCAAAAGCGAGAAAGAATACACCAAACACCTCCGAGTTGTCCTTCAGCGTTTGCGAGATCATAAGCAGTATGCTAAGTTCTCCAAATGTGAATTCTAGTTGAAAAGTGTGAAATTCTTAGGGCACACCATTTCCCAAGATGGTATCTCCATAGATCCTAGCAAAGTTCAAGAGGTGATGGATTGGAAACCACCCAAGTCCGTAGACCAAATCCGCAGTTTCCTAGGATTGGCGTGATACTACCGTCGATTCATCCCTGACTTCTCTAGAATCGCAAAACCTATGACTGAACTACTCAAGAAAGGAGTGAAGTTCATGTGCAGCGAAGCATGCGAGAAAACCTTCCACACTTTGAGGCAACATTTAACCTCAGCCCCAGTGCTAGTGCAACCGGATAATTCCAAACCGTTTGAAGTCTTCAGTGACGCATCAGGCACGAGTCTCGGCTATGTCCTTATGCAAGAAGGTCGAGTCATTGCCTATGCTTCGCGGGCACTTCGACCTCATGAGCTCAATTATCCTACCCACGATCTTGAGTTAGGCTAGCCGTTGTCCACGCTCTCAAGATATGGAGGCATTATCTGATGGGTAATCATTGTAACATCTTCACTGATCACAAGAGTCTCAAATACATCTTTACTCAGTCAGAGTTGAATATGAGGCAAAGAAAATGGCTTGAGTTGATTAAGGATTATGACCTAGAAGTGCATTACCACCCCGGCAAAGCGAATGTTGTTGCGGATGCTCTTAGCCGCAAAGATCACTGCAACCACCTAGAGTTGGAGCCACTTAGTGACCCGTTATGTAAAGAAATGAGAAGGCTCAACTTAGAAGTGGTACCGCAAGGAAGTCTTTATGCCTTAACGACAGAGTCCAATCTTTATGATAGAACTGTTATTGCTCAATGCAATGATAAAGACATACAAACCATCAAACAGAAACTAGCAGAGGGAGATCCCAAGTACACTGTTTCCGGAAAGATCACCAGGATGTGGTCGGTTTGGGAAGCGTCTTGTGGTCCCCGTTGATCCGGAAATTAAGAAGATCATCCTAGATGAGGCTCACCGATCCAAATTTTCTATTCATTCGAGACGGTACCAAGATGTACCAAGATTTGAAACAAAATTTCTGGTGGTCCAATATGAAGGTGGATGTAGCCAGTATGTAGCCGAGTGCGATACTTGCCACCGGATGAAAGAAAGCCATTTGAAATCGGCAGGTGTACTCCAACCCCTGTCGATACCCGTGTGGAAGTGGGATGATATTAGTATGGATTTCATTGTGTGTTTACCCCTAACGGCTAGAAAGAAATATTCTATATGGGTAATCGTAGACCGGCTCACCAAGGCCGCTCACTTCATTACCGTGCATACCACTTATTCAATACAGCAATATGCAGAGTTGTACATGGACCACATAGTTCGTTTGCATGGAATTCCGAAGACTATAATCTCTGACAGAGGAACTCAGTTTGTAGCTCGTTTCTGGGAGCAATTGCATGAGTGCTTAGGAACCAAGCTAATTCGCAGTTCCAGTTATCATCCGCAGACCGATGGTCAGACGGAAAGAATAAATCAGATTTTGGAAGATATGCTGAGAGCAAGCATCTTGCATTTTGACAAGAGTTGGGACAAGTGTTAGTCTTTGGCGGAATTCTCTTACAACAATAGTTATCAAGCCAGTTTGAAGATGGCACCGTTTGATGCTCTTTACAAACGAAGATGCCGTACTCCGTTGAATTGGTCGGAAGCCAGAGAGAGAACACTCTTTGGTCCGGACTTAGTTAAAGATGCCGAAGAAAGAGTGCAAGTGATAAGAGAGAATTTGAAGATGGCTCAGATGAGGCAAAAGAGTTACCATGACAAGGGAACCGCACCCCGACACTTTGAAGTGGGAGATTACGTGTATTTGAAGGTGTCCCCCACCAAAGGTGTGCAAAGGTTCGGTGTCAAAGGAAAGTTAGCTCCGCACTACATTGGACCCTATGAAGTCATAGAAGTATGTGGGCCAGTGGCTTACCGTATCCAGTCGCCAGAACGGTTTTCCGCAGTCCACAATGTGTTTCATGTAACTCAATTGAAGAAGGGAATGCCTGTGCCGGAGAACGAAGTCATCACAGAAGCTAATGCTTGGATTGAGCCGGATTTCTCGCTCATCGAGCACCCATTGAGAGTATTAGACCAAAAAGAGCGAAAGACCCGAAGACAAACCGTACGGATGTACAAGATCCAATGGAGTCATCACACGGAAGAAGAAGCAACGTGGGAGACGGAAGACTATCTCAACACTAAGTATCCGGCCTTCCTGCAATCTCGAAACCGTGAGTTCTTCTACCCATCTTTTCGTTATCTAATCGAATCTCGGAACGAGATTCCGTTTAAGGGGGGTAGGCTGTGACGCCCCAGGTTTTTAATTAACCCAGCTAACAGTGGTCAAATCACGGTCAACCTGGGGCCTCACCCCGAAAAACTCACCAACATACTCTAGTGACCCCCTTTGACTAGTAAACACACTTGTGGGGCCAACCCATGGTCAAAGACTTGGTCAAACCCCTTTCACCCCTAGTGTCCATAGATGTCTACCGGAACTTTTGCCGCGTTCTCCAAAATTCACCTAAACACCTAAAATTCTACCTTTATGAAAGTTGTCCATCTTGTTGGGGACACAACTTTCATGTAGATTGGCATTTCAAATTTGGAGTGGAAAAGCTTGAAAAATTGGTTGCAAAGGCAAGATCTATTGTTCAGCAATCAGGCTGACATTCAAAGTTGGCAACTGTGTAATTCAAAATCCGTGGAGAAAAACCCCTATAGCCTTTTTGAAAATTGTAGAGGGTAGCTAGATCTCTAACTTTCATGTTCAAAGCTTGGTCGAGTTTTATTCAAATTTTGGAGAAATTCGAATTCAAAGTCAGTGCCAGCAACACGGTTCAGGCCGGGCGCCGACGCGCGCGACGTCGCGCGCCCGCGCGCGCGCGTCCACCGGCCCGCGTCGGCCGACCCTCGGCGGCCTTGCCCCCACGCGCCTTCCCGACGCTCCCTCCGCCCGAGGCGTGTGCGCCCGAGGTCCATGCGCCCCGACGCTCACCCTACCCTAGGCGCCTCGAGCCGCGCCGGCCACGCCGCCGTACCGCGCCGTGCGTGCGCGCGGACCCCGATCCGTCCGCGGCGCCCGGCCGTACGCACGCGGTGGAGCCGCCGTAGCACGGAGATGCCTCTCCGCCGTCATCCGTCGTCCACCGGCCTCGGCCCGGTATTTAAAAGCCGCCCCGTGCTTCCCTCGCCCCCACGCCATCTCGAGCCACCGCCGCGCCGCGCCGCGCCATTGCCGCCGGCCGTGAAGTCCACACCCCGCTCGCGCTCAACGCCGTGCAAGCGTTCCTAAGCCTTCCTTAGACCACACTCGAGCCTCCCCGAGCCACGCATTGCGCCGCGGCGCCGCGGGCCTCGCCGGAACCCGTGAGACCGCGGGCGCGCCGCCGCGGTCCCCATCGCCGGCCGCTCGCCGGAGCTCACCCTGCCACCGCCACCGCCACCAATCGACTAGGGGTGAGCCTAATCGCACCCCTGTGCCACATGTTGCCCTGGTCCGGCCCCACATCGCCACCGGCGAACTCCCCCGCCACCGCAGGGGCATATTTGTGAAGCCCAGGGGCTGTTGTGTGAATCAGGGGCCTGTTTGCGATGAAAGTTATCTATGTTTCTTTGCTAGTTGGTCTTAGAAAAACCCTAGAAAATTGTAGAAAATTCAGAAAATTGCAAAACAAATTTTGTTGGATTCATGGTGGAGAATATTACAAGTTTTGTTATTCTCACAAGTTCTGATTATGGATATTTTTAACATGAAAAATAGGGTTGTGAAATACCTAGGTCTGCCATAACTCAAAAGCTATGACTCCTCTGCATACAAACTTTGGATATGTTGTGTATCATGTCATGGATAGCTCCTGTGCCAAAAATTGCACAAAGTTATGAAGTAAATCTTTCTATATAAATTGTTTTCCATTTCTGTAGAAACTGCCTAGATTATTTTTGTAGCTAAAAATATTTATGTTTTTGTGCCCAACTTGTGCATGTCGTCTTGCTATGTCAAAACACACCTCTGGTGAATTAATCATGATTTTTGGTTTAACGAAATTTTATTCTTAATTTGAGCATGTTTTACTTTGTAAATTAATGGAGCAAGATCAGTAGAGCTTCTAGCTGTACTTGCTGGTTCTTTAGGCTTGTTTAGGACCAGAGAGCATGCATGAGAAAGTTTGGATCATTTTGATGCTTATTTTTTTGTATGCATTTAAATTGAATCACTAGCTAGTCCTTGTTATTTCTCCAAGGTATTTAATTTCCTAGCTTCAAGGCCTTACTTGTGGGTCCAGTGGGCCAGTATGGGTGTTGTTATGCTTGAGAAGCACTTCTTTAAACTTTTATAGTGATTTATTGCTTAATAAAAAGCTTTAAATCCTTTTAAAAGATTTAAAGAACAATTAAATAAAGGAAATCCCTTTTTAATTCTTTTCCCTTTTTGGGAAATATTACCTAACTTAATTACAAGTTAAGAGAAAACCCTTGCTGATAAGGAATTAATGTATGAATAAAAATCTTGTTCACACCCTTGCTAGTGAGAGGAAAAAGGTTTAAACCTTCACATAAAATAACAAGTACAAAGAGACATTAATTCAAATGTGCAATAAAAGAATGAATCATGTATAACTAATAACCTTCCTAAAAGAGATGTGCTACCTAGATACTTGTTAAGGTGAATATGACCAACAAGAGTTGGATAAGATAACAAACTGTCACATCACCTGAACCTTGCATTGCATTCCGTGTAGATCTTCGGACGGTGACTACTCCCTCGTCCCGTAATCCGAGGAAGGAGGAGCAGAAGCTTCGCTACGATACGTGGAAGTGCTCGATGACACCGAGGGTGCCCGAGGCTAAACTAGCGACGAAGGCAAGCTCGGTGCATCTAACCTAGTTTTCAAATTCTTTATTCAATTATCTATGGATGCTTGTGCATTTAAGTCCGGGAGTTGAGTGGAACCTTAGATGCATGATCCCTAGGTACCTTTGTCCTTACTAGTATGTTAGGTCGCAAGTCGCTAAGCTATATCACCGTTACAAGTCGGGTGATGACCTCACTCGCGAGAATAGGTTCCTAGATAGGAATCACAATATATCTGAATTGGATTGCTCATGTGGTAAGAGCATGGGATTTGGGCTCGGTCCAATGGCTATTGTGGGTTAAGTGTTTGAACGTACTAAGCACTTGTCGGGAATGGGGCCAGGTAAGCCTAGTACCTTAATGAGACGGCTAGGGATTTAAGCTGTCACTACTCTTAGGGTTTGTCTCACGGCTAGCTACGGTGGTGTATGGTGAGTCCGGGTACTTATTTGGGTATTCCGGATAGATCGCACCAAAGATCGTGGCCTTTTATCCCGACCCGAGGATTTTTGGGAAGCTTGCAGGAAGTTATCCTTGCGGGGGCAACCTCTCGTGTGTCTAGGTCTACCTTGCAAGGTTTGAATCAATCGATCGTCGGCCTCTCACCGTTATACGAGACTACTTACTCCATTAGCCATGAAATCCCTAATGATGCAAGTTGATGAATACTATGCTTGAGTAATTGTATTGTACAACTTTGTACGTACTAGTCGGCTAATGTAGTAAAGATTAAACCCACTAGAACTTGTGCTAAAATCTTGAAAGTAAGGACATACTCTTTGTTACTTTTCGGCAAAAAGAAACTCGGTGGCCAAAAGCCTTTCATTGTCTAGAGTTGGTGAAGTAGTTATCACCGAGCGGGTAAGTCTTCTTGAGTATTAGTATACTCATCCTTGCTATAATGTGTTGATCCGGGTAATGCTTTCGGTGATGTGTGGCCGGAGAGATCCCGCCGGTGGGAGGCTGGAGTGGGTGGAGGACGACTAGCGAGAGCATCATGAATGGCCTCCCGTGGTGTTTCCGCTTTCCGCTAGTTTAATTCCGCTGTTTCAAAACTCTGAACTACTTCTTTATGGCAAAAACTTCGGTTTGTAATAATTAAACCCTTCGGGGTATGAACTTGGTTGTTAATGATGTTGTATATCTGGACTCACCTTCGAGTGAGTTTTAATGCATATATGTCAATCCTTGTTGCTATTCAAGTGATTTACCGGGCGTTAACCCGACAACTAACGACAGGTTGATACTTTATTATCGCTTAATGGCCAAAGTGGATTGGTTTAGGCGATAGTACGGTATTTTCCTAGGTGGGTTGTCACAGTGGCTCGGCTCGGCGACGAGGAAGGGTGCCCTGGAATAGAGGAAGGCTCGAGTGAGCTCGCACGTGAAGGAGAAGAAGGGAGAGAGGGACAGGGGCAAACCACCGACGACGAGGAGCTTGCGCGGCCGGGAATGGCGCGGCGGCGGGATCCTCAGTGCGGCAGCACACACACGAAGATGGAGATGGATGAGGGGCTCGGGAGAGGGAAAAGGGTGCGGCAAGGACTCAACCGCGACCTTTAAAGGCTAGGGAGGAGGGTTGGGAGCAATAGCCGGGCCAATTGGCCATTAATGGCAGGGGAGGTGCCGGCGGCCTTAAGGGCACTCAAGGGGAGGCTTTGACTAGAGAGGAAACGGACGGAAGTTAAGAGGAGGAGTGAAGAGGAGGTTTATTGCGAGTTGAAGAAGCGAATTGAAGGGAGGGAGCCGGGCAACTGGTCGGCGGCGGCGTGCCCTGTTGAGAAACAGAGGAGAGGAAAGGGGGCGGGCCGGAGGGGGAGGAAGGGAGAGCGAGACGGGGCGGGCCCGGGTTGGCAGCGAGAGGAGAGAGGAAGGGGAGGTGGGAGTGGGCCGGCGGTGCGCTATGGGCCAAAAGAGGTGGGGTTGGGCCATGCGGGCCGAAAGGGGAAGGGGGAAGAGGGTTGGGGGGGGTTTGGGTTTTTCTTTATTATTTTTTTCAAACTCCTTTTTCTTTTCTTTTCAAGCCTTTTCAAACTCAAAATTTTGAAATTGAACTCTTTTCCAACTTTTCAATATTTTTAAAACATTTTAAAGCTTCACACCAACAAACAAAAACACCATGCATTCAAATTATGATACACAAGCACTTATTGCTTCTAAATTATTAAAATGATATTTAAATATTTTAGTGACCAAATTTATTTGATAATTTATTAATCCTTAGAAAATAAAATCTAAACACCAAGTTGCTTACATTGTTTTGGTGATGGATTTTTAGTGTGTTACAGAATAGCAGATAAATCCAAATTAATGATTGCTCAACTAAACCACACAAAGTTTGCTCTAGCAAAGCTACCCAACATAAAGTAAACCCGGTTGATCAAGGCATAGGATAAACAACACTAGTCAAACCGTAAAGCATAGGTCCCATCATATTAATGCAAGCAATAAGCAAATAATGATGTAATTAAAATGCATGTTGTAATAGGATAAACGGGGATGTGACAAGGACTTTCCTTCTACCGAAACTTGCTGCTGCTCAAAGTCTTCTTGATCTTCAACGACAACGTACTCCACGAACGGATCGTTCACTACGCTCCACACATTCACATACAAGCATACAATACCATTAATGAAGAAATAGTACACCAATCATAGCAAACAGAAACAAAAATAACAAAAAACTAATCTACTCATCGAGACGAACACATGGATATAAAGAACGCTAAAAACGGAGCTAAAACGATTAAGTTATGCATTAACGAAGATAAAGGGACCTTTCTGCAAAGAAAACTAAAACTTCAGGGCTAAAATGTAACAAAAGGACCTAACTGTAAAGAAACTAACCATGCAGAAGGGCATATATGTGAATCTAAAGAAATAAGGGTTTCTTTTGCAAAAGAGGCGACGCAAGGCTAGCTGACCGGCATTGACTCAAATTGGATCTGATCTGATTCGTCGGATCGAGATCCGATGGCCCTGGATGAACGTGAGCAGTAGGCGGCGACGAGCGGCAGTGCATTGCAGCACTCTCGCTGGCGAGGCTCGGGATCGTGCTGGGGTGTTCAATTTGGCGCACAGATTTCACCAGGACTGAGCGCGCGACATGACGAGTTAACAGGGGCAGCGCGGTCGGTAGTTACTCGACGGGGACGTCGCGAAGCACGGCGGGGCGTAGCGGCGCGGCGATGAAACTCTAGCGAGCTTGTTTTAGCGACTCGAGGCGCGAGAAGATGAACAAGCGGCACCAGAAGCTTCCTTACCTTCACATGCAACTTAGGGCAGTCCCTCGACGATGGCAAAGGTCAACGGCAGCGGCGCAACCTAGGGTTCGGGCTCCAAGTGGCGCTGAAGCAATCATTAGGTTCTTCATGAACCTATAAATATCAGAGGGATTTCCATCCCTAGGAGCAATGGTCGCTCAAAGAAGCCTGTTAAGAACTGAGTAGTAGGTGTAAAGCCCCTTCACGTGACCAACATTCGCCCTCTGATTCCTAGTGTACATGAAATACAAAGACTCTGGCTCAAGCAAACCACCATTATGCAGCTTGGGATAGTCCCTATCGTCAGTCCCCAAAGCAAAGAGAGACAAGAACTGGGAACAGCGAATGGAGTGCTTGTTCCCATTACTCATCCAAGTCATAGCCCTCTCTGACTCAATATATCCAAAGTGAACTGTGGCAAAAGAGCGATGTGACAACCGGCCCGGAAAATACCGTACTATCGCCTAAGACCGATCCACTTTGGCCATTAAGCAATAGTAAAGTATCATCCTGTCGTTAGTTGCCGGGTTAACGTCCAGGTAAATCACTTGGAATTCAAACAGAGGATCGACATATGCATTAAAACTCACACGAAGGCGAGTCCAGAGTACAACACGAGTTAACATGATTTATTACAACCATTGTTCATGATATGGAGTAAAGGTTCGAGTTCGAAAATACGGCGGAAATAATTTAAACTAGCGCAACGGTGAACATCACGGGAGGCCATCCATGATGTCCTTATTTGTCGTCACCCATCCGGTCAATCACACCCGCAACAACAATTTTTAAAGCAAGGCCGAGTATACTAATACTCGGCAAGACTTAACCGTCGGGTGATGACTACATCACCAACCTCTAGACATGAAAGGCTTTTGGCCGGAGGAGTTTCTTTTGCTAAACAGTTGCTAAGAGTAGATCCTTACTTTCAATCTTTTAGCACAAGTTCTAGTTGATTACCATTTCTAAGTGTGCCAACTAATTCAATCAAGAATTAGACAAGCAATTAATTCATCCAACCATATTCCTCGAGTTCCATCATTATGGGATATCATGGCCAGTTGATTAAGCAGTCTCGGATAACGGTGAGAGGCCGACAATCGATTGATTTAAACCATGCAAGGTAAACCCAAACACACGGTAGGCTGCCCCCGCAAGGACAACTTTCCCGGAGCCGTTCTCGTCGATCTTCGACTCGGGAGCGAGAACCTACATTCCTTGGTACAAGGTTTATTGGATCGTTCCCACACGAACGTCCGGACTCACTCGGGTACCACCTTTGTTGCAAGCGAGGGGGGGGACACAAGTGCCCCGAGGTTTAGTAGGGAAAGGTTCCCTTACCGCGTCAATTGGGTACTAGGCTTACCGGTCCCATTCCCGGCATATGTTTAGTACGTTCAAAAGCTTAGCCCACGAAAGCCACTGGACCGGAGCCCAAATCCCATGCTCTTACCACATGAGCAATCCATTTATAAAGATCTTATGATTCCAACATAAGAACCTATTCTCGCGAGTGACGAACATCACTCGACTTCTCCCGAGTCCTATAGCATAGCAGCTATCGACCTAGCATACTAGTAAGAGGACATAGGTATCTAGGGATCATGCATCTAAGGTTTCAAATCAACTCCTGAAACGTAAATGCACAATCATAGCAAACATAATTGCATAAGTTTAAAAGACGGGGTTAATGATCCGGGGCTTGCCTTCGATGGCAAGGTTGGCCTTGGGCCCTCCCCGGACTTGGTCCGAGTCTTGCTCTACAACGACGTGGTGCCCTTCGTCGGCTCCTCTCCGTCTCCTCCGTCCGCACACGCGTACGGCTACCATTCGGGAGATCTACACGAGGATGCAAATGCAAGATTTAATTGACGATTTCAATTTAATTAATCGAAACAATAAAGGACAACCACGGGGTGCATTAGTTGGACACATTCACCTAGATAAGAATACATTTAGCATACTCTTCCAAAAAGGAACAATATGCAATTCTTTATTAAAAATTTTTTTTGATAGTGACTGTGTACATCTATAGGTAAATAATTTAATTTAAATTCACAAACAGTAGTGGGTGAGTGCATTTAGCTTTTTGAATCGATTTACAACCACACACGATTTAGCAAGGGTGGTTTGGTGATTTTTCCCAATTAATGACTATTAAACCCTTATTGACCCACATAGCTTTCATTCATGAAATTAATTAATAAAATTCATTGGAAGGGTGTTTTATACTCTAAACACCTATAACAAGCCACTGGACACACATGCGTGCTTTGGATAGCTAGAAATTAATTATTTTTGAAAAAGACAAAAGCTAGCTAGATGGACAAGGTAAATGCACACAAAAATAAATACTCAACAAAATGATCCAAACTTTCTCACACATGTTATATGGTTCAAAACTAGCCTAGTGGTGCAGCACATACACCTAGAACTATTATGGAACTTGAGTTATGCATTTTCAAAGAAAAACAAGCATAATTCAAGAATAATTATTTCTGTTAATTATAAAATTGTGATTAATTCACCAGAGGTGTGTTTTGGAATTAAAAGACAGTGTGCAAAAGTTGGTTGCAAAAACCTAATTATTTTTAGCTAGAAAAATCATTTATGCAGATCTGGCAGAAATGGAAAAACATTTTTATAAAAAGATTTACATCATAACTTTGTGCAATTTTTGGCTCAGGAGCTAGTTATTACCTAACACACAACATATCCCAAAATTGGACACAGAGGATTTATAGTTTTTGAGTTATTGCAGATCTAGGGTTTTCACATTTGTATTTTTCATGCAAAAACTAACAGGAATTAGCTCAGGCCAGAATAAAAAAGTTGTAGGATAATTCACAAAGGATCCAACAAAATTGGGTTTACATTTTTTTGATGTTCCTGTGATTTTCTACGCAATTTACAAGAAGCAGCCAAAACAGTTTTACTATTTGAGTTGACCTTTTGCAGGGAGGCCCTTGAAAAGAACTCCAGATTCGCAATGTGGTCCCTGGGCGGACCGGCCGGCGCGGCTCGCCGGAATTGAGACACTCCGGTGAGGGATTCGGCGGGGGGATGGGTGGGGAAGGTTGAGGGGCTCACCAATAGCCGGTTTGTGGCCGTAGATGGATGGGGAAGGAGCGGGTGGGCGGCCGGCCACCGGCGGCCGGGGGGAGCACCACCGCGGAACGCCTTGGTACGGGCGTGGTCCGGCCCGGGAGGCGGCGCGGTTGGTGCCGGGCGGTTGGGGAGGCCTTGCGGAACGGCTATGGTGCACCGGACGCGGCCAATTGCGCTAGAGGAGGGGTGCTCGGGAGTGGCGCACGGCGGGACACGGCGTGCGGCGGCGTGCGCGAGCCGGCCGTCCCGCGGCCTTTAAAGGCGGGCGCGGGCGGCGGCCCTGCGGTGTGGGGGCCGGCTTCCTCGGAGTGCGCACGCGGCCTTGGCGGGGCGCGCTTGGCGGAGAGGAGCGGACGACGGACCGCGGGGTCGAGCGCGACGCGGTACGGCGCGGTACGATGCGGTAAAGACGACTCACGTTCCAAGGACGGCGGGCGCGAAGGGGACCACGGCCCGACCTCGAGGGCGGTGGGGAACGAGCCGCACGCACGCCGAGGCGGGCGCGGCGGCCGGGAGCACGGCGTGCGGCGCGGACCTCGCCGGCGGGGTGCCGGCACGCCGCGGCGCTCCGGAGCGCGGCCGCGCCGATTTTCGGTCGGTCAACGCGTCTTTGACCGCATTTTTCTCCAAAAAGTTGAATAGAAGTGCACAAAGTGGTGAATAGGAAAGTTGTAGATCTCACTACCCTCTACAACGTTTACAAAGGCCGTCTAGTGTTTTTCTCAACGGATTTTGTAGGAACGTCGTGCCAACTTTGAATGCCGGCCGTTCCGGAAACGAGGAGGTGCGTTAGTCGATCGAGTTTTTCGCTATTTTCCACCCAAAATTTGAAATGCCAATCTACACGAAAGTTGTGTCCCTCAACAAGATGGACAACTTTCATAAAGGTAGATTTTGAAGTGTTTAGGTGAATTTTGGAGAATGCGGCAAAAGTTCGGACGACATTCGGCGACGTCACCGTGCTAGTGGGGTTTGACCGTGTCTTTGGCCAAGGGTTGACTACGGTTGTGTGCCAACTTGGTCAAGGGATTCATTAGGGTTCTTTGGCGAGGTTTTCAAGGTGATGACCCGGGTTGACCTAGGTTTAACCGGTGTTCGGCCGGTTTGACTCGGGCCGATCCGATCATTAGCGCTAATAACGCTAATTAAAAATGCGGGGCGTCACAAGCGAGCAATGATTTCCTTGTTCCAATCCTGCCTGAAACCCATGAGCCCCTTCACCCTCTGTCGACCACACACTGTGCTGAGCTCAGTGAAGATAGGATCACCCTTGCTCTCCATATAGGTCCAATCCACGTACTGAGCCATATGGGTGATCTTGGGCTTCTTTATGATAACAGTGGCATAGTAATCCTGCTGAAAGGTAGCCCAAAACCTCCTATCTGAGGTTGTCCTCTTGCTGGCATAGGGATCTTTATCCCTCAACTTCTGAAGCTTCTTCGTCATTCCTGTCCCATGGTACTTGACTGGCTTGTTAGGAAACATATAGATAGGCTTTACAACCTTTAACCTGCAAGAACCATCATCATCATCATCATCGTCGTCATCCATGAGATCGTCATCCTCATCCCTCTCCTAACCACTTAGGTCCTCCTCCTCATCCTCATCATCCTCATCCACAGTTGGCCCTTTGTCATGATGCTTCACACGATAAACATTAGGGTCAACATAGGTCTCATCTTCCATATTCTCATCACTGCTAGTCCCCGTGTCACCACCCAAATCAATCTCTGGTTCCTCATTTCTTCTCTTTGGTGCACGCTCTCGCAGGTTCATAGCACATGCACTGCCACTACCGCCTGCTTCTCGATCATGCGGGAACTATCTAGGTGTCAACTTTGATTTCTTGCTCCCGGATTGCTTCATCTTTGGCATAGCGACGCTCCTGAGTTACAAAGGATATAAAAGGATTGTATAAGACTCAGGAATGAGATTTGAAAAGAATTGAAATTGAAATCGACAAGTTGAGACAATTAGGTTGGTTCTGTTCTTCACCGGTCAGACCGGTGAGTGACACCGGTCAGACCGGTGCTGTACAGAACCGAGCCAATGGACTCAACTGCAAATCTTAGCAGCTGGGACAACGTGATATTGATAACGATGAACTAGAAGCATTCCTACACATATATGGGTCAAAAACATGAAGAAAACAGGATCTAGGGTTTGACAGCCTCCACCGATCAGACCGGTGGGGAGCACAGGTCAGACCGGTGCAAGTCGTCTACCCCCAAATTCTTGAGTTCTCACAATGTATCCAACAAAAGTTTATGGATCTATAGGTATGGCTTCTAGGTGATCTCAGAAGATGTTCTGCCAAAGGGAATTCAAATCTTTGCACCAAGTAAGGAGATCGGGCAAAACAAAGTTTTGAATACCTTTTAAGAGATGAACTCGAAGAGGAAACAAAGAACTTGAAGGGGAATCAATGCAGGGTCCTTAGGAGAGTGATTTACATCCAATCTTGCACCTTCTTCATGGTTGAATCAATGGGGATCCATGGGGGAGTGAAAGGTGGAAGAAGAGAGGAGAAGAGGGGCTTCACGGTCGAGGAGAGAGAAGGAAGGGGTAAAAGGTAGATTCCATTTACTATGGCCCCACGGGTTGCTCCCGGGCGACACCGGTCAAACCGGTGACCCCCAGGGTCTAGCCAGTGAAGCCTTATCGGAAGTACCGACTTGGGGTCGGTAAAATCGAGGATTTGGATAAATCTAACAGAGAAACCATATCGGTAGAACCGACCTAGCCTCGGAAGTTCCGATCCTTCTCTCCCATTTTGAGATTTTGCACCTTAAATATTCTCCAAATATTTTATGAAACACTTTTCTTCCAATTAAGCCTCAGAAAAAGAAATTTGTGACTTAGGGTCGCCACCGGTCGACCGGGGTTGTGACACCCCGTTTTCTAATTAACGTCATTAGCGCTAACAACCGGTTCACCGAGTCAAACCCGCCGACAATGGTCACACCTAGGTCAACCGGGTCATCACCCCGAAAACCTCGCCATTGAACCCTAATGAACCCCTTGACCAAGCATACACACACCCGTGGTCAACCCGTGGTCAAAGACGCGGTCAAACCCCGCTTAACCGTTGATGTCGGCGAATGTCGTCCGGAACTTTTGCCGCGTTCTCCAAAATTTACCTAAACACTTCAAAATCTACCTTTATGAAAGTCGTCCATCTTGTTGAGGGACACAACTTTCGTGTAGATTGACATTTCAAATTTTGGGTGGAAATTAGCGAAAAACTCGATCGACCGACAAGTATCTTCTCGTTTTTCGAACGAGCCGACATTCAATGTTGGCACGACGTTCTGAAAAATCCGTTGAGAAAAACACTAGACGGCCTTTACGAAAGTTGTAGAGGGTAGTTAGATCTACAACTTTCCCGTTGACCGCACCGTGCACTTCTATTCGTAAATTTTGGGTAACACACCGTCGAACACCGCCACGTCAACACGTTACGGGGCTGCCCCGCGCGCTCCCGCGCACCGGCCCGCGCCGCGCCGGCCGAGCCGCGCCGCGCGCGCGCCGCGCCGCCGAGCCGGCCGCGCCGCGCGCGCGCGCGCGCCGCCGTGCGGGGCTCGCGCCCGAGGCCGCCCCGCGCCGCCGCCCGCGCCCGAGGTCCCCGCGCCCCAAGCCGCCTAGGAGTCCGTGCCGCGGCGTGTTTTTCCCGCGACGTCGTACCACGGTCGACGCGTCCCGATGACCGGCGGTCCGACCACGCGCGGTGCGGCGCGCGCAAGCTCGCGTATAAGAGCCGGCCTCCCCGCTCTCGCGCGTGCACACTCCCCTTCCCTCCTCCCCGCCCTGCGCCCGGCCCCCGGCGCAGCCCGCCGCCCGCGCCCGCAAGACCGCCGTGGCGGCCTCCGCTCCCGGGCCGGGCCGCGCACCCCGCCGCCCGAGCCGCCTCCACCTCGTCCAAGCACCCAAATCGCTCCCCCGTAGCCCAAGGACCCTCCCCCGCCCCTTCCCCGCCGCGAGCGCCGGCGAGCTCGCCCAATTCCGGCGAACAGTGCGCTGCCCGCGCCCCAGGGGCGACATTGCAAGAGTAAAAATCTTCCCAGGGTCTTTCTTGCAAAAGTGCAACTCCAATAGTGTAGTGATTTTGCTGTTTCTTGTAAATTGCGTAGAAAATCACAGATAACTCAGAAAAATGTGAAACCAATTTTGTTGGATCCGTTGTGAATTATACTACAACTTTTATTATTCTGTCCTGAGCTAATTCCTTCTCGTTTTTGCATGAAAAATACAAATGTGAAAACCCTAGATCTGCAAAAATTCAAAACTATAAATCCTCTATGTCCAATTTTTGGATATGTTGTTTGTTAGGTCATGACAACCTCCTATGCCAAAAATTGCACAAAGTTATAATGTAAATCTTTTTATAAAAATGTTTTTCTATTTACGGCAGATCTGCCTAAATGATTTTTCCTGTTAAATATATTTATGTTTTTGAGCCCAACTTGTGCACACTGTCTTGTAATACCAAAAACACCATCTTGTGAATTAATCATGATTCTTGGATTAACAGAAATATTTATTCTTGATTTATGCATGTTTTCCTTTGTAAATTAATAAACCAAGTTCAGTAGAGATTCCATGTGAACATGCTGGTTCTTTAGGCTTGTTTAGGACCAGAGAGCCTGCACAAGAAAGTTTGGATCATTTTGAGGCTTAATTATTTTTATATGCATTTACTTTTAATCACTAGCTAACCTTTGATATTTTCCACAATAATTAATTTTCTAGCATCCAACACTTACATGTGGGTCCAAAGGACCACGATAGGTGCTAGTAGGCTTAAGAAACACTCCTTTAATTTTGGTAATTTAATTGATTAATAAAAATCTTAAAAGCCCTTTTTAATATTAAAGGGAAATTAAATAAAGAAAAATCCCTAATTAATTCTTTTTCCTTTTTGAAAAGTATTATTTAATACAATTAAAAGATAATTAATTATCATCACTAATAATAAATTAATTCATAAGTAAAAATATTAATTACACCTTTATTGGAGAAGATAAAAGGAAATGAAGCTTTCACGTGAAATGATAAGTATAATAAGAACCTTTGTTCCTTTTTGGAAGAGTATGCTAAATGTATTCTTATCTAGGTGAATGTGTCCAACTAATGCACCCCGTAGTTGTCCTTTATGGTTTGTGGTTAATTAAATTAAAAATCATCAAATAAATCTTGCATTGCATCCTCGTGTAGATCTCCCGAGTGGTAGCTGTACGCGTGTGTCGGACGGAGGAGACGGAGGAGCTGACGGAGACGTGCACCACGTCGTTGTAGAGAAAGACCTGGACCAAGTCCAGAAGGGCCCAAGGCCAACCTTGCCATCGAAGGCAAGCCCCGGATCATTAACCCATCTTTTAAATTTATGCAATTATGTTTGCTACGATTGTGCATTTACATTTCAGGAGTTGAATTGAAACCCTAGATGCATGATCCCTAGGTACCTATGCTCTATCACTAGTATGCTAGGTCGATAGCCGCTATGCTATAGGACCGATAGAAGTCGAGTGATGTTCGTCACTCGCGAGATTAGGTTCCTAGATAGGAATCTTAAGATATCCTTAAATGGATTGCTCATGTGGTAACGGCATGGGATTTGGGCTCCGGTCCGGTGGCTTTCGTGGGCTAAGCTTTTGAACGTACTAAACATATGCCGGGTATGGGACCGGTAAGCCTAGTACCCGATTGGCGCGGTAAGGGAACCTTTCCCTACTAAACCTCGGGGCAATTGTGTCCCCCTCGCTTGCAACAAAGGTGGTACCCGAGTGAGTCTGGACGTTCGTGTGGGAGCGATCCAGTAAACCTTGTACCAAGGAATGTAGGTTCCGCTCCCAAGCCGAAGATCGACGGGAACGGCCTGGGAAAGTTGTCCTTGCGGGGGCAGCCTACCGTGTGTTTGGGTTTACCTTGCAAGGTTTAAATCAATCGATTGTCGGCCTCCGACCGTTATCCGAGACCGCTTAATCAGCGGCCATGATATCCCATAATGATGGAACTCGAGGAATATTGTTGGATGCATTAATTGCTTGTCCAATCCTTGATTGAATTAGAGGGCACATTTAGAAATGGTAATCAACTAGAACTTGTGCTAAAAGATTGAAAATAAGGATCTACTCTTAGTAGTTGTTCAAAGAAAAGAAACTCCACCGGCCAAAAGCCTTTCATGTCTAGAGTTTGGTGATGTAGTTATCACCCGACGGTTAAGTCTTGCCGAGTATTAGTATACTCGGCCTTGCTTTAAAACCGTTGTTGCGGGTGTGATTGACCGGATGGGTGACGACAAGTAAGGACATCACGGATGGCCTCCGTGATGTTCACCGTTGCGCTAGTTTAAATTATTTCCGCCGTATTTTCGAACTCGAACCTTTACTCCATGTCATGAACAATGGTTTGTAATAAATTATGTTAACTCGTGTTCTACTCTGGACTCACCTTCGTGTGAGTTTTAATGCATATGTCGATCCTCTCGTTTGAATTCCAAGTGACTTACCGGGCGTTAACCCGGCAACTAACGACAGGATGATACTTTACTATTGCTTAATGGCCAAAGTGGACCGGTCTTAGGCGATAGTACGGTATTTTCTTGGGCGGGTTGTCACACCGGTGGACAGCACCGGTCAGACCGGTGCCCTCCTAAGGCACAACTCCAAAAGATTTTGGTTCCTTTCTCTTTCTCAAAGATTGGATAAGGGATATAGAGATGACATTGATCCAAATATTGCCAAAGTCTTGTAAGAATAAAGGATAATCCAATTTTATTGATATTTCTTGATACTTCCACAAGAGAGAGAAGTAAAAGATGGATTTTAGGGACTTGAGACAATCTTCTTAATTGTGACTAGCCATCAACCAAACAAATGGAACTATAGTCACAATCAAGTTGATTGGGTCACAAAGACCAAGAATCAAATATTTTTCAAAATGAGCACACTTCCTACACATGCTAGTTGATTTTTCGAAAAGTCTATCCTATGTCACATAGTGCATGCATTCACTTCAAATGAATGGCTTATCAAGCATATTTGGCTCATACCTTCATCCTCGAGACACAAAGACGAGTGGAAATAAAGGTATCAACCAAATATCTAGAGAGGCGCACAAGAAATTCACTTGAAGCAATTTCATGCTAAGGATGGCACACTAGCATGGTATTATGGCCTAGATGCATTACCTGTACTTAACGAGATTCATGAAAACATACCTTTGCCTTAAGACCATATCATTTGGGCATATATTTCAATTTCTATCGGTGCTAGCTCTTACTTGTTTTTTTTGGAAGATACACTTATCAAGAGCTTGCTTTGGGATGCACAAAAGAGTGAGGCTACAAGATCACTAGAAGAAATTATTAGTCCCACAAGTGACTCAAGTGTTGCAATGAGCCCCCCTTAAATAGTGCTAGAGATATTTTGAATTTCTCAAACAAGGCACTTTATTCAATTAAGAACTTGGTGAGGCTCATTTCAAACTTGGTCACAACACATAAAAGATGTATTAATTGAAGTGTATTGAGTCTCTCATAACCTTTGACTCCAAATCACCATTTTTCTCGAAAGTTGGGTCAACCCCGGGTCACCCGGCCATTGGGGTCGGGTCACCCTGCAGCATACAGAAGCGTACCGGGTCACCGTGGCACAGGTATCGGGTCACCCGCCAGCAGCTTCACTAGGCCGGCACCAATCAGACCGGTGACCACCAGTTCACAATTTTTGGTGATTTTGCCCTCCTTGTTCCTTGAATGCGTGAATATGTCACTAATTTAAGTCATGCAACATGTATAGGGCAATACTCTACTAGGGAGCCATTAAAAGCATCGAATGGCATGAGAGAGTAAATTTTCATAAAAATAGTCAAAGTCACTCCCTCATGTTTCGCTCATACAAGAAAAGCGTCACATGAGTGTTCACAGAGGACCAAGAGTGACTTAGACTCAATCAAGGAGTACTAGTTACCGAGATGTCATTGATTTCGAGATTTATATGAATTTGCCCTTCACATGGTCAATTGAATCCATCATGATTTCCAAATCTTCCAACCATGTGCTCAATGCATCTCTTTCAACCTGCAAGCTTAGCAAGCATTTCTTGGTACCCAACACTTGTTGGGTCCTATTGGGTTAGTCACAAGGTGCTTAGGAACCCAAATAGCTCTCATGCTACAATGAGGTGAACTAATCTCTCTCAAAGCACAAGTTCCATTCTTATCATTCCTAAGCTTATGGAAATCATAATGGACAAGATTTGATTTAGGAATGTTACCATTTGGACAATCGTTGCCCATGTGACCCTTTTGACGGCATTCATAGCAAATGCGTCTTTTGTTCTTGTTGGTCACACCATTCCTTACAATTTCTTTTCCATGCTTGCTTCTGAGCCTTGTTCTTGGAGAAGGGGTCTTCCTTGCCTTATTTGCTTGAAGTGGGGCTGTCCTGGCCAGCACCGGTCTGACCGGTAACGGTCAGTGCCACTGTCCATTGTTGCATTTGGACACGTGTCGGCAAAATGTCCCTTCTCTCTGCACTTGTAGCACACCCTCCACTTGTTGGAGCTTCTAGGCATCTTGAGTTGCTTGTTCTCCAAGTCCATTGGCGAGATACATGTCTCATCCTTTGGAAGGATACTCGCAACCATAATGTGCTCAGCAGTAGGATCCAAAATCTTAAGTGCAATGAGAACATTGGAGTGCCAAGAAGAGTAGTTTGAGCCATCTAGAGCTAGAGGCTCAAACGGTACCTCACAAGTTGTCGACATCGAAGAACTCCAAGCGGTTAAGCTCGAATCAGAGCACCAAGCTCTGATACCAATTGAAAGGGCCTTGATGTCGCCTAGAGGGGGGTGAATAGGCGTGACGACCAAATTAAACTTTTTCTCCCCAAACACTTGAGCTGACAGTGCTCCACCGGTCAGATCGGTGGCGGAGACTGGTCAGACCGGTCAAGCACTAGACTTCACAGGTGACACCTGTCAGACCGGTGTGCCTCACCGGTTAGACCGATGTAGCACAGAACACCTGCAAAAACAACTTCAAGCACCTCTTGACTTCTAGCACGAACCAAACTTGGTGAGTGGCCTTTGTAGACGATCACAAGCAAGGTAATGAGCTCTGCACACACAAGTAGCACACCCAAGTAGATCGAAGCAGAAGAAAATCAAATATGCTAGAAAAACAACTTAGAGAGTCAAACCACGCGAAGAAGCAAGGATTTGTTTCCCGGAGTTCACCACCCACTAAGGAATGGCTACGTCTCCGTTGAGGAGCTTGTAAGGGAGAATTCCCACAACAAGCCAGGTCTCTTTCAACCACTTTCCTCCTTTCCACTAAGGGGATCTTTTCCACGAAGAGGCAAGATCACAGCCCTTACAAACTTCCTGCTGCTCACCACAACCTTGGGAGCTAGCCGGTGACGCCTAGCCATCTAGGAGGCAAGCCTCCAAGAGTAACAAACGCTTCAAAGCTTGTAGACGCAAAACCAAAGTGCTCAAGCTATGGAAATGCTCTTGTTAACTCACTAGGTCACTCTTGTGCTCACTCTCTCAACCCAACACAAAGATTATGGCTTGAATCCACAAATCTCACAAAGAGAGGGTTGGGGAGAGCCACTAAGGCTTGGAGCTAGTTAGAAATGGCTTGGGACCTCAGCAAACTCACTAGAAACAGCAACTCTCACTTGAAGGCTTGGGGTATTTATACCCCTCAAAGGAGAAAACTAGTCATTGGTCCTCGGGCGGCACCGGTCAGACCGGTGTTTGAAAAACTAGCGGTTGGGGCTAGCGGCACTGGTCAGGACCGAGACACCTCCAAAAACTTTTACTAAAAGACTAGCACTTCACCACCAAGATGAAATGACTCTGGTTAGTTTAGGAGGGTTTGTTAGCACTCTCTAAGGCTAGATCTCACTTAGGTCAACTAATGAGCACTTTGACTTGGTCAACTTGCTAAGTTGCATCCCTCTTGATAGTACGACATACCTATACTCAAGAAAGATTAAAAGTACTTCGTTGATCTCTTGAGCTTGAACAACTTCAATCTTGCTATACTTGATCAATATCCAGTTGAGGGCTTTCAACATAGCCTTTGACTTGAGCACGTGCATCATTGAGCTAGTGACTTAGGATCTTTCCATATAGCATAGGAATGCACACTTGGATCCATGGCCACTCCATGTTGCCAATCTTTAACAAGTTGATGACTTGCATTGCTTCCCTCGGTTAAGGTTTAAATATGATACTTGAAGATCCCACGGATGCTAGAACTTCACCTTAGCAAAACACTAATGGCGGCTTAGTCCCTCACCGTAACACCCTAAAATTCCATCACCAAATTAATGTAAGCAACATGGTGTTTTAGATTTTATTTTCTAAGGATTAATTAAATTATCAAATAAATTTGGCCTTTAAAATATTTAAATATCATTTTAATAATTTAGAAGCGATAAGTGCTTGTGCATCATGATTTGAATGCATAAGTTTTGGTTGTGATGTGGTTTTTAAAAGTCTTAAAATATTTGTGAAAAAGTCCTTAAAAATAATTGTGAAATAATTGTGAAAATTTGTGTAAAAGATTTGAATTTAAAAAGGGTTTGAAAAATATTTGAAAAGGTTTTGGAAAAAAAGAGAGAAAAAAACAACCCAACTCTCTTTCCCCTTCCCCTTTCGGCCCGCGTGGCCCAAGCTCACCCCGCCGCCTCTCACCCCACCTCCACTCCTTTCTCCGCCGGCACGCCTAGCCAACGCGCGGCCCAACTTCCCTTCCCCTCCTCTTCCTCTCTCTTACACCCACCGACCGACGGGGCCCACGCGTCGCCCCCGTCTCCTTCCTCCCACCGCGGCCAAGCACAACAGCAACGCCGCCGCCGGCCATTGCCCGCATCCCCCGCGCTTCCCCCTTCTTCAATCCCTCCCATCAAGGCGCGGTAATAACCCTCCCTTACTCCCCTCCATCAATCCCCTTCAGTTACCCTCCGCCATCAAGCGCTCCTCCTTAATGCATTGAAGGCCGCCGGCCGCCATGGCCATTGATGGCCATTACTTCCGGCCGAAGCCCCCTCTCCTCTCCTCGCTCTATAAAATCAACCCAAGAGCTCATGTAGCTACCCCTTTCACTCTCCTGCGCTCCCGCATCCTCCCCCACGCCTCCCCACCGAGCTTCCGTCGCCGCCACTAATGGCCGTCGCGAGATTGCGCCCCCACCGCCTCGGCCACCCTTTCCCCTCCCTCGCCTATGCCGTGTAAAGGACGAGCGGCACCTCCTCTACACCCCGCGTCACTCCTCCTCCCTTCTCCACTTGTGCAGCGCCACCGCCGCCGGAGCACCGTCCGCCCGCCGGAGCCGCCGCCTCGATCTCCTCTCCCGGCGCTCTTCCCTTCCATTCGAGCCCCTGGTAAACCTCCCCACCTTCTTCTCCTCCTCCCGGTGCCCTTCCCATAGAATTTGGTGGCCGGGAGGCCATCCTTGGCCCTCTCCGGGCGAACTCCGCCGCCGGCGCCGCGCGCCGGCCGCCCTCCCGCCGCCGCCGCCGCTCTCGGTGCACCCGGGTCGTCCGATCAAGGCGGGCGGTCCAGATTAAAAGAAGGGGTGTACCCCTTCGGTGGTCCACCGTGGACCGGTGGACCGGTCCACGGCGCGGTCCACCGCCGACGTCGCACCGCGTCATCGCTTGCGTCGCACCGCGTCATGCTCGCGTCGGCAAGACAACCAATCATAGCCCGCCACGTGGCGCCTCCACAGCTCACCCGCCAGCCGCCCTGGTAATTTTACAAAAAGAACCCCCGCACTTTCTAAAATCACATATATGCCCTTCCACCTCCAAAGTTTCTTACAAATTAGCCCGGGTTTTAACGGTGAAGCCCCTGAGCTTTTCATTTTCTTCCACAAAAGGTCCAAGCCCTATTCTTTTACACCAAAACCCTTGAGTTCTTACATATAATTATGTTTAGATCCCTGAAATCTTGCAGAAAACCCCCTAAGCTTCCAGATATTCACAAATTAGTCCCTGAATCTTGTTTTAGCCATATCTTTTTCGTCCTAGCTCCGTTTTAAGCGTTCTTGGTGTCCACGCGACCGTCTTTTCAAGCCCGGCAGTTCTAGAATCTTGTTTTCTCCATATCTTTTGCGTTGTAGCTCCGATTCCACCGTTTCAAGTTGCGTTAGGCTCATATCAACTAAAACTACGTGATAGGACCAATGTTGTACATGTTCATTGTTTTATATTTAAATATTAAATATGATTAAATCCTATTGCACATGCTTTTCTAATTAAAATCTAATTAGAAGTTTAACACGTGTTTTCATAAGAAAGTTAATATGATTAATACTAATTAAATATTACTTTTAATTAAAAGTTAATTAGATGTATACCTCGGTTTTATAATCAAACTTAATTTGATTAATGATTATGCAATTTGCTTTCTACTAAAATGTAACATAGGCTATATCCCGAGTTTTCTTAATTAAATGTTAATTTGATTAAAGTGAATATAAATGTGTTTTTAAATTATAATTTGATTAGAATAACTCGAAATATAAAGACAAACGCCTAGATACTTTTAAATGCTTCTTTTAAAATTAAATTGTTTAATATGCATAAATCATACTTGAATATTTATAAGAAAAACTCGGACTAGGCCTACATCGTAATTTAAATACAAATATAATTTACTTAATTATAAATAGGGTATTTCTCGAAATAACCTATACACATGATTTTACTTAGTTAAAAGATATCAAACGCATAGCTAGCTCTTGTTTGTGATCATCCAAATCTCCCGATAGTTCCGAGTGTTCCTTGTGTTCGCTTTCCTAGACCCAAACCTTGTTTTCCCTTTAAGTTTTTCATGCTTGGTGTATTGTTTTGTTTATTGTATGTATTCTTGTGTGCTCGTAGACATCGTGCCGGTTTCAAGCGAGCGGCCCATTGAAGTAGATCAAGAGCAAGTGTTTGAAGAAGAAGAACCTTAGTGTTTAAGCAAGGAAGGCAAGTGGTCTTCTCCCCCGCATGATTCTATTTTACCCTATGCAATTGCATGACAACTAAGTTTATATTTATTATGATATTGCATTAAATTGATGGGAACACCCTTTTTAAGGACTTACCTAGACTTTTACCCACAATCCTTGGATCAACCCCGTTTAATAAATGTTTTTGGGTAGAATATGCTAGTTGCTCAACTTGGGTTGGATAAAAATGGTTTTCCAAGATAAAGGCTTGTATGTTTAACGATGATACTTTTGGTAATACAAGATCATGTGATTTAATCGGAACATGGAGAACCACCCAAGAAAACATGCGCAACCACGGTGTTACATGGCTCGACCTTAGCCAATTAATTAGGTGTGCGATTGATCCGATGGCCCTTTTCCGAAAGGAGCGAGAGGGGGATCCGGTTGCGGGGGTATAGCCCGGTCCTTTTGGGGTAGCGAGCCTTTGCTAAGGTGCCGACCACTAGGGAGGGTTATGGTCCGCACGATCCGTAACTATGCGGGTCGTTAGTCTTTTGTATACCTTTGTAAAGGCTTCGTAGCGTCCCTATGCAATCACACCTCGGAAGTGTGGTATGATGCCCGATCGCATCGCATGGTTGGGTTCAAAGTTCTTCGGAACTTTTACGCGGCCGTGGGTAAAGTGTGCAAACCTCTCGTAGAGTGTAAAACCGATCGATCGACCGTGCTCACGGTCATGAGCGGCTTGGACCCTCACATGATTAATAAACTTGAAGATGAGAATAAATCGTGGTTTGGTGAAGCTCGGTGAGCTTTGGGTTGTTTTGCTTAAAAGTTTCCTTAAGTGGGTTGGTATATACTTACATTTAGTAACTAGGCGTTCTCTAATTAAAAGTTTGACCAACATTAAAATGCTAACCGCTGCAAAACCATAGCCTATCCTTGATAGCCTTGCATATTCCCCCACTTGTTGAGTACCAACCATAAGTGTACTCAGCCTTGCTTACCGCTGTTCAGAAGAGAACAATGGTGAAGAGTTCTACAACGACTTTGAGGAGTTCGAGGCATGCGTCTCCCCCGACCAAGTGCTCGTGGAAGCGGAAGACGAGGACTCGTCGTGTAGTTATCGTTTTCCGATGTTAAAGACATTCATGTCTTCCGAATGAGTGTAGTAAGTTGTTAAACCCCTTGTTACGTTTTCACCGTCTATAATATTACACTCATTTCGTCTATCATATGTGTGGAACTAGATCCCGGCACACATATGAGATGCATCTGGTTTCCCTCCGGAAATCGGGTGTGACAGAGTGGCATCGAGCCAAGTTGATCGTAGGAACGCAGCCTTAAGTTAGAAATGGTCGAAAAGTAAGGATTCTTGTTCTAGAAAGCCCGTCATCCTTCAAAATTGACTTATTTTACATATAAAAACTAATTTAGTCTTGTCTTCTTGTTAAAACACATCGTTTTGTTTTGATCTATTCTAAGCTCGTTTCTTGCGCTATCGCCTAGATCTTCACCACCGAGATCGTCTAATATAAGTTCTTAGATTGCCTACCCCTTATCAACTTCGATAGAATCCTTCCGTGAGGACGTGCGATGTAAATGCTTGATTGTTTGAACTCATGAGTGATTTGGATCTTTGCTTGTGTGAGTTGTATTGTGGAGTGATGGCCACAAATGCAACAAGAAATAAATTGTTAGGTTAATAAAGATAGTTTGGGTTCAAATCTGGCTTATCCTTATCTATCATCCAAGTTGGTTGGAGGATGTCAGAAGATCATAGTCTAGAAGCAACACCAACATCAACAACAAGAAATCTACAAGTGAATACAGACATCAACGTATGAAAGAAGTTAAAGAAAAAGATGGTCAATTTCTTTCACCCCTGTTATTCTCCTCTCTACCACAGTGTGATTACACTCACAACAAGAAAAGATGGATATGATATCAATAATTTTACCTTACTCTTCAATCTGTATGTTTCCAATCTCTTCTGAGCTTACCTTTATCACACAACCGGATGGTGAGTCCCAATGGAAATCATGAAGATAAAGACAACAAAGGAAACATTGACATTCCATCTACAACCTCATCAATTGAACGCAAGATGCTAGAGTATATGGCAACACAAACTCAGACTCTACAAGCAATGACTCAAACCATGGTTAACATCCATCAGTATAATATAGAGCAAGCATCAGATCTTAAGAATTCCAACCTTGTTTTGGGTGAAACCGTCAGATTCCAACTGTTTCATCGTCATTGAATAAAGAAAATCTATCAGTCATGCAAGCTCAAGTCTTACAAGGACAAAAGAAGATCAACACATCATCCCCTCATAACACAGATATAACCAAAGCCGGAGTTCCCGCCGAACCAAGAAAGAAGCAAGTTGTAGAAGCCCGGAACCATCAAAATAATAAGAGAAGTCATGGAGCACAAGAATTGCGGATGAATGAACAACATGAACATATGAAGATTACGAGGAACATGCCAATGTCGTAAGCATTATGGTCGTTCACGTCTCCAAAAAGAAGCCAGCCTAATGAGAGATGAGGCTAGACAATGTTACCATTTGGATATCAATAAGAAAAGGAAGTTATGTACCCAAAATCATTCCCAGAAGAAGTTGCTCAAGCTGTAGATAGTAATCAGATTATCAACCTTGAGGATTGGAGTATAAATTTCAATGAATTTCAGCCTGACGGAATCAAACAACTCAAGAAGCATGCAAGTGAAGAAAGTCAAGGCAACCAAGACAAGAGAAATGATAGCAAGTTACAACCTCGGGATGTGATCAATATGTGTCACCATATCCAAACCCGGAGGATACACATACAAAGTTCGGGAATACCGAGCCACCTATGTTCTCTAACACTATGGATCACCTAGAAGCCGATGAATGGATCACAACAATTGAACGGAAGCTAGACTTGGTGCAATGCAACGATAGAGAGAAAGTTTTGTTTGCATCGGGACAACTTGTAGGAGCGACCTCGGAATGGTGGAATTCTTACATCTACGAACATGAGCAACCACAAAGTATTGTTTGGGAAGAATTCAAGGACAACTTTATAACACACTTCATTCCCGTAAGTACGATGAAGCTCAAAAGGAAGGAGTTCCTTAACTTGAAGCAAGGGCAAATGACGGTGAATGAGTATAGGGATAAATTTATTCGAGTTATCTATGTACGCACCAAGATCGTCCGAAAGTGATAAAAAGAAACGAGAACATTTCCTCAAGGGTTGAATGAAGACCTTCGAGTATACTAAGCTTACATGAATATTCTAGTTTGCAAGATGTCATCAACAAAGCTCTTGAGTTAGAGAGCAAACTACGGGAAATCATAAGTAAGAAGAGGAAAATGAATTTTCCGAGCAACATGAGAACAATTCACATCTTTACCATTTGACTCAAGGATCGAACATGAGTATGAAGATCCACCACACAATCGTCGAAACATTAAAGAAAGTGGAGATTGTTTCTACCGCAAAGATCATGAACATTTTATTAGCGAGGTGTCCTAAGAAACGTACCGACCGATATGAAAAGAAAGCTCGGCAGAAACAAAATAAGCAAATCAATACCCAAGAAGCCTTGGATCAAATGGAGAAGAATATTAAAAGTTGTGTATGAGGATCCAAAGTATGATTCGATATGGCTAAGCTTAGGAAAAGAAACAATTATGGAGTCGATCCGGCTCTATTCAAATCACTTTATCAAGAAAAGAAGAAAAATCCTACAAAGGCAAAGCAACGAGTCGAGAAAAAGGAATGGACAGTTACAAGTGGAGTTAGGTTGAGTATTCCAATGATGTTTATAAAGTGAGTTGTGAAGAATAAAGAATTATACTTATGGAGCTTGTGTAAGACGAATTATATGGAAGCAAGATAAGCGAGTGTTGGATGCTAAACACCCGAACTCTTGTTTCATGCTAGCCTTTGTGAATCTCGGGATGAGAATCGTCTTAAAGTGGAAGTTCATGTTGCTTCATCTTTTTGAGTTCATCTCTTCATGCATTAGTACACTATTCATATCCGGAATACCTTTCTCTAACAATCAGATGGTGAGCATCAGGTCAGAAGAAGGTCAAGATATTCCATCTGTTGTCTGTGCTCATATTGATAATCAGCAAAATCAAGCACCACTCCCACCCCTCAACCCAGCAATGGATCCAGTAACGCAACAGTTCCTTGTCACTCAGATGCAGCTAATCCAAAACCTGACTGCCACTATTCAAAACATTCAAGCTCAGCAAAAAAAAATCGGTCACCACCAAAGAAGCACCACCAAAGACCGGTGGACAAGCATAAGGAATTCATGAGTCACCGTCCTCCCACATACTTCTACTCAACCGATACATTGGATGTTGATGATTGGTTAAAGACTGTCACCAAGAAGTTGGAGATGACACAGTGCACTGATCGAGAGATGATCTTGTATACAGCAGGCTGTTTGTAAGGATTAATAGCTGAATGGTGGAATGTGTACACTATCGCACATGTTGTACCTAGCACCGTCACCTGGCAGGAGTTCAAGTATAATTTTCCTGTGCACCACAATCCCTCTGGTATGATCAAGCTTAAGCAAAGGGAGTTCCTCGCTCTAAAGCAAGGCAATATGTCAGTTAATAAGTATCTGAACAAGTTTATTCAGTTATCTTGCTATGCACCGGATCAAGTTAATACTGACCGCAAGAGGCGGGGAAAGATTCTTGAATGGATTGATTGGACCGCTCAACTATCGGTTGCAAAGCCATATATTACCCAACTTTCGGATGTTGCTAAACGAAGCTATAGGTTTGGAGAATAAACAAATGGAACTTGGAGAACGAAGCGCAAGTTCGGGTCTCATGGACGGTCTAGCAACACACCCCCCCCGCTTCAACTCATCACGAGTTCTCGGTTTAGTTCGATAGATCAAGTGGAAATTATTTGCAAAATTCTCGGTTGCGGCGTTCAACCCGGCGAGTCCTAACATTCTAGCCAACGGACACCACATGTTGCAAGTCATCATCAAGATCACTCGGGTGCACCGAGACGAAACAACTCTCCAGTTCACCCTAATGGTTGTTTCAATTGTAGAGAATTGGAACGATATACCAGCATCTTCCCAAATCGTAACATCTAGACTCCCCAAAAAGACAATGGTCAAAGGTTCGGACAACCAACATCTCAAATACACCATGGAAGTGCTAATTCTCAGATCAACGAGAGTCAACGGAATTACGTGCGTGGCAGAGTGAACCACATGACAGCTGAACAAGCTCAAGACGCTCCTGATTTTGTGTTGGATACGTTTCCCGTAAACCCCGTGCCTACAACAATTTTTGATGCCGGAGCATCACATTCATTTAGTACTGAACAATTTGTGGCAAAGCATGATATACCTATGAGTTCTATGAAGACACATTTGTTGGTTAGTTCCCCGAACGGTGAAATAAAATCCACCCATGTATGCCCACAAGTCAATCTTAAGATCGGGGGAATAGATTTTCAAGCTGATCTAGTAGTACTTACATCTAGTGGAATAGATGTGATACTTGGAATGGATTAGTTAGGCGAATGTGACGAAATAATTTCGTGTGCCAAGAAGTCGGTACTCTTAACCGTACCCCCCAAGGAAATAGAATTGAGGTCGTTGCTACCGCCCTATCCAAAGAAGAAGGCAAAGTGTACCAAGATTAAGGAAAGTAGGTAAAGGAGCTAAGCCTGTTGGAAGAACTCAGTGTACAAGATGGATTCAGAATAATACCCTTAGTTCTTTTCAATCTCTTCGAATCTCGGGACGAGATTCTTTTTAAGGGGGGTAGATTTGTAACACCCTAAAAATCCATCACCAAATTAATGTAAGCAACATGGTGTTTTAGATTTTATTTTCTAAGGATTAATTAAATTATCAAATAAATTTGGCCTTTAAAATATTTAAATATCATTTTAATAATTTAGAAGCGATAAGTGCTTGTGCATCATGATTTGAATGCATAAGTTTTGGTTGTGATGTGGTTTTTAAAAGTCTTAAAATATTTGTGAAAAGTCCTTAAAAATAATTGTGAAATAATTGTGAAAATTTGTGTAAAAGATTTGAATTTAAAAAGGGTTTGAAAAAAGATTTGAAAAGGTTTTGGAAAAAAAGAGAGAGAAAAAAAACAACCCAACTCTCTTTCCCCTTCCCCTTTCGGCCCGCGTGGCCCAAGCTCACCCCGCCGCCTCTCGGCCCACCTCCACTCCTTTCTCCGCCGCCCCGGCCTAGCCAACGCGCGGCCCAACTTCCCTTCCCCTCCTCTTCCTCTCTCTTCCACCCACCGACCGACGGGGCTCGCGCGTCGGCCCCGTCTCCTTCCTCCCACCGCGGCCAAGCACAACGACGCGCGCCGCCGCCGCCATTGCCCGCATCCCCCGCGCTTTCCCCTTCTTCAATCCCTCCCATCAAGGCGCGGTAATAACCCTCCCTTACTCCCCTCCATCAATCCCCTTCAGTTACCCTCCGCCATTAAGCGCTCCTCCTTAATGCATTGAAGGCCGCCGGCCGCCATGGCCATTGATGGCCATTACTTCCGGCCGAAGCCCCCTCTCCTCTCTTCGCTCTATAAAATCAACCCAAGAGCTCATGTAGCTACCCCTTTCACTCTCCTGCGCTCCCGCATCCTCCCCCACGCCTCCCCACCGAGCTTCCGTCGCCGCCACTTATGGCCGTCGCAGATTGCGCCCCCACCGCCTCGGCCACCCTTTCCCCTCCCTCGCCTATGCCGTGTAAAGGACGAGCGGCACCTCCTCTACACCCCGCGTCACTCCTCCTCCCTTCTCCACTTGTGCGACCGCCGCCGCGGAGCACCGTCCGCCCGCCGGAGCCGCCGCCTCGATCTCCTCTCCCGGCGCTCTTCCCTTCCATTCGAGCCCCTGGTAAACCTCCCCACCTTCTTCTCCTCCTCCCGGTGCCCTTCCCATAGAATTTGGTGGTCGGGAGGCCATCCTTGGCCCTCTCCGGCGAACTCCGCCGCCGGCGCCGCCGCGCGGCCGGCCGCCTCCCGCCGCCGCCGCCGCTTCCGGTGCACACCGGGCCGTCCGATCAAGGCGGGCGGTCCGCATTAAAAGAAGGGGTGTACCTCTTCGGTGGTCCACCGTGGACCGGTGGACCGGTCCACGGGCGCGGTCCACCGCCCGACGTCGGCGGCTGCGTCATCGCTTGCGTCATGCTCGCGTCGGCACAACCAATCATAGCCCGCCACGTGGCGCCTCCACGGCTCACCCGCCGGCCCGCCCCGGTAATTTTACAAAAAGAACCCCGCACTTTCTAAAATCACATATATGCCCTTCCACCTCCAAAGTTTCTTACAAATTAGCCCGGGTTTTAACGGTGAAGCCCCCGAGCTTTTCATTTTCTTCCACCAAAGGTCCGAGCCCTATTCTTTTACATAAAAACCCTTGAGATATTACATATAATTATGTTTAGATCCCCGAAATCTTGCGAGAAAACCCCCTAAGCTTCCGAGATATTCACAAATTAGTCCCCGAATCTTGTTTTAGCCATTTTTCGTCCTAGCTCCGTTTTAAGCGTTCTTGGTGTCCACGCGACCGTCTTTTCAAGCCTGGCAGTTCTAGAATCTTGTTTTCTCCATATTTTTTGCATTGTAGCTCCGATTCCACCGTTTCAAGTTGCGTTAGGCTCATATCAACTAAAACTACGTGATAGGACCAATGTTGTACATGTTCATTGTTTTATATTTAAATATTAAATATGATTAAATCCTATTGCACATGCTTTTCTAATTAAAATCTAATTAGAAGTTTAACACGTGTTTTCATAAGAAAGTTAATATGATTAATACTAATTAAATATTACTTTTAATTAAAAGTTAATTAGATGTATACCTCGGTTTTATAATCAAACTTAATTTGATTAATGATTATGCAATTTGCTTTCTACTAAAATGTAACATAGGCTATATCCCGAGTTTTCTTAATTAAATGTTAATTTGATTAAAGTGAATATAAATGTGTTTTTAAATTATAATTTGATTAGAATAACTCGAAATATAAAGACAAACGCCTAGATACTTTTAAATGCTTCTTTTAAAATTAAATTGTTTAATATGCATAAATCATACTTGAATATTTATAAGTAAAACTGGACTAGGCCTACATCGTAATTTAAATACAAATATAATTTGCTTAATTATAAATAGGGTATTTCTCTCGAAATAACCTATACACATGATTTTACTTAGTTAAAAGATATCAAACGCATAGCTAGCTCTTGTTTGTGATCATCCAAATCTCCCGCTAGTTCCGAGTGTTCCTTGTGTTCGCTTTCCTAGACCCAAACCCTGTTTTCCCTTTAAGTTTTTCATGCTTGGTGTATTGTTTTGTTTATTGTATGTATTCTTGTGTGCTCGTAGACATCGTGCCAGTTTCAAGCGAGCAACCAGTTGAAGTAGATCAAGAGCAAGTGTTTGAAGAAGAAGAACCTTAGTGTTTAAGCAAGGAAGGCAAGTGGTCTTCTCCCCCTGCATGATTCTATTTTACCCTATGTAATTGCATGACAACTAAGTTTATATTTATTATGATATTGCATTAAATTGATGGGAACACCCTTTTTAAGGACTTACCTAGACTTTTACCCACAATCCTTGGATCAACCCTGTTTAATAAATGTTTTTGGGTAGAATATGCTAGTTGCTCAACTTGGGTTGGATAAAAATGGTTTTCCAAGATAAAGGCTTGTATGTTTAACGATGATGCTTTTGGTAATACAAGATCATGTGATTTAATCGGAACATGGAGAACCACCCAAGAAAACATGCGCAACCACGGTGTTACATGGCTCGACCTTAGCCAATTAATTAGGTGTGCGATTGATCCGATGGCCCTTTTCCGAAAGGAGCGAGAGGGGGGATCGGGTTGCGGGGGTATAGCCCGGTCCTTTTGGGGTAGCGGCCTTTGCTAAGGTGCCGACCACTAGGGAGGGTTATGGTCCGCCCCGATCCGTAACTATGCGGGTCGTTAGTCTTTTGTATACCTTTGTAAAGGCTTCGTAGCGTCCCTATGCAATCACACCTCGGAAGTGTGGTATGATGCCCGATCGCATCGCATGGTTGGGTTCAAAGTTCTTCGGAACTTTTACGCGGCCGTGGGTAAAGTGTGCAAACCTCTGCGAGTGTAAAGGCGATCGATCGCCCGTGCTCACGGTCATGAGCGGCTTGGACCCTCACATGATTAATAAACTTGAAGATGAGAATAAATCGTGGTTTGGTGAAGCTCGGTGAGCTTTGGGTTGTTTTGCTTAAAAGTTTTCTTAAGTGGGTTGGTATATACTTACATCTAGTAACTAGGCGTTCTCTAATTAAAAGTTTAACCAACATTAAAATGCTAACCATTTGCAAAACCATGGCCTATCCTTGATAGCCTTGCATATTCCCCCACTTGTTGAGTACCAACCATAAGTGTACTCGGCCTTGCTTACCGCTGTTCAGAAGAGAACAATGGTGAAGAGTTCTACATCGACTTTGAGAAGTTCTGAGGCATGCGTCTCCCCCAGTCAAGTGCCTGTGGAAGCGGAAGACGAGGACTTGTCGTGTAGTTATCGTTTTCCGATGTTAAAGACCTTCGTGTCTTCCGAATGAGTGTAGTAAGTTGTTAAACCCCTTGTTACGTTTTTACTGTCTATGATATTACACTCATTTCGTCTATCATATGTGTGGAACTAGATCCTGGCACACATATGAGATGCATCTGGTTTCCCTCCGGAAATCGGGTGTGACACTCACCCTAGACATCTCGGTTGATCTCTTCATCACTTATTCAATCCACTTTGAGTTCCACTTTGCTTCATACACAATTAACTTTCATTTGAAAATCCCGCTTCAAATGCTTGATCTTGATTGACAATGAATGTGCAAGCTTCCAATTTAGAACCATAGTGTGCACACTCATTATTGTGTTCTCTTTCAATAAACACATGAAGCCTTGCACCATATATTTGTCTTTGTCAATGTGAGCCATATGATATTCATCCACAAATAAATACTTCAATAATTGCTCATGAATAAGTAAAACCTTCTCACAATCTTAGACAAGTTCATTAGTCCTTTAATCGCTTTGTCATTCAATTCACCAAAATCCACTTAGGGGCCTAGATGCACATTCAGGGCTTGAAAACAAAAACGGGCCAGAAGTGAAGGAAGAGATGACGGGAAAAAGAAAAGCTTAACTATTTTGAAAAAAAACTTCAAACAAATGAATTCAAATTCAAACTTGAATTCAAACACACAAAAACAATGCTCCGGCATGAGTGCAACAATAGACTCCTACAATTAATTTAGTTTATTTTGAAAATTAAATGCCTACAAGAAATTAAAGACAACGCTATAGTCCTTATGAGCAAAATTAAAGGTTGCTAGCAAATTTTATTAAAATCCATTTTTTTGAAAATTAGTGTGTTACAAAGACGGAGGTTGACGAAGGGGAATCGACCAACTGAATCTTAGGCCTTTGAGGTTCTCCTTGCGGCCCACTGGCCCAACAATTTAATTGCCTAAATCAGGCCCATCTGCCACATTAGACAATAGCCAACTGAGCCAAGCCACCGCACATGCACGGCCATGGCGGCGCGCGCGCGCGCAACCGTCGCGGGCGGCGGGCGGCGGCGGTGGCTCCGGCAATGCGCGGGCTGCGGCTCGGACTCCCGGCAAGGTGTGACGGCAGGTGACAACGAGGCATGGAGGAGGATGGGATTGCGCCGCCGCCGCCTTTGCCGGGGCATGGCAGCGACAGTCGGGGCTCTGGTGTTGGCCGCGGAATCGGAGCGGCTCCGGTTCTAGTGGGAGTTGGCCAAGGTCGAGGGCGAGGGAGTGGCCACTGTGCTCAAGAACCTCGTTGGCAGCAACAAGACGACTAAAAATGGTAATTGTTGTGTGATTGTGTCCTTTACTAATTGCTTAATGTCTGAATATGCTTCAACAAATTGAGTAAATTTGTGCATGTCACACCCGGCCCAATTTGGATGGCCCATGAGTGGCCCATGAGCGTAGGTGCGCGTGTTTAGTGCCACATTGCTAGTTGAGCAAGGGTGGAGCCAACTTATAAGCCTTTGTCCACCAGCCATACCACCCTCGGGTTAACCCTTTTACACGAAGCGAGGACGAAAGTGTAAGCTGTGGTGCTATGTGTACGCGTGCTCGCCCCTACGGAAGGGCTGGGCGGTGCGGCTTTGGTGGGCGGGGTGTTACAAATGGTATCAGAGCCGACCCTCGCGGTTGCGCGTACGGGTCAGTGTGCGGACATAGGGCGCATGGCGCGTGTGGGCCTGAGATGGGACACACGGCGTGGCATATGGGTCGGCGCCGGGACTTACGGTCGTGCGCTAAGAAGGGGAGGTTCCTGGACATTTGCTCGGGTCAGTGTGCGGACATATGCATGTGCATGTGGGCCTGGGATGGGGCACATGACATGGCGTATGGGTCGGCACTGGACGGGTGAGTTGGACCGACGAGGACGTCGGGTTCTTTGAGGGGGGGTGAATGTCACACCCGGCCCAATTTGGATGGCCCATGAGTGGCCCATGAGCGTAGGTGCGCGTGTTTAGTGCCACATTGCTAGTTGAGCAAGGGTGGAGCCAACTTATAAGCCTTTGTCCACCAGCCATACCACCCTCGGGTTAACCCTTTTACACGAAGCGAGGACGAAAGTGTAAGCGGGGGTGCTATGTGTACGCGTGCTCGCCCCTACGGAAGGGCTAGGCGGTGCGGCTTTGGTGGGCGGGGGTGTTACGGTGCGAAATTAACAAATTATTGTACAAGTTTGAGGTAATATCTCAAATTTACATTAAAATTGTGTGATTGCAATATATGGATGCATTAATGCGGTTTGAATTACAATGTTCTTGATTTCGGTATAGTCGGTCACTAGATGTTTGTCCCAGTTCGATTTTTTTCCTGGCTACGCCACTGCTTTTAGGAACATCCTTGGCACGAGCAAAGTGACAACTGAGTAGTCAACTTCACTATTTCGATTCAAATCAGGCCTCGTTCGTTTCCATGGGATCAATTCCGATCGGAATGGATAAACACAACAAGAAAATCATGATAGTTACTATAAGAGATTCGGATTTATTCCGGGTCGAAAATTAAATTGCTAATGATAGATACACCAAAAGGCTCGGAATCAATCCACTAGTCAAGAGGTGTGGAATCAATCCGGCTCTACGGTCTCTTGTTCTACCTATTATGATTGGTAAATTAATTTTTGATCCGGAATAAATCCGAGTCCATATCATAATTTTCTTCATACATTTATTATTCCGGCCGGATTGAATCACACGGAAGCGAACAAGCCCTCGGTATATTGTGTCAGGTGTAGTTATGTTAACTACTTTATTTGACTTTGCCCTTCCTGTAAGTTCATTCTGTGTATTATTTTGCATCGAACGTTTTATGGTAACGGCTAGTAAAGTACTTCAAAAAATATAATGCAAGGTGAGATACATGCATGTTTGACCATGACATCTGACGCATCACGGCTGAACCATACAAATTTGCAATCACGTTGGTTTCAGTCCTTCCACAGCAGAGGTTTCAGACTTTCAGTCGAGGTGGTTGCTGTGGTAGAATTTCACACTAACACAAAGCATGAATATGAGAATATTGATACCAACAAGCAGGTGCAAAATGACAACCGCAAATCAACAAGTCAAGCTTGATTCGTACTGACATAGTCCATGCAGCATTAACACAAGTTCCTCAAACACTTAAACCCACGGCCCCAAATTTTTTCCGGATAAATACAGAAGTTCTCCAATCCCCTGAAGCCTGTTCGTTTGTCAGGTGACCGGTGGCCGGTGCTGACTTATTTTGACAGAAAAGTACTGGCTGGTTGTTGGTTTGTTCTGAGAGAAAAGTAATGCTGCATAGTGGCTGATAAGCCAAATGAACAGGGCGCAACGACTGATATAGTCCTGTAGCTTTCCTTTACTTGCCAATGTCGTTCAAGTGCTTAACGACGGATATCAGTCCCTGCAAGCTCAAGTCACCGTCGCGTGGCCACCATCGCCGAGAACATCTGCCAGCACAACGCGGGTCTGGGCAGGATGTTCGCCTCCTCCCCGCCGCCCCTGACCTCCAGAGCCATGTCGAGGTCCTTGACGACGTACCGCACGCTACCCCGTACCCGAACTCCCGGTGCAGCACGCGGTCATCGAAGATGTACATGATGTGTGAGCCCAACTCCCGGTGCAGCACGCGGTCATCGAAGATGTACATGATGTGTGAGCCCGCTGCGCCCTTGGATACCGCGTCGGAAACAACGGTGCATTGAGCCCCGCGGTGATGGCAAAGCCACACACTCACCTAGGCTCTAGATGTCCATTTGGCCCGTCCGAAAGCACCATTTTTTAGCCCGGTCCGAACCCGACACGACACGACGTTCTACGGGCCCGTGTTGGCCCGGCCCGACAGCTCAGGCCGGGCGTGGGCCGTCACCCCAGCACGCCGGGCGGCCCGGCCCGGCACGAAAATAACAGAGCGGCCCGATGCTGGCGCGCTAGTCCCCCACCCCATATATAAGCAACTCAAAAAAACCCTAACTCCCTGTTGAGCCTCCTACCTTGTGCGACGCCTCCCCCCTCTGTTTTCCTCATTCTCTCTCAACGTCGCTTTCCCTGATGCCCCAGTAGCCTCTCAGCTTCTCCCTCCCTCTCTCCGCCTCGCATGCGCCGCCACACCTGTTCCTTCTGCCGGCGCCGCCAGCCACCCCCTCGGTGCTCTTCCCCATCACGAGCGAGACAACGACCGCTGCTCCCTTCCCCTGTCTTCGTCCCCCCGCGCAGATCTGCGACAAACGCCGGGCCGGTCGTCGGCGGTGGACGAGTCGCCCCTTCCCTTCGCCGTCGCCGCCCCCTGTCCAGCTGTCCCCTCCACCGGCGCCACCATCCCTCCTTCCCCTGATGTTCCTCCCCATGACAAGCAGCGGTGCAGGCCACCGCTCCCCTCCCCTACCTCCTCCCTGCGCAACCGCGGCGAAGAACCGCCGGCGATGAGCCGCTCGCACCTCCCCTGCGCGGCAAGCACCCAGAGCTGCTGTGGGCTTCGGGCCACCCGTGGATGCGCGTAGGGCCGGGCTAAGTCGGGATGACCCGCGCGCCGGGCTTGGGCCGTCGGCGCGGCTCGTGGGCGGGCACGACACGGTACGATGGGGAGTAGTGCCGGGCTTGGCCCGGCACGAAGTTCACCGGGCCATGCCGGGCCCGGGCTAGGGCCGGGGCGGGCGGCCCGAATGGACATCTATAACCCAGGCCCACAACCGCGCCAGCCACCGCGATCTGGTTGGCCATCTTGCTACTTTGGCCGCTGCCTGACGCAGGATATTTAATTATTTGCACAACCGTAAGAAAAGCGACTCCTTGAGGACCTTTAGAATGACTTTTACGTTTTTGCCACCTTCGAGAGTTTGAGGCAACACATTTACCACTTTTGCTGACCTGGCATGCCAGATCCACATGCCAGTGTGTATTGGCCATTGAAATGACCATAGTGCCCATGCCCTTCTCACGGTAACCTTTCCCCTCCACTACACCTGCCACTGACGTGTGGGACCGTTACATCATGATCTTCTTCAACCTTTGGCCAGCTTCTTCCTCACTGCAGGAATCCATGGAGGAGCCCCAGCATCGGGCCCTGCCCCATCGTGCTGGGCCTCGTTGGGCCGGCCGCTGCCGCTTGCCACACCGTCGTGCTATCAACGTCCACCCGTGAGCAAGCCGCCCCCGGCGCCGTACCGCGAGCGCGGTGAGACGAGGAACGAGAAGTGCGACTCGGACGGGAGCGCCGTCCATACCCATCCCCGGCCCAGCCTCTCGCCGTCCCGCGCCCCCCGCCGGCGGCGCCAAGAAGGCTGGAGCCGGTCCGCAGCAGCGAGGTGCCCACCTGTGGCCCCGACGAGACCATCCTCCGAGAATCCAGGCCTGGGCCCTCCTCCCTTCACGCCGAGCGCTGTCCGAAACTCCACCTCCCCTGCACCCACCGCCGCTCGTGGGCTCCCCCGTCGGCCAAGCTCACGTTGAGCTAGCAACCATACACTACGGGAAACCGAGTCTTCGCCGAGAGCAATATTCTTCGGTGAGAGCTTAATCTCAAGCTCTCGGCGAAGACCTCTTTGGCGAGAGTAAAAAAAATATTCTCGGCGAAGAATTTCTTCGCTGAGAGCAAAAAAAATACTCTCGACGAAGAATTCTTCACCGAGAGCAAGCCGGCTGGCTCTCGGCGAAGAAATTTTAAAAAAAATCACCTTTTCACCTTCAATTTTTTTCTATCATCAACATGCACTTATACAAAGGATATGTTCAAATTTGACGCAAATTTATGTTTGTTTGCTATATTTAAAAATTTTACTTCATTCTAGGCAATTTTATCGAAGACGTCTGATATGAACTGCAAGTGCATGAAATCATAGAGTAAAGTTGTTGGAAAAATGAGATTCATGCTCATGAGACATCTCTAAGACCATGTACACAAAATAAAACTAAATTTCAAACATTTTGTCCTCTGATCATGATGAAGATCGTGTCGCAGAAAGGTTTTAAAATTATATACAATTCAAATGAAGTTTGAAAATCACAAATTTTGTCGAGCCCTCATTATATCATATGTCGAGGTTGTGGTAAAAAGTTGAGAACATTTTGAGCACTTTGACACGCACGTTGTTTACAAACCTGAACATCTCACGAGAAGTTTCAGAGAATTTGAACTAATGTCACTAGGTTTGATACATTAGAAAAATTTAAATTTGAGTTTGACCACAACAAGTTTTTTAGAAGAAATACACAACATATCTAGTGTCATGTTAAGTTTTTGAGATTTTTTGAATTTATTTGCTATTTTTTGAGTAATTAAATGCATTTAAAAAAATCTTCGCCGAGAGCTGTTTATTGGGCTCTCGGCGAAGCCGCTTTGGCCTCGGGCCACTTCCTGCCGGCCCAGTTCCCGCCGGCCCACCTAGCCTAAATTGCCTACATTGTATATAAGGGGCACCGCATCCCCCCCAACCCGCAACCCTAGCCCCCTCCCCTCCCCATTTCGCGCCGCCTCCCCCCCACTACCTAGATCCCGCCGGCCCAACCTCGCCGACGTGCTCCCCCATCGCCGCCGCCACCCTCAACACCGCCCCTCCGCTCGCTGCCCCTCCTCTCCCCCCTCCGCTCGCTACCTCTCGGCCTCGCGCAGAGGAGCGGTGGCGGGGCGAGGTGTGGGGGCGGCCCCAAGCGGCCGGTGCGCGCGCGCCCTCCCTCCGGCGAGCGGGCGGCGGGCGTGGCCACGGCGGGGGGATCCGGCGAGCGCTCGGCGGCGGATCCGCGGGGCGCGGCCATGGCGGCGGTGAGCACTCGGCGGCGGATCCGGCGGAGCACGCCCACGGCCGCGCCTTCTCCTCCCTCCGGCGAGAAGACAAGCTCCTTCCGGGTTCTCCCCCTTCCTCTCTGTTTCTTCTACGGGTGGTGGACGGCGGAGCGATGGCGGCCGGCGGCTCTGGTGGTGGTGGCGTGGTGGAGGCGGTGGTTGCATGTGGTGGCGGCGGTGGCGGGTGGTGGCGGCGGCGGCGATGGGTGGCCGTCATGGTGGCGGTGGCGTCGGTGGTAGCCGGGGGAGGTGGCGCCGGTGGCGGGTGGTGGCGGGCTATGGTGAAGGCGGCGGGCCGTGACGCCCCGGCTTTTCTAATTAACGTCATTAGCGCTAACAACCGGTTCGCCCGAGTCAAACCCGCCGACAATGGTCACACCTAGGTCAACCCGGGTCATCACCCCGAAAATCTCGCCATTGAACCCTAATGAACCCCTTGACCAAGCCTACACACACTCGTGGTCAACCCGTGGTCAAAGACGCGGTCAAACCCCGCTTAACCGTTGACGTCGGCGAATGTCGTCCGAACTTTTGCCGCGTTCTCCAAAATTCACCTAAACACTTCAAAATCTACCTTTATGAAAGTTGTCCATCTTGTTGAGGGACACAACTTTCGTGTAGATTGACATTTCAAATTTTGGGTGGAAATTAGCGAAAAACTCGATCGATCGACAAGTACCTCCTTGTTTTTCGAACAGGCCGACATTCAATGTTGGCACGACGTTCCTGAAAAATCCGTTGAGAAAAACACTAGACGGCCTTTACGAAAGTTGTAGAGGGTAGTTAGATCTACAACTTTCCTGTTGACCACACTGTGCACTTCTATTCAGAAATTTTGGGTAAAACGCTGTCGAACACCGCCACGTCGACACGTTACATGCTGCCCCGCGCGCTCCCGCGCGCGCCCCGCGCCGCGCCGGCCGGGCCGCGCCGCCGCGCGCCGCCGGGCCGCGCCGTGCGGGGCGCGCGCCCGAGGCCGCCCGCGCCCGAGGTCCCCGCGCCCCAAGCCGCCTAGGAGTCCGTGCCGCAAGCATGTTTTTCCCGCGACGTCGTACCACGGTCGACGCGTCCCGATGATCGGCGGTCCGACCGCCGCGGTACGGCGCGCGCAAGCTCGCGTATAAGAGCCGGCCTCCCCGCTCTCGCGCGTGCACACTCCCCTTCCCTCCCCGCCCCGCCTCCCGCCCCGCCCCGGCGCAGCCCGGCCGCGCGCGCCCGCAAGACCGCCGCGGCGGCCGCCGCTCCCGGCCGCCGGCGCACCCCGCCGCCCGAGCCGCCTCCACCCCGTCCAAGCACCCAAATCGCTCCCCCTAGCCCAAGGACCCTCCCCCGCCCCTTCCCCGCCGCGAGCGCCGGCGAGCTCGCCCAATTCCGGCGAACGGTGCGCTGCCCGCGCCCCATGGGCGACATTGCAGGAGTAAAAATCTTCCCGGGGTCTTTCTTGCAAAAGTGCAACTCCAATAGTGTAGTGATTTTGGCTGCTTCTTGTAAATTGCGTAGAAAATCACAGAAAATTCAGAAAAATGTGAAACCAATTTTTTTGGATCCGCTGTGAATTATACTACAACTTTTGTTATTCTGGCCTGAGCTAATTCCTTTTAGTTTTTGCATGAAAAATACAAATGTTAAAACCCTAGATCTGCAATAACTCAAAAACTATAAATCCTCTATGTCCAATATTTGGATATGTTCTGTGTTAGGTCATGACTAGCTCCTATGCCAAAAATTGCACAAAGTTATAATGTAAATCTTTTTATAAAAATGTTTTTCTATTTCTGGAAGATCTGCCTAAATGATTTTTCCTGTTAAACATATTTATGTTTTTGAGCCCAACTTGTGCACAATGTATTGTAATACCAAAAAACACATCTTGTGAATTAATCATGATTTTTGGGTTAACAGAAATAATTATTCTTGATTTATGCATGTTTTCCTTTGTAAATTAATAAACCAAGTTCAGTAGAGATTCCATGTGAACATTATGGTTCTTTAGGCTTGTTTAGGACCATAGAGCATGCACAAAAAAGTTTGGATCATTTTGATGCTTATTTATTTTTATATGCATTTACTTTGAATCACTAGCTAACCTTTGATATTTTCCACAATAATTAATTTCCTAGCATCCAACACTTACATGTGGGTCCAATGGACCAGGATAGGTGCTAGTAGGCTTAAGAAACACTCGTTTAATTTTTGGTAATTTAATTGATTAATAAAAAGCTTAAAAGCCCTTTTTAATATTAAAGGGAAATTAAATAAAGAAAAATCCCTAATTAATTCTTTTTCCTTTTGAAAAGTATTATTTAATACAATTAAAAGATAATTAATTATCATCACTAATAAGAAATTAATTCATAAATAAAAATATTAATTACACCTTTGTTGGAGAAGATAAAAGGAAATGAAGCTTTCACATGAAATGATAAGTATAATAAGAACCTTTATTCAAATGTTTAATAAAGAATTGCATATTGTTCCTTTTTGGAAGAGTATGCTAAATGTATTCTTATCTAGGTGAATGTGTCCAACTAATGCACCCCGTGGTTGTCCTTTATGATTTGTGGTTAATTAAATTAAAAATCATCAAATAAATCTTGCATTGCATCCTCGTGTAGATCTCCCGAGCGGTAGCCGTACGCGTGTGCCGGACGGAGGAGACGGGAGGAGGCCGACGGAGACGTGCACCACGTCGTTGTAGAGCAAGACCTGGACCAAGTCCAGAAGGGCCCAAGGCCAACCTTGCCATCGAAGGCAAGCCCCGGATCATTAACCCATCTTTTAAAATTATGCAATTATGTTTGCTACGATTATGCATTTACGTTTCAGGAGTTGAATTGAAACCCTAGATGCATGATCCCTAGGTACCTATGCTCTATCACTAGTATGCTAGGTCGATAGCTGCTATGCTATAGGACCGATAGAAGTCGAGTGATGTTCGTCACTCGCGAGATTAGGTTCCTAGATAGGAATCTTAAGATATCCTTAAATGGATTGCTCATGTGGTAACAAAGCATGGGATTTGGGCTCCGGTCCGGTGGCTTTCGTGGGCTAAGCTTTTGAACGTACTAAACATATGCGGGTATGGGACCGGTAAGCCTAGTACCCGATTGGCGCGGTAAGGGAACCTTTCCCTACTAAACCCGGGGCAATTGTGTCCCCCTCGCTTGCAACGAGTGTGGTACCCGAGTGAGTCTGGACGTTCGTGTGGGAGCGATCCAGTAAACCTTGTACCAAGGAATGTAGGTTCCGCTCCCAAGCCGAAGATCGACGGGAACGGCCTGGGAAAGTTGTCCTTGCGGGGGCAGCCTACCGTGTGTTTGGGTTTACCTTGCAAGGTTTAAATCAATCGATTGTCGGCCTCCGACCGTTATCCGAGACTCGCTTAATCAATCGGCCATGATATCCCATAATGATGGAACTCGAGGAATATTGTTGGATGCATTAATTGCTTGTCCAATTCTTGATTGAACTAGAGGGCACATTTAGAAATGGTAATCAACTAGAACTTGTGCTAAAAGATTGAAAATAAGGATCTACTCTTAGTAGCTGTTCAGCAAAAGAAACTCCACCGGCCAAAAGCCTTTCATGTCTAGAGTTTGGTGATGTAGTTATCACCCGACGGTTAAGTCTTGCTGAGTATTAGTATACTCAGCCTTGCTTTAAAACTGTTGTTGCAGGTGTGATTGACCGGATGGGTGACGACAAGTAAGGACATCACGGATGGCCTCCTGTGATGTTCACCGTTGCGCTAGTTTAAATTATTTCCGCTGTATTTTCGAACTCTGAACCTTTACTCCATGTCATGAACAATGGTTTGTAATAAATTATGTTAACTCGTGTTGTACTCTGGACTCGCCTTCGCGTGAGTTTTAATGCATATGTCGATCCTCTCGTTTGAATTCCAAGTGATTTACGGGCGTTAACCCGGCAACTAACGACAGGATGATACTTTACTATTGCTTAATGGCCAAAGTGGACCGGTCTTAGGCGATAGTACGGTATTTTCCCGGGCGGGTTGTCACAAATTTCGGTATCGAGCGATTATATGCACCGTAGTTTCATTAGCAACCTTAATCACATGATTTTTGGAATAAAACTTGCCAAGATTGGTTGTGTTTACAAAATGCGTTGGTCCGTTAAGGATGAACTAGACCGAGAGGCCCTAGAGGGAATTTTTGGGTTCTTTCAGGTGGCTTATTAATCTATGGTTTATTTTGCTAACTTCCAGCACATTACTTTATGTCAGACTTACCTTCATGCACAACCATACTAGTTCATCACGTTTTGCCATACGTGGTGGTACCACAGGGAAGTCCTGTGAGGGACTAGTGAGACCTATTCCAATGGGTGTCACGTCGCGTTTGAGTCTCGTCACGTTTTGCCATACGTGATGGTACCACGGGAAAGTCCGTGAGGGATGAGTGAGGCCTATTCCAATGGGCACTCACGTCGCGTCAGAGTCTTAAATAGGACGCCGTCCATGCGGCGGCTTAACGCATGGATGCCGTTTCTATAGTGAAAGGTAATGTATGTGGACACTTTCATGAGTGCCGGCGTGAAAGGTTCGTTGTGTTCTCGTGATCTTCTGCAGGTACACTAACCACGTTCGTAAGTCGCTAAGCAAGTACCAATAGTCTCGACTAGTTATTATAGGGAGAGACGTAATTGTTGCCTTGCCACCGGCACTAACTCCGATTTTTGGCTTAATTGCTTGGTGAGGACGAATAGGTCGTTCTTGCATCATGATAAAAAAACCTGTTGAATAATAGACGGATCACAAGTGTTGTTTTCCTTAAGTAATATTCTAATAACAACAAAAACAACCTTTAAACCGAATTAAAAGTGTTGTTGAACCGTTTAGTCGACCCTGTTGTCGTGACCTCTTCTCAGACCTTTTCGCGAGTTTCCGTAATAGTGATCTACACCCAAGTGCCCCCAGCCTATCCAAATCTTTATCGAGAAGTATTTGCACGATCATAGGTTTTCAAATCTCAAGCTATGCTCAAATAGTAAACCTAGGTCTTGCTGTCTTTCCGGAACACATCACTCCGAATCTTGCACCTTTGCACCTTGTTCCTGACTCATCCAGTTTAACCCTTGACTACCAAGTTTGGTCTCGTGAACCTACCGAGTTGCCGGAAAATTTTGAACATTTCGGAAACTTTGGTTTCGGAATGTTGGAAATTGTCAATTCGATGTAGTGCAACTGTCTCGAGTCTAGCTATTTGGTCAATTTGAGTTTTCGTCGTACATGTTCTACTTGTTGAACAAGCTTACGAATGTGTAACTTATGAAAACTCGAATTTTTCGTATGGTGGGCTCGACACGCAAAGCACTCCGAATGGTTTTGGTGATCCTAGTGGCCGCAACCGGCCGCCACCATCGCCGACCCGACAATAGTGGCTACTCAAACCGAGATGATGCACCAAATTCTCCTATACCGCAAAGCAGCAATCCCGAAGCAGCAGCAGCCCCATGGGAATCGGATTAATGCCCAAGGTCAAGTAACCGAATACAAGCACTTCCCGGATATGAATCCTCCGCAGTTCAATGGGACGGAAGAACCCTTGGATGCCGATGCCGGATTCGGACCATTGAAGCTATGTTTGCGGTGTTTACCTTGCCATGTTCGAAGGACACAAGGCTAAATTTGCAGCATTGCGGCTTCGTGGTTCCGCCTTAATGTGGTGGGAACACTACAAATCCATGCAACACCTCGAGTATGAAATCTCTTGGGAAGAATTCAAAAAGGCTTTCGGAGATCATCACCTTCCTAAAGCACTTACCGATAGGAAAATGAGAGAGTTGTTGGCTCTCAAGCAAGGGTCGACATAGTGTACCAATACGCACGAAGTTTAATAACCTCGCCGTATGGAGGGTATCATGTGGATACCGACACGAAGAAGATGGAGCTTTTTCGTGAAGGTCTGAATAGTAAACTGGCTGAATGGCTGAACCTGGTAAAGTTTGACAGCTACCCCATGCTAGTGAATAAGGCTATCTCCCAAGAAGATGCCATGAAGAGAGCCCAAGCCGAGAAGAAAAGAAAGGCTGACTCCATGCCCCATAATGCACAGCATTGCAAGATACGCATTATGCGGAAGACCTTCCCCGACTTCCAGCAGGCTTCACAGTCGGAAAAGTTAGTGGCTAAGTTGTCCCGGGATCGGACTCAAGAAAATCTTCACCCTCCCAGGACTCAACAAGTGACTCCCAAGCCTATTGTACCTAGTCCTAATGGCAACAATGAGCGTTGTTGTTTCAAGTGTGGTGAACCGGGACACTTCGCTAGGTCATGCATGCAACCGTGCCGGACCAACGGGCGGCACCGGCTAACTCGGCCTAATCGAGAGACAAGTGTTGACGGATAAAACTCGTATCCACCTACGATCCGCAAGCGTACGGACCTACACCTTTTTCACCACGGGATTCCCAAGGTTCTTGTCAATCCGCGGAGCAAGGGGATTACTAGCGCTTAACCAAGTACTAATCTAGTTGAATGGAAAACCTTTGAAAGAGTATTAATCTAAAGGTAAAACAATCTAACCTAAGTTAATCTAAGTTGAGTTGATCAAACAAATCTAGGGTTAAACTAGATGGTAAAGGGTGAACACAAGAGAGTGATTAAGAAAGATAAGCGTTCCCTCCCTAGGATCTAGGATAACATGGTATGCATCTACTACACGAAAGCGGTAACCCAATCTACCGGGGGTTGTGACCACGGTTTCGCCCTTTCCCTCCTCTCGTATCGTCACTACGCGAAGGTATTCGTGACTAGACCTATGATGGACACGGTATGTTGATGGAATCTATGGGAGTAGCGGATATCATACGCCCGAAAAACATGGTAGCTAACCTTAATCATCAAAGCATCATCAACATGAAAACAATAGATTGAAACCACAAATCGAGTAGCGATCACATAGCATGTATCCATCTAATCCTAGGGATGAACGGAGACATTACCCCATCATCTTACACGGATTGAAGCACATAGGGGTGATGGAGACTCAGGAGAACGTCGTCGATGAAGATGGTGGCGATGGAGCTTGGGAACACCCCTAGGCCAGCGCCTTGGAGTCCTCCTCTTGCTTCCTTCTCTCTGCCGGCATTGATCCTTGCGACGAGCTCATCTAACTCTCTCCCTCATCTTGCGGCGGCGGTTTTCTGGTGGTTGGCGTCGGTAGGATGATTTGTTCGATGGGTCACCACCTTGGGGCGCCTAGGGGGTTGTATTTATGTCCTTGAGGTGCCTTTGGGCGTGCTCCACCTTGCCTTGCACGAAATCCTCCTTGGGAGAGAAGCAACCTTGGTTTCCATAAAATCAGCCAGATTTTCCTGATTCGCGGTCCTTCCTTGACAGGGCCATATCTCCCGCGTCTGGACTCCAAATAATGCAAATTCGGTGTCCAGGTTGTGTGCCACGAAATTATCTTCAACTTTGGTATTCATTTCTTTCCTTAAAAACGAAGATAAGATCTCCAAATCGGCCTTGGAAGATAATCTGTTCTGATTTCGGACTGATTGCGCAGCAGGGATTTCGGGGGCCATATCTCCTAGCTCCTTTATCCAAATTGGGCCTTCCACATGTCCAAATCGAAGGTATCGTCAAGGCCCACAACTTTGGTAGTCAAACTTTTGCCATTAAAGACCGTTTAAGCCTCCGAATCTGTACCGAAAGATCATGCTGTCCCGAGCTGCGAGAATATCTCTCGGGCTGAGTTGATCTCGTTGGTAAACATCCAAGTCCCCGGAGTTTTGCGTGTTGATGCTTCGGTCCTCGGGTCGTTTGGAGTCTTGTTCACTTCGTGTCTTGACTTGTGACGGGCTTCATGATCTTCTCTTGAAGTGCTTGATGAACTTATCCCGAAAGTCTCCTCTTTAACGTTAATTTCTCGCGTAAACAACAAACTCCAAAATCGACATGCAAGTGTGAACTTGTTACATCATTAGTATGCTTAGTGGCGGGTTAGTTGCAAATCATAATCGTAACCAATGTATAACAAGTACTCTAGGTTGACGGAAATTCACCGTCAACATCTCCCCCATGCTTAAACCTTGCTCGTCCTCGAGTAAGTAATCCTTGCTTAAAAGGGAAATCAATGTTGCCTTCCAATGTTGTCCCTGCACTTAGTCATTCATGACGAGGCGAATTGCTCTCTCTTAAGAATTTATTTTAAAGTTCAAGTTGTGACCGGCTTCTTTTTCATTATGGAAGATAGACTAACAATAAAGAACAAGCCACATTTAACAAACATGATGCTCTCAAACTTAAGCAAACTTCAAACCATTACCTTGCTACATGGAAGAATTTTCAAAAAGATGCATATCCAACATAAGTGAAAATCTCTTGCAAAAGCTCATGGAAACACTCATCTCATCAAGTCACTCAAGCCTATACTAGATTATTTTCAACCTACTCTACTCATATGTGATAGTGGAAGGCTTATGTGGAGCTTGGAAGGTCAAAAACAATCCTAGCAAAACATATATCCGAAATATTGTCAAATTAAGAGAGAGGTCTATTGGAATTACCGAGACTCGTCAAAAAGGCCATGGAAAATATATGTTGGAAAGAGAGAGGGACGAAACACACACATTTAGATAATTGGACATGTGCAAGTGGCAAATGGATGATCCCGAGGCATGAGTGAAGTCCTCGTTATCGGATTGCACATGGTTGGAAGATTTGAGTGTGGATTTGTCATCAAGGCACTTGAGAACTTATGAAGCAAAAAGATCCGAGGAGCATCTTTATTATTTTTTTACTTTTATTCTATTTCCTTCTATTTTTTCTCTCTTTCTTTCTTTCTCTTTCTTCTTTATTCTTCTTTTTTCCTTACTTTTCTTTTCTTCTCATCATAATAATTTTTTTTCTTCTTTCATTTTTTTCTCCTTTTTTTCTTTTCTTTTTTTGCTCCTCAAAACTTTTTGCAACACAATACTTACATAGCATTTGTGTCGAGAATGACTCCCCCCCCATGCTTGAATGATGCTCGTCCTCGAGCATAAAAGAGAGGGGAAATAAGCTCGCTAAAGTAAGTATAAATTCCATAGTATTGCGGAATATTTGAATCTCCATCGAGAATTTTACTCCATACTCAAATTGGGTTGTGGACAAGGAGGTGATCACAAAAAGATGTTTTTGGTTTAGGGTGGATGCCCAGCGAAGTTTGTGAAATTTTTCGATGTGAAAACTCACAATGCATGGACAAAAGGCTAGCATGAAAAGTTACACAAAGGAATGACCAGCTTCTTAGTCTCTAACCATAGAAATCAATCCTAATCCAACTCATCAAAACATATGTTTGCAATCTACGGGTTTTGTTATCATAAAACATATATGTATATGGCTTTGGTAGGTAGAACTTTGCAAGAGCATCACAAATATGTAGATAGCATAAAAGTTAAGTTTTCATAAAAACAACAAATTATCCGGCTATCCATAAACTTAAATCAAAGAGCAAAGATATGTATGTGGGTCTAGAGCTTAGTCATTTCACCTCCACAATTAAAAGAGCCGGTATTTAAATTAATTTCAGATCATATTATAGAGGGCAATTAGCCAAGACATGTATAACTTCATGTAGGTAAAACAAAGCGGCAAGTTTCATCATCTTTCCGTAAGCATAGGCAATATAGAACATCGAGGTGAACACATGGTCATGCCTATCTAATGAAAGTAAAAAGAAACCTAGGTTGTCCTCCTAGTAGCCATGTTATTGTTTGAAGAGAAAAACAAAAGGTTGAACCTAGTTGATGTTGAAGGCATACTTACAAGCATTTGTGTTTGGAAAAAAAGAAGGTCCATGGAGATGTTACCATCCTTTGTAATCCTTCGTTGCCTTCTTCCGGCATCTCCATGTATCGATGTGGCTTTTGCTTTTGTCTTGATTTATTAATGCTCCTAAACTTCTGAATTTGATCTTGTATGCTTAATGGAGTCAGTGGTCACCCTTCTCTTCAATGTTGTTATCACCATCTCCTCTTTCTTGTTCTCATCATCTCCTTGCTGTCTCTTTTTCATGGATTTCCCCCTCTGTCCAGAACAGAAAATATATCGAAATATATCTCTATTTAAAAGTTTATGAAATTACCTTTCCAACCTGTGGTCATTCATCAAAAACGGAGTTCAAACAAGGGGGCTATGTCCGTTTTACTTCAGCGTTGTGTGCTGTCCAAAACTGATTCCAGGACGTGTTGCACTCGGTGATTCAGGCATAACCGCTTGTAGGAACCTCCGATTGTCTTGATTCTTGATTTGTTGGAATCGTAACTTCATGGGGCTTCTAAATATCCAAAAATATCCAGTGTTTTCCCTTTGAGACCATGCAGAATTTTGATGAGATTGGTGGCTTCTTGCGCATTGATCCGGAGATGTTAACGATCTTTATCATTCTATCTTCTAGAGTGTCATGTTGCACTTCCGTGTTGAAGATTCAGGGTCTCCCCCATGCTTAGCATTCTGCTAGTCATGGAAGAAGAAGACAAAGCACTTCTTAGCCATCCTTCAATTTCCTTGTAGTGAGAGTCTTTATCTTGCCCGTAAGACATTTTAACGCACATTCTACCCCCAAGGTGACGGTTGGGAGTAGATAGAATTGCCAATAATCCAACAATGTCTCCTAAGATTCTTAACTTGTGGCATAATTAGTTTAATGAGGAATAAAAACCTAATGAGTGTACGTGGTGCAAGGTGTGTATGCACATGATAGGAAAGCATATAAACAAAGACAATGTTTTCACCTAGTTCTAAACACCATGTTTACAACTAGGTTGCTGAATTTCTCCATAGCCATAAAGGTTTATATATCTAGGGTTAAAACACCATGTCTATCCCTAAATCAATAACTCTTATAGCACAAGAAAAATTAAGCGCATTGCAAAGCTTATAAACTAACCAAAGCAACATGAAAACATATGAAAAGCTAGCTAGGTTTATCGAACTTAACGATGATGGTCCGCAATCTTGTTCAAACACCACGTTTACACAAGATCACAAAGGGAAAATACTCATAATGCCTTATGAATTATTAACATGGAAAAAGAAGCATACATCATTAAGTATATAAAACAACCAAGCCAACTATATACAAAACATGTACATGCAAAGAAACATCATGTTGATAACAAAATGCAATGCATGCAAATAAATAAATATGAGCATGAACATGATGGTGGTTCTAAAAAGGAAATCTAAACTTAGATTAATAAACACAAGTTGATCATCATAAGATGGTGTCATTCTTTATTTTCTCTAAGAAAGGAATAAAAACATAAAGAAACGGGTTGCCTCCCGAAAAGCGCTTCATTTAAAGTCATAGAGCTGGACTTTCTCACATACCTTCTTTTCGTTGCATAGCCATGGCCCTTCATGCAAGAAGAAAAGGTACCAATACAGCTTTAATTTACTTCCCATATTGTGCTTGATCACTTATAGAAGACTTGCCCAAAGCATCCTTTTGTTTCATCGTTATCTCCTTCTCTATCATCCTTCGGTGCTGCCTTCACTCCATGAATTTTTTTTAATGTCCAGAACAGAAAGTATACTCAAGCTCTACTCCATTGTACAGTGCACAAAATTTCCTTTCCAACGAGTCTTTATATGCTCAAATCGGACTCCGGACAAGAGAGTTACGTCCGTTTTACTTCGGCGATGAAATCTGTCCTGAAATTTCAGAACGCGCAACGCTCAATGTTTCCTCCATAACTCCTTGCACGGGTCTTCAAACTTGTTGGTTCTTGATGTGTTGGAATGGTAATTTTATGGATCTTCTGAATATCTCATTTTCTTCATTTGTACACCTCTGAACAAGCTCTCAAATTGATGAAGACAGCAGCATCCATCGCGGGATTCGGAGAGGTTGATGATTTATCTTGCAACTTTTTTAGGCATGACTTCTTTTTTCATTATTCAAGCCTAGTCTACATGGTTAGTGAAAATCGGGCCTTTCCCGACATATGATTCTTTAAGGTCATTAGCTTGACTAAGCGCAAAGCATGATCGAGATTTACAAAACTTATTGTAAACATACGCGTCCATAATTAACACCACATGTGAATTGTAGCAACAAGTCAAGGTGTAAATAAAAGAAGAATATGTTTCATGCATAGCAATTGGCTCATCATTAGGCAAAGGTTCTTTAGGTGTGAGATTAATTGGATCAAAAATAAATGTTTCCTCTTTTTCATTCTCAAGAAAATCTAGCCTATCAACATGATCACTATTGGAACAAGGCATAGACATTAAACTATCATTCATACTATTGGTTGAGCATGAGTATTTGAATTTATCAACATCAATACCAATAATATCTTGAGATTTCAGCACGTACCTTGGCCTTAGAGATTTTTCAACAAGAGCAATATTTGGTTCATCAAGCGGTGTTGAAGGCGAATCGATCTCAACAAGTGCAGTTGCCTCTTCATCACCATCTTGCAATTTCTTCAACTCATCATGTGGAACATGTAATCCTTCAACTATGTACGCATTCATCTCTTCTTTGAAGTCTTCTTTATCAACCGGATCTTCATCTTCAAAGACTTGTATGTTGCTTTCTTTATCTTCCATGTACCACATGTCGTCAAGATCGCTCATTGTTGATTCACTCTTTCCTTCATCCTTGAGTACTTCCATGTCTTGATTTGCCAGTGTGTAGGCTTCAATAGCACACAAGCTATCATCTAGCTTGAGTCCTATCTCTTCCCATTTATCCTTTGAGTCACTAGGCTCATCACGGTTGTACTCTTCTCTTCCTTCGTTGCAAATCTTTGAGTTGTCAAATTGATCGATCCATCCTTCATCATCTTCTTCTCTTTCTTCTTCAAATATCTTTTGGATCGACTCTCCACTCATCTCTTGATCAAATATATCTTCAATTAGTTTGGCAACGTGTCGGCGTTCCTCCTTCCTTCGGTAGTTGATTAGTGGGGCGAAATCAACTTGAACCCAACCGGATTGCTTGAACTCCGCCAATGGTCTAGCATTCCACATACTTCGGCCTACATTCATGTTAGTTTCAACATTTTTAACATCCGAAATGACTTCTCTTACCTTGGGAAGTGGATCTTCACATTCTTGTATGGTCGGTTCGTCTTCCTTGACCTTCGGTTCATCTTTTTCGAAATTTCAGCAAGCACCTTGGGCTTGCTTTTGTCATTTTGCTCCTCTCGACAACATCTTTGCCAATCTCGTATTGTTCTTTGTCCATTGCTTATCCTTTGTAAGATTTGTGCGGCTTCACTAATTGTTTTATCCATTATATCACCGCCCGCACACATGCTTACAAAACGAGACGAGTTAGGGGTTAGTGAAAAATAAAAGGTATGCAACATCAAGTCACCGGAAAATCCCAAGTTCGGGCCTCGCTCAAGTAGTTCATTAAAACGGTCCCATGCTTCATCAATTCCTTCATCCTCTCCTTGCTTGAAAGTGAGCACTTGCCTCCTTAAGTCTTGGACCTTGCTTATGGGAAAGAACTTCAAAAGAAATTTCTTCACTAGCTCATCCCAATTTCCTTTTGCTTCAACGGACGCAAGTGTGTACCATCTTCGTGCTTCATCTTCGAGAGAGAACGGAAAAAGATTCCACTTGAACCAAGCGGCCGGAACTCCTTTTTGTTGCACCGTGTTGCATAACATCGTGAATTCCTTAATGTGTCTATATGGGTTGTCATCCTCCAATCCTCTAAATGGTTTTGTCGCCACTAACTTGATGATTCCAGGCTTCACTTCGTAGTGGGTTGTAGCAAACGTCAAATCTGATTTTTGCATCTCAATGTCTTCCATTGACGGCATTGCTAGCTCCCTTAGCGACATCTCTTCGTCTTCCAATGGTGAGGTGAACAAATCCATCTAGGCACAAGAAAAGTAGAAAGAAAAACAAAAAAGATTTTTTTCTTTTTTTAGAAAATAAGGGTTAGGTGTTAGTAATCAACAAAATTAATACTAGATTAAACGTAGCAAACTGGCTTGCTCCCCGGCAACGGCGCCAGAAAAAGGGGCTTGTTGACGGATAAAACTCGTATCCACCTACGATCCGCAAGCGTACGGACCTACACCTTTTTCACCATGGGATTCCCAAGGTTCTTGTCAATCCGCGGAGCAAGGGGATTACTAGCGCTTAACCAAGTACTAATCTAGTTGAATGGAAAACCTTTGAAAGAGTATTAATCTAAAGGTAAAACAATCTAACCTAAGTTAATCTAAGTTGAGTTGATCAAACAAATCTAGGGTTAAACTAGATGGTAAAGGGTGAACACAAGAGAGTGATTAAGAAAGATAAGCGTTCCCTCCCTAGGATCTAGGATAACATGGTATGCATCTACTACACGAAAGCGGTAACCCAATCTACGGGGGTTGTGACCACGGTTTCGCCCTTTCCCTCCTCTCGTCGTCACTACGCGAAGGTATTCGTGACTAGACCTATGATGGACACGGTATGTCGATGGAATCTATGGGAGTAGCGGATATCATACGCCCGAAAAACATGGTAGCTAACCTTAATCATTAAAGCATCATCAACATGAAAACAATAGATTGAAACCACAAATCGAGTAGCGATCACATAGCATGTATCCATCTAATTCTAGGGATGAACGGAGACATTACCCCATCATCTTACACGGATTGAAGCATATAGGGGTGATGGAGACTCCGGAGAACGTCGTCGATGAAGATGGCGGCGATGGAGCTTGGGAACACCCCTAGGCCGGCGACTTGGAGTCCTCCTCTTGCTTCCTTCTCTCCGCCGGCATTGATCCTTGCGACGAGCTCATCTAACTCTCTCCCTTATCTTGCGGCGGCGGTTTTCGGTGATTGGCGTCGGTGGGATGATTTGTTCGATGGGTCACCACCTTGGGGCGCCTAGGGGGTTGTATTTATGTCCTTGAGGTGCCTTTGGGCGTGCTCCACCTTGCCTTGCACGAAATCCTCCTTGGGAGAGAAGCAACCTTGGTTTCCATAAAATCAGCCAGATTTTCCTGATTCGCGGTCCTTCCTTGACAGGGCCATATCTCCCGCGTCTGGACTCCAAATAATGCAAATTCGGTGTCCAGGTTGTGTGCCACGAAATTATCTTCAACTTTGGTATTCATTTCTTTCCTTAAAAACGAAGATAAGATCTCCAAATCGGCCTTGGAAGATAATCTGTTCTGATTTCGGACTGATTGCGCAGCAGGGATTTCGGGGGCCATATCTCCTAGCTCCTTTATCCAAATTGGGCCTTCCACATGTCCAAATCGAAGGTATCGTCAAGGCCCACAACTTTGGTAGTCAAACTTTTGCCATTAAAGACCGTTTAAGCCTCCGAATCTGTACCGAAAGATCATGCTGTCCTAAGTCGCGAGAATATCTCTCGGGCTGAGTTGATCTCGTTGGTAAACATCCAAGTCCCCGGAGTTTTGCGTGTTGATGCTTCGGTCCTCGGGTCGTTTGGAGTCTTGTTCACTTCGTGTCTTGACTTGTGACGGGCTTCATGATCTTCTCTTGAAGTGCTTGATGAACTTATCCCGAAAGTCTCCTCTTTAACGTTAATTTCCTGCGTAAACAACAAACTCCAAAATCGACATGCAAGTGTGAACTTGTTACATCATTAGTATGCCTAGTGGCGGGTTAGTTGCAAATCATAATCGTAACCAATGTATAACAAGTACTCTAGGTTGACGGAAATTCACCGTCAACAACAAGTGTCGGGGACAGCCCTAAGGGTCCCCTTAAACAACCGGGGAATCCCCACTTAAAACCCGCAACAAGGTTAAGCCAAACACGCCTCGCTTAACCATGCGGGACATGGCCCACGCCGCGGAGGCCCCAACGGCCCGCCAAGGCGGCCCACTCGAAGATCCCCTCGAGCGAGGCTTCGCCTCGCTCGAGGATACGCGCCTCCCTCGGGCGGGCTCCGCCCCATTCGAGGGGGGTGCGCCTACCTCGAGCGGGCTCCGCCTCGCTCGAGGGTCCGCTCGCCCTCGAACGGGGGTCCGCCACGCTCGAGGGCGCTGCGCACGCGCGCGCCCGCTCCCGTACGCGGGCATTCAATGCCCCGACAACGGCGAGGACGACGCCATCATGCTCCCGGGGCTCGCGCCCGTGCCGCCGCACCAACTCCCCGAGAGGGAACCCATCCCCGCCACGCGTGGGGGACCGTGCGGCGTGGCCGGTGCCGTCCCGTGACGCTACGCCGCCTACTCCCAAGACGGCTAACGCGCCGAGCCCTCGAAGGGGGCGGGCCGCACCCTCGATCCGCTTTCTTGTGACCTTGCGGGGGTTAGGTGGAGGCGCTAGGCCGGCCGGGCGCCATCCCCGCCATCGCTAATGGCATGGCTGCCCGCGTACGAGCCCACGCCGGCGCCGTGGCGGGCTCCGCGCCGTGGAGCGTGCGGGGATAGGATGTCGCCTTACCCGCCACCGTGCCCCGTACGGACCGTCGTCGCAACCCCCTCGAGCCCACCCGAGGACATCACGGCCGTTCGCTGTCCTTCTACCCTCGAAGTCGCCCTCGTTCGGGTACAAGATACGCCATGATGGCCGGATCGCTGCAGGGATCGTCCGGCGACCGCCTACTCTACAAAGCATAGCACATCACGCTCCCTCGCGTAGCTAAATAGCGCGCATAGCACATCACGCTCCCTCGCGTAGCTAAATAGCGCGGCACGCATGTGATTCGCTCTCTCCTTGGTCTATAAAAGGAGGATGACCCCCCCCCCCCACCGCAAGGGGAGAGAGGAGACAACAGAGACACGACACAACACCTTCGGTCACTACACCGGGGACTTGGAAGCCACGCTTCCTCTCCCGCCTTGCTTGTAGCAGCCCCACTAGAGGCACCCCCGGTGTGCCGAGCAATATAGTGCCTTGAGCACACCACCGCCGGACGTACGGCCCCTCGGCCGGAACCAAGATAAACTCGTGTCTCTTATTGCTTAGTATCAACCATCGAGGGATAGACCTTGGCGCTTATTACCGGTTAGTGTCGGGACCACATTCCGCACCGAAGCCGGTTGGCGCCCACCGTGGGGCAATCGAGCGCCTACGGTCAATCCATCATCAACTCCCTCCACGGTGATCCGCACCGAGTACCGCGGTATGCGTTACCGCATGGGCGGCTTGGAGCCCCTCCCCGCCGGGTTTGAAATCCGGTTCGGAGGCTCGAACTTTCAAGCCACGGGGAACGGCTACTCGATGCGCCTCACCAACCGTGAGGAGCTGCGTGCACGGCGCCGGGCCGAGTCCGCTCCGGTCTCCGCCGCGCACACCACCACGGCGCGACGCCCGCCGGCGCGGACGCCGCAGCCCGTCGACGCCACGACGCCGCCGCCGCTCCGGCCGGCGTTCGCGCCGGGCACGGTCCGAGCGACGGCGGGCCGAGCGCGCCGCCTCTCAACGCGGCGCACCCCGTCGCCATGGCAACCACCGCCCCGGTGGGACCGCGCACGGTCTCCGACCGCGCTTCCCCATTGGTCCGCGTGGTGCCGCGACGGCCCACAATGCCAACGTCAACACCACGATGCGCCGGGTTCCACCGTCCGTCACGTCTTCGTCACCGGGGACCCCGGCGCCTCCGCGGGCGATGAGTCGTCACCGGGCTCCCTTGACGCGTTGCCGCCCGCCAACTTCCATGGGTACGCGGAATGGGACTTCTCCGGCGTGCCCGACCCGGTCATGTTCGGGCGCTTCCTTGATGCTACGGACCACCGGTTCGGCCGCTCCGACGACTCCGCAGACCGGGAGCTACGACCCGCGCGGGAATGCCGCGTCGTCATCGCCAACGACCCGGCCGAACGCCACCGGCGCCGTGGGCGCCGGAGACGGGGGAGGTCACGCCCGCCCCGGGGATCGCTCCGCGCTTGGCCGCGAGGCCAAGCACCCCGCCGGGGCCGACGCCGACGCGCGGCCTAGCTCAAGCTCGTGAGCTCGAGGCCAAGGCGGCGGAGGAGTACCGAACGGTGCGGGCCGCTCCGCGCCTCGATGGCCGGGGAAGCCTCCGCGCGCGGCGAACGCGCGCGGGAGCCGGGCGGACGAGGGCCCGCGACCGCATCAACGCCGACTTTAACGTCGACAACCCGGACGCGCCTCCACGGGCAAGTCGAAGCTCATTGCCGCCGCGACGCCATCGCGGGCTATGCCGGCACCCTCGACCCCCGAGGGCGCGGAACCCGCAACGCGAGGTGCGAGGCTCTCATCGAGCAAGCGGTCGTCCGGCGGGCCGAAAGCTCGCCCTCACATATCCGTCGGCCAGGGAGATGCGCAAGGAGACGGGGCCGCACGGGGGGGGGCGAACCCTCGGTCCACGTAGGAGAGGCCGCGGGGCGACCCGCCAACCCCGGACGCGCGCCGGCCAAGGAGCGAGCTCCTTGACACGCGCAGGCACCGGACGGTGACGCCCGCAACGTCATCAACGCCCGGCGCACGAGCAAGGCGGATGCGCGAGCAACGGTAGGCTACCACCCTCGACGGGGTGGGCGCTACGACGCCGACGAAGACCGTTCCCCGACGCCGGAACCCCCGGGAACCCGTGTGTTCAGCCGGGAGATCCGTGCGGCGGCCTTCCCCCAACGCTTCCGTCGGCCCTCGACCATCGTCAAGTAGAACGGGGAGATGGATCCCCGTGTGTGGCTCAACGACTACCGCTTGGCGTGCCAGCTGGGCGGGGCCACCGCCGACGAGGTCATCATACGCAACTTGCCCCCGCGCACCTCGGCGATTCCGCCGGACATGGCTCGAGCACCGCCCGCCGGCCGCATCCACAACCGGGACGATCCGGTCCGCACGTTCGTGGGTAACTTCCAGGGCACGTACGTGCGCCCCGGAAATTCCTGGGACCTACGCTCCTGCACCCGAAGCCCGGCGAGTCGCTCGCGGGACTTCATATGGCGCTTCTCCAAGCGTTGTACGAGCTCCTCGGCCGTGGCGCAATCCGAGATTGTGCACACCTTCCTCGAGGGCACCACGTGCCGGGACCTCGTGCGAGAGCCGGGACGTAGCCCGTCCGCGGACTCCAACGAGCCGTTTGACATCGCCACCGGCTTCGCCTCGGGGAGAGGAGGCCGTGGGGGCGATCTTCGACGGCGCAAGAAGGGCAAGCGCTCGGACGATGCGCCCGCGGAGGGCAGCAAGTCCAGGGAGCCCCACCGGAAGGACAAGAGGGGCAAGAAAGGAAAGAAGCCGCGCCGCGAGGCGCGCGAGCAGGGGCGCGACGGCGATGATGCCGAGGCTCTTCTTTCGTTGACCCGGCTCGATGGGGCCCTCGACCGACCCCTCGAGGTCCGGGGGTGTTTGATGACATGCTTCGAAAAAGCCGTGCCCTTAACACAAGACCCCGGTGAACCATACCCTCGAGCAATGCGATATGCTCAAGAAGTTCTACGGCCTCGCCGCCGCAAAGGACGCGGAGGCCAAGAAGGATGGAGGAGATGGCGACGCCGGCGGCTTCCCCGCCGTGGAGAACGTGTTCCTCATTTTCGGGGGGACCCACCGTCGACATGTCGACCCGCCAGTGCAAGCGGGAGCGGCACGAGGTCCTCGCCGCGGAGAAGGCGCCTCCCTCTTTCCTCAAGCGGTCGAAGGACGCCATCACCTTCGAGCCGGAAGACCATCCGAACCGCATCCCCAACCCGGGCCAGTACCCGCTGGTGGTCGACCCAATCATTGGGAACGCACGGTTCTCAAAGGTCTTGATGGACGGAGGCGGCAGCCTCAACATCCTCTACGCGCATACGGCCGCGCTTGCCGGGAATCGGGTTGGACCGGTCGCCGGCCCAAAGACGACGCCGTTCCATGGCGTCGCGCCCGCAAGCGAGTCCCGCCCCTCGGGCATCGACCGCGTGTTTGGTTCGGCACCGCGAAGAATTTCCGCAAGGAAACGCTCACTTTCGAAGTGGTGGGGTTCAAGGGCGCCTACCACGCCATACTTGGGCGGCCCCGCTACGCCAAGTTTATGGCGGTCCCCAACTACACCTACTTGAAGATGAAGATGCGGGACCGAACGGCATCATCACCGTGGGCTCGTCCATCGAGCACGCATTCGACTGCGACGTCGAGTGCGTAGAGCATGCGGAAGCGCCGGCGCCGGATGAAGCGCCGGTGACCACCCCGGAGAAGATGTTCAACGAGGACCTCGACTCCACCAAGCACACCGGCAACTTCGAGGGCCGCGGAGCGAGACCAAGGAGGTGCCCCTCGACCCCGCTCGCCCCCGAGGGCAAGGCGTTGAGGGTCGGCTCCACCCCGGATCCAAAATAGGAAGTGGTGCTCGTCGACTTCTTCCGCGCCAACGCCGACATCTTCGCGTGGAGCCCCTCGGATATGCCGGGCATTCCGAGGGAGGTCGCCGAGCACTCCCTTGACATCCTGCCTCACGCCCACGCGCGTGCAACAACGGCTCCGCCGCTTCGACGAGGAGCGGCGACGGGCTATCGGAGCGGAGCTGCGGAAGCTTCTCGAGGCCGGGTTCATCAAGGAGGTGTTCCACCCAACGTGGCTAGCAAACCCTGTACTTGTAAAGAAAAAGAACGGGAAGTGGCGGATGTGTGTAGACTACACTAGTCTTAATAAATCATGTCCTAAAGTTCCCTTTCCTCTGCCACACATTGATCAAATCGTTGATTCAACGGCTGGGTGTGAGTTGCTTTGCTTCCTTGATACCTACTCCGGGTATCATCAAATAAAGATGAAGGAGTCCGACCAGATCGCGACTTCATTCATCACGCCGTTCGGGATGTTCTGTTATGTCACGATGCCGTTTGGCCTCCGAAACGCAGGCGCGACGTATCAACGCTGCATGCAACACGTTTTCGGAGATCACATCGGGCGAACGGTCGAGGCGTATGTGGATGACATCGTCGTGAAAACCAGGAAGGCGGACGACCTGGTTAGCGACCTTGGCATCGCGTTCGGCGCCTACGGGCGAATGGGGTCAAATTAAACCCCGAAAAGTGTGTCTTTGGGGTGCCGCGAGGCATGCTCCTAGGATACATCGTCTCCTAACGGGGGATCGAGGCCAACCCCGAGAAGGTTGCGGCCCTCGAGCGAATGGGCCCGATCCGGGACCTCAAAGGGGTGCAAAAAGTGCTTGGGGTGCCTTGCCGCCTTGAGCCGCTTCATCTCGCGGCTCGCCGAGAAGGGCCTCCCCTCTATCGCCTCCTCAAGAAGCACGAGCGCTTCTCCCGGGACCGCCGAGGCCCGGGACGCGCTCGACAAGCTGAAGGCGTCCTTGACCCACGCCCCGATCCTCACGCCGCCGCAGGACGGCGAACCGCTGCAGCTCTACGTGGCCGCAACCACCCAGGTGGTCAGCACCGTTATCGTGGTGGAGCGCGCGGAGGAAGGGCGCGCCTGCCCGGTCCGGTGGCCGTCTACTACATCAGCGAGGTCTTGTCTGACACCAAGATGCGCTACCCTCGTGTCCGGAAGGCCGTTGTATGCGGTGGTCCTCGCGCGGCGCAAGCTCCGTCACTACTTCGAGGCCCACCCCGTCACGGTGGTCTCCTTCTTCCCGCTAGGGGGAGATCATCCGCAATCTCGGCACGGCGGGAAGGATCGCCAAGTGGTCCGTGGAGCTTGTCGGTGGGGAATGTGGTCCCGACACTAACCGCAATAAGCGCCGTGGTCTATCCCTCAATGGTCGATGCTAAGCAATAAGAGACACGAGTTTTATCCCGGTTCCGACCAGGTGGGCCGTACGTCCCGGCGGTGGCGTGCTCAAGGCACTATATTACTTAGCACGGGGGTGCCCGTAATGGGGCTGCTACAAGCAAGGCGGGAGAGGAAGCGTGGCTTCCAAGTCCTTGGTGAAGTGGGCGAAGATGTTGTGGGAGAATTGGAGAGCAAGTGCGTGGCGCGGCTCGTCTCTGTTGTGTTGTGTCCGTGTCCCCCCGCGGCGGGGAGGGTTCGTCCCCCTTTTATAGATCAAGGAGGGAGCGAATCACATGCGTGTCGCGCTATTTAGCTACGTGAAGGGGCGTGGCGTGCATCGTAGAGTGGGCGGTCGTCCGAACGATCCTTGCGGCGATCCGGCCATCATGGCCTATCTTGTACCCGAACAAGGTGGCGGCTTCGAGGGTAGAAGGGCGGCGGATGGTTGTGGCGTCTTCGATAGACTCGAGGGAGGCTGGCCGACGTTGGCCGTACGGAGTACGGGGAGTAGGTAAAACGGCGTCCCGTTCCAATACGTTCCACGGTCTTTGGAGTCGTCGCTGCGGCGTGCGGCGTGCGCCCGCACGCGCGGGGGCGGCAGCCATGCGCGTAACGATGGCGGGGATGGCGTCCCACCGGCCTAGCGCCTCCACCTAACCCCCGTAAGGTCACAAGAAAGCAAATCGAGGGTGCGGCCGACCCCCCCTTCGAGGGCTCGGCGCGTTAGCCGTAGCTTGGAGCGGTGCACGGCGTCACGGGACCGCCACCGGCCGCGGCGCACGGTCCCTCCCCACGGTGATGGGGATGGGCTCCCTTACGGGGAGTTGGTGCGGTGGCACCGGGCGCGAGCCCGGGCGCATGATGGCGTTGTCCCGCCGGTGTCGGGCGTTAAATGCCCGCGTACGGGGGCGGGCGCACGCGTGCGGGGCGCCCTCGAGCGAGGCGGACCCCGGTCGAGGGCGGGGCGGACCCTCGAGCGAGGCGGAGCCTCGCTCGAGGGGGAGCGGAGCCCTCGAGCGAGGGCGGAGCCCGCTCGAGGGAAGCGCATCCCCTCGAACGGGACGGAGCCCGCCCGAGGGAGGCGCACATCCTCGAGCGAGGCGAAGCACCGCTGAGGGGATCTTCAAGAGGGCCGCCTTGGTGGGCCGTTGAGGTCCCTGCGGCATGGGCCGTATCTGCATGGTTAGGCAAAGTGTGTTTGGCTTTGTTGCGGGTTTTAAGTGGGGATTCCCCGGTTGTTAAAGGGGACCCCTAGGGCTGTCCCCGACGCAGCCCCCGAGCATCCGTGGGTTTGCCATTGAGGCTCCCCGCGATGTTGGAACCTGCGATAGGACGTTCTTCCCTTCTTGTCTTGCGAACGCTTTCCGTGGGGCCGCGTCGGCGACCCGCGGGTCTAGCCCCCCGAAGCCCCTGCGGGGAGCGTAAATGCTCTGTAGGGGTTAACCGCGAGAGCCGGTCGGAGGGCGTGGTACATGTCTCAACCGGCGTCGGCAATATCTCGGCCCGGCTTCGGTGACGCACGCGGCCGGCGCCGCTCTCTCGGCGGGTGCAATTCAAGGAGGTGTAGCCGTGCGTCAAGCCCCCGAGCACGGGCCCGTTCGAGGCGATCGGGTAGAGCTTTACGACTTGTTTCTTAACGCGCCCTCGCCGTCCCTCCGCGGGACGGAGGGTGAGGTTTCCGCAACCCCCATCGGTCGGGTCGCGAATTGCGGATTTCTCGTTGAGTCGCTAGTGGGTGGTTCGAGTGGACGCCCATGCCCCGTTCGATAAGGGTAGGGTGTGTGGTCCAGAGACACGTCCATTGAAGCGCTTGCGTGGGTTTGCTAGGTGGGGCTCGGTCCCATTCGATAGGGACCGAGGGCGCGGAAGCTCTCCCTCGGTGGGATCCCCCCGGCTAGGCCGCCCTCGGCGGCTCTCGAACACGACATATGGGGCACCCTCGAGCCGACGGGCTCGAGGAACGGCTCGAATGCGCGTGCCTTCGTCATCCCCGACTCGCGATGCGGGGCGCCCGTTCGAACCCGTCGAGGGTCAGGCTTCGAACCTCTGATCAGTAGGGCCGTGCGGGGGCGGCGCCTCGGGGCGGCCCCGTCTTTGCGTTTGCGGCCGTCGAGGGGTCCGGGCGTGCCAACCCTCGAGGCGGCCGGCGGCGGCACGGCGTGGCATGGGTGCTTGTGGTACTGCTTTGTTTCAAGCGGGCCCGGGGCGACCTTCTCATGCCCGTGCCCGTTAGAGGGTTGATATTGTCTCGAGCCGGGGGCTCGCACCGCTCGAGGGTCCTACGTGGCATGGGTGCTCGCAATGCCCCCTTTGTTTCAAATGGGCCTCGAGGCGACCTTCTCACGCCGTACCCTTCGGAGGGCGACATTGTCTAGAGCCGGGGGCTCGCACCGCTCGAGGGTCCTATGTGGCATGGGTGCTCGCGATGCCGCTTTGTTTCAAGAGGGCCTCGAGGCGACCTTCTCACGCCCGTACCCTTCGAGGGTTGAATTTATCCCGAGCCAGAGTCCGTGCCGCTCGAGGGTTACTCGCTTGCTTTGCAAGGGACCGGGCCATTAAATGCTCCACATGAGAGGCTGCGGTTTCACATCGCGGGCGCGCTTTTTTAGGCGTCGCGGCGCGCGCGCGCGTAGTGGGCGGCGTGGGCGGGCGGACGTGACCGCACCGCCACGGCCCCTTCTAGTCTTCACCATGATGATGGCCCGTCCGCGGTGATGTGGCCGCTGCGGTCGTGGTGGGGTCCGCTCGCCGGCGAGAAGAGAAGATTCCCTGCGGGTTAATGCGCGCGGGACATCCGCCCGGAGAGCTCGCCCGCGGCTTATAAATCCGAAGGGGGAAGGGGAAGTGGCGGTTTTTTACCTTAGCGCTCCGCCATTTTAGCCCCCCGTGCTTTCTTCTCCGCTTTGCTTTTGCCACCGTGCGGCTTCGCCATTAGAGCTCTTCTTCCTCTTCTTGTCCTTTGTTCTCGCATTCCTTTGTCCTTCCTCATGGCGCCGCCTCCACCCCTCACGATCCTTGACCCGTACGCACCGGGAGCGGTCGATGGTGACCCGAGCCCGGCCCTTGGCGAGCGGTCTCCCGGCGGCCGGTTGGCGGCAAACGAGGATGGCCGCCCGGCGGAGTGGATAGTGCCGCCGGCGGGGGACCGCGCGCCCAACCCGCCGGAAGGGCTGCGTGGTGAGCTTTGTCCGCTTCCACGAGCGAGGTTTCAACGCGCCGGCGAGCCACTTCATGCGAGCGCCGTGCCACTACTACGGCGTGGAGTTACACAACTTCGCGCCCAACGCGATTTCGCGGCGGCCACGTTCGTGGGTGTCCGCGAGGGGGTATACGGGGATCCCGGTCAGCGGGAGCTCCGGATACACCTCTTCCAGGCGGAGCTCTTCACGCAGCCCACGACAGAGCCGAGGACCCGCCGCGCGGTGCGCGCCAGCGGGATGTCACTCGCCCTGCGGGTGCAGTTCAAGGACGACTACATCCCCTGCACCATGCCGATGAACAACGCCGGCCGGGAGCGGGGATGGTTCTACCTGCTCAACGCCGAGCCCGGCCTCCCCCCTACACCGGTAGGGTGTTCAAGGAGAAGCCCAGCTCCTGGGGCTACGGGGTGTCCACGCCCCAGCATCGGAGGCGGGCAGGACTCGGTCCCGGCCACCCCGAGGAGCCCGACGGCGCAAGGGCCGACCGCGGCGGGCGTCCTCGCCTTCCTCCATCACCGGCGGGTCGTGCCTGCGATGGAGAGGCCGCCTCTGCATCTACGAGATGACGAGAGGAGGCGGACCCCGTTGCGGCGGCGAGGTCGCGGATGCTCCCGACCCCCTCGGGCGGCCGTATGCGCTCACCGGGCGCGAAACGCCGTCGACACCCGGATGCGGCACGCCGGACCGAACCCCCGTGGGACCTCGAGATGCTCCCCACCGGCCCGCCGGGTGAGTATGATTCTTGGTTCCGTTTTAGTTCTCGGTGTTGCCCGCCCCCCCGACGCGCCTTTGACGTTCTCGCATGCGGCGGTGAACTTCACCGCCGCGAAGTCCGTTCCGCCCACCCCCCGACTCCCGCGCGCTCGGTCGGGCGGCGCGACAACGGGAGCGGGGGAGCGGGCGGCGCGCAAGAGGGAGCGCGCGAGGCGGCACCGCGAGCGCCGCGAGCGACGGAGCACGGAGTACGGGCGGCGCGAGGAGGCGGGGCTTTCCTCCCCGGGGGACCGAGGGAGTACTCGTCCTCGAAGGAGGACGAAGAGGAAGAGGCCGAGGGGCGGGGGCCCCTCGATGGGTGGGAGCACGCGCCCCGTCGCCGGCCGGCTCCGGCGGCAAGGGCGGCATCGCCTAGGGCGGGCGCAACGGCGCCCGCCGCCGGCAATCGACAACGGGGACGGCGCGCGCGGGGAGGTGCCCGGCGCGTGCTGCGAGGCGCGCGGGGCAAGCGTGCTGCGCGCGGGGGGCGGGGCCGCGCGCGCGGTGGCGACGTCGGGGAGGCGCGGCGGCGGCGCGCGCGGCCGTGCCGGCCTCATCCGGCCGAGGCTTCGAGGAAAAAGGAAGCGCGCCTTTTCCTCTTCGAGGTAAGGGGCTCGCTTTTCTCGCTTGGTTTGGTTTTTTGACGATCGGGCATTCCAACTTTTGTTTGTGCTTGTGCGGGGTGGTGCCAGCCGTGCCTTCCCTCGCACCGGCCAAGGTGCCGAGGGCGGACGCGTCCATCCCCACCGGCGGCGCTCGTCGAGGGAGTCGCGGGGCGGGGGCAAGCACGGCGGCGGCGGTCGAGAGCTCGCAAAGCCCGGGCGAGGCCCCGAGGCCTCGGCCGGCGGATCGGACCGCCCGCCATGGCGCGGCCGGTGGTTGCCGAGGAGTGGGCGGCGCCGCCGTGGCGGAGGCGCAGCCCACGGCGGCGGCCGTGGGGGAGGCGCGCCCGTGGAGGTCGGCTGCGACGGAGGCGCGGCTCGCGGTGCCGGCCGCGGAGGAGCGCGAGCGGGTGCGGCCCGTGGTGGCGCCCGTGGTCGCGGAGGCACGGCCGGAGGCGGTGGCCAGCGAGGAGGGCGGCCGGGCGCTCGCCGCCGCGGAGGTGCGGCCGGAGGCGGTGGGCGCGGCGCCGCGTCAAGCGCCCGCGGCCGTGGAGGCGCAAGTGGAGGTGCCGGCGAAGGCGGCGCAAGGGGCCGGCGCCGCCGGCGGTTCCCGGGCGGAGGTGGTGGAGGTCCCGGACGACGACTCCCCCGCCGCCGGGTGGGACCGGTGGGCGAGCTTCCCCACACTCTCCCCGAGCTCCCGGGAGGGGGCCCTCGTGAGGGCGGCGCGAGGGCCACATGGTGGCGGGGGGCCGAGGACACGGTGCCGAGGCCTCGTCCTCCCGCGCCGGCCACTCCGCCCGGGTAGAGGGGGCCGGCGGGTGATCCCCCGCGTTCGCCGACGCCGGGGGGAGCGGGGAGCTCGGGGAGAGCTCGCGGGCCACGGCGCCACGCTCGACCGCGCACCGAACGAGGGCGGCGAGGGGTCCATGGCGGCCCCGCATGGCGCGTCTTCCGGGTAGGGCGTTGTTGCTCGTTTTCTTCTTTCTCTCATTTTTGTGCACTTTGTTTCGGTGTCGTGGCGCTTACGGGCTTCGAGTTGTGGGTGACGGGGAGCTCGAGCGTCGCGCCCACGACAAGTACGACACCTTCGATCGGGTGAACGCGAGCTCCACCGGCTCGGGAGCGATGCGGCGCTTTCGACGCGCTCGCCGACGCCCTTAGGACTCGGACGGCCGGTTGGCGTACCGGGCCGTGGCCTTTCGCGACGAACTCCCCGAGAGCACGAGGCGGGACCGGCCGCGCGCGCTCTAGCCTCGGCGGGTGCCGCGCGCCCTCATCGACCGTGATGAGGCGGCGCGCGTGGCGGGCGCGCTCGGACCTGGAGAAGATGCGCACGGCGGCGACCAGGCGGGAGGCGGAGGTGGCCGGCGTCCGCGGCGAGAACCGGGGGCTCCGCTCGTCTCTCGAGGGGGCGCGGGCGCAGCCGGCGCCGGGGCGGGGAGCGGGCGCGCGGCGCGGAGCGAGCGGGCCAAGGAGGCCGACGACTTGAAGGCCGCCCTCGACGCCAAGGTCGCGGCGCTCTCCGTCGGCGAGGAGCGACTCTCGCGAGGAGCGCACCGCCCGCCAAGGGGCCGAGGGGCGGCTCCGGCGGGGAGCAAGCCGCCCTCGTCGACGCCGGTCGGCGGCCGGAGCGAGGAGCACGTCGCTCGCGAGGTGGCGCGAGGTTCGCTGGAGGAGCGGAACACCGCGCTCTCCAAGGCCGAGGGCGAGGTGATTATGCTCAGCATTACAAACGCAAATCAGGAGCTGGCCCTCCAGGAGCAAGGTGAGACCGTCAAGCGCCTCGAGCTGGCGGTCGAGGCTGAGCGCCGTGACCTCGAGGCGGAGAGGAAGCAAGTTGAAGGTGAGCTGCTGCTTGACTCCTGTTTGGTTGGTTTTCTGTTTGGGAATTCGCATTCCTTTTTCTGATTTCTTTCTTGTCTTGGTGACTCCAGGCTTGCGCGCCGCGCTGGGACACGCGGTTGAGCGGGCCGAGGCGCTGCAGACCTCCTACGACTCCTCCGAGCAGGAGTTGCAGGAGCTGCGCGATGCGGCCCTCGAGACCTGCCAGGCTGTGGAGGAGGGTGAAGCGCAGGCCGGAAGCTCGCTGGCCAGCCGCTGCGCGCCCTTGGCGGCCACGTCACCGAACGGATGCGCCGGGCGTTGCGTCTTGGCGTCCAGAAGGCCCTCGGAGTGGTACGGTCCCACTACGAGGTCAACTTCGAGGCGCTGGCGGAGGGCTACGTCGTTCCCGAGGGCGTCGAGGACGAGGTGGCGATGGAGCGCGTGGACGCGCTCGCCGCTGATGCCGCCGGGTCGCTCGCTGAAGCCTTCGAGGAGTTCCTCTTCCCGGACGCTGTTGACACCGCCGCTCCTCCTGCCTGAAGACAGCTGGGCGCTTGGCCCGTTTTTATTTGTGTATCAGTATTCTGGCCACGCGGCCTTTGTAAATAAACAAGTTATCTTAATCGTAAACTTTTGTTGATACGAAATGAAGTCTTTTGTTTCTTGCGCTTTTTGTTTCTCCTTCTTCTGAGTAGATTCTAGTTAGGGGAGTTCGATTTTCACGGGGGGGGCTGTGGGTTGGAGGCGAGAGAGAAGGGCCGTATCCTCGCGGCGTGGGCTATCTCGGCTCGCGCGCTCCTTCCGCTAGGCCGCACCGCGCCCTGTTCGAATCGTTGCTCGGGGTTGAAGTAGAAAAACAAACTTAGTGAGTGTGAGTTGTTTTATTTCTACGCGAAAATGGGACCATTTTGGGGGGGGGTGCCCTCCGCGGTAGCCCCGAGGGGTAACTTGGGTTTCGGGGGAAAGCCGAGTTGCCCTTTTATTAGACTTGAGGCGTTTACATAGTTGTCACCAAGCGGGGCGTTGGTCATATGATTTTTACAACAAAAAATACTTGGAAATCCTAGCTAGGGGTAGAAGCGACGTAGGCGTTGGATGTTCCAAGCGTTGGTGAGCTCTTCACCGTCCTCGTTGGCCGCTTGTACGTGCGGGCTTGAGTACCTTCACCACGACGTAGGGTCCCTCCCATGGGAGCGATAGCTTGTGGCGCCCTCGTTGTCTTGGCGTAGCCTTAGGACCAAATCCCCCTCGGCGAAGTCCCGTCGACGTATCTTGCGTGCACGGTAGCGCCTTAGGGACGGTGATACCTTGCGGAATGCATCAAGGCCACGAGGCGTGCCTCGTCCCCGATCCGGCGAGTCCTCGCGGGCTCGGCCGGGCCGGCGTCCTCGTCATAGCCTCGAACCCCGGGCGATCCATATTCTAAGTCCGTGGGGAGGACGGCCTCTCGCGCCATGGACTAGGAAAAACGGGGTGAACCCGGTGGCTGCGCTCGGGGGTGGTCCTTGGGCTCCAAACAACCACTTGGTAACTCTTGGAGCCATTTTCGCCCAGATTTGTTTAGCCGGTCGAAAATTCTGGGCTTAAGGCCTTGTAAGATCATGTCGTTGGCACTCTCTACTTGGCCGTTGGTCTGTGGGTGTGCCACAGCTGCCCAATCCACACGGATGTGGAACTTGTCGCAGAACTCCAAGAACTTCCTGCCCGTGAACTGGGACCCATTGTCGGTGATTATGGAGTTTGGCACTCCAAAGCGGTAGATGATGTCGGTGAAGAATGTTACCGCCTGCTCTGGCCTGAGGTTCGTAATGGGGCGTACCTCCACCCACTTGGAGAACTTGTCGATCGCGACCAACAAGTGGGTGAAGCCCCCGGCGCCTTCCGCGAGGGCCGACGATGTCCGGCCCCCACACGGCAAATGGCCACGTTACGGGGATGGTGCGCGGGGCATGGGCGGGCGGGGTTGGACTTGCGGGCGTAGAGCGGCACCCTTCGCAAGTGCGTACGATCTCGGCGGCGTCCGCGACCGCGGTGGGCCGATAAAAGCCCCTAGCGGAACGCGTTGCGGCGAGGGTGCGAGGGGGCGCGGCGTGGTGGCCACGCATTCGGCGTGGATGTCCCGTAGGAGCTCGCGCCCCTCGGGGATGGGCACGCACCGCTGGAGATGCCGGAGGGTGGCGCGCTTGTACGGCTCACCGTCGACGAGGGGCAAAGGACTTGGCCATCCCGGCGATGCGCTCGGCCGCGGCCCGGTCGCGGGGAGTTCCCCTCGAGCCATCCAGGCGACGTATTTGTCACGCCAGTCCGCTTTGACAGGAGCCGGCTCGATGTCCATCACGTCGGCTTCATGGGAGCCATACCCCTCGAGGAGGGGAGAGCACGTACGCCTCGTTCGAGGGGTCCTCGTCCATGGGTTCCGCACCCGGCGGATTCGAGGGAGCCCCCGAGGGTTCGTCGTGACTCGAGGGGTGGGGCTCGAAGACGACCGAGGGCTGAGCGACGTCGCGCGCGAAACGTTCGTTGGGACGGTGATCCGCCGGACGCAATCTTGGCCGGCTCGTCCGCCTCCTCATTGTACGGCGGGGCACATGGTTGAGCTCGATGCCGTAGAACTTGTCCTCGAGGGCTCGCACGGCTTTGCAGTAGGCCTCCATCTTGTTGTCATGGCAGCTCGCGTTCTTCATGACTTGATCGATTACGAGCTGCGAGTCCCCCCGCACGTCGAGGCGCTTGACGCCCTAACTCAATGGCGATTTTGAGGCCACGGAGAGAAGGGCCTCGTATTCGGCCATATTGTTAGACGCGGGGAAGTGGAGGCGCACCGCGTACCGCATGTGTTCCCCGAGGGGGTGACACGAAAAGCGAGGCCCGCGCCCGCCCCTGTTTTCATCACCGAGCCGTCGAAGAACAAAGTCCGGCCTCGCTTGGATGCGCGGCGGCGGCGGCTGCGTATCCGTCCATTCGGCGACGAAATGCGCCAAGATTTGGGATTTGACGGCCTTGCGCGGGGCGTAGGCAAGCGTTTCGCCCATCGCTCCACGGACCATTTGGCAATCTTGCCCACGGCGTCGGGATTGCGGATGATCTCCCCCAGCGGGAAGGAGGAGACCACCGTGATGGGGTGGGCCTCGAAGTAGTGGCGGAGCTTGCGCCGCGCAAGGACTACTTGCGTACGGCAACACGGACACGGGGGTAGCGCGTCTTGGTGTCGACGGGGACCTCGCGATGTAATAGGACCGGCCATTTGTACAAGCAAGGCGTGCCCTTCCTCCGTGCGCTCCACGACGATCACGGCGCCGACCACACGGGTGGTTGCGGCCACGTAAAGCTGCGGGGGTTCGCCATCTGCGGCGGCGTGAGGATCGGGGGCGTGCGCTAAGGACACCTTCGGCTTGTCGAGCGCGTCCGGGCCTTGGTGGTCCGGGAGAAGCGCTCGTGCTTCTTGAGGAGGCGATAGAGGGGCGGGACCCTTCTCGCGCGAGCCTCGAGATGAAGCGGCTCGGGCGGCAAGGCACCCCCGGCACCTTTTGCACCCCTTTGAGGTCCGGGATCGGACCCATTCGTTCGAGGGCCGCAACCTTTTCGGGGTTGGCCTCGATTCCCCGTTGGGAGACAATGTATCCCGGGAGCATACCCTCGCGGCACTCCAAAGACACACTTTTCGGGGTTTAACTTGACCCCATTGGCCCGTAGGCGGCCGAACGCGATGCCAAGGTCGCCAACCGGAGTCGTCCACCTTCCTGGTCTTTACGACGATGTCATCCACATACGCCTCGGCCGTCCGCCCGATGTGATCTCCAAAAACGTGTTGCATGCGGCGTTGATACGTTGCACTCGCGTTTCGGAGGCCAAATGGCATCGTGACGTAGCAGAACATCCCGAACGGCGTGATGAACGAAGTCGCGGCTGGTCGAGACTCCTTCATCTTTATTTGATGATACCGGAGTAAGCATCAAGGAAGCAAAGAAATTCACACCCCGCCGTTGAATCAACGATTTGATCAATACGTGGCAAAGGAAAAGGAACTTTAGGACATGCTTTATTAAGACTAGTGTAGTCAATACACATCCGCCACTTCCCGTTCTTTTTCTTTACAAGCACGGGGGTTGGCTAGCCACGTTGGATGGAACATCTCCTTGATGAACCCGGCCTCGAGAAGCTTCCGCGGCTCGCTCCGATTGCCGTCGGCGCTCCTCGTCGAAGCGGCGGAGCGCGTTCTTTGCACGGCGCGGGCGTGAGGCGAGGATGTCAAGGAGTGCTCGGCGACTTCCCTCGGGATGCCCGGCATATCCGAGGGGCTCCACGCGAAGATGTCGGCGTTGGCGCGGACGAAGTCGACGAGCACCACTTCCTATTTGGGGTCGAGGGTGGAGCTGACCCTCAACGCCTTGCCCTCGGGGGTAGAAGGATCGAGGGGGGACCTCCTTGGTCCGCTCCGCGGCCTCGAAGGTGCCGGTGTGCTTGGCGGTGGGGTCGAGGTCGTCGTTGACCATCATCTCCAAAGTGGTCACCAGCGCTTCATCCAGCGCCAGTGCCTCTGCGTGCTCCACGCACTCGACGTCGCAGTCGAATGCGTGCTCGATGGACGAGCCCACGGTGATGACGCCGTTTGGTCCTGGCATCTTCATCTTCAAGTAGGTATAATTGGGGACCGCCATGAATTTGGCGTAACAGGGTCGGCCAAGTATAGCATGGTAGGCTCCTTTGAACCCCACCACCTCGAAGGTGAGGATCTCCTTGCGGAAATTCTTCGCGGTGCCAAACCAAGCCGGCGGGTCGATGCCGAGGGGGCCGGACACCCTTGCCGGGCGCGATGCGGGTGGAACGGCTTCGTGTCGGGCCGCGGCCCCGGTCCAACCCGATCCCCATCAAGCGCGGCGTATGCGCATAGAGGATGTTGAGGCTGCGCCTCCGTCCATCAAGACCTTCGAGAACCGCGCGTTCCCGATGATGGGGTCGACCACCGGCGGGTGCGGCCCGAGTTGGGGACGTGGTTCGGATGGTCCTCCCGGCTGAAGGTGATGGCGTCCTCCGGAGCCAATTGAGGAAGGAGGGAGGCGCCTTCTCCGCGGCGAGGACCTCGTGCCGTTCCCACTTGCGCCGGCGGGTCGACATGTCGACGGTGGGTCCCCCGAAGATGAGGAACACGTTCTCCACGGCGGGGAAGCCGCCGGCGTCGCCATCTCCTCCGTCTTTCTTGGCCTCCGCCTCCTTCGCGGCGGCGCGGCCATAGAACTTCTTGAGCATGTCGCACTGCTCAAGGGTGTGGTTCACTGGGGTCTTATGGTAAGGACATGGCTTCTTCAGCATGTCATCAAACACCCCCGGGCCTCGAGGGGCCGGTCGAGGGCCCCGTCGAGCCGGGTCGACAGCAAGGGCCTCGGCCTCACCGCCGTCGCGCCCCTGCTCGCGCGCCTCGCGGCGCGGCTTCTTTCCCTTCTTGCCCCGCTTGTCCTTGCGGTGGGGCTCCCTGGACTTGCTGCCCTCCGCGGGCGCGTCATCCGAGCGCTTGCCTTTCTTGCCATCAAAGATCGCCCCCACGGCATCTTCTCCTGAGGCGAAGCTGGTGGCGATGTCAAACAGCTCGTTGGAGTCCGCGGGCGGGCTGCGTCCCAGCTCTCGCATGAGGTCCCGGCACGTGGTGCCCTCTAGGAAGGCATGCACAATTTCGGATTGCGCCACGCTCGGGAGCTCCGTGCAGCGCTTGGAGAAGCGCCGTATGAAGTCCCGCAGCGACTCGCGGGCTTCGAGTGCGGGGAGCGCGGGTCCCGGGGAATTTCGGGGCGCACGTACGTGCCCTGGAAGTTATCCACAAACGTGCGGACCAGATCATCCCAATTGTGGATTTGGCTGGCGGGCAAGTGCTCGAGCCATGTCCGGGCCGCATCGCCGAGGTGCAGGGGCAAGTTGCGGATGATGACCTCGTCGCTGGTGGCCCCGCCCAGCTGGCAAGCCAAGCGGTAGTCGTTGAGCCACACGCGGGGATCCGTCTCCCCGTTGTACTTGACGATGGTCGAGGGTTGGCGGAAGCGCTGGGGGAAGGCCGCCGCGCGGATCTCCCGGCTGAACACACGGGTTCCTGGGGGCTCCGGCGTCGGGGAGCGGTCCTCGCCGCTGTCGTAGCGTCCGCCCCGTCGAGGGTGGTAGCCCACCGCTGCTCGCGCGTCCGCCTTGTTCGTGCGGCGGGCGTTGATGACGTTGCGGGCGTCACCGTCCAGCGCCTGCGCGTGTCAAGGAGCCGCTCCTTGGCCGGCCGCGCGCCCGAGTTGGCGGGACGCTCCGCGGCTTCTCCTGCGTGGACCGAGGGTTCGCCCCCTTGTGCGGCCCCGTCACCTCGCGCATCCCCTTGTGGCGGATACGTGAGGGCCGAGCTTTCGGCCTGGCCGAACGGCCGCTGCTCGATGAGGGCTTGCACCTCGCGGCTGCGAGTTCCGCGCCTCGGGGGTCGAGAGTGGGCATAGCCCGCGGCGGCGTTGCGGCGGCAACGAGCTTCTGACTTGCCCGCGGAGGCACGTCAGGGTTGTCAGCGTTGATGCGGTCGTGGGCACCCGCCCCGGCTCTCGCACGCGTTCGCCGCGAGCGGAGGCTTCTCCCGCCATCGAGGGCGCGGAGCGGCCGCACCGTGCGGTACTCCTGCGGCTTAGCCTCGAGCTCGCGGGCTTGGGCTAGCTACGCGTCGGCGTCGGCTCCAGCGGGGGTGCTTGGTCCCGCGGCTTGGCGTGGAGCGATCCATGGGGGCGGCGTGATCTCCCCGTCGCCGGCGCCCACGGCTCGGTGGCGTTTGGCTGGGTCGTTGGCGACGACGACGCGGCACTCCCGCGCGGGATCGTAACTCCCGATGCTGGAGTCATCGGAGCGGCCAAACCGGTAGTCCGGTGGCGTCAAGGAAACGCCCCGAACATGGCGGGTCCGGCACGCGGAGAAGTCCCCCTTGCGCGTACCCGTGGCGGTTGGCGGGCGGCAACGCGTCGAGGGAACCCGGGGGACGACTCGTCACCCGGCGAGGCGCCGGGATCCCGGCGACGAAGACGTGACGGCCGGCGGGACCTGCGCATCGTGGTGTTGACGTTGGCGTTGTGGGCCGTCGTGGCACCACGCGGCCCAATGGGAAAGCGCGGTCGGGGGACCACGCGGCTGTCCCCGGCGGGGTGGTGGCGGTCGTGGTGGCGGGCGCACCGTGCCGAGAGGCGGCGCGCTCGGACTCCCTTCGCTCGGACCGCGCACGGCGCGGGCGCGGCCCGGAGCGGCGGCGACGTCGTGGCGTCGACGGGCCCGCGGCATCCGTGCTGCGGGCGGCGACCGCGCCGTGGTGGCGCGTGCGGCGGGGACCGGGGCGGACCCGGCCCTGGCGCGCGCGCGGAGCTCCTCACGGTTGGTGAGGTGCATGAGGTAGCCGTTCCCCGTGGCACGAAAGTTCGGGCCCCCGAACCGATTTCGAACCCGGCGGGGAGGGGGTCCGAGCTGCCCATGCAGTAGCGTGTACCACGGTACTCAGTGCGGATCACCATGGAGGGAGTTGACGGATTGACCTTAGGCGCTCGGATTGCCCCACGGTGGGCGCCAGCGTCGGTGGGGAATGTGGTCCCAACACTAACCGGTAATAAGCGCGCGTGGTCTATCCCTCAATGGTCGATGCTAAGCAATAAGAGACACGAGTTTTATCCTGGTTCCGGCCGGTGGGCCGTACGTCCGACGGTGGCGTGCTCAAGGCACTATATTACTTAGCACCGGGGGTGCTGTGAGTAGGGGCTGCTACAAGCAAGGCGGGAGAGGAAGCGTGGCTTCCAAGTCCCCGGTGAAGTGGGCGAAGATGTTGTGGGAGAATTGGAGAGCAAGTGTGTGGCGCGGCTGTCTCTGTTGTGTTGTGTCTGTGTCCCCCCCCCGCGGCAAGGAGGGTTCGTCCCCCTTTTATAGATCAAGGAGGGAGCGAATCACATGCGTGTCGCGCTATTTAGCTACGTGAAGGGGCGTGGCGTGCATGCGCGTAGAGTGGGCGGCCGTCCAGGACGATCCTTGCGGCGATTCGGCCATCATGGCCTATCTTGTGCCCGAACGGTGGCGGCTTCGAGGGTAGAAGGGCGGCGGATGGGCGTGGCGTCTTCGATAGGCTCGAGGGAGGCTGGCGACGTTGGCCGTACGGAGTACGGGGAGTAGGTAAAACGGCGTCCCGTTCCAATACGTTCCACGGTCTTTGAGTCATCGCTACGGCGCACGGCGTGCGCCTGCACACGCGGGGGTGGCAGCCATACCGTAACGGTGGCGGGGATGGCGTCCCACCGGCCTAGCGCCTCCACCTAACCTGTAGGGTCACAAGAAAGCAAATCGAGGGTGCGGCCGGCCCCCCTTCGAGGGGCTCGGAGCGTTAGCCGTCTTTGGAGCGGTGCGCGGCGTCACGGGACGCCGCCGGCCGCGGCGCACGGTCCCTCCCCACGGTGATGGGGATGGGCTCCCCTCTGGGGAGTTGGTGCGGCGACGCGGGGGCGCGAGCCCCGGGCGCATGATGGCGGCTGTCCCGCCGGTGTCGGGGCGTTAAATGCCCGCGTACGGGGGCGGGCGCACGCGTGCGGGGGCACCCTCGAGCGAGGCGGACCCCGGTCGAGGGCGGGGCGGACCCTCGGCGGGCGGAGCCCGCTCGAGGGAAGCGCACCCCCTCGAACGAGACGGAGCCCGCCCGAGGGAGGCGCACATCCTCGAGCGAGGTGAAGCACTGCTCGAGGGGATCTTCAAGAGGGCCGCCTTGGTGGGCCGTTGAGGTCCCTGCGGCATGGGCGTATCTGCATGGTTAGGCAAAGTGTGTTTGGCTTTGTTGCGGGTTTTAAGTGGGGATTCCCCGGTTGTTAAGGGGACCCCTAGGGGCTGTCCCCCGACGAGCTAATGGGCGAAACGCTTGCCCACGCCCGCGCAAGGCCATCAAGTCCCGGATCCACGGCATATTTCGTCGGCCGAGTGGACGGATACGCATTTGCCACCGCCGCGGTTCAGCGAGTCTTGGACTACGTATTTCGACGGCTCGGTGATGAAAATAGGGGCGGGCGCGGGCACTGCTCTTTGTGTCACCTCTCGGGGAGCACATGCGGTACATGGTGCGCCTCCACTTCCCCGCATCGAACAACATGGCTGAGTACGAGGCCCTCCTCTGCGGCCTCAAGATCGCCATCGAGTTAGGCGTCAAGCGCCTCGACGTGCGGGGGGTTCGCAACTCGTGATTGACCAAGTCATGAAGAACGCGAGTTGCCACGACGACAAGATGGAAGCCTACGCAAGGCCGGGTGCGAGCCCTCGAAGACAAAATTTACGGCATCGAGCTCAATCACGTGCCCGGCGGTACAACGAGGAGGCGGACGAGGGCGGCCAAGATCGCATCCCGAAGGATCACGCGCCCCCCCGAACGTTTTTGCCCGCGATATCGCTCGGCCCTCGGTCGCCCTCGAGCCTCACCCCTCGAGCCACGCGGAACTCTCGGGGGCTCCCGCGGATCCCGGCGGGTGCGGAACCCATGGACGAGGACCCCTCGAACGAGGCGTACGTGCTCTCCCTCCTCGAGGGGTATGGCTCCTACGAGGCCGACGTGATGGACATCGAGCCGGCCCGCGTCAAGGGCGGCGCGGCGCGACAAGTATATCGCACGGATGGCTCGAGGGAAGCTCCCCTCGGACGGGCCACGGCCGGGGCGCATCGCCGGGATGGCCAAGTCCTTTGCCCTCGTCGACGGCGAGGCGTGCAAGCGCGCGCGCCTCCGGCCATCTTGCGGCGGTGCGTGCCCATCCCCGAGGGGCGCGAGCTCTGCGCGGGACATCCACGCGGGATGCGCGGCCATCACGCCGCGCCTCGTACCCTCGTTGGCAATGCTTTCCGCCAAGGCTTTTGCGGCCTACCGCGGTCGCGGACGCCGGCGAGATCGTACGCACTGCCGAAGGGTGCCGGTTTACGCCCCGCAAGTCCCACCTCCCCGCTCATGTCCTGCGGACCATCCCCATAACATGGTCGTTCGGCCGTGTGGGGGCCGGACATCGTCGGGCCCCTGCGAAAAGGCGCCGGGGGGCTTCACCCACTTGTTGGTCGCGATCGACAAGTTTTCTAAGTGGGTGGAGGTGCGCCCCATTACGAATCTCGGGGGCGGAGCAAGTGGTGACGTTCTTCACCGACATCATCCATCGCTTTGGAGTGCCAAACTTCATCATCACCGACAACGGGTCCCGGTTCACGGGCAGGAAATTCTTGGAGTTATGCGACAAGTTCCACATCCGTGTGGATTGGGCGGCTGTGGCACACCCGCAGAGACCAACGGCCAAGTAGAGCATGCCAACGGCATGATCCTACAAGGCCTTAAGCCTAGAATTTTCGACCGGCTAAACAAATGCGGTCGGAAATGGCTCCAAGTTACCCAGCGGTCGTGTGGAGCCTAAGGACCACCGGAGAGCGAGCCACTTTGGGTTCACCCCGTTTTTTCTAGTCCATGGCGCGGAGGCCGTTCTCCCCACGGACTTAGAATACGGGACGCCCGGGGTTCGAGGCTACGACGAGGATGCCAACCCGGCGAGCCGCGAGGACTCGGCCTGGACCCGGCCCCTAGACGAAGCACGCCTTGTGGCCTTGATGCACTCGCAAGGTATCAACGGTCCCTCGGGCGCCACCAAGCACGCAAGATACGCGGCGAGACTTCGGCGAAGGGGATTTGGTCCTAAGGCTACGCCAAGACAGCGAGGACGCCACAAGCTATCGCCTCCGTGGGAGGGACCCTACGTCGTGGTGAAGGTACTCAAGCCGGCACGTACAAGGCGGCCAACGAGGACGGTGAAGAGCTCACCAACGCTTGGAACATCCAACGGCTACGTCGCTTCTACCCCTAGCTAGGATTTCCAAGTATTTTGTTGAAAAAATCACATGACCAACGCCCCGGTTGGTGACAACTATGTAAACGTCATAAGTCTAATAAAAAGGGCAACTCGGCTTTCCCCGAAACCCAAGTTACCCTCGGGGGGCTCTTGCGGGGGGCATCCCCCCCCCCCCAAATGGTCCCATTTTCATGCAAAAACGAAACAACTCACACACGCTAAGATTGTTTTTCACTTCGGCCTCGAGCAAAGGTTCGAACGGGGGCGCGGGCGGCCTAGCGGAAAGAGCGTGCAAGCCGGAGATAGCCTACGCCCTCGCGAGGATACGGCCCTTCTCTCTCGCCTCCAACCCGGCGGGCCACCCACGAAAATCGAACTCCCCTAACTAGAATCTACTCGGGGAAGAAGGAGAAACAAAAAAGCGCAACAAACAAAAGACATCACTTCACATGGGCAAATGTTTATGGCAAAGATAATCCGTTTATTTACAAGGGCCGCACGGCCGACATGCGATACATAAACAAAAACGGGCCTAGCGCCGTGTCCTCGGGCGGGAGGAGCGGTGGCATCGGCGGCGTCCGGGAAGAGGAACTCCTCGAAGGCTTCGGCGAGCGTCCGGCGGCGTCGGTGGCGAGCGCGTCCACGCGCTCCATCGCCACCTCGTCCTCAACACCCTCGGGGACGACACAGCCCTCCGCCGGTGCCTCAAAGTTAACCTCGTAGTGGGACCGCACCACGCCGGGGGCCTTACGGAGACGCCAAGATGCGGCGCCGGCGCATGCGCTCGGTGACGTGGCCGCTAAGGGCGCGCGGGGAGGGCGGCCGGCGCGCTTCGACTGCGCCTCGCCCTCCTCCACGACCGGCGGGTCTCGAGGGCGGCATTGCGCAACTCCTGCCGGCTCTGCTCGGAGGAGTTGTAGGAGGTCTGCAGCGCCTCGGCCCGCTCAGCCGCGTGCCCCAGCGCGGTGCGCAAGCCTGGAGTTGCCAAGACGAGAAAGAAATCAGAAAAAGGGTGCGAACCCTCTAAGGGAAAACCAGCGAAACAGGAGTGGAACAACGGCTTACCCTCGACTTGCTTCCTCTCCATCTCGAAGGCGCGGCGCCCGGCCTCGACCGCCTGCTCGAGGCCCCTTGTGGTCTCGCCTTGCTCCGGAGGGCCGGCTCCGGCCCGCGCTCGTGATGCGAGAACCATCGGCTCGCCCTCGAGCTCGGAGAACTTGGTGTTCGGTCCTCCCGGCGACATGCGCGCCGCCTCGCGAGCGGCGCACTCCGCTCCGGGGCCGACCGAGCGTCGGCAAGGGCGGCTTTGCTCCTGCCGGAGCCGCCCCTCGGCTCCTTGACGGGCGGTGCGCTCTGCGGCGAAGGCGGCCCTCGGTGGCGGCGGCGGCGCGACCTTGGCGTCAAGGGCCGCCCTCAAGTCGTCGGCCTCCTTGGCCTTCGCGAGCGCGCGCGCCCGCTCCTCGGCACGGCGGCTGGCCGGGCCTACGCCTCTCGGAGCGACGAGTGGAGCCCCCGGTTGTCGCTGCGGACGGCGGCCACCTCCGCCTCCCCGGTTGGCCGCCGGGGGTGCGCGTGTTCTCCCGGGTCCGCCCTCGCCCCTTTGCGGCGCCTCATCCCGATCGATGAGGGCCGCGCGGCCCGCTCGAAGGGCGGAGGGATGCGCGGGTCTGCCTTGCGCTCTCGTGGAGTTGATCACGCAAGGCCATAGCCGGTACGACAACCGGCCGTCGGGGGTCCGAGGGCGTCGGCGAGCGCGTCGAAGGCGTCGCACCGCTCCCGGGGGCGATGGAGCTCGGCGGTCACCTGATCAAAGGCGCCGTACTTATCGCGGGCGCGGTGCTCGAGCTCCTGTCACCAACAAATCAAGACCCGTGAGCATCAAGCCACGAAGCGCGCGCGCGAGAAACGAGGAAAAAGAGAAGCAAGCAAGGACAACTCACCTGAAAGACACGCCACGCGGGGCCGCCGTGGATCCTCAGCGCCTCGTTCAACGCACGGTTGAGCGCGGCGCCGTGGCCACGAGCTCTCCCCAGAGCTCCTGCTCCCCCTGGGCGTCGGCGAACGCGGGCGGGTCGCCAGCGACCCCCTCCACACGGGCGGAGTGGGCGACGCGGGAAGATGAGGCCTCGGCGCGCGTGCCCTCGGCCCCCGCCACCATGTGGCCCTCGCGTCGCCTCACGAGGGCCCCCTCCCGGGACTCTAGGGAGAGCGTGGGGACGCTCGCCCCTCGGTCCCCACCGGGCGGCGGGGAGTCGTCGTGCGGGATCTCCACCACCACCGCCGGGAGCCGCCGGCGGCGCCGGCCCCCTGCGTCGCCTCCGCCGGCGCCTCCGCTCGCGCCTCGGTAGCCGCGGGGCGCCCGGCGCGGCGCCGCGGCCACCGCTTCGGGGTTGCGCCTCCGCCGCGACCGCGGGCGACCGACCGCCCTCCTCGCCCACCGCTCCGGGCCGCGCTTCCGCCATGGCCGTCGCCGCGGGCTGCGCCTCCGCCGCGACCCGGCGCCGTCGCTCCTCGACGACCACCGGCCGCGCCGCGCGGGGCCGATCTGCCGGCCGAGGCCTCGAGGGCCTCGGCCGCGCCTGCGAGCTCTCACCCGCCGCCGCCGCCGCGCTCGCCCCCGCCCGCGGCGCCCTCGACGAGCGCCGGCGGGTGGGAACAGACGCGTCCGCCCTCGGCACCTTGGTTGGTGCGAGGGGAGGCACGATCGGTACCACCCTGCGCAAGTACAAACAAAAAATCGAACGCCCGGTCGCCTAAAAAAACCCCACCCCCGCGGGAGAGCAAGCTCCTTACCTCGAAGAGGAGAAGGCGCGCTTCCTCTTCCTCGAGGCCTCGGCGGATGGCGCCGGCGTAGCGAGCGCGCCGTCACCGCGCCGCCCGACGTTTCCGCCGCGCGCGCGGGGCCCCGCCCCGCGCGCGCGCGCCCTTGCGCGCGCGCGCCTGCGCGGCGCGCGCCGGCACCTTCGCGACCCGCGCCGCTCCCGTTGTCGATTGCCCGACGGCGGGCGCCGGCCGCGCCCGCCCCGGGCGATGCCGCCCTTGCCGCCGGAGGCCGGCTCCGGCGGCGGGCGCGGGGCTCCCACCTATCGGATGGGCCCTGCCCCCCGGCTTCTTCCTCCTCGTCCTCCTCCGAGGACGAATACTCCTCGGTCCCACGGAGAGGAGAGCCCCCTGTTGCTCGCGCGGCCGGTGCTCCTCGCTCCGCCGCTCGCGGCGCTTGCGGTGCCGCCTCGCGCGCTCCCTCTTGCGCGCCGCGCGGCTCCCGCTCCCGTTGATGCGCCGCCCGACCGAGCGCGCGGGGAGTCGGGGGGTGGGCGGAACGGACTTTGCGGCACTCGGGCTCACCGGCTACGGGCGAGAACGTCAAAAGCACGTCGGGGAGCCGGGGGCGACATCAAGAACGAAAACGGGGCCAAGAATCATACTCACCCGGCGGGCGGTGGGGAGCATCTCGAGGTCCCACGGGGACCGGTCCGGCGCGACATCCGGGTGTCGACGGCGCTCCGCGCCCGTGTGAGCGCATACCCCCGCTCGAGGGGGTCGGGAGCATCCGCGACCTCGCCAGCGCGACGGGGTCCGCCTCCTCCGTCATCTCGAAGATGCAGAGCGGCCTCTCCATCAAAGGCACGATCCGCCGGTGGTGAAGAAAGGCGAGGACGCCCGCCGCGGTCGGCCGCGCGTCGCCGGAGTTCTTCGGCGCGGCCGGGGAGCGAGTCCGGCCCGCCTCCGATGCCGGGCCGTGGACACCCCGTGGCCCCAGGAGTTGGGCTTCTCCCGGAGCACCGGGGCCGATGTAGGGGGGAAGGCCGGGCTCGGCGTTGCGAAGGTAGAACCACCCCCGCTCCCCGGCCGGCGTTGTTGTCGTCATGGTACAAGGGATGTAGTCGTCCTTGTCTTGCGTCCGCGGGGGGCGAGCGACATGCCGCCGGCGCGCACCGCGCGGCGGGTCATCTGCTCCGTCGTCGGCTGCGTGAACAGCTCGGCGCTGAAGAGGTGTATCCAGAGCTCCCAATTGACTGGGATCCCCAGATACCCCTCGCAGACGCCCACGAACGTGGCCGCCTGCGAAATCGCGTTCGGTGCGAAGTTGTGTAACTCCACGCCATAGCGGTGGCAGAGCGCCCGCATGAAGCGGCTCGCCGGCGCGGCGAACCGCGCTCATGGAAGCGAATGAAGCTCACCACGTAGCCTTCCGGTGGGTTGGGCGCGTGGTCCCCCGCCGGCGGCACGATCCACTCCGCCGGCCGGCCCTCTTCGTTCGCCGCCGGTGGCGGCGGAGACCGGTCGGCGAGGGCCGGCGGGTCACCGACGACCGCTCCCGGGCGTACGGGTCGAGGATCATAAGGGGCGGAAGCGGCGCCATGAGAAAGGACAAGGGACCGAGAGCGGAGGACGGGAAGAAGAAGAGCTCTAATGGCGAAGGGGCGCGGTGGCAAGAGCAAAACGAAGGCGAGAGCGCGGGGGGGCAAGAATGGCGGAACGCTAAGGTAAAAAACCGCCGTTTTCCCTCCCCTCGGATTTATAAGCCGCGGGTGTGCTCTCGAGGGCGGACGTCCGCGCGCAGTGCTTGCGGGGAATCTTTTTTTCTCCCCGACGGGGCGGGCCCCACCACGGCCGCGGCGGCCACGCCACCGCGAACGGGGCCATCATCACGGCGAAGAATAGCGAGGGCCGTGGCGAGCGGTCACGTCCGCCGCCCACGCCGCCCACTACGCGCGCGGCCGCGCGGCGCCTAAAAAGGCGCGCCCGCGACGCGAAATCACGGCCTCGACCGTGGAGCATTTAATGGCCGGTTCCTTACAAAGTAAGGAGAACCCTCGAGCGGCACGGGCTCTGGCTCGGGAAAATTTCAACCCTCGAAAGGGTACGGGTGTGAGAAGGTCGCCTCGGGGCCCGTTTGAAACAAAACGAGCACCGCAAAGCACCCATGCCGCGCGTATGCTGCGATCGGCGCCTCGAGGGCCGGCTCGCCCGGGCCCCTCGAAGGATCGCGGATCCCGGGCGGGAGCGCTTAGCCGCCACCCCCGCACCACTTTCCGATCGGCGCCTCGAGGGCCGGCTCGCCCGAGCCCCTCGAAGGATCGCGGATGCCGAGCGAGGGGAGCGCTTAGACGCCACCCCGAACGGCCCCTGCGATCGGCGGTTCGAAGCCGACCCTCGACGGGTTCGAACAGGCGCCCCAGATCACCAGAGTCAGGGACGACGAGGGCACGCGCATTCGAGTCGTTCCTCGAGCCCGCTGGCTCGAGGGTGCCCCACATGTTGTGTTCGAGAGCCAGCGAGGGCAGCTAGCTAGGGGGATTCCACCGAGGAAGAGCTTCCGCGCCCTCGGTCCCTAGCGAACGAGACCGAGCCCCACCTAGCAAACCCATGCAAGCGCTTTAGTGGACGTGTCTGCGGACCGCGCGGCCTACCCTTATCGAACGGGGCATGGGCGTCCACTCGAACCACCCACTAACAGCTCAACGAGGAATCCGCAATCCGCGACCCGACCGATGGGGGTTGCGGAAACCTCACCCTCCGTCCCGCGGAGGGACGGCGAGGGCGCGTTAAAAAACAAGTCGTAGAGCTCTACCCGATCGCCTTGAACGGGCCCAGGCTCGGGGGCTTGACGCACGGCTACACCTCCTGGATTGCACCCACGGAGATGGTGCGGCGGCGCGTGCGTCACCGAAGCCGGGCCGAGACATTGCCGATGCTTTGGTTGAAACATTTACCACGCCCTTCGGCCAAACCTCGCGGTCAACCCCTCGTAGGAGCACCCACGCTCTGCGCAGGCTTCGGGGCTAGACCCGCGGGTCCCGCCGACGCGGCCCCACGGAAGGCGTTCGCAAGACTAGGAGGGAAGAACGTCCTATCGGTAGGCTCCGCATCCGCGGGAGCCTCAATGGAGAACCCACGGATGCTCGGGGGCTGCGTCGGGGACAGCCCTAGGGGTCCCCTTAAACAACCGGGGAATCCCCACTTAAAACCCGCAACAAGCTTAAGCCAAACACGCCTCGCTTAACCATGCGGGACATGGCCCACGCCGCGGAGACCCCGACGGCCCGCCAAGGCGGCCCACTCGAAGATCCCCTCGAGCGAGGCTTCGCCTCGCTCGAGGATACGCGCCTCCCTCGGGGCGGGCTCCGCCCCATTCGAGGGGGGGTGCGCCTACCTCGAGCGGGCTCCGCCTCGCTCGAGGGTCCGCTTCGCCCTCGAACGGGGTCCGCCACGCCCGAGGGCGCTCCGCACGCGCGCGCGCGCTCCCGTACGCGAGCATTCAATGCCCCGACAACGGCGGGGACGGCGCCATCATGCGTCGGGGGCTCGCGCCCGGTGCCGCCGCACCAACTCCCCGGGGAGGGAGCCCATCCCCGCCACGCGTGGGGGGCGTGCGGCGTGGCGGTGCCGGTCCCGTGACGCTACACCGCCTACTCCCGGTACGGCTAACGCGTCGAGCCCTCGAAGGGGTGCCGGCCGCACCCTCGATCCGCTTTCTTGTGACCTTGCGGGGGTTAGGTGGAGGCGCTAGGCCGGCCGGGCGCCATCCCCGCCACCGCGCGGCATGGCCGCCGCCCCCGCGCGTACGAGCCCACGCCGGGCGCCGTGGCAACATCTCCGCGCCGTGGAGCGTGCGGGGACGGGATGTCGCCTTACCTACCACCGTGCCCCGTACGGACCGTCGTCGGCAACCCCCTCGAGCCTACCCGAGGACATCACGGTCGTCCGCCGTCCTTCTACCCTCGAAGTCTCCTTTGTTCGGGTACAAGATACGCCATGATGGCCGGATCGGCTGCGAGGGATCGTCCGGGCGGCCGCCTGCTCTACGACATAGCACATCACGCTCCCTCGCGTAGCTAAATAGCGCGCATAGCACATCACGCTCCCTCGCGTAGCTAAATAGCGCGGCACGCATGTGATTCGCTCTCTCCTTGGTCTATAAAAGGAGGACGAACCCCCCCCCCCCCCCCCGCCGCAAGGGGGAGAGAGGAGACAACGAGAGACACGACACAACACCTTCGGTCACTACACCGGGGACTTGGAAGCCACACTTCCTCTCCCGCCTTGCTTGTAGCAGCCCCACTACGGGCACCCCCGTGGCCGAGCAATATAGTGCCTTGAGCACACCACTGCCTCTTGGACGTACGGCCCCTCGGCGGGAACCGGGGATAAACTCGTGTCTCTTATTGCTTAGTATCGACCATCGAGGGATAGACCTTGGCGCTTATTGCGGTTAGTGTCGGGACCACATTCCGCACCGACAACAAGTTTCCAAACCCATCAAGAAGGGCAAGAAGAAGATTGCTCAAGTCGGGGAGGGCGAGACTCGGCTTCACTTCGTGGGTGATATTCCGAAGGAGCACCGGTAATGATGGGCACGTTCGCTATTCGAGGCAAACCCATCCGTGTGTTGTTTGATTCGGCGCTACCCATAGTTTCATGAATGCAAAGACGCCGAGCAAAGTAGGACCGAACTCCCGCGGCACCAAGGACGCTTTTACAATCAAAACGGCGGGAGGGAACATCTCTTCCGAGTTGGTGACCACGGGAGTACTCTTGGAATTAGGAAGCAAAACAATTGACACGGACCTTATCATTTTGGGATTAGAAGGTATGGATGTCATTCTAGGAATGGACTGGATGAACCGACATAAGGTAGTACTGGATATTTCAGAGAGAGTGGTAGAGATCAACTCACCAATTGTTGGAGCCACGACTCTATATTTACCTTTCAAGGATGGTGTGAATCCTTGTTCTTATGTGGCAATCACTTCTCAGCTGGAAGAAATTCCAGTGGTTCGAGAGTTTGTGGATGTTTTCCCCGATGAATTGCCGGGTATGCCACCCGACCGAGATGTTGAGTTTGTCATCGAACTTCAGCGGGCACACGCCCCCCATCTTCAAGAGACCTTACCGCATGCCACCCAAGGAATTAGCAGAATTGAAGACCCAACTTTAAGAGTTGCTATATAAGGGTTATATTCGCCCAAGTTCTTCACCTTGGGGTTGCCCGGCTTTAATTGTGAAGAAGAAAGATGGTAGCTCGAGGTTGTGTGTGGATTACCGACATCTCAATGCGGTAACAATCAAGAATAAATATCCTTTACCCCGCATCGATGTTCTGTTTGATCAGTTGGCTGGAGCCAAAGTTTTCTCCAAGATTGATCTTCGGTCAGGGTATCATCAAATAAAGATTAGGCCATGTGATATTCCCAAGACAGCCTTCTCCACCCGATATGGTCTTTATGAGTATTTGGTAATGTCCTTTGGTCTTACCAATGCACCTGCTTATTTCATGTATCTCATGAATTCGTGTTCATGACAGAATTGGACAAGTTTGTAGTGGTATTCATTAATGACATCTTAATATATTCCAAGAATGAAGAAGAACATGCAGAACATCTCCGAATTGTTTTGCAACATTTGCGAGATCACAAGCTTTATGCCAATTTCTCCAAATGTGAATTTTGGTTAGATAGTGTGAAATTTTTGGGGCACACTATTTCCAAGGAGGGCATATATGTGGATCCTAGCAAGGTAAAAGAGGTTATGGATTGGAAACCACCCAAGACCGTCCATCAAATCCGAAGTTTTCTGGGTTTAGCAGGTTATTATCGTCATTTCATTCCGGATTTCTCCGGGATCGCTAAACCTATGACCGAGCTATTAAAGAAAGGAGTTAAGTTTGTGTGGAGCAAAGATTGTGAAAAGGCTTTCCACACATTGAGGCAACATCTGACTACAGCCCCAGTGCTAGTGCAGCCGGATAATTCTAAACCGTTTGAAGTCTTTTGTGATGCTTCGGACCTTTGGTCTCGGTTGTGTTCTTATGCAAGAAAATCGAGTCATTGCCTATGCCTCACGATCGCTTCGACCCCATGAAGTGAATTACCCGACCTATGATCTTGAGTTAGCAGCAGTTGTTCATGCTCTCAAGATTTGGAGGCATTATCTTATGGGAAACTGTTGTAATATCTTCACCGATCACAAGAGTCTTAAGTATATCTTCACCCAATCAGAATTGAACATGAGGTAGAGAAGATGGTTGGAATTGATTAAAGATTATGATCTAGAAGTACACTATCATCCCGGAAAAGCCAATGTTGTTGCAGATGCGCTTAGCCGCAAGGTTCCACGCAACCGCTTAACCGTGGGGTTGTATAGTGAGACTTTGTGTGAAGACTTGAGGAAGCTCCGATTGGAAATTGTGGAGCAAGGAAACTTGAATGCTATCTCAGTGAGTCCAATCTATATGACAGAATTGTTTTGGCTCAACGCAATGATGAAGGTGTCCGGCTAATAAAACGAGAAATTAGCGGAAGGAGACCCCAAATATTGTTGTTTCCACAAGGATGCAAAAGATGTGGTGTGGTTTGAGCAACGTCTCGTAGTTCCTGTTGATCCGGAACTCCGAAAGGAAATTTTCGACGAAGCTCATCTTTCCAAATTCTCTATTCACCCCGGAAGCACCAAAATGTATCAAGATTTGAAGAAAAACTTTTGGTGGTCAAACATGAAGGTAGACATAGCCAAATATGTGGCAGAGTGTGATACTTGTTATCGAGTCAAAGCAAGCCATTTGAAGTCAGCCGGTGTACTTCAACCGTTAGCTATACCTTTGTGGAAGTGAGATGACATCGGTATGGATTTCATTGTGGGATTACCCCCGATCGCCGGAAAGAAGGATTCCATCCGGGTTATTGTGGACCGATTGATCAAGACTTGCTCATTTCATCGCGGTGGCACACCACTTACTCCGTCCAAGATTATGCGAACTCTATATCGATCAAATTGTGCGCCCGCACGGGATTCCCAAGACCATTGTTTCGATCGAGGTACTCAATTTGTGGCTCGTTTTTGGGAACAATTGCATGAATCTTTGGGAACCAAATTGATTCGTAGTTCAAGTTATCATCCTCGGACCGATGGTCGAGCCGAGCAAGTCAATCAAATTGTGGAAGACATGCCGAGAGCAAGCATCATGCATATTGATAAGAGTTGGTACAAGTGTCTATCTTTGGCGAATTCTCTTATAACAATAGTTATCAAGCTAGTTTGAAGATGGCACCATTCGAAGCTCTTTATGGACGAAGATGCCGGACTCCTTTGAATTGGTCGAAGCCGGAGAGCGAACGCTCTTTGGCCGGACTTAGTTAAATACGTAGAAGAGAAGGTGGAAGTTATCAGAGAAAACTTGAAGTTGGCTCAAATGAGACAAAAGAGTTACCATAACAAAGGGACAGCACCCCGACACTATGCAGTGGGTGATTACGTATACCTCAAGGTTTCCCCGACCAAAGGTGTACAAAGATTTGGCGTTAAAGGGAAATTAGCCCCACGCTATATCGGCCCATACGAGATCATTGAGATAATGGGACCGGTCTCTTATCGTATCCGACTTCCGGATCGATTCTCGGCCGTGCACAATGTGTTTCATGTGACACAATTGAAGAAAGGTGTGAAAGTACCCGAGACAGAAGTGATCACGGAAGCGAACGCTTGGACCGAGCCGGATCTTTCAGTGGTCGAGCATCCGCCGAGAGTGCTAGATCAAAAAGAAAGACAAACTAGGAGACACACCGTGAAGATGTACAAGATACAATGGAGTCACCATACTGAAGAAGAAGCTACGTGGGAGACCGAGCACTTCCTCAACACCAAGTATCCGGGTTTTCTTCAATCGCGAAATGGTAAGAACCTTACCCCTACCTTTGTCTTTAATTTTCGAATCTCGGGTCGAGATTCCCTCTAAGGGGGTAGGCCGTGACGCCCCCGCTTTTCTAATTAACGTCATTAGCGCTAACAACCGGTTCGCCGAGTCAAACCCGCCGACAATGGTCACACCTAGGTCAACCCGGGTCATCACCCCGAAAACCTCGTCATTGAACCCTAATGAACCCCTTGACCAAGCCTACACACACCCGTGGTCAACCCGTGGTCAAAGACACGGTCAAACCCCGCTTAACCGTTGACGTCAGTGAATGTCGTCCGGAACTTTTGCCGCGTTCTCCAAAATTCACCTAAACACTTCAAAATCTACCTTTATGAAAGTTGTCCATCTTGTTGAGGGACACAACTTTCGTGTAGATTGGCATTTCAAATTTTGGGTGGAAATTAGCGAAAAACTCGATCGACTGGCAGTACCTCCTGTTTTTCAGAACAGGCCGACATTCAATGTTGGCACGACGTTCCTGAAAAATCCGTTGAGAAAAACACTAGACGGCCTTTACGAAAGTTGTAGAGGGTAGTTAGATCTACAACTTTCCTGTTGACCACACTGTGCACTTCTATTCAGAAATTTTGGGTAAAACGCTGTCGAACACCGCCACGTCAACACGTTACGGGCTGCCCCGCGCGCTCCCGCGCGCCGGCCCGCGCCGCGCCGGCCGGGGCCGCGCCGGCCGCGCCGCGCCGCCGAGCCGGCCGCGCGCGCGCGCGCGCGCTGCGTGCCGTGCGGGGCCCGCGCGCCCGAGGCCGCCCGCGCGCGCCGGCCGCCGCGCCCGAGGTCCCCGCGCCCCAAGCCGCCTAGGAGTCCGTGCCGCGGCGTGTTTTTCTGCGACGTCGTACCACGGTCGACGCGTCCCGATGACCGGCGGTCCGACCGTCGCGCGGTACGGCGCGCGCAAGCTCGCGTATAAGAGCCGGCCTCCCCGCTCTCGCGCGTGCACACTCCCCTTCCCTCCCCGCCCCGCCTGCGCCGCCCCGGCGCGGCCGGCCGCGCGCCCGCGCGCCGCCGCGGCGGCCTCCGCTCCCCGGGCTGCCGGCGCACCCCGCCGCCCGAGCCGCCTCCACCCCCGTCCAAGCACCCAAATCGCTCCCCCGTAGCCCAAGGACCCTCCCCCGCCCCTTCCCCGGCCGCGAGCGCCGGCGAGCTCGCCCAATTCCTGCGAACAGGTGTGCTGCCCGCGCCCCGGGGGCGACATTGCAGGAGTAAAAATCTTCCCGGTGGTCTTTCTTGCAAAAGTGCAACTCCAATAGTGAAGTGCTTTTGGCTGATTCTTGTAAATTGCGTAGAAAATCACAGAAAAATCAGAAAAATGTGAAACCAATTTTGTTGGATCCGTTGTGAATTATACTACAACTTTTGTTATTCTGGCCTGAGCTAATTCCTTCTCGTTTTTGCATGAAAAATACAAATGTGAAAACCCTAGATCTGCAATATCTCAAAAACCATATATCCTCTGTAGCTAATTTTTGGATATGTTGTGTGTTAGGTCATGACTAGCTTCTGTGACAAAAATTGCACAAAGTTATAATTTAATCTTTTTCTAAAAATGTTTTTCTATTTCTGGCAGATCTGCCTAAATGATGTTTCCTGTTAAATATATTTATGTTTTTGAGCCCAACTTGTGCACAATGTATTGTAATACCAACATACACATCTTGTGAATTAATCAGGATTTTTGGATTAACAGAAATAATTATTCTTGATTTATGCATGTTTTCCTTTGTAAATTAATAAACCAAGTTCAGTAGAGATTCCATGTGAACATGCTGGCTTTTTAGGCTTGTTTAGGACCAGAGAGCATGCACAAGAAAGTTTGGATCATTTTGAGGCTTAATTAGTTTTATATGCATTTCCTTTGAATCACTAGCTAACCTTTGATATTTTCCACAATAATTAATTTCCTAGCATCCAACACTTACATGTGGGTCCAATGGACCAGGATAGGTGCTAGTAGGCTTAAGAAACACTCGTTTAATTTTTGGTAATTTAATTGATTAATAAAAAGCTTAAAAGCCCTTTTTAATATTAAAGGGAAATTAAATAAAGAAAAATCCCTAATTAATTCTTTCTCCTTTTTGAAAAGTATTATTTAATACAATTAAAAGATAATTAATTATCATCACTAATAAGAAATTAATTCATAAGTAAAAATATTAATTACACCTTTATTGGAGAAGATAAAAGGAAATGAAGCTTTCACATGAAATGATAAGTATAATAAGAACCTTTATTCAAATGTTTAATAAAGAATTGCATATTGTTTCTTTTTGGAAGAGTATGCTAAATGTATTATTATCTAGGTGAATGTGTCCAACTAATGCACCCTGTGGTTGTCCTTTATGGTTTGTGGTTAATTAAATTAAAAATCATCAAATAAATCTTGCATTGCATCCTCGTGTAGATCTCCGAGCGGTAGGCCGTACGCGTGTGCCGGACGGAGGAGACGGAGGAGCTGACGGAGACGTGCACCACGTCGTTGTAGAGCAAGACCTGGACCAAGTCCAGAAGGGCCCAAGGCCAACCTTACCATCGAAGGCAAGCCTCGGATCATTAACCCATCTTTTAAAAATTATGCAATTATGTTTGCTACGGTTGTGCATTTACGTTTCAGGAGTTGAATTGAAACCCTAGATGCATGATCCCTAGATACCTATGCTCTATCACTAGTATGCTAGGTCGATAGCTGCTATGCTATAGGACCGATAGAAGTCGAGTGATGTTCGTCACTCGCGAGATTAGGTTCCTAGATAGGAATCTTAAGATATCCTTAAATGGATTGCTCATGTGGTAAGAGCATGGGATTTGGGCTCCGGTCCGGTGCCTTTCGTGGGCTAAGCTTTTGAACGTACTAAACATATGCGGGTATGGGATCGGTAAGCCTAGTACCCGATTGGCGCGGTAAGGGAACCTTTCCCTACTAAACACGGGGCAATTGTGTCCCCCCGCTTGCAACAGAGTGTGGTACCCGAGTGAGTCCGGACGTTCGTGTGGGAGCGATCCGTAAACCTTGTACCAAGGAATGTAGGTTCCGCTCCCAAGCCGAAGATCGACGGGAACGGCACGGGAAAGTTGTCCTTGCGGGGGGGCAGCCTACCGTGTGTTTGGGTTTACCTTGCAAGGTTTAAATCAATCGATTGTCGGCCTCGACCGTTATCCGAGATTGCTTAATCAAGCGGCCATGATATCCCATAATGATGGAACTCGAGTAATATTGTTGTATGCATTAATTGCTTGTCCAATCCTTGATTGAATTAGAGGGCACATTTAGAAATGGTAATCAACTAGAACTTGTGCTAAAAGATTGAAAATAAGGATCTACTCTTAGTAGTCGTTCGGCAAAAGAAACTCCACCGGCCAAAAGCCTTTCATGTCTAGAGTTTGGTGATGTAGTTATCACCCGACGGTTAAGTCTTGCTTTGAGTATTAGTATACTCGGCCTTGCTTTAAAACTGTTGTTGCAGGTGTGATTGACCGGATGGGTGACGACAAGTAAGGACATCACGGATGGCCTCCTGTGATGTTCACCGTTGCGTTAGTTTAAATTATTTCCGCTGTATTTTCAAACTCTGAACCTTTACTCCATGTCATGAACAATGGTTTGTAATAAATTATGTTAACTCGTGTTGTACTGCGGACTCGCCTTCGCGTGAGTTTTAATGCATATGTCGATCCTCTCCGTTTGAATTCCAAGTGATTTACGGGCGTTAACCGGCAACTAACGACGGGATGATACTTTACTATTGCTTAATGGCCAAAGTGGACCGGTCTTAGGCGATAGTACGGTATTTTCCCCGGGCGGGTTGTCACGGCGGCGGCGGTGGTGAAGGTGGCGGCGGCGGAGGGCACCGTGGGCCGGTCGGTGGGCTGCGGTGCCCCGACCATTTCTTTTTTGTGTGTTATGAAATTTTCTTCACCGAGAGCCATGTTGGCCTCTCGGCGAAAATCCACCGAGAGGCCTTCGCCGAGAGGAATCCCACTCTCGGCGAAGACCTCGAATCCGGTAGTGATAGATTGGTCTGCCCGTCTGCCACCATGAATGCTCGAGCTGACCAGCACGTGATTTAATTTCTTGTTTGTCTCTCATTGCTTTCTCATGCAACTAGCCCTGGCAAAATCAATCACCGGTAGTCAACGATTTGCAACAAGCACGGGTAAAATTGATAGGCCTGGACTCCTCATCTTTCATGTGCACTAGTTTTGTTGGCTCGACGCAGCAACGCGGCCGAGCGGGGCGCTGCGCCGCAGCAGGACGGGGCCGCCGTACCCTGCCGCTGCAACACCGCGAGCGCGCGAGGAAGCTCGTGCCCGCCGACCGTGAATCTCGCCATACCCCCGAGCTCCCCCGCTGGCCGTGAAGCTCCCCGCCGGAGGGGCATGCCATGAGGGTGAGGAAGATGAACTGTCATGCGGGCCCCACATGCCACTGATAAGAGCAAGGTTATAAGGTCGCTAGCGTGCGGCCGTCTCGCGTGCCACGTGAGCGTCCCGTGGTGGACGGTGGGGGCCACAACTAATTAATGTGTAGATAGGTTTTTGAGTGACAGCAGCCAATCTCGGTAGGGTCTTACCCTACCAGGCTTAGTTTTTGCTACTTTCCTTGGATTTAGGGGAGGAATTTGCACACATTTGCATGTGTACATGCATCAAAATCTGGATCTCTCTTGCTATTTCATTAGGATTATTCAACTATGTCCACGATTTGATATATTTCTTGTTCAGATCTAGGTAAATTCAATCAACGAGATACAACGTGGTCTCTTGCCAAAACATCTGAATATTTATTTTTTTAGCAATAAATAGTAATTAAAGATTAGAAAAGATTAAAAAAAGCTGTTGCGTGCATGGTTAACCTCCCCAAGATCATGGGTGTATAGGAATCATAGGAGAATCTAAAGAAAAAAAGACGTGACCTTTTTCATTCGAAGTGTTGCACAAGACCCTACATGCATGTTCGGGAATCATGATTATGCTACGAGTGCATCACAGGTCAAGCGGTCATATATATGTGTCATGTTCTAATTCAATTTTTTTTTACAAAGTTCAGATCGCATTGTTTTTTGCTTCCATGGAAAAAAATCCTATTTTCCAATTGTACCGCAAGGCTATCATCAAAAACTACTTCCCAATTGTACTGCCAGGCTACATGTTACGTTTTTTTGGTGATGCTAACATGCATGTTAACATTGGATCACTTGTGAGTACACACGGCACATTTTAGATTATTAGGTCCCGATAGGTTAGTTAGATCTGATAGGTGGATTTTCTTTATTTATCCTATTTTCGAAAAATAGGATGTAAAAATAAGTATAATAATTATATATTAATATATTACTTCTTAGGAGGTAATATCTAATTAAATGGACGGTCTACATTCATTTGGGAGTACCTGAGCAAAATCCTTTAAAAAAAGCTAAGAACCAGGAAAACATGATTGGAGGACTTATACCTTCTTGTCATATGGCTAGGTGTTTGCACAAGAGTGATAACTCTAGTTGGTGTACATGGATTTTGCAGCAGCAACCTCCTTGATACGCTAAATGAAGAAAATTTTAAAATTTGGAGATGCTATATGAGTTGGACAATGAACATTGGACATAATTAATCAGTGCACTAGCTCAGCTCTATATTGGATTGGTGAGGGAGGGGAACTCACCTCAGCAGGAGCACGAGGCAGGGCGCAGTTGCCTTGCAATTTTCGCGACCATCATCATTAGTTAGTTAATTTGACATAAGCACCTACTCGAACATCAAGCTTGTAGGACGAATTGGGATCCATCCTACACATACAGGGGCACAAAGACAAACAGGATGAACAAGGGTACCATTTACTTTGCAAAATCGAGCCTACAGTTAGCCTAACCCTAGGGGAAAATGATACGAATCTTACCTGTCGGGAACCCATGCCAGATCGGCGTGGTTCTTTGGGAAAATGTCGTTGAAGAAGCGTGGAGGAGGTTCCTCCATCTCCCCCGACGAGCGGGCGCCGCCGCTGTGATAGGACGCCACCCAGGGCGTCGCGACTTCGGGTCGCGGCCGTGCGCCTAGAGCAGGGCGGGGCAACAGAAAGAGGAGCGACGGCCGTGCGCCTGGAGCCGGACGGAGTGAGTTGGCGTGCTCAGGAGCAGCAAGAACGTCGCAGGAGTGGTCGTGCTCGGGAGCAGGCCGATCCGTTTTGGCCTGCCCGTTCAGCAGTAGGAGAAAGAAGAGTGCAGTCGGGGGCAATTTCGTCTTTTCGTGTGTCTTTCTATTAAAACCGAATATAATAAGAGGCATAGTGTCCAGGGCCTAATTACTAGAGAGTTTTGATGTGTTTGAGCAAAGACATATTTTTTTTGATGTGTTCTACCAAAGGCCACCTTTTGTTAGTGTCCAGGACCAAATTTTGCCGAGGGATATCTACGGTGAGGAAGGCAGGGGTACCGAGGTCATTTCACATAGTCAATCCATGCTGGAGTGATGGCGTGGCCCGCCACGCCAGCAAAGTGGCAAATGTGTTGCCTCAAACTCTCGACGATGGTAAAAACATAGAAGTCATTCTAAAGGTCATATCTTAAGGAGTGGACGTTCTTATGGTGGCAAGTAGTTAAATATCCTGCCCGACGCGCGAGTTGCCTCGCATATGTGAGCGAAAATTGGGGCGAGCCAAGCGACCACGGCTTTCTCGCCACCGATGAAGATGGCGAGCGTTGTCAGGGACAACCATAAGGGTCCTCTAAACAACCAGCGAAAACCCACTTTCTTTCGGAAAAAACAAAGCACAAACGAACCTAAAACACGCTTAAGATAACTCACGGCCCAGCGGTCGGGCCCGCGGCCCTGGTGGCCCCAGCGGCTTACCAGACAGTCGGCCCAGCCACCCTCGGGCGGAACTCCGCTTCGCTCGAGGGGCACGACACCGCACTAGCAAACTTCCGCCTCGCTCGAGGGCCGGTCGCCCCCTCGGGTGAGGTTCTGCCTCGCTTAAGGGCCGGTCGCCCCCTCGGATGAGGCTCCGCCTCGCTCGAGGGCCTCACGGGCTCGCCGCCCCCGTACCTGCCCTCCCCCCCGACAGGGGCATTCAATGCTCTGACATTTGCAGGTGCCCGGGTCAAAGACGAATCCATGCCGCGCCTTTGACACGCATGGGAATCATGCCCCGGCGCTGTTCCGCCAACTCCCCGGTGAGGCCATCCCCGCCACTGTGCGACACTATGCTGCAAGGCCGGTGTCAGTCTCGTGACACTGTGCCGCCCACTCTCGTACGGCCGACGCGCTGCGCCCTCGAAAGGGGACGGCAGAACCCTCGAAGGGGGGCGGACGCCTATTCCACGCTTGCCCACGACTGTGCCGTGACGTCAGGCTAGCGGGACCCGTCACCTCCGTCGCCATCGGTCATGTTGTAACGCCCGCGTTTTTAGCTCCAAATAAATCACCTAATAAATCGTGCGTATTTTCAAAACTGTCCTGCCGAGCTCAGCTACCCCCCTTCAAACCCTAGCCATTGTCCCTCCCTCTCACCCCGGCGCGCGTGCCGCGAATCCCGCCGGCACCCGGCACTCCCAACGCCACGGTCGGCCACCGTGCGGGAATCCCGCGCACGGCTGCGGTCCCGACGGACGGTCCGCCTCGCCATCACCGCCGTCCCGAAAATCACGCCGACGCCTGGAAATCATGAAACCCCGCAAAAACCCTTCCCCTATTTTTCTAACAATTTTCTCTAATTTTCTAAATTTTTTCCCAATTTCTTTCCTCTCTTTTTCCCAGTTTTCTTTTCTTTCCTTTTCTTTCTTTTCTTTCTTTTCCTTCCCTTTTTCCTTTTTCCTCTTTTCTTTTCCCCTTCCCTTTCTTTCTTCTCTCTTCCTCCCTTCTCCTGCTCCCTCCCGCGGCCAGGGCCACGCCGGCGCGCCGTTGACCCTCGGGCCCGCGCGCCGCGCCGACCACGCCGCCCTCCTCGGCACGCCTCCAAGCCGGCGGCGCATCCTTCCCCTCACGCCACCGCGGGCCCGTGTCGGGCCGGGTCACCGGTGCCGGCCGGCCACCGGGACGCGGCCGGCCGCCATTACTCCGAGCCGTCGCGTCGGGCAACACCGACGGGTTGACACCGCCGCCACCACGGCCGGCCTAACCCTCCCCCGCATGTGTTGACCTGCGCCGCCGCCGAGTCGTCGTGTCACCGGCGCCGTCGAGAAGGCGCTCGAGCTCGCCGGGAGAAAAATCTCCCCCCCCCCGAACCGCCTTAGGCCACCTATAAATAGGCCCCCGAGCCTCCTCGCCGCTCCACACCGCACCACCGAGCTCACACAAGCCTTCCCCGAGCTCCACCGGTGCCGCCGCCCCTAGCACCGCCACCTCCCTCTCGTCCGCCGTCGCCGATCCACCTCCTCACGCCGCCCTAGCCCAAGGTGAGGGTGGGAATCGGTCTCCCTCGTCGCCCTTGTGGAACCCGTGAAGCCTCGAAGTCGCGAATGTGCAAAGTTCGGGAATCTTGATTCGGTGAAGAAGTGGAGTCACGAACATGCGAAGCCGGAATCTCAAACCGTCGATGGCCCGAACTTCGGAGAACGGCCGATTCGGGGAATCCGTTGAAGACCCCGTTTGGGAGTCGGGCGGGTGGGCATGCGCGAACCGGTCGAGAAGCGAGGGCCAATTCGGGAAAAGCTGCCGAAGACCCTATTCGGGAGTTTCACGCGAAGACATTCACGAACCGGGGAGAGAAGCAAAGTCAAAGTTGTTGTCCCAAAAAGTCCGGGTTTAGAGTGTGAACTAGTGGCGGATTTGTAAATATGTTAGATGAAAAAGACAATCCCGTATGCGTTCACACTAGGAATATTCTCCGAGGCTAAGGGTGTTATCGGTATGTAAAAGTCCCTTCGTCTCCCTATAAAAGGGGGCCCAAGGGCACGTGTAAACAGATCCGGACTTTTTGGAATTTGTGCTACTTGCGAGAGGGAATCACGATCTCTTTGCGCTCTAACTTTGAACTCGCACGTGCCAAGAACTCTCGCTTGTGTTTGGGTAGTCATCCGAACTTTTCGGGTAACCCCCAACGGCGGCGCCCACCGTGTTCCGGCCCGAAAAGAAGCTCACGATGCCACCTCAAAAGAAATCCAAGAAGAATGCTCCAAAGCACGAGCAAACCGAATGATCGCCTTCCTACCCAAGGGAATGAAACCTCGTTTATTCCCGAATCCTCGAACGTAACGGACCAAGAACGAAGAGAAAAGCTCGAAGCCCTCACGAAGGCAAGAGCGAGAAAAAGACGACTCACATCCAAGAACAACCCGCCGAACAACAAGAGTTCGAGAATGTGGATGGTGACAATGATTCCATAGACGAGAGAGCTAGCCATGGTTCACCAAAAGATACGGCGGCTACGAGAAAGACAAAGAAAAGTTCGCGGCTCGGTTGCGGGCGAAGAGAAAAATCTGCGAAAAGCTAGAGCAATTCGAACAAAGCAAAAGAGCGAGATACAAGCAATACAGAAAGAAATTGACGAAATGAAAGAACAAGAGAATAGCTCCCTGTGGCAGGAGTCACCACATCAGAACCCTGCGCCTGCAAGAGAATCCCCGAAAGAAAACTTCTTCGCGGGAAACGGAGTCTCACACTTCGTGGATTCTGAATCGCCGCTGTCAATAGGGCTGCAAACAGCACCTTGGACGCCGAAGTTCAAGCCTGTCTCTCTTCCCAAGTACAACGGCTTCGGAAACTCTAGGCGGTTTCTCATGAGATACGAGTCGGTGTGAACTCGGCGGGGAGGAGATGATGTTGCGCCGGCCAAATCCTTCATCATAGCTTGCGAAGGACCGATCCGGAATTGGTACTCACCGTCGCCTCCACACTCGATCTACAAATTTGGGTAGATCTCAAGACAAAGTTCATGCAAGCGTTTCGGATGTTCCATGACACGACAGTAGAAGCCTCGGACTTGTACAAGCTGCAAGCGAAGGACGAGAGAACCACTTGCGGAACTTCGTGATAAGGTTCATGCAACGGAGGTCTCGGATCCCCGACGGCGATGACAAGACAACGATCAAGGCACCGATCAAAGGTCTCACCCGGGGCCAACGGCTTCTCACCTCACAAGAAAGAAGCCCGAGACGGTTGAAGAACTATTTCAAGAATTGGAAGATTACATTACGTCCGATGACGACCACCGCAAGAGGGTAGCCGAACGGAATGAGGCAAGACATGGCAACGAGAGATATGACCCGGCGGGCACCACCCCAACATCCGCGAAACGTAAACAATGTTGAAAACTCTCGGCCGCAACAAGACAAGGCGGGCCAAGCACCAGGGGAGGATTCAATCCCAGAGGAAGAGGGAGAGGCAGAGGACCCTCAGGACTCACGAACCACAACCCAAAAGACCCTCACTTCTATTGCCGGTATCATGGGAGAGGCCACAGCACCGAAGGGTGCCCAGAAACAAAGAAGAACATGGCAAGAATTCAGCAAGAAAAAGCACTAATGAGCATTGCATCCTCCATGCCAAGCCGGTTTCGTCCGAATTTACGGCGGCCGCAACTCGCGAATCCACGGTCGAGTTCGTCTCGGTTCGACAATTTCCACGGCCACAATCGGCATGGCAGCCATCGCAGCAATTCTTCCCTCGGTCGCAAGCGATACGGTCAATCCGAAGCAACCACAACCCATTCGGGAAATCTTGCCACCGCCCCCGAGAAAGTTCGTCAAGACCTCGGTCAAGTTCGGGACCTCGAACTCCAAGGCATTGCCATCGTTCGGGACTATCATGCCAATCACGGATGGATCCGCTATGGAGTTCGAAACCAAGAAGCGAGAGAAGCAATTACTTCGGATCCGTGAACACCATCATCAATGATGGCCCGGTACGCGCGCCGGAATGAGCAAAGGTGCCAATCACCTTTACGAGAAGAAGATTTCGGGCTGAAATCTGCGATTCATAATGACGCCATGGTCATCGAGGTCAATATTGTTGGGTGGGTCATAGGAAAAGTCCTAGTTGACAACGGGAGTTCGGCGGATATCCCGTTCCCGAAAACATTCGAGAAGATGAATGCGAGTCGGCATATGTTGGACCCACCGGAGTACCCACCTTGCGGGGATTCGGAGGAAAGCCCATCAAGCCGGTGGGAAAAATATCACTCCCGGTTTCTTTCGGAGATCTCGAGAATGCCAGGACGGAGAGCCTCACATTCGATGTAGTTGACATATATCACCCGTACCTCGCGATCTTCGGCAGAGGTTTCATGAATAAGTTTGATGTTGTCATAAGACAACAATTCCTATGCATGAAGATGTCAGCGCCCAAAGGGGTTATCACGGTGTTCGGCAATCAGCATGAGGCCAGAAACATAGAAAAAGGCCACACGCCCGGCCAAACGAATGTGTACCCCGAAAGCAAATTTGATGAGATGAAGGAAACCTATTAAGAGCCTAAGCGGGACAAAGAGAAAAATGAGATAGCCGCGGAAGATGAAACAAAGAAAGTGTATTTGGATGACATGCCCGACAGAGCAGTCATAATAGGGGCGAACCTCAGCGCCGAAGAGGACAGTGAACTCATACGATTCCTGAACAGAAACAAGGATGTTTTCGCATGGTCAGCTAAGGACTTGCAAGGTGTTGACAGAGATATAATCGAACATGCCCTGGAAACAGATGACAAAATACCACCCAAGAAGCAAAAACTTCGGAAAATGTCCGACGAAAAGGTCAAAGCGAGTGGAAGAAGAAGTTCGGGAGGTTGCGGGATGCCCAAGTAATCGGAGAGGTCAAGTACCCGGTCCGGCTAGCCAACACTTGTGCCGTTAAGAAGAAAAATGGAAAATGGAGAATGTGTGTGGACTTCACTGATTTGAACAAGGCATGCAAGAAGGACGATTTTCCCTTGGAAAGGGTAGACAAAATCGTGGATGATGCAGCCAACAGTGAAATGCTTTCGCTCCTGGATATGTTCTCTGGGTATCATCAGATCAGGGTTCGCAAAGAGGACGAAGAGAAGACAAGTTTCATCACTCCTTTCGGAACATTTTGTTTCGTGAGAATGCTAGAGGGGCTGAAGAATGCAGGATGCACATTTCAAGAATGATAGCAATAGTACTGCACCAGCAGATTCGAAGAAACATTTTGGCATATGTGGATGACATAGTTGTCAAAAGTGTTCAGAGGAGAGACCATATCAGTGATGCGGCGAAACATTCGCGAACATGAGGGCAGCAAACTTAAACCTAAATCCGGAAAAATGTGTGTTCGGCATTCACAAGGGGAAAGTTCTTGGATGCCTAGTTTCAACGAAAGGCATAGAGGCAAACCACGACAAAATAAAGGCTCGGTGGAAATGCAAGAGCCAATCTAAGTGAAAGATGTTCGAAGTTGATAGGGAGAGTGGTGCCCTCAACGGATTTATTCCCGAGCCGCGAGAAAGAAGTTTACCGTTCTTCCAAGTCCTCGAAGTGCCAAGAAATTCCGGTGGTCCGAACCTCGAAGCGGGCCTTTCGCGAAGCGAAGGATTACTTGTCCACCATGACCAAACTCGTCCTCCCAAACCAAAATCGCCGCTTCGCCGTATGTGTCCGCATCAAATTCGGCGGTAAGCGCGGTGTTGGTAGGCACGGGAAAAGGAAGAAGAAGGAAAGCTCGGGCAAATTCTCGTATACTTCGCCTCCGAAGCATTGTACGGTTCCAAGGTTTTCTATTCCGAGCTGGAAAAGATCGTGTATGCGGTCATCATGGCGGCGAGAAAGCTAAGACATTACTTCGAGGGTCACGGAATAAGAGTCATCACCAACCGGCCCGCCGAATGATTTGTTCGCAAATAGGGAGGCGTCTACCCGAATCATCAAGTGGGGTGCCGAACTTTCCGAGTATGTGGTAGACTTCGAGAGAAGAAGTGCAATTAAATCGCAAGTTACGCGATTTTGTCGTCGGCGGACTTCACCCACTCGGAACCCCGACAAAAATATACCCGAACCTTGGATAGTGCAGTGTGACAGAGCATGGTGTTACAGGGGGGTTGGAATTTCGGCTGTTGTAACGTCTCCGACGGGCGTGGTCATAAGATACGCAGCGCGGCTCGTATTCGCGAATAATGAACATTCCACGAACAATACAACAGAATACGAAGCTCTTCTGTTGGCACTAAGAAAAATGAGAGCCTTAGGGCAGACGAGACCTTCATAATCGAACGGATTCGAAAGTGATCCGGGAATATATTGAGAAGGAAAGTGAGGCCGGGAACCCGAGTTCTCATGAAATATCTCGAAAAAGTCGGAGAAATGGAAAAACACTTCGGAGGGTATTCGATCCGGCATATCCCAAGGGATGACAACAATGAGGCGGACAAATTGGCGAAGGCGGCGGCCGAAATCAAGAGCTACCACGGATGTGTTTTTCGAAATCATCGGAGAGCCCTCCATCAAAGATTCGAGGGCCCAAATCGTGAATGTAGTGGAAATCCCGGATCGGGAGAGCGAGAAATCATGGCTTATCTCGGAGGGCATTACGAACCACAAGATGAATTGGAGGAAAAGAGATTAAAGCAAAGGGCTCGAGGCTATGCGGTAGTAAATGGAGAATTGTACAAATCGGGGAGTCACCGAGCCTTGGGCCGCGCCGCATCACCTCCGAAAAGGTCGGGAACTTCGAAAGAAATTCACGGCGGATTTTGTGGGGCACACATAGGCACCGGGGGCTTTGGTTGGTAAGGCGATAAAGCGGGGATTCTATTGGCCCACCATAAACATCGATGCCAAGATGTTGGTTCGGCAATGTGAAGCAAGCCGAAGACGGGAAATCAACGGAATCCGCCTTCAATGCCAATTCACCTAATTCCTCCAACTTGGCCTCTGCAGAGATGGGGAATGGACCTAGTAGGCCCGTTGCCAGCAGCTCAAGGCAACTGCCGATTTGCGGCTGTAGCAGTCAATTATTTCACGAAGTGGGTAGAGGCAAAACCACTCGCGAACATCACAGCAGCAACAGTTCAGAAATTCTTTTGGTAGAACATAGTCTACAGGTTCGTAGTTCCTAGAGAGCGGCGACGGTTGACAATGGTAAACGGTTTGATCGCTACACCTTCAAAGAATACTGAGAACCTTAGGCACACGAGTGAGGTTTTCATCGGTATATCATCCACGGTCAATGGTGCAGTCGAAAGAGCCAATGGCCTGATTTTTTCGGGAATCAAGAAATGTTTGTTCGATCAGAAAAAGGGAAAGTGGGTGGATGAACTTCCGAAGGTGATCTGGTCTCACAACACCACGGTTTCAAGAGCAACGGGTTTCACGCCTTTTCGCCCGCTTTTCGGGACTGAGGCTATGACACCGGAGGAGATCAAGAATGAAAGCATGAGAGTCCTGAAAGGAAAAGAGATAGAGGAAACTGATAAGAAGGTGGAAAAAGACTTGATCGAGCTGACAATCCTTGAAGCGTCGGAAAACATTGAAAAATACCAGAGAGAGACAAGGGCATGGAGGGACAAAAAGGTGGTCCGAAAGGACATTAAAACTGGTGATCTTGTCTTGAAAAGAAAGAAAAATTGGGAGAACCCGGGAAAACTTCATGAGTCTTGGGAAGGGCCTTACATAGCCGGGGAAACGGATATGCGGGGGGCTTTTCGCCGATGGAGCGGATCGGCAAGGAGTTGCCGTATTCGTGGAATGCCGACGGACCTAAAAAGGTATTATCCATGAAAATCCTAGTTGTAGATAGATGTAACATGTAGTAGATTTTCGATTTTCGTAAGTTTGTACTTTAGAAAACTAAAAAATCGAATCACGTGTCTATAAGTGATTTCGGCACAAAAATTAGTTTTACTTCTTCTAGTCGCATTAGAATAAGAAGGACCGTACTCTTTTCCTTGCAAAGGGGCTCTAAATCAAGAGGCAAGGTTTTTAACGAGGCGGATCCTATGTAAATAATCTTTATGATATATATATGAAAAGAGTCTTCCCCCAAATTGCGTATCTCGAGAATTCCATCGTGAAAAAAGAAAGAGTTCGTGAAAAAGGCTTCGTGATAGCCAGAATTCCATCGTGAAAAAAGAGAAAGTTCGTGAAAAGGCTTCGTCATAGCGAGAATTCCATCGTGAAAAAAGAAAAAGTTCGTAAAAAAGGCTTCGTGATAGCCGAATTCCATCGTGAAAAAGAAAAAGTTCGTGAAAAGGCTTCGTGATAGCCGGAGTTCCAACGTGAAAAAAGGAAGAAGTTCGTGAAAAAGGCTTCCCGATAGCCGCAGTTCCAACGTGAAAAAAAAGAAGAAGTTCGTGAAAAAGCCTTCCCGATAGCCGAATTCCATCGTGAAAAAAGAAAAAGTTCATGAAAAAGGCTTCGTGATAGCCGAGTTCCAACGTGAAAAAAAAGAAGAAGTTCGTGAAAAAGGCTTCGTGATAGCCGAGTTCCAACGTGAAAAAAAGAAAAAGTCCGTGAAAAAGGCTTCCCGATAGCCGGAATTCCATCAAGGAAAAAGAGGCCCGAGACAACAACAAGTTGCGGCCCGAAAATCCCATCCATCAAGGGATTCCCACCAAAGAGGCTCGAGACAACAACAAGTTGTGGCCCGGAAAATCCCATCCATCAAGGGATCCCCACCAAAAAGGCACGAGACAACAACAAGTTGTGGCCCCAGTAAATCCCATCCACGAAGGGATTCCCATCAAAAATTTGTATGAAGATTTCGAGAAAATGAATGCCTAAGAGGTTACTGCAGATTTTTACTTAGTGAGGATTGTTAAAAGTTATTTAAACATCATCATTGTAAGAAAAGGGCGAGGGCTCGTTCGGGAATCACGAGAAAGCCTTGGTTGAAGCAACCGAGGGTTGCTATATCAACCGAGGCAAGTCGCCGGTCGGGTCAAGTCCACAAAATTCGAAAACAAATTTTGTCGACTTGCGCAATAGCGATTGAAGTTTACAAAAAACTAAGGAAGACTTCTCCTAAAGATATGCTCGAAATTCGTGAATAGTAAGATTCACGAACTGCTTTCAAGTTTTCATGCGAAACGGCAAGGTGGGGGAGGGTGACGTTTTTTCAAGGAAAAACGTATTCACCGCCTTGTTTGCATAAAAACTTCCGAATAGTTCCTCGATAATTACAACAGTCAGTGCAAAATTCAAAACGAAAGCTCTACAACATGTCCCGGTTTACAAACATTGTTTTCAGCCATATCACTGGCATAGGCGAAGTCAGATGCATCGGCTAAGGGGCTAAGGGGCTCCATCTTGGGAACCTTCACGGACAGCGGAGTAGACGACGCGGAACGAATCTTCTTACGAAATAAGAAAACGAGGAGAGATCAAAACAACCTATAGAAAACTTAAGCGAGGCCTCAAGCAAAAAATCGGAAAAATCTTGTTCGGGATGTGCTCGCTTGAATAGACGCCACGCTTCACCACTAACGAACATACTATCCCGATGAATTCGCGGCGGTAGCACGTCTGCGCGAGCCCGGCTTGCGGGGCTGCGCGCAGTTAAAATATACAAAACATTTGTTCGGGGAAGTTTGATGAATCTACATGAATGTACAACCAATCTCGAATTCACCCAAGGTTCGGACATATCGTTCGGTTTGTAACATCCACCTTTGGTGAATCCTCCTCTCGTTCGGGGACTTGTTCGCCGTCGTTGCCATCGTCGGCTCGCTGCCGCTCGCGCCGCCCGAGCCGTCTTCGCCGGGACTCGCTTGAACCTTCGCCGGAGGTCGATCCTTCGGGAGACGCGGCGGTGCCCTCTCGGTTCTCCTCTTCGTTCAGCTGAGAAAGGAAGGCGAAAGTGAAGAAGGTTTAAGAAACTGAAACATCTACGACAAACACAAGTCACGAAATCGGACAAAAGAAACTACCTCAGCAAGCTTTGCTTGTGCAATGGTCTTAACAACATCCTTCCCGCCAGTCAGCCAAAACTCCCTTGCGAACTTGATCTTGATGGCCTGAACGTCGGAGTTGGCTCGAAGTATTGCGGTACTGGTAGCGCTGGGGAATTGAGAGAGATTCGTGCGAAATTTCTCCAGGTCGACAAAGTCATAGTCGTGAAGAATCTTCAAAATGCTCTCCACAGAGAAAGCAACGGCGAAATTCTTCGGCGCCGAAAATCACTTCGAAGGGCCTTGAACTCGGCCTCCAGCCAATCCATGAAATCGGGAATCTCAATGTTATCCGGAAGAGGGGCTGGACGAACACCGATTTCATTCAAGGACTTCTGTACTCCTCGTAGAGCAGTTTCAGCTTTTCCAGAGTCTCCGAAGTGTTCTTCTTCGAGGCCTCACTTTGTTCCGCCGCACCTTCTCAAGATCTATGATTTTGCGGTCCTTTGCGCTCGGGGACTTGGCGAGACCGGCATTGTTAACACGAAGATCTTCGGCGGTTTTTGTAGCTCGCTCTTGCTTTTCCCGAAGCTTTTCAATCACACTCAGATCATCTTCATGAGATTTTCGAACCTTCTCAAGCTCTTTCTTGGATTGCTCGAGCGTGGCCTCTGCGACCTTCTTTTCATCGTGACTTGTCTTCAAAGCTTCCGCCAACTCAGCCACCTTTTTCTCGAGCTCCAAGTTCGCGGATTGCGCGAGGGCAAAGTTACGCTCCAGTTCCTTGGACTTCTGGGAAAGCTGTTCGTTAATCTTTTCCTGCTCATCGAGCCGCTCTATGGCAACCTTCCCGAGCATAGAGTGCTTGAGGGCATAATCCTCTTGAAAGCGTGCAAGCTTCGAAGGAGAGTAAGAGCGCGAGAAGATTCTTGAATTCGAAAAATTCGGGAGTAAGTCTCGGACCAAAATTCAACAATTGTGAAACATACGAAAAGGTAGTGAAAAGGAACGAACCTTGCTTAGAAAAATGCGCATGGTGACTTGTTTAGTCGAACCGAGAAGAAGTCTTCCCACGAGGTGAAGGAGTGGTTTCGGAGACGAGTGTCGGGCCTCCTCTCGGAGCCCCGGGCAACTTCTTCGGGTCGTTACGAGGCCTCCTCTCCTGTTTCATCAACAATTGCGGACAATTTCCACAGAGTTAAAAACTTGGACGTCTTGCTCCCAACGCCAGTTGTCTCGAAACCAACACGCAATAGCTTGCCGCGATGGGACGTACCAAAGCTTTTGTTAAAAGCGGCTAAGGAAGGAGAGGGAGCCTGGTCTTCGGGGACAATCTCCCGAACTTCAACCAAAGGAACATGTTCGGTAGGATTGTCTCCCCTTTGAATAGTGAGTTTAAGGTCCCGGGCGGGTCGGAGGAGGCTTGCTCGGCAGCGGGGGGCTTCGGCAACGGGAGCTTCGACAAAGAACGGGGGACTCGGTGGGGACGGCAACATCAGCAGCAACAATGGACTTCTCAGCAGCGGCAGGAGCGGTCTCCTTTTGAACTTCGGGGACAGCATCTGAAAAGGAATTAACATCCACGAATTCATTCTCGGAACCAGATGGACAGCTGTCTCGAAAGTTAAACAGTGGCCAGAGGAAAACACCTTTAAGGCTATCTGTCTCCGCGAAGGTGTCGTCGTCGAAGGCGGATGGGACTCGCCGAACGCCGGTGGAAGAAACTTTCTTCACAGCCTTCTTTAGTTTCTTGCGGCTCATCTGGGCAAGCCCCGAAGCAGCCTGGAGTTCAGCATCCGAAGTCCGAAGTTCGGAAGTCTTTCGTTTCCGCTTCGACGATTCCAGCGATCTAGTCCTCGAAGGCTTGACTCCCGAAGAGGCCCCCTCACTGGCAGGCGACGAGCCTCGCTTCGACGACCTTATTCGGGGAGCGTTGATTGGGGCGGCTGAGCAACTGGCCACAGCGACGGCGGGAAGTTTCAACTTGGGACCAGGGCCTCGAGAGCTGAAAAATTTATCACCGCAAACTTCCGAAAAGATGCGGTTGATCTTCTTATTGTGCTTCACCAGGGCCTTATACGCCTTGTACTCGTTCATGGTATATTCGCCTACCATGACGTTCACCCTTTTTTCCACTTCGTCCATGAAGTCCTTGGCGCTCTGGCCTTCGCGAAGCTTGATCCCGAACTTCGGGAAAGGCACCTTCTGGTCTGCCCAGTTGACATTGTAGTACACGAGCTCAGTAGGGGACCAACCGTTCGAGATAGGCCAGACCCGGGCGGCGACGAATTCTTCGATGATGTCACGGCCGCCAAGTATGGTGCCGGCCAGGTGAAATGCATTTTCACGGCTTCGATTCCCAAGGCACGCCGGTTGAACTTCCCAACATTCACCGCGACAAGAGGCGCGATCGGGCATGACGGACTTCAAGATATCGACCTTCGAGATAAAACCAGTAAGATCTCCAATCATCGGTAAGGTTGGACTTGCAGCAAGGAGCGATCTGGATTCGGGTGATTCCTTGTCGGGTGTTCTGACGTCACGTGTTGAAGGTGCAGCACGCGTGCTGACTGTGGTAGAACTGCCCGTCTTCACCTTTGACAACTTCGGGGATGATCACCAGTTCGTAGAATGCGGTGCAAGCGTCGACGCTAGGCTGCTGCAGCCGAAGGTCTTCAAAATCCATATAAACTTCGACAATTCAAGGAAGGATGTCGGAGAAAGCCGGTGGATCTTCACCGAAAAAGCATCGAGAATAGGCGGCGGGACGGGGTCGCGGGGGGAAACCTCAGCCCGCAGATAAAGAAATCCCGAAATACCACAATCTCTCCATCCTTAGGAGTTGGAATCAGCTCATCAAGTGGGGCACGCCCAGCGCCAGGGGAGAAGAACCCGACCTTCTCGTACTCACGAATCGTGTTGCTAGTCACCTTCGACTCTCCGAAGGTGAGTGAGGGTGGCAGCGGGCCGGAGGTCCTTGCCCTGATCAGGTCGTCGACACCGGCATCCACATCTCCGATGTCTTCGCCGCCGTCAGACCGAACCTCCCCATCTTCGCGACTACGGGAACCGCCGGGCGAACCGAATCTTCGGCGGCGCAACATGCTCCGCACTTTCGGCAAGCGGGTCGAGCGGGGAGGCCGGCAGCGACGAGCTCTTCGTTAGTCATGGGTCTAGCCGTGCTTTTAACGCGAGCCACCTAACCAACAGTTACGAACATACAAACAGTTAAGAATAACATTCGAGAATAAAGCTCGCGAAATCACGACACCACTACACGAAACTTAACGAGAAACAAATTGACAAGAGAAAGATGAAGGGTTACCTTAGAGAAGCGTGAACAAGACCTGGAGCTCGCGAACTTTTTAGCAGAAGACCAGATTCCGCAAATAAAGAGAAATGCACGAATCGTGAAAAGCTGGAGAGCCGTAAAAATTTTTTAACAGCAGCAGCCCGCTATTTATAGGGCCGGGGAGGGGTAGTTCCGCGAAGCACGCCTCGATTTAACCGTCCTTGGCTCCCCGGGCGACGCGTGTCCCCTCCGACGTTCCGAGGGTGACGTTTTTTACTAAATTTCCGAAGGATTCGTGGAATCGGATCGTCGGAGTCAACCCGCTTCCCCGAGGGGCTAGTGTTGGGGAATTCAGGAAAACCCGTCACCCTCGAAACGTTGAGTTTAACAAAGTTCTCGAAGCATGTTTTTCAGGAGCAGGGAATTCACGATTCTCGGAAGCCTGGAACCTGTGAAGCCTCGAATTCGCGAATGTGCAAAGTTCGGGAATCTTGATTCGGTGAAGAAGTGGAGTCACGAACATGCGGAAGCCCGGAATCTCAAACTGTCGATGGCCCGAACTTCGGAGAACGGCCGATTCGGGAATCTGTTGAAGACCCTGGTCGGGAGTCGGGCGGGTGGGCATGCGCGAACCGGCGTCGAGAAGCGAGGGCCAATTCGGGAAGCGCCGAAGACCCTATTCGGGGAGTTTCACGCGAAGACATTCACGAACCGGGGAGAGAAGCAAAGTCAAAGTTGTTGTCCCAAAAAGTCCGGGTTTAGAGTGTGAACTAGTGGCGATTTGTAAATATGTTAGATGAAAAAGACAATCCCGTATGCGTTCACACTAGGAATATTCTCTCGAGGCTAAGGGTGTTATCGGTATGTAAAAGTCCCTTCGTCTCCCTATAAAAGGGGGCCCAAGGGCACGTGTAAACGGATCCGGACTTTTTGGAATTTGTGCTACTTGCGAGAGGGAATCACGGTCTCTTTGCGCTCTAACTTTGAACTCGCACGTGCCAAGAACTCTCGCTTGTGTTTGGGCGGTCATCCGAACTTTTCGGGTAACCCCCAACGACCCTCTTCGTTCTCCCCCACCTCCCGGCCGCCGTGGTGGCCCGGCTCACCGGCAATCGCCGCCGGCCGCCGCCCCGGAGGCCGCCTTCCCCCCTCCCCCTTCTCTCGTTCCGGGACCGAGGAAGGGGAAGGAAAGGGCGGTTTTGCCAAAAAACCCCTGACCTTCCTTCTTTTCCCCCCACCGAGCCCCTTTTCCTATTCTCTCTCTCTCTCAATTTCTTTTCAAACAAGCCCCTAGGTTAAGGATCAATTGTAAAATAAATTCTGTCAAGCCCTAAACAACTTACAACCAGGCCCTAACCAAGTTTATATTATCATAAACACCCCCTGTCTCCATTAATAGAAATTACTAATAGGTCCTTAGCCCCTATAACCTCTCTTTAACCCGACATTTCATGCACGATTTCATTCCCCATTAATTCCAAATTTCACCACACCTTTCCCAGTAGTACCCCCGCCGAACCAACCCCCTCCCTAGGGCTTATATATCCCCCTCTCCCTTTACTTCTCCTTCCTCGAGCTCGGCCGGTACTATGTGTGCTTATAAATGATTGCTTGTCTGTGTGTGTGCTATAGCCGACGGTGTAGGTGAAGGAAGGTACCCCGAGCCGGAGTTCGAAGCCGACTACCGCGAGCGAGGAGCCCGAGGTCTCGAACGCCGAGCCGGCACTCCCCGAAGACTTCGAAGACGGCAAGTTCAATCTCATCCTTTGATGCATGCTTCTGTCCTAGTTTTATAAATATAACCTATACCCGTTTTTATAAATTGCATATTGTTTTACCGCAAAAACATGGTAGGATAGCCACCCTTGATTGCTATGATTGAACCTTGTTTTGGCCTAAATGAGTGCTTTAAAATGTGTGCGTGCTTTCAAAATGTGTGGGTGCTTTAAAAACAAAAAGGGGATATGTTGGAAAATGAGTAAAGAACTGGGTAGACGGGATGGACGTGTGTGTCAGGAGTATGGGTGAGCTCGTACCTGTGTGGTGGAGCATGTTGGGAGTTGTCCATCTTGTCGGTTAAGGACCGGGTTGCGTGACATCTCACCTGACCCAAATCATCGTACAGCCACTCGACCGTTGTATGTGGCAACGGCTTAGCATAAACCCCACTAGTTAATCTACTTGCCATCTGGGTGCGGGTGAGCAGTGGGAGACCAAGGAGTAGGGGTACACTCTGTGTGAGGTACGCCCTGGTTATGTGGGATAACCCCTTGGGTGCTTCCGTGGTGGCTCGTAGTGTTAGCTAAGGTGGGTAATGGCTTTGATAGGATCCGTACCGGCACTGAGGTGTCCGTGTGACGGTACCCTACTTGTGGGTAAAGATGTACAACCTCTACAGAGTGTCAAACCTATTCGAATAGCTGTGTCCACGGTATTGGACAAGTCACGGTGTGGTCACAAAAACTAGTATTTGGGATGGGATGATTTCTGGCGTGAGTTGTTTTCTGGGTGAAGTGTGTGGCTGTGTGCCTGGGCTACGACGGACGGGAAGTCCGGTAGTTCCACAGTGGTTTTCCTAAAACAATTGAGTTACTTGGGTTATGAAAATGATTTGCGAAAACCTTTTTGAAATGAGCCCCTGCATGAGTAAGTTTGCAAAATGAACCTTAACCTGATCCTTGTTATACTTTATGCATGATTCTGCTTATAAGCCCCTCCGTGGGTGGGGTTGGATTTGCTGAGTACGTATGTGCTCACCCTTGTTTTACTAACTATTTTTACAGAGGAGGATCCCGATTATATTCCCGAAGACGTCGAGTAGGTCGCTGCCCTACACCCGGCCCGTGCTGTGTACCCAGGGCCCCCACCGAAAGCTTCCATGGTGTGGTACTCTGAGGAGGCTATGGAAGCCTTTGCTATCGTAGTGTGGTCGTTAGTTTGTGTTGTTCCTTGAAGCGTTGGCACTACGCGTGCCCTCTCGTGTCGCCGTGATGTAAAAGGCGATCCACCTGTTGTAATAAATGTGTTGCCGCCCTCACGGGGACCGGGTATTTGTGTCACATTTAGTCACCTCTGATGAGGGGACGCTTCAGGTGGTATCAGAGCCGTAGGTTGGCCGTAGGACACGACCCCTAGGATACGAGACCTCCTCTGGCCCTCTCTAACCTTTCCTTTGCTAAGCTCATCTTTTCCCAAGTCCTTACCTTGATTCTTGCCTGTTTCCAGATGGCTAACCCCGAATGGAACGGAGGAATCTGCCCCGTCCAGCCTGGCCTCCCTAACCTGTTGCTACTCAGCTTAGAGCGCGTCGGAGTAAGGGATCCGCCGGAGTTCGTCTATCGGGAGTACGAACGCTACGGCACCCTTCGGTGTAAGTTGTCGATCTTTGTGGGAAGAAGCACGCTTTACCCCGACATAGAACCCACGGTTCGTCTCCGCCACTGGATTTCGCTTCGCCGACACCTACCCCAAGGCTGCTCGGAAGGCCCTGCGACAGCTACGAGTGGTTTATAGACAGCATCTCCGAAGGACTCCAATGGGATTCTTTCCACCCTCCGGAGGAAGAGGACGCTCGTGGATTGATCGCATGAGAGGACTAGAACGAGAGGAAGAAGACTTAGAAGAGGCAGTTTCCCACCTATCCATCTACCTCAGAGGCCTAGACCACCTTTATCAGGAGCAAGCCCAGCAACTGAAGCAGCAGATTGACAGAGCGGAAAGAGCGGAGCAGAGGATAGAACTGGAAAGGATAAAGACAACCATGGCAGAAGTTGAACTACACAACACGAAGCAAGAGTACCTTAGGGAAAGGGAACGCACTCTACTAGCCCATAAAGCCCTATGGGATGAACTAAAGGAGCGTAGAAGCAGAGAGGAAGAGGCTGGAGTAGAGGAAGATGAACCCAAAGAAACTCACCGGGAAAAAGGGACCCGGAGCGAGGATGAGATGCGGAGAAAGACCTCCCACCGAAGAAGCGCCGCATCCGGCTAGAGGAAGAATCACCATGAGGATAAGACTAGGGTGTTTAGGCTAGAAAGCTGAGTCCTAGTAATAATAAGTGTACCCCGAAGAATGTACCCCAACCTTGCTACTAAATAAAGTTATCCATCTCTTGTACCCCACCACAACCTGTTCAACTCTACCTTTGTTTTCAGATGGCGGAAGATGGATGGACCCAAGGCGTGTGCCAGGAGGAGCCTGGTTTTGCTCGCCTTCTCATCAACTCCCTGGAGCGCCTCGGTATCACTGAGCGCCCTAGGTACTACGAGAGAGTACGAGCGGCTCGGCACTCTTCGCTGTAGGGTGGTCCTCTCCGTCGCTAGAAGCAACCGCCACCCCAACATCGAGCCGTGGCGCGTGACCGCCACAGGATTTCGACACCGAGACACCTATCCTTTGGCCCTCAGAAAAGCGCTCCGCTACCTGTGCCGGATCTACGAGGAACACCTCGTCCCCACACCAATGAGGTACTTCCCTCCCGCCATAAGAACCCCAGTTTGGCAGGCCCGCATGAGGAACCTGGAACGCCGCCGCCACCAAGAGGACCTGCTGTACCACGTAGTCGCCTACCTTGTCTCCCTGGATAAGCTCTTTGATGACCAGGCCAGGCACTTGAGGGAACAAATCAGTCGGGCCGAGCAAGCTGAAGTCACAGTGAGGATGCACCAAGTCCGAGTGGCTCAAGCTGAAGCAAGGACCGCGCCCGCCATAAGCAGTGAAGCCGTTGCCCAGGAAAGCCTCAGGAGAATCCAGGACCAACGCATGCAAGAATGGACCAACGGCGGAACACCCGTTCCGGCCATTGGAGAAGCTCAAGTCCTGCCGGGGACATGCCTTGTAGGATGGGGAGGAACTATCGAAGTCCCGCCAGCACCACCAGCAGTCACCGAACCCCCAAAAACGACCACCGAAGCCGCAGCACAGCCCCAGGAAAATGGAAACCCCGAGGGCGAGAATGATGACGAGCTGCTCATCCCGCTGGAAGAACACTCGACCCCGGAAGATGGCTCTCCTCGCGAGTAGCGTGCCCCAGTGACCCTGACCCAGGGAATGAAGCCGTACTGGTCCAAGTCGCACCCTTAGTCCTTAGTCGTGTAGTGTGTCCGCGTAGTCGGGATGTATCCTCCTCGCTGGTTTGTAATAAAAACTTGTTTGTGCTTGCTTGTTTGCTATGTGCTTGTTGTGTGCTTACGCGGGGAGAGTAGACCCTGCCTTTTCAAAAAGAAATCCGATATAATCCACTTAAACATCACATAAAAGCTAGATCTCTTAGAAAACCCGTTTCTTTACAGATGGTTTCCAGGCGCCCTGTCAGGACCCACCAAGGCCCCGGCCGTTCGGACACTGAAGGATCGCAAGCCGATCGGAGGGAGCGTCTTCACGACCAGGAAATTAACCAAAACGAAGATGGAGGAGAGAACGTGGTCCTGCCACCGCCACCCCCTCCCATTGACTTGGCACAAGTCTTGGCCAACCAGACTGTCCTGATGGAGGCTATTTTCAACGCCGTCAACCGCCCAAGACCCCGAGTTTTGGGCATGAACGAGAAGCTGATTGAGTTCCTCAGGACTAAGCCGCCCACCTTTGGCGGGTCGGTGAATCCTTTGGATGCTGACGATTGGCTGAGAGCCATTCTGAGAGAGCTAGAGCCCTTCAACTGTGAGGACCGCGACAAGGTTCTCCTGGCAGCTCACCAGCTCACCGGGACAGCCCTAGCCTGGTGGGAGAATTACTGCGCAGCAGCCAAGGATCCCTCCGCCATCACCTGGGATGAATTCGTGGAAGAGTTCCGCCGCTACCACATCCCAGAAGCCACACTGAAGCGGAAGGCGGATGAGTTCCGTGAACTCCGCCAAGGTAACATGTCTGTGGAGGAGTACACGTACCAGTTCATAGAGCTGGCTCGCTATGCCCCCGAGGAAGTGGACAAAGATTCCAAGAAGCAGGAAATGTTCAAGAAGGGGCTGACTCCGGAACTGAGGACCCTGCTGACCCCTCAGATCTACCCGGACTTCAACACCCTCATGAACATGGCAATACTCACGGAAAGAGCGAGGGCTGAAGAGAAGAAGGAAAACAAGCGCAAGTTTATGGAGCACAAGGCCATGCAGCAAGAGCGGTTCCAGAGGCCGAGAAACTTTGGACACCCCATGTCCAGGTTCCAAGCTCCCATGGAGTACAGAACCCAATCCCAAGCCACGAGCTCGCAAGCCCCCAGAACCCAGTTCAAGCCCTACAACAACCGAGTGCCATGAAACCCCCACGGAACAACACCGGCCAAATCACCGCCAACAACAACAACGGATCCCGAGTGTGTTTCAACCGCCGAGAAACCGGGCACTTCATCGCCAACCGCCCGTATGCCAAAAAGCCAACCACCACCACCTACTCCAACTCGGTGAACGGACCAAGGCCACTAGTGTTTGGAGCCAACCGCATGCCGGTGCGCAAGCAACAATAACTTCGGCAACAACAACGGCAACCGGTAGATGAGGCAGCCCCCGGCGGTCGTATGGACGCGCCGGGTCAATCACATCAATGCGCAGGAGGCACAGGAAGCACAAGGCGTAGTGCTCGGTGAGTTCCTGGTCAGCTCAGTCTTGGCTACCATACTATTCGATTCGGGAGCATCGCACTCATTCATATCCTCAAGCTTTGTGGAAAAGCATAGCATACCCACAGTACTACTAAAAGCACCCCTATTAACTCGAACACCGGAGGTGACATTAAGTGTCAATCGGGATGCCCCGAGGTAAGGATTATTTTAAGTGGGGTAGAGTTCCTAGCGGAACACGGGGTAGTACCGAAGTCCGGAGGGATAGATGTGATCCTTGGGATGGACCGGTTAAGCCAACACCATGGCCTCATAAGTTGCGCCGATAAAGTAGTGCACCCGACCAACCCGGACGGGATACAAGTGACCGCCACACCCGAGGACACGGAGCCGGACATAATGGTTTTCAACATAGAAGCCAAGTCCATAGAGGATGTCCCAAGTAGTGCGAGAATACCCAGATGTGTTCCCAGAAGAACTCCCCGGAATGCCACCAGATAGGGACATAGAGTTCGTCATCGACCTTATCCCGGAACCTCTCCGATAGCCAAGAGACCCTATAGGATGGCAGGCCCCGAGTTGGCGAAATTGAAGAAGCGACTAGCGAACTCCCGGCGAAGTGGGTTCATCGGACCAAGCTCATCACCATGGGGAGCCCCGGTGCTTTTCGTGGAAAAGAAGGATAAGAGCATGAGGATGTGCGTGGACTATCGCTCGCCGAACGAGGTCACTATCAAAAACAAGTACCCTCTCCCCGGAATAGATGACCTGTTTGACCGGTTGAAGGGAGCCAAGTATTTCTCGAAGGTGGATCTAAGGTCGGGGTACCACCGGCTCAAGATTAGGGAAAGTGACATCCCCAAGACTCGCCTTTGTCACTCGCTACGGGCAAGTATGAGTTCACGGTGATGTCCTTTGGACTAACCAATGCACCCAAGATACTTCATGAACCTCATGAATAAGGTGTTCATGGAAGAGCTGGACACGTTTGTCGTAGTCTTCATTGACGACATACTTGTTTACTCCAAGAGTGTAGAGGAGCATGAGCAGCATCTTCGAGTAGTGCTGGGAAAATTGAGGGCACACAAGCTGTACGCCAAGTTCAGCAAATGTGAATTTTGGCTGGAGAAAATATCTTTCCTTGGGCACATTCTGACTGCAAAAGGAGTAGCTGTAGACCCCGGGAAGGTTGAAACAGTCTCCAACTGGCAGCAACCGACCAACGTAAGCGAGATCAGAAGTTTCCTTGGTCTAGCAGGGTACTACCGGAGGTTTATCGAAGGATTCTCCAAGATTGCCCGGCCCATGACAGAGTTGCTCAAGAAGGAGAAGAAGTTCAACTGGACCGAGTCCTGCGAGAGAAGTTTCCAAGAGTTGAAGAAGAGGTTGACCACAGCCCCAGTGCTGACCCTGCCAGACATTCAACGGGACTTTGTCGTGTATTGCGACGCCTCCCGACAAGGGTTGGGATGTGTTCTCATGCAAGATGGGAAGGTAGTGGCATATGCCTCCCGTCAGCTCAAACCCCATGAGCAGAATTATCCCACCCATGATCTCGAGTTTGCAGCCGTAGTGCATGCCCTGAAGATCTGGAGACACTATCTGATTGGGAACAAGTGTGAAATCTACACAGACCACAAAAGTCTAAAATACATCTCCACCCAGCCCGACCTGAACCTAAGGCAAAGAAGGTGGCTAGAGTTAGTTAAAGACTATAACCTAGAGATTCACTACCACCCAGGGAAGGCCAATGTAGTAGCAGATGCCCTAAGCCGGAAAACCTACGAGAAGGCAGCACCCAAGAGTGCCCAGCTGCAAGAAGAGATGGCGCGACTCAACGTGCACATTGTCTCCCAAGGCTACGTCTGCCAGCTGAGTGTTCAGCCTACCCTAGAGGAGAAGATCCGGAAGGCCCAAGAAACCGACGAGAATCTGATGAAGATCCACAAACATACCGGAGAGAACAAGGCCCCTGATTTCAGAGTAGATGACCTAGGCACCCTGTGGTACAAAAATAGGATATGCGTGCCTGAAGGCGGAGATTTTCGACAGACCATCATGGATGAGGCACACAACTCGGCATACTCTATTCACCCGGGATCCACCAAGATGTACATGGACTTAAAACGAAGTATTGGTGGAATGGGATGAAAGCGGACATTGCCCGATTCGTCGCCCATTGTGATACTTGTCGGAGGATCAAAGCCGAACACCGAAGCCCGCGGGGTTGTTGCGGCATCTACCAATCCCGGTATGGAAGTGGGACGAGATAGGTATGGATTTCGTAGTAGGGTTGCCAAGGACTCGGAAGGGACATAACTCCATATGGGTGATCGTGGACCGACTCACTAAAGTCGCTCACTTTCTACCCGTACGGACCACTTATGGAGGAGAGAAGTTGGCAAAACTCTACATAGAAAATATAGTAAAATTGCATGGAGTGCCTAGCGAATAGTCTCGGATAGAGGGACCCGAGTTCACCTCTAGGTTACGGGAAAAGCTCGCACAAAGCCATGGTACCAAGCTAGATTTCGGCTCGGCGTACCACCGACAGACGGACGGACAGACCGAAAGGGTGAACCAAATTTTGGAAGATATGTTGAGAGCATGCGTCCTCACCTATGGCAAAGATTGGGAGCAGAGCCTGCCATATGCAGAATTTTCTTACAACAACGGCTACCAAGCAAGTCTGGGAATGTCGCCATTCGAAGCACTATACGGGAGAAAATGCAGGACACCTCTGATGTGGTCCGAAGTAGGAGAGCGTGCCCTGGTTGGGCCCGCACTGATTAAGGAAGCCGAAGAGCGAGTAGCCGATATCCGAGAAAAGTTGAAAGTTGCCCAATCCCGACAGAAGAGCTACGCAGACAAGAAAAGGCGTGAAGCAAGCTTCTATCCAGGAGATTTCGTCTACCTCAAGGTCTCACCCATCCGGGGGACTCGGAGATTTCAAGTACACGGGAAGTTGGCCCCTCGGTACATCGGACCGTATAAAGTGCTAAAGAGAGTCGGAGCAGTAGCATACCGGTTGGAGCTACCCGAAGAAATGTCAGATATACACCCAGTGTTCCATATCTCCCAGCTACGCCGATGTTTGAAGGTTCTTGAAGAGAAGCGAGTACGGTGGAGTCCATCGATCTACGGTCGGACCTTAGGTACCGGGAGGTGCCCGTCAAAATTTTAGACACCGTGGTCAAGCGGACGAGGACGACGGAAGTACGGGTGTGCGAGAGTCCAATGGAGCGGACACGGGGGTGGAAGAATCTACGTGGGAACGAGAGGATGCATTGAAGAAGGAGTTTCCCCACCTATTCGAAACCTAGCCGAATCTCGAGGACGAGATTCATTTTAAGTGGGGTAGGTTTGTAACGCCCGCGTTTTTAGCTTCAAATAAATCACCTAATAAATCCTGCGTATTTTCAAAAGCTGTCCCGCAGAGCTCGGCTACCCCCCTTCAAACCCTAGCCATCGTCCCTCCCTCTCACCCCGGCGCGCGTGCCGCGAATCCCGCCGGCACCGGCACTGTCGGTGCGGAATATGGTCCCGACACTAACTAGTAGATAGCGCCGTGGTCTATCCCTCAATGGTCGATGCTAAGCAACAAGTGACACAGAGGTTTTATCCCGGTTCCGGCCGAGGGGGTCGTACGTCCGGCGAGAGGCGTGCTCGGGGAACTATATTACTTAGCACCGGGGTGATTGTAGTGGGGCAAATACAAGCAAGGCGGGAGAGGAAGCGTGGCTTCCAAGTCCCCGGAGGAGTGGGCGAAGATATTGTGGGAGAACGAGTTTGAGTACGTGGTCCGGTCTGTCTCTTCGTCTTTTTTCCCCCGCGGCGGGGGCTCGCCTCCCCTTTTATAGGCCAAGGGGGCGGCGAGTTACATGCACGCCGCGCTATCCGGCTACGTGGGGGTGCACGTCGTGCTACGCCGTAGAGTGGGCGGCCGTCCGGACGATCTCCGCGGCGATGCGGCCATGATGGCCTACTTCGTACCCGAACAGTGGCGGTTCGAGGGTAGGAAGGCGGCAGCTGGTGGTGGCGTCACCCGATAGGCTTCGAGGGAGGCGCCGATGATGGGCGGTACGGGGGTACGGGGAGCAGGCAGAACGGCGTTCCTTCCCAATGCGTTTCACGGTGGCGGAGTGGTTGCTACAGCGCCCGGCGTGCGCCTGCACGCGCGGGTACGGCGGCCACACCGTCACGGTGGCGGGATGGCGGTCCACCGGCCGGCGCCTCTACCTAACCCCCCGTAGGGTCACAAGAAGGTGAAATCGAGGGTGCGCCCGGCCCCCTTCGAGGGTCGGCGCGTTAGCCGTCTCGTAGTGGGTGCGCGGTGTCACGGGACGACACCGCCGTACCGCACGGTCCCTTCCCACGGTGGTGGGGATGGGCGCCTCCCCGGGGAGTTGGTGCGGCGGCACCGGGCGCGAGCCCCGGGCGCATGATGGCGCCGTCCCGCCCGTGTCGGGCGTTAAATGCCCGTGTACGGGGCCGGCGCACGCGTGCGGGGCGCCCGTGAGCGTGGCGGGCCCCGGCCGAGGGCGGGACGGACCCTCGAGCGAGACGAGACCCGTTCGAGGGGGGAGTGAGCCCTCGAGCGGGGCGGGACCACTCGAGGGAGGAGTTGCTCCTCGAACGGGGCGGAGCCCGCCCCGAGGGGGAGTGCGCCCTCGAGCGAGGCGGAGCTGCTCGAGGGGACTTCTAAGAGGGCCGTCTCGGTGGGCCGTCGGAGTCCCGCGGCGTGGGCCGTGTCCTGCATGGTTAGTCACCTGCATGGTTAGGCTTAGCGTGTTTTGGTGTAGTTGCGGGATTTAAGTGAGGATTTCCCCGTTGTTTAAGGGGACCCCTAGGGCTGTCCCCGACAGTAGCCCCCGAGCATCTGCGGGTTTGCCATTGAGGCTCCCGCAGATGCTGGAACCTACTGATAGGACGTTCTTCCCTCCTTGTTTGCGAACGCTTTTCGTGGGGCCGCGTCGGCGGACCCGTGGGTCCTAGCCCCCGAAGCCCTGCAGAGTGTGGGTTCTCTGCAGGGGTTAACCGCGAGAACTTTGGTCAGAGAGGCGTGGCACATATGCCAACCGGCATCGGCGGTATTTCAGCCGGCTTCGGGGGTGCACGCTCCGCTGTCACTGTCTCCGGCGGGTGCGGTATCAAGGAGGTGTAGCCGTGCGTCAAGCCCCCGAGCCTTGGCCTGTTCGAGGCGATCGGGTCGAGCTTGGCGACTTGTTTTTTTAACGCGCCCTCGCCGTCCCTCCGCGGGACGGAGGGTGAGGTTTCTGCAACTCCCATCGAGCGGGTCGCGAATTGCGGATTCCTCTTCGAGCTGGTAGCGGGTGGTTCAAGTGGACGCCCATGCCCAGTTCGATAAGGGTAGGCTGCGCGGTCCGGAGACACGTCCATAGAAGCGCTTGCGTGGGTTTGCTAGGTGGGGCTCGGTCCCGTTCGCTAGGGACCGAGGGCGCGGAAGCTCTCCCTCGGTGGGATCCCCCCGCTGGGCCGCCCTCCCCGGCTCTCGAACACGACATGTGGGGCACCCTCGAGCCGACGGGCTCGAGGAACGGCTCGAATGCGTGTGCCCTCGTCATCCCTAACTCTGCGATGCGCGTGGCGCCTGTTCGAACCCGTCGAGGGTCGGGCTTCGAACCCTCGATCGGTAGGGCCGTGCGGGGGGTGGCGCCTGGGCGGCCCCGTCTTTTCACGTTTGCGGCCGTCGAGGGGTCTGGGTGAGCCAGCCCTTGAGGTGCTGGTTGGTAGTACAGCGCGGCATGGGTGCTTGCGGTGCCTGCTTTACTTCAAGCAGGCCCTGGGCGACCCTCTCACGCGCGTGCCCTTTTTAGAGGGTCGATGTTGTCTCGAGCCGGGGGCTCGTGCCGCTCGAGGGTTTTGCGTGGCATGGGTGCCCGCGGTGTCTCTGCTCTACATCGAGCAGGTCCCGGGCGACCTTCTCACGTCGATATCCCATCGAGGGTCGTTTCCGTTTCGAGCGGGGGCTCGTGCGCTCGAGGGTTCCACGTGGCATGGGTGCCCGCGATGCCTCTGCTCTACATCGAGCAGGTCCCGGGCGACCTTCTCACGTCGATATCCCATCGAGGGTCGTTTCCGTTTCGAGCCGGGGGCTCGTGCCGCTCGAGGGTTCCACGTGGCATGGGTGCCCGCGGTGCCTCTGCTCTACATCGAGCAGGTCCCGGGCGACCTTCTCACGTCGATATCCCATCGAGGGTCGCTTTTGTTTCGAGCCGGAGGCTCGTGCCGCTCGAGGGTTCCACGTGGCATGGGTGCCCGCGGTGCCTCTGCTCTACATCGAGCGAGGTCCCGGCGACCTTCTCACGTCGATATCCCATCGAGGGTCGTTTTTGTTTCGAGCGGGGCTCGTGCCGCTCGAGGGTTCCACGTGGCATGGGTGCCCGCGGTGCCTCTGCTCTACATCGAGCAGGTCTCGGGCGACCTTCTCACATCGATATCCCATCGAGGGTCGCTTTTGTTTCAAGCCGGAGGCTCGTGCCGCTCGAGGGTTCTCCTTGCTTGGAAAGGGACCTGGGCATTTAAGTGCCTTGCGGTCGTGGCCGCGGTTTTGCAGCGCGGGCGCGCCTTTTTAGGCGCTGCGGCCGCGCGCGCGCGCGTAGTGGGCGGCGTGGCGGGCGGACGTGACGGCTTCGCCTCGGTCGGCTGCCGGTCTTTGCCGTAATGATGGCCCGCCCCTGCGGTGTTGTGGCCGCTGCGGTCGTGGTGGGGCCCACCCGTCGACGCGATGGAAAGATTCCCCGTGCCGGTTAATGCTAGCGGGGCGTCCGCTCCGGAGAGCTCGCCGTCGGCCTATAAAAGCTGCGGGGGAGGAGGGGACGGCGGTTTTTTACCTTAGTGTCTCACCGTTTTCAGTCCCCCGCCCCTTCGCCTTCGTCTTGCTCTTGCCACCGCGCGGTGTCGCTGTTAGAGATTTTTCTTCCGTTCCTTGTCCTCCGCTCCTGTTTTTCTTCGTCCTCTTCATGGCGCCGCCTCAGCCTCCCCTCACGATCCTGGAGCCGTACGCACCGGGAGAGGTCGACGGTGACCGGCTCGCCCTTGGCGGCCGGTCGCCCGCCGGTCAGCGGCGGCTAATGAAGAAGGGCGCCCGACGGAGTGGATAGTGCCACCGGCGGCGGACCACGAGCCCAACCCGCCGGAGGGTTACGTGGTGAGCTTCATCCGCTACCACGAGCGCGGTTTCAACGCGCCGGCGAGCACCTTCATGCGGGCGATGTGCTACCACTACGGAGTGGAACTGCACAACTTCGCCCCCAACGCGATCTCGCAGGCGGCCACGTTCGTTGGCGTCTGCGAAGGGTACCTGGGGATCCCAGTCAATTGGGATCTCTGGGTCCACCTTTTCCGCGGGGAGCTCATCACGCAGCCCACGTCGGAGCCGAGGACCCGCCGCGCGGTGCGCGCCGGCGGGATGTCACTTGCCCTGCGAGGGCAACTCAAGGACTTCTACATCCCCTGCACCATGACGACGAACAACGCCGGCTGGGAGCGGGGATGGTTCTACCTACGCAGCGCTGAACCTGGCCTTCCCCCCTACACCGGCCCGGGTATTCAAGAAGAGGCCCGACTCCTGGGGCTACGGGGGTGTCCACGGCCCAGCATCGGGCGCGACGAGAGTCCGTCCTCGCCGCCTGCCCGGCCGACCGGCGAAGCACGGGCCGAACGCGATGGGCGTCCTCGCCTTCCTCCACCACCGGCGGATCGTGCCTCGATGGAGAGGCCGCTGCGCATCTTCGAGATGACGAGAGGCGGCCAACCCCGTCGACCGGCGAGGTCGCGGATGCTCCCGACGCTCCTTGAGCGGCCGTATGCGCTCACCGGGGCGCGGAGCGCCGTCGACACCCGGACGCCACCGCCCGCGGGTCGGACCCCCGTGGGACATCGAGATGCTCCCCACCGGCCCGCCGGGTGAGTTTGGCTCTTAATTTTGTTTTAGTTCTTGGTCTTGCTTTCGTTTTCTGATGTGCCATTGTCGCTCTGGGCGTGCGGTGGTGGAATTCAACATCGCCAAGTCCGTTCCGCCCACCCCCCGACTCCCGCGCGCTTGGCCGGGCGGCGCGGCGGCGGCCGCCAGCGGGGAGCGGGCGGCGCGCGCGAGGGAGCACGCGAGGCGACGTCAAGCGCGCCGCGGCCGGCGGGCCGCGGAGCACGGCCGACGCGAGGAGGCCGGGGCTCTCCTCCCCGAGATCGAGGAGCCCTCATCCTCGGAGGAGGACGAGGGAGGAAGAGGCCGAGGGGGGAGGGCCCCTCCGACGGTGGCGCCCTGCGCCCCCATCACGGAACCCGCGCGGCGTCAATGGCGGCTTCGCTTGGGGGGGCGCACCGGCGCGCCGCCGGCGCGGCGATCGACATCGGGGGCGGCACGCGCGCGCGGAGGTGCCGGCGCGCGCCACGGAGGCGCGCGCGGCGCGCGCGCGTGCGCGCGTCAAGCGTGCTGCGCGCGCGGGGGGCGTGCCCGCACGCGCGGCACCATCGTCGGGGGCGTGACGGCGGGCGTGTCCGCGCGTGGGGCGAGCGTGCCCCCGCGCGCGGCGGCGCCTTCGGGAGGTGCGGCGTCGGGCGCGCCCGCGCGCACGGGGGCGGGCGTGCCCGCGCGCGGCGGCGCCGTCGGGAGGCGCCGCCGCGCGCGCGGCGCCGCACCGGCCCTCGTCGCGAGAGGCCTCGAGGAAAAGGAAACGGGCCTTTTCCTCTTCGAGGTAAGGAGCTCGTCTTTTTTCGCTTGGTTTGGTTCGTTGGTGATCGGGTGATCTAACCCTCCGTTCGTGCTGTGCGGGGTGGTGCCAACCATTCCCCCTCTTGCACCGGCCAAGGTGCGAGGACGGACGCGTCGATCCCCACCCGGCGGCGCTCGTCGAGGGGGTCGCGCCGGGGACAAGCACGGCGGCGGGCACGGGCTCGCAAAGCCGGCCGGGGCCTCGAGGCCCCGGCCGGCGGCAGGGCCCGGCCGCCGCGGCGCGGCCGGGGAGGCCGCCGGGGGCGGCCGGCGCCGGTCGTCGCGGAGACACGGGCGCGCGGCGGCGGCCGTGGGTGGAGGCGGAGCGGGCGCATCCTGCGGGGGCGCCCATGGACGCGGCGGCGCGGCCGGAGGCGGCGGCCGCGGCGCCGCGCCGGTGCCGCGGCCGCGGTGGCGCAAGTAGAGGTGCCGGCGGAGGCGGCGCGGGCGGCGGCGTCCGCCGTCCATCCCCGGGGCGGAGGTGGTGGAGGTCTCGGACGACTCCCCCCGCCGCACGGGTGGAATCGGTGGGCCGGGCGGCCCACGAACTCCCCCGAGCCCCGGGGAGGGGGCCCTCGTGAGGCGGCACGAGGGTCACATGGTGGTGGGGGGCCGAGGACACGGTGCCGAGGCCTCGTCCTCCCCGCGCCGGCCGCCCCGCCCGGGTGGAGGGGGCCGTCGAGGATCCCCCTGCGTTCGCCGACGCCAGGGGGGAGCAGGAGCTCTGGGGCGAGCTCCGGAGCCACGGCGCCACGCTCAACCGCGCGCTGAACGAGGCGCTGCGGGTCCATGGCGGTCCGGCCTGGCTCGTCTTCCAGGTGAGCCATGGTTGCTCGTTCTTTTTCCCTTTTCGTTTTCGTACGCTGCATTCAAGTCTTGGCGCTTACGGGTTTCGATTCTGTGTTGCCAGGAGCTCGAGCGTCGTGCCCACGACAAGTACGACGCCTTCGACCGGGTGAACGCTGAGGTTCACCAGCTCCGGGAGTGGTGCAGCGCCTTCGACGCGCTTGCGGATGCTCTCAGGACACCGAACGACCGGGCCGGCGTGCGGGCGATGGCATGGCGCGACGAGCTCCCGGGAGAGCTCGGGGCGGGGACGCGGCGCGCCGCTCGAGCCTCGAGCGGGTCCGCGCGGCCCTCGTCGACCGTGACGAGGCGCGTAGGAATGCGCGCGCGGACACGGAGAAGACGCGGACGGCGGCCGCCAAGCGGGAGGCGGAAGTGGCCACCGCTCGCGGCCGAAACTCGGGTGCTCCGCACGTCGCTCGAGGGGGCGCGGGCGCAGCGGCGCCGGGGGCGAGGAGCGGGCGCGCGGGTTAGAGCGGCGCGCCAAGGAGGCCGACGACCACGAGGGCCGCCCTCGACGCCAAGGCCGCGGCCCTCGTCGCCGCCGAGGAGCGGCTCCGGCAAGAGCGCATCGCTCGCCGGGGGGGCGAGGGGCGGCTCCGGCGAGAGCGAGGGCCGCCCTCGGCGACGCCGGGGACGACGCCGGGAGCGGGAGCGTGTTGCTCGCGAGGGCGGCGGAGAAGTCGTTGGAGGAGCGGAACGCCGCGTTCTCCAAGGTCGAGGACGAGGCGCTCACGCTCAGCATCAGCAACGCCAACCAGGAGCTGGCCCTCCGCGAACAAGGCGAAACCGTCCAGCGCCTCGAGTTGGCGATCGAATCCGTGCGCCGCGACTTCGAGTCGGAGAGGAAGCAAGTCGAAGGTGAGCCACTGTTTGACTCTTGCTTGTTGGTTTTTCGTTTGGGAACTCGCATTCCCTTTTTCTGATTTCTTCTTGTCTTGTCGATTCCAGGCTTGCGCACCGCCTTGGGGCACGCGGGCCGAGCGGGCCGAGGCGCCGCAGCTTCCTACAACTCCTCCGAGCAGGGAGTTGCGGGAATTGCGCGATGCGGCCCTCGAGACCTGCCGCGTCGTCGAGGAGGGCGAGGCCCGGGCGGCGGTTCGGCGGCCGGACGCCCGCGCGCCCTTGGTGGCCATGTCACCGAGCGGATGCGCCGGCGGCGGCACCGGGCGTCCGAAGGCCCTCGGGGTGGTGCGATCCCACTACGAGGTAGACTTCGAGGCGGCGGCGGAAGGCTACGTCGTACCCGAGGGCGTCGAGTACGAGGTAGCCATGGAGCGCGCGGATGCGCTCGGCCGCCGACGCCGCCGGGTCGCTCGCCGAGGCCTTCGAAGAATTCCTCTTCCGGATGTCGCCGATGCCGCTTTCGCTCCCCCCGCCCGAAAGCGGTTGGGCGCTAGGCCCATTTTTTGTTTATGTGTATCGATTCGGCCTCGTGGCCTTTTGTAAACAAACAAGTTGTTTCATGAACATAAGCGGTTCTTGTAAATGAAGTTGTTTGTTTATCACGCTTTTTGTTTCTCCTTCTTCCGAGTAGATTCTAGTTAGGGGAATTCGATTTTCGCGGGGGGCCCGCCGGGTTGGAGGCGAGAGAGAAGGGCCATAGCCACGCGGCGTAGGCTATCTCTCGGCTCGCACGCTCCTTCCGCCGTGCCGCCCGCGCCCGTTCGAATCGTGGCTCGAGGTTGAAGTAGGAAACAAACTTAGCGCGTGTGGGTTGTTTTTTTATTTTTGCGCAAAAAATGGGACCATTTTTTGGGGGGGGGGGGAATGCCCCCGTAGTAGCCCCCGAGGGTAACTTGGGTTTCGGGGGAAAGCCGAGTTGCACTTTTATTAGACTTGGAGCGTTTACATAGTTGACACCAAGCGGGGCGTTGGCCATGTGATTTTACAACGAAAGTACTTGGAAAATCCTAGCTAAGGGTAGAAGCGACGTAGGCCGTTGGATGTTCCAAGCGTTGGTGAGCTCTTCGCCGTCCTCGTTGGCCGGCTTGTATGTGCCGGCTTGAGTACCTTCACCATGACGTAGGGTCCTTCCCATGGGGGCGATAGCTTGTGGCGCCCTCGGTTGTCTTGGCGCGGCCTTAGGACCGCATCCCCTTCGCCGAAATCCCGCCGACGTATCTTGCGTGCCCGATAACGTCGTAGGGACCGTTGATACCTCGCGGAATGCATCAAGGCTACGAGGCGTGCCTCGTCCGGGCACACCGGGGTCCCACGAGTCCTCGCGGGCTCGCCGGTTAGCATCCTCGTCGTAGCCTCGAACCCCGGGTGACCCGTATTCCAAGTCCGTGGGGAGGACGGCCTCCGCGCCATGTACTAGGAAGAACGGGGTGAACCGGTGGCTCGCTTGGGGTTGTCCTTAGGCTCCACACAACCGCTGGTAGTTCTTGGAGCCATTTTCGCCCAGATTTGTTGAGCTGGTCGAAAATTCGGGGCTTGAGGCCCTGTAGGATCATGCCGTTGGCACGCTCCACTTGGTCGTTGGTCTGTGGGTGTGCCACAGCCGCCCAATCCACGCGGATGTGGAACTTATCACAGAACTCCAAGAACTTCCGGCCCGTGAATTGGGACCCATTGTCTGTGATGATGGAGTTTGGCACTCCAAAGCGGTAGACGATGTCGGTGAAGAATGTCACCGCCTGCTCTGCCCTTAGATTCGTGATGGGGCGCACCTCCACCCACTTGGAGAATTTGTCGATCGCGACCAACAAGTGGGTGAAGCCCCCGGGCGCCTTCCGCAGGGGCCCGACGATGTCCAGCCCCCACACGGCGAACGGCCATGTTACGGGGATGGTTTGCGGGGGCATGGGCGGGCGGGTTGGTCTTGCGGGCGTAGAAGCGGCACCCCTCGCGGGTGCGCACGATCTCGGCGGCGTCTCGCGACCGCAGTGGGCCAGTAGAAGCCCTGGCGGAACGCGTTGCCGACGAGGGTGCGGGGCGCGGCGTGGTGTCCACAGATCCCCGCGTGGATGTCCCGCAGGAGCTCGCGCCCCTCGGGAATGGGCACGCACCGTTGTAGGATGCAGGAGGCGGCGCGCTTGTACAGCTCGCCGTCGACGAGGGTGAACGATTTGGCCATCCCGGCGATGCGCCCGGCCGCGGCCGGTCCGCGGGGAGTTCCCCTCGAGCGATCCGGGCAATATATTTCTCCCCGCCAGTCCGCCTGGACGGGGAGCCGGCTCGATGTCCATCACGTCAGCCTCGTGGGAGCCGTACCCCTCGAGGAGGGAGAGCACGTACGCCTCGTTCGAGGGGTCCTCGTCCATGGGCTCCGCACCCGCTGGGTTCGAGGGAGCCCCCGAGGGTTCGTTGTGGTTCGAGGGGTAGGGCTCGAAGGCGACCGAGGGTTGAGCGATATCGCGCGCGAAAACGTTCGGGGGGACGGTGATCCGCCCGGACGCAATCTTGGCGAGTTCATCCGCCTCTTCATTGTACCTGCGGGGCACATGGTTGAGCTCGATGCCGTAGAACTTGTCTTCGAGGGCTCGTACGGCCTTGCAGTAGGCCTCCATCTTGTCGTCGTGGCAGCTCGCATTCTTCATGACTTGATCGATCACGAGCTGCGAGTCGCCCCTTACGTCGAGGCGCTTGACGCCCAACTCAATGGCGATTTTGAGGCCGCAGAGGAGGGCCTCGTATTCGGCCATGTTGTTAGACGCGGGGAAGTGGAGGCGCACCGCGTACCGCATGTGTTCCCCGAGGGGTGACACGAAGAGCAGGCCCGCGCCCGCCCCCGTTTTCATCACCGAGCCGTCGAAGAACAGAGTCCAGCACTCCGCTTGGATCTGTGGTGGCGGCAGCTGCGTGTCCGTCCATTCGGCGACGAAATCCGCCAAGATTTGGGACTTAATGGCCTTGCGCGGGGCGTAGGCGAGCGTTTCGCCCATTAGCTCTACGGACCACTTGGCGATCCTACCCGCGGCGTCGGGGTTGCGGATGATTTCTCCTAGTGGGAAGGAGGAAACCACCGTGACGGGGTGGGCCTCGAAGTAGTGGCGGAGTTTGCGCCGCGCAAGGACCACTGCGTACAACAGCTTCTGGACCTGTGGGTAGCGCGTCTTCGTGTCTGAGAGGACCTCGGCCGACGTAGTAGACCGGCCGCCGCACCGCAAGGCATGTCCTTCCTCCGTGCGCTCCACAACGATCACGGCGCTCACCACCTGGGTGGTCGCGGCCACGTAGAGCTGCAGGGGCTCGCCGTCCCGCGGCAGCGTGAGGATCGGGGCGTGCGTCAGCGACGCCTTTAGCTTGTCGAGCGCATCTTGGGCCTCGGTGGTCCAGGAGAAGCGCTCGTGCTTCTTGAGTAGGCGACAGAGGGGCAGGCCCTTCTCACCGAGTTGTGAGATGAAACGGCTCAAGGCGGCAAGGCACCCCAACACTTTCTGCACCCCCTTGAGGTCCCGGATCGGACCCATCCGTTCGAGGGCCGCGACCTTTTCAGGGTTGGCCTCGATTCCCTGTTGGGAGACGATATATCCCAGGAGCATGCCTCGCGGCACTCCAAAGACACATTTTTCGGGGTTTAACTTGACCCCATTGGCCCGTAGGCGGTTGAACGCGACGCCAAGGTCGCCAACCGGGTCGTCCGCCTTCTCGGTCTTCACGACGATGTCGTCCACGTACGCTTCGACCGTCCGCCCGATGTGATCCCCAAAAACGTGCCGCATGCAACGTTGGTATGTTGCACCCGCGTTTCTGAGGCCAAATGGCATCGTGACGTAGCAGAACGTCCCAAACGGTGTGATGAACGAGGTCGCGAGCCGGTCGGACTCTTTCATCTTAATCTGGTGATATCCGGAATAAGCATCAAGGAAACAGAGCAGTTCGCACCCGGCGAGTTGAGTCAACAATTTGATTAATGCGTGGCAAAGGAAAAGGAACTTTAGGACATGCTTTATTAAGACTAGTGTAGTCTATACACATCCGCCACTTCCCATTCTTTTTCTTTACAAGCACGGGATTTGCTAGCCATGTTGGGTGGAACACCTCCTTGATGAATCCGGCCTCGAGAAGCTTCCGCAGCTCCGCTCCGATTGCCCGTCGCCGCTCCTCGTCGAAGCGGCGCAGCCGCTGCTGCACGGCGCGAGCATTTGGCAGGATGTCAAGGGAGTGCTCGGCGACTTCTCTCGGGATGCCTGGCATGTCCGAGGGGCTCCACGCGAAGATGTCGGCGTTGGCGCGGAGGAAGTCGACGAGCACTGCTTCCTATTTGGGGTCGAGGGTGGAGCTGACCCTCAACGCCTTGCCCTCGGGGGCCGAAGGGTCGAGGGGGACCCCCTTGGTCTGCTCCGCAGCCTCGAAGGTGCCTGCGTGCTTGGCGGCGGAGTTGAGGTCCTCGTTGACCATCTTCTCCAGCGTGTTCACCAGCGCTTCGTCCAGCGCTAGTGCCTCTGCGTGCTCCACGCATTCGACATCGCAGTCGAACGCGTGTTCGATGGACGACCCGACGGTGATGACGCCGTTCGGGCGGGCATCTTCATCTTTAGGTAGGTATAATTGGGGACCGCCATGAATTTGGCATAGCGGGGGTCGCCCAAGTATAGCATGGTAGGCCCCTTTGAACCCCACCACCTCGAAGGTGAGGGTCTCCTTGCGGAAGTTCTTAGGGGTGCCAAACCGGACCGGCAAGTCGATCCGTCCGAGCGATTGAACCGCTTGCCGGGCGCGATGCCGTGGAACGGCTTCGTGCTCGGGCCGCGGCTCGGTCCAATCCGATCCCCATCGGGCGCGGCGTATGCGCGTAGAGGATGTTGAGGCTGCCGCCTCCGTCCATGAGGACCTTCGAGAACCGGGCGTTCCCGATGATGGGGTCGACCACCGGCGGGTGCGGCCGGGTTGGGGACGCGGTTCGGGTGGTCCTCCCGGCCGAATGTGATGGCGTCCTCCGACCGGCTTGAGGAAGGACCGGAGGCGCCCTCTCGGCGGCGAGGACTTCGTGCCACTCCTTCTTGCGTTGGCGTGTCGACATGTCGACGGTTGGTCCCCCCGAAGATGAGGAACACATTTTCGACGGCGGGGAAGCCGCCGGCGTCGCCATCGCCTTCGTCTTTCTTGGCCTCTGCCTCCTTCGCGGCGGCACGGCCATAGAATTTCTTGAGCATGTCGCACTGCTCAAGGGTGTGGTGCACTGGGGTCTTATGGTAGGGACATGGCTTCTTTAGCATGTCATCGAACACCCCCCCGGCCTCGAGGGGCCGGTCGAGGGCCCCGCCGAGCCGGGTCGACAGCGAGGGCCTCGGCGTTGCCGCCGTCGCGCCCCTGCTCGCGCGCCTCGCGGCGCGGCTTTTTCCCCTTCTTGCCCCGCTTGTCGTTGCGGTGCGGCTCCTTGGACTTGCTGCCCTCCGCGGGCGCGTCCTCGGAGCGTTTGCCCTTCTTGCCGTCGAAGATCGCCCCCACGGCCTCCTCCCCGGAGGCGAAGCTGGTGGCGATGTCGAACAGCTCATTGGAGTCCGCAGGCGGGCTGCGTCCCAGCTCCCGCACGAGGTCCCGCACGTGGTGCCCTCGAGGAAGGCATGCACGATTTCGGATCGCGCCACGCCGGGGAGCTCCGTGCGGCGCTTGGAGAAGCGCCGCATGAAGTCCCGCGGCGACTCGCCGGGCCCTCGCGTGCGGGGAGCGCGAGTCCCATGAGTTCCCGGGGCGCACGTATGTGCCCGGAAGTTGCCCACGAACGTGTGGACCGGGTCGTCCCGGTTGTGGATTTTCTAGCGGGCAAGTGCTCGAGCCATGTCCGGCCGCGTCGCCGAGGTGCGGGGGCAGGTTGCGGATGATGACCTCGTCGCTGGTGGCCCCGCCCAGCTGGCAAGCCAAGCGGTAGTCATTGAGCCACACGCGGGGGTCCGTCTCCCCGTTGTACTTGACAATCGTCGAGGGTTGGCGGAAGCGTTGGGGGAACGCTGCCGCGCGAATCTCCCGGCTGAACACGCGGGTGCCCGGGGGGCTCCCGGCGTCGGGGAGCGGTCCTCGCCGCTGTCGTAGCGCCCACCCCGTCGAGGGTGGTAGCCCCTAGCCGCCCGTGCGTCCGCCTTGCCGGTGCACCGGCGTTGATGACGTTGCGAGCGTCGCCATCCGGCCACCGCGCGCGTCAAGGAGTCGCTCCTTGGCCGGCGTGCGCCCTTGCTCGGTGGGTTGCCCCGCTTGTCCCCCCCGCGTGCACCGAGGGTTCGCCTCCGGTGCGGCTTCGTCGCGCGAGCATCCCCTTGCCGACGGATGCGTGAGGCCGAGCTCTCGGCCGCCGAATGGCCGCTTGCTCGATGAGAGTTTGCACCTCGCGGTGCATGTCTCGAGCCTCGGGGGTCGAGGGTGCGGCATAGCCGCGCGGCGGCGTCGCGGCGCCGACGAGCTTCTGGCTCGCCCGTGGGGGTACGTCCGCGTTTTCGACGTTGGGGACGGAGTTGATGCGGTCGCGGACCTGTCGGCCCAGCTCCCGCGCACGTTCGCCGCGCGCAGAGGCTTCCCCTGCCATTGAGGCGCGGAGCAGCCGCACCGTTCGGTATTCCTCCGCCAGCTTGGCCTCAAGCTCGCGGGCTTGGGCAAGCTGTGCGTCGACGTCGGCCCCACCGGAGCGCTTGGCGCCCGCGGCCGGGCGCGCGGCGATCCCCGGGGCGGGCGTGACATCCCCGTCTCCCGGCGCCCACCGCGCCGGCGGCGTTGGCCGGTCGTTGGTGATGACGGCGCGGCACTCCCGTGCGGGGTCATAGCTCCCCGTGCCGGGAGTCGTCGGAGCGGCCGAACCGTAGTCCGCGCGTCGAGGAAACGCCGGAACGCGGCGGGTCCGCACACCGAGAAGTCCCACTCCGCGTATCCGTGGCGGTTGGCGGGTGGCATCGTGTCGACGGAACCCGGGGATGACTCATCCGCTGCCGAGGGCGTCGGGGTCCCCGGCGACGAAGACGTGGCGACCGGGCGGAACCCCGCGCATCATCGTGTTCACGTTGGCGTTGTAGGCCGTCGTGGCGCCACGCGGCCCGATGGGGATGCGCGGTCCGGAGACCGCGCGCGGTCCCGCCGGGGTGGTGGCGGTCGTGGTGGCGGGCGCACCGCGCGGGCGGCGGCTCGCTCGGCCTGCCGCCGCTCGGATCGCGCCCGACGCGAGCGCCGCCCGCAGCGACGGTGGCGTCGTGGCACCGACGGGCCCGCGGCATCCGTGCTGCGGGCGCGCGCGCCGTGGAGGTGCGCGCGGCGGGGACTAATGCGGACCTAGCCCGGCGCCGCGCGCGGAGCTCCTCACGGTTGGTGAGGCGCATGAGATAGCCGTTCCCCGTAGCACGGAAATTCGGGTCCCCGAAGCGGATTTCGAACCCGGCGGGGAGGGGGTCCGAGCTACCCATGCGGTAGCGTGTAGCACGGTACTCGGTGCGAATCACCATGGAGGGAGTTGGTGGAATGACCTTAGGCGCTCGTTTGCCCCACGGTGGGCGCCAGCGTCGGTGCGGAATATGGTCCCGACACTAACCGTAGATAGCGCCGTGGTCTATCCCTCAATGGTCGATGCTAAGCAACAAGTGACACGAGAGGTTTTATCCCGGTTCCCGCCGAGGGGGCCGTACGTCCGACGAGAGGCGTGCTCGGGGAACTATATTACTTAGCACCGGGGGTGCTTGTAGTGGGGCAAATACAAGCAAGGCGGGAGAGGAAGCGTGGCTTCCAAGTCCCCGGAGGAGTGGGCGAAGATATTGTGGGAGAACGAGTTTGAGTACGTGGTCCGGTCTGTCTCTTCGTCTTTTTTCCCCCGGGCCGGGGGCTCGCCTCCCCTTTTATAGGCCAAGGGGGCGGCGAGTTACATGCACGCCGCGCTATCCAGCTACGTGGGGGTGCACGTCGTGCTACGCTGTAGAGTGGGCGGCCGTCCGGACGATCTCCGCAGCGATCTGGCCATGATGGCCTACTTCGTACCCGAACAGTGGCGGTTCGAGGGTAGGAAGGCGGCAGATGGTGGTGGCGTCCCCCGATAGGCTTCGAGGGAGGCGCTGATGATGGCTGGTACGGGGTACGGGAGCGGGCGAACGGCGTTCCTTCCCAATGCGTTTCACGGTAGTGGAGTGGTTGCTACGGCACCGGCGTGCGCCCGCACGCGCGGGTACGGCGGCCACGCCGTCACGGTGGCCGGGATGGCGGTCCACCGGCCCGGCGCCTCTACCTAACCCCCGTAGGGTCACAAGAAGGTGAAATCGAGGGTGCGCCCGGCCCCCCTTCGAGGGTCGGGCGCGTTAGCCGTCTCGTAGTGGGCGCGCGGTGTCACGGGACCGACACCGGCCGTGCGCACGGTCCCTTCCCACGGTGGTGGGGATGGGCGCCTCCCCGGGGACTTGGTGCGGCGGCACGGGCGCGAGCCCCGGGCGCATGATGGCGCCGTCCCGCCCGTGTCGGGCGTTAAATGCCCGTGTACGGGGCGGCGCACGCGTGCGGGGCGCCCGTGAGCGTGGCGGGCCCCGGCCGAGGGCGGGACGGACCCTCGAGCGAGACGAGACCCGTTCGAGGGGGGAGTGAGCCCTCGAGCGGGGGCGGGACCACTCGAGGGAGGAGTTGCTCCTCGAACGGGGCGGAGCCCGCCCGGGGGGAGTGCGCCCTCGAGCGAGGGCGGAGCCTGCTCGAGGGGGACTTCTAAGAGGGCCGTCTCGGTGGGCCGTCGGAGTCCCGCGGCGTGGGCCGTGTCTGCATGGTTAGTCACACCGCATGGTTAGGCTTAGCGTGTTTTGGTGTAGTTGCGGGATTTAAGTGAGGATTTCCCCGTTGTTTAAGGGGGACCCCTAGGGTCGTCCCCGACAAAGCACCCACTCGTGCCTTCCCAATGCCACGGTCCGCCACCGTGCCGGGAATCCCGCGCACGCTGCGGTCCCGACGGATGGTCCGCCTCGCCATCACCGCCGTCCCGAAAATCACGCCGACGCCCGGAAATCATGAAACCCCGCAAAAACCCTTCCCCTATTTTTCTAACAATTTTCTCTAATTTTCTAAATTTTCTCCCAATTTCTTTCCTCTCTTTTTCCCATTTTTCTTTTCTTTTCTTTCCTTTTCTTTCTTTTCTTTCTTTTCCTTCCCTTTTTCCTTTTTCCTCTTTTCTTTTCCCCTTCCCTTTCTTTCTTCTCTCTTCCTCCCTTCTCCTGCTCCCTCCCGCGGCCGGGGTCATGCGGCGTGCGGCGTTGACCCTCGGGCCCGCGCGCGCGCGCCGACCACGCCGCCCTCCTCGGCACGCCTCCAAGCCGGCGGCGCATCCTTCCCCTCACGCCACCGCGGGCCCGTGTCGGGCGGGTCGCCGGTGCCCGGCCGGCCACCGGGACGCGGCCGGCCGCCATTACTCCGAGCCGTCGCGTCGGGCAACACCGACGGGTTGACGCCGCTGCCACCACGGCCGGCCTAACCCTCCCCGCACGTGTTGACCGCCGCCACCGCCGAGTCGTCGTGTCACCGGCACCGTCGAGAAGCCGCTCGAGCTCGCCGGGAGAAAAATCCCCCCCCCCCCCCCTGAACCGCCTTAGGCCACCTATAATTAGGCCCTGGGCCTCCTCGCCGCTCCACACCGCACCATCGAGCTCACACAAGCCTTCCCCGAGCTCCACCGCGCCGCCGCCCCTAGCACCGCCACCTCCCTCTGTCCGCCGCCGCCGATCCACCTCCTCGCGCCGCCCTAGCCCAAGGTGAGGGTGGGAATCGGTCTCCCTCGTCGCCCTCTTCGTTCTCCCCCACCTCCTGGCCGCTGTGGTGGCCCGGCTCGCCGGCAATCGCCGCCGGCCGGCCGCCCCCGTAGCCGCCTTCCCCCCCCCCCCCTTCTCTCGTTCCGGGACCGAGGAAGGGGAAGGAAAGGGCGGTTTTGCCAAAAACCCCCTGACCTTCCTCCTTTTCCCCCCACCGAGCCCCTTTTCCTATTCTCTCTCTCAATTTCTTTTCAAACAAGCCCCTGGGTTAAGGATTAATTGAAAAATAAATTCTGTAAAGCCCTAAACAACTTACAACCAGGCCCTAACCAAGTTTATATTATCACAAACACCCCCAGTCTCCATTAATAGAAATTACTAATAGGTCCTTAGCCCCTATAACCTCTCTTTAACCCGACATTTCATGCACGATTTCATTCCCGATTAATTCCAAATTTCACCACACCTTTCCCAGTAGTACCCCCGCCGAACCAACCCCCTCCCTAGGGCTTATATATCCCCCTCTCCCTTTACTTCTCCTTCCTCGAGCTCGGCCGGTACTATGTGTGCTTATAAATGATTGCTTGTCTGTGTGTGTGCTATAGCCGACGGTGTAGGCGAAGGAAGGTACCCCGAGCCGGAGTCCGAAGCCGACTACTGCGAGCAGGAGCCCGAGGTCCCGAACGCCGAGCCGGCACTCCCCGAAGACTTCGAAGACGGCAAGTTCAATCTCATCCTTTGCTGCATGCTTCTGTCCTAGTTTTATAAATATATCCTATACCCGTTTTTATAAATTGCATATTGTTTTACCGCAAAAACATGGTAGGATAGCCACCCTTGATTGCTATGATTGAACCTTGTTTTGGCCGAAATGAGTGCTTTAAAATGTGTGCGTGCTTTCAAAATGTGTGAGTGCTTTAAAAACAAAAAGGGGATATGTTGGAAAATGAGTAAAGAACTGGGTAGACGGGATGGACGTGTGTGTCAGGAGTATGGGTGAGCTCGTACCTGTGTGGTTGAGCATGTTGGGAGTTGTCCATCTTGTCGGTTAAGGACCGGGTTGCGTGACATCTCACCTGACCCAAATCATCGCACAACCACTCGACCGTTGTATGTGGCAACGGCTTAGCATAAACCCCACTAGTTAATCTACTTGCCATCTGGGTGCGGGTGAGCAGCGGGAGACCAAGGAGTAGGGGTACGCTCTGTGTGAGGTACGCCCTGGTTATGTGGGATAACCCCTTGGGTGCTTCCGTGGTGGCTCGTAGTGTTAGCTAAGGTGGGTAATGGCTTTGATAGGATCCGCACCGCACCGAGGTGTCCGTGTGGCGGTACCCTACTTGTGGGTAAAGATGTACAACCTCGCGCAGTGTCAAACCTATTCGAATAGTCGTGTCCACGGTATTGGATGAGTCACGGTGTGGTCACAAAAACTAGTATTTGGGATGGGATGATTTACGGCGTGAGTTGTTTTTCGGGTGAAGTGTGTGGCCGTGTGCACGGGCTACGACGGACGGGAAGTCCGGTAGTTCCACAAGGTGGTTTTCCTAAAACAATTGAGTTACTTGGGTTATGAAAATGATTTGCGAAAACCTTTTTGAAATGAACCCCCGCATGAGTAAGTTTGCAAAATGAACCTTAACTCGATCCTTGTTATACTTTATGCATGATTCGCTTATAAGCCCCTCCGTGGGTGGGGTTGGATTTCTTTGCGTACGTATGTGCTCACCCTTGTTTTACTAACTATTTTTACGAGAGGAGGATCCCGATTATATTCCCGAAGACGTCGAGTAGGTCGCCGCCCTACACCCGGCCCGTGCTCGTGTACCCGGGGCCCCCACCGAAAGCTTCCATGGTGGGGTACTCTGAGGAGGCTATGGAAGCCTTTGCTATCGTAGTGTGGTCGTTAGCGTTTGTGTTGTTCCTTGTAGTGTTGGCACTACCGTGCCCTCTGCGTCGCCGTGATGTAAAAGACCGATCCACCTGTTGTAATAAATGTGTTGCCAGCCTCCTGGGACTGGTATTTGTGTCACATTTAGTCACCTCTGATGAGGGGACGCTTCACCTGTGCAGCTATCCCCGCCACCACAATGCCATCCCGGGCACTGCAGCACCAACCCCGACACTGTAGGGGTACGGGGCTACAAGACACCGCCACGCCGGCCGTTGTGCACCCTACGGCCTTCCGTCAGCTGCACCCTCGCATACGGACGACGACTCAACGGAAGATTTCAACACAACCACCCTCGAAGCTGCTCCTGGACGGACACAGGGCACGCCGTGACGCTCCGCCGGAAGCCAGATTCGCTAGGACGGCCGTCTACTCCGTCCCACTGTCCGCCATGCCATCACACGTAGCTAGACCAGTGCGGCACGCCTGTAAACTGCCTCCTCCTTGGCCTATAAAAGGAGGGGATCCCCTGGTCGCAGGGGGAGCAGAGATAGCGCACACCCACATGCTTTCTACTCTCATCACGATATTGACACTTGTCTCAATCAAAAACCTCTGGGACCTGGAGGCCTGGCCTCCTCTCCCGCCTCGCTTGTAACCCCCCTCTGCAAGCACTACGGTGCAACACAATATAGTACCCCGAGCACACCACTGCTGGACGTACGGCCCCGGCCGGAACCAGGATAAACCCAGTGTCACTAGTTGCTTAGCACCGGCCATCGAGAGATAGATCTCAGCACTATTATTAGTTAGTGTCGGGACTACTTTCCGCACCGACAAGCGTGCCGTCGCGTGTGCCGACGTCACCCCCGGAGACTGGCGCGTGGACGGCGTAGCAGCCTGTCGCGCTTGCGGCCGCTGGCATCTCCACTCCACCGTGGCGGCGACCTAGTCGCGACGAACCCTAGCCGCACTCTTCTTAAAACCGAAAAACCTTTAGTACACGAATGATACACCTTAACTATTGGGTTTTTGGTCCCTAGCATATTGTGAAAACGTGGTTTGGTCCGTAGGACACTCCGCTCTCCGATTTAATCTGGGGCACCTCGTCATTTTGTGTTTTTGTTTCCAGGACACTGCACCACATAAGCTAATCATTTTCAGCTAAAACTGATGGTAAAATGACTGTTTTGTCCTCCTTTCTTCCTTTCTTTCCTGGGTCCACCCGTCGTCCCTTCCATTTCATTTTCCCTGCCATTCCCATCCTGCTTGTGCCCCTGGAGTTCGGGGTGACTGGGCGAGCATAATTGATCAGCAATGGAGTTTCCTCGTATAGCTACGAGACACACTAGCAGATCGCTACATCCTTTTGCCTACTCGCTGCTCCACCTGGTCGACGGGCTTCATGTCGATCGACGAGTGGATGCTGGTTCTGGTGGTTGCTTGCTCCATCAGTAGCGACCGACTGCGGATTCAGGCCCCAAGTGGCCAAGTATTTGGCGTTGGGCCATTGGGTGCCAGCGAGCCGTGTTGTTCCTCCATCCGGACCGCAGAGCGCTGCCCCGTGCGGCCACTCAGGCGAAGCACCAGCCAGCGGAACGCGGACTCCCGACGCGGCGGCTCGCCCGGCAGGACCAGCGCTGCTTGCGGCCTTTCACCGCGGCGGCCGCACGCGCCCTACTCGCTTCTCCCTGCGCCGATGCCCGTCAGGTTCCACGGCCGCTGTGCGAGCCTCACGCCGGCAGAAGAGGAGAAGCAGGAAGCCATCACTGGGAGAAAAGGGAGAAAGAGACGGCGTCGCAGCACCCGCAAAACACCGCTGTGCTCGCCGTGCAGCTCGCACCCCAGCCGCCATTGGAAGGGGAAGGAAAGAGAAAAGAGCAGTGTCGTCTAAAGAGAAAAGCGGATGAAATAGAGAGGGGAAGAACATGACAGGTGGACCCGAGGATAACATTGTCTTTTTACCTCTCCTCCCAACTGAAAAGGATTAATTTATTTGTTAGGATATGTTGTATGACTAAACTGTGTTTTCACAGTGTGCTGAAGCCTAAATCAACATTGGGGATGCGCGCTGCACAAACGTCCACATTGAGAGCGTGCCACACACAAATTTCCCTTAACTATTTTACTCGAAACATTATTGACATGTTTATGAAATGACCATTCTACTCTTGTTAAAAAATAAGAATCACAAAAATGCAATTAATGTCATAATCTCCACATTTGTGAAAATTTTTTCCCTAAAGCCCGATCATCAGAGAGGTAGATGGTGAAAATTTTTTGCTCCTCCATTTCCTCTATATATATATATATTAATATATATATACTCTTGCTCCTCTATTCGTAGCATCGCTCTGGATCGACGTGATACACTCATTTCCCCACGATAATAGAAAATTTGGATTAAAAAAAGAAAGAAAAGCACGAGGACCCCGTTGCCACTTCGCGTCTCGCTCTCAGGAGTCAGGAGCGATCTTCTCAACCGATCTGACCCGTCATGGAGGAGCCGGGCCCAAGCCGGCCGGCCACCTCCACCGCCGTCGGCGGCGACTTCCCGGAGCTTCTCGGTTTCTGCGCCCGCGCGGAGGCCCTCATCGCCGAGTTGCTCCTGCTCTCCGACTGCGCCCCTCCCCAGTTCGCCGACCGCCGCTTCGACTCCGTGCTCTTCGACTTCCGGTGACCCTCTCCCTTCTTCGATAAAATGTAGTACCAACTCAATTTCGAAAGTGCAATTGCGTGAATTCTCCTCCTGTTACTGTTACTAGATAGAAACTCCCCAAATGTCCAGCGGCGACTATAGTTTCAGCTGACATTTCACTTCGCCCGCGGAACAGGTACCTCGATTCCCCAGGCGATTTCGAGTCGAGGGTGGATGGCAACATCGAGCTGGAGGCGCTGGAAGACCAGCTCCGTGCGTCCTGCGGCTCGTATATGCAGAGGTTCTTCTCCTTGCTGGATGGTGCCCTCACTTACCATGAGGAGCTCTGCAGTTACCTGAATGACTTGCAGGTTAGGCTGCACTTTCCTCTCTTGGTTGCTAACTGTCTTCATAACTCCTAAACGAATGATGCTGTTGCTGGTAAATATTTTTTTTACAAACAGAACATAGAACATTATGCCGCCCGGTCCCAGTTTTAGTGACACTAATTCAGTAAGTCAGTGCTCTTTCTTGTGTAGGAAGGGCTGTATGTGCATTGCACATTGGATCATGTGTTGGAGAATAACTGTGCGTGCCAGTTACTTGTGGAGTCAATGGCGCTGTTCGGATGCATGATTCTGCTAATGGAACACAAAATTGGTGGGTTGCTGCGTGAGAAGCTCCTTGTGGCGCACCTGCGGTACGACCGCTGTTTCAACTACCCAAATCTGGAGCAGATATGTGAGCTATGTCGCCGTCACGTGGCTACCCCTGCTATGTCTGCCACTTTTGGTTCGTCACTTTTTAGCTCAGATATTATTTCAATTCAGAAGCCTGAGGACCTACTCAGGAGGTTTCCTTTTCCCGAGCCTGTTGTGGATGCTGTCATAACTTGCTTGAGGAATGGGGATGTCTACAACAACATCCGGTTCTATCCTGATCCGCAGCATCGGACTACAGCTCTGTCCTTGCAAGGTGGACATCTGTATGTCATGTTGTTTTATTCTGATGACCTTCTGCATAGAGGTTTGGTTATGCGGGAGATTGTTGACCGGTTCTTCAAAGACAACTGGGTGGTTCCCATATTCTTGCACTTCTCAGTGGATTTACTCATCTCTTGGGATGCATACAAAGAAGCAAAGTTATCATTAGTTTCCTGCCTATCCCCCACCTCCATTCGTGATATTAGTCTACACCATTATACAAAGGTCAGCGTAGCAAAACATTTTATTCCAACATTGTCAAGGTTTCCTTGTTTCAAAATTTAGTTGCGAATTAGAGTTCTGTGTCTGTACACGTTTTTTTTTTTGGCATTTCAGGTTACTCATTTTTTAGCTGATTTGGATATTCACATACATGCCATAAACAAGGAATATGTGCTTGATAATTCTCCGAGCCTCCTTTCTGTCATTAGAGAATGCAATGTCACCCTTCGTTGGCTATTGCTTCACCGCATGGTAAAGCTCTATCTAGTATCTAGTTCCTGTAATAACTGTTTTGCTTTTATCAGTAATCATTATCATAATGAAATTGTAAATCTTGCAAAGCAGCAAACCAGAGTTATGCTTGTCTTTCTGTTATTTTACATTCTAACATATTGTTTCATAGACCAGTGATAAGAAGGCTAGGGACCTGGTGATCTCTGTAGGGTCATCACAGCAAGTGGATGAGGGAAATCTGTTACAACTCTTATTGAAGACTGCCAGAGTGAATATTCTTCTCAGAGAAATTGAATCTTTTAGCTTTGTATGATCTTATTTGATTCCATCGTTCTCAGTTTTGTTTTCTATATATATTACAGCTTGAGTTTGAGGTGAAGCAACTACATGTTGAACTATTGAAAACTAGAGAAAGTATGTGGTATGAAAAGAGGCATGATGCTTTAGAATGTATCAATGACTTGTCTCAGAACTATCTTGGAACCGGGGTACGTTTTAAACTTCTAATATAACCTTGCTAGATATCTCATCTGCAGGTGCTTTATTCTCATAGTCTATTACTTCACTTATTGGGCTTATTGCTTCAAGAGTAAAATGCACCAGAGGTCCATCAACTTGTAAGAAGGTGTCACTTAGGTCCATCAACTTTGAAAATACATTTTTAGGTCCATAAACTTGTTGAATCGTTCACCGCAGGTCCATAACTGCTCGCATATGCTTCTACTGGTGACATGACATGATGACTTAGCTAGAAGCATAATCTAATTGAGGTATTTCATCGAGCAGCTTATGAGTGACACATACTTGATATTTTCGAAGCTAAACGATAGTAGCCTACTCCTGTCGTACACGCGAGGAGGCTACCGTTATTCAACCCAAGGAATGACTAAGTATATGTGTCGCCCATTTGTAACCTACTCATTGAAATGCCTCAGCTAGAAGATGCTTTTTGAACCAAGTCATCATGTCAGGTCACTATTACAAGCATATCTGGACAGTTATGGACCTGCGATGAATGACTCAACAAGTTCATGGACTCGGAAATGCATTTTGAGAGTTGATGGACCTAAGTGACACCTCCTTACAAGTTGATGGACCTCTGGTGTATTTTACTCTTGCTTCAATTGACTTTGAGTCTGTACATGTATAACATGCTATGAGTTTATCTTTAAAATGTAAATGAGTACAATGATCATGATGATGTTTTCTTCTTTTGAAAAGGCTGCATCGTGCAAATTCAAGAATAAGACCCTGAAAGACTGGCTGGAGCACCTTTCATCTGAGGTTAATACTGTTTATTCCCTTACATGTAATCACTGGAGGTTCCAGCACTGGCAATTGTACTCTCTAAGGATTGAGAATTTATATTGAATTTTGCCAACTTGTGCTTATATTTTCTGTCAGCTTATTTCCCTGAACTATACCTCAATTGGAAGCTGTGGCAGGACAATCCATCGAGTACTGTCTACACTAAAAGATATTGAGATGCTCAACCAGGTAGAAGCTTCTCAACTTCTTTAGCATTAGTTATAATAATTCCAGGGTAGTCATATTTTGCTTACTGTCTCCAATTCTTGTGTGCAAATCGTAATGATGGCGCACCATATTGTCTGTTGTCTGTTCCCACAAGAAAACAACAAGGGGGGGGGGGGGGTAAAATATGGCCGGAATGTTCACTAACTAAATGGAAAGGTAGACATGAAAATTCCCAAACTTTGGCGAACACTAAGTGAGATGGACATTATTAGAATCTAGCAATAAGACTCATGCCTTTTCAGCATGTTAGAATGCAATTGGATTCAATTTCCTTTTGATATAGCATTTTAATATCCATGTTTATTATCTCCTATGTTCTGAAATAGGGTTGTCAACCTTTTCGTTAGGGTATATATGTCTTGTCCCCCAAGTCTTGTAACTCGCATATAGATGCAGATCAAAGAGAGCGTGCAGATAAAGAAAGGCTTCTCCAAAATACAGAAGAATCTCCATGATATGATCAAAACCCTTAACCTAAACCAAGAAGCAATAAATATTTTGTCAGCGGTAAGAGCTTATTTTTGTCTGTTTGATATTTGTATTCACCTGAGAAAAAACATCACCATCATATTTATATGTGTATCACTGTCTACTTGAAGCTGAAAGTGTAACTAATAATACTTTTTAGAATTAACACATTTCTAAATATGTGTTATTTCTCATCTTTTTTCTCAGATTGCTGATGCTAAATATGCATGGGTGTACCTTACACTGTTTGAGAAACTTCTTAAGAAGAATATCAGTCAGGATCCATCGGAAACAATATTTTTGCATACGGTGTTTCTTAAATTTCAATCGTGGCTTAGTGCACCGCTCCAAAGGATCAAGCAATGTGAAAGGTTTTCTTCTCCATTTTATGCTTCCATGGTCATAGAAGTTCAAAACAAATGCTACAATATGAGTGTTGTCAATGCTAAGATAATATTTTTCTCTATGCTACCATGGTTGTATTTATTTTGCTCTGAATGCATTCAGCAGAGTTAAGAAGTCCATTGTTACTGTTAAATTTTTTTTGTTAATTTTTATGAAGAAACAATGCTAGCACTTTGATGTGTAGCTTTCCTCTTTCCTTTTCATATTCTTTGTAACAAATACCTACATTTTACTATGTTGTTATGTAGTACCAATATTGTCAGTGGGCAGTTAGAATTAGCTAAGCCCCCCCCCCCCCCCTCCTAAATGTGGCTGGTTACTTCATAAATGATAAAAGCTGGGGAAGGGTATCGGATAAACCTTGATTTTTGTCACATTTGCTAAGATCATTCCCTGTTTAGCTGTATCTGCATGTTGAACACTGCATAGCTATTGAGTTTAATAAGTTTTGTATCCTAGAGCTATATTTTACTTCTGTTTACCCTTTTAATCTTCAGGTTTGTTGAATATTTGTTGTAATTTAGAATTGTCCAGAACCCCTCCACTTTTTGAAAATGTGCAGTTTCTTAAATCTTAAATGGAGATACAGTAAAAATATGTAAGATATGAAGACTTATATTTTGAAACATGAAAGCTACCTTTCTGTACCTCCATGCATCATTCACTCAAAGAGTAAAATAAAGTAAAAAAGGGCTTCCATCGGTGTCCACTTCTACATCCTATGGACTTGGAGTAGGATGACTCAGGTGTCACTGTCATCATTTCATACATATTGAACTTTGACATTGTAGTTGGTCTATAAAAATATTTTCCCTTCAATGTTCATGTATTCTCCTCTACATATTGTATATTTGTATGTCTTCATCTTTGCTGTTCTATTGGACTCATTTTGTTGGAACTTGTAAATCTTACTTCTTGAATTTGAAATCATGACAGCCCCGATCTTTACTGTATCTCAGCATACTATTCTTCGAAATGTGCTGCTAAGATATTTGCAGTGTTAGATATTATTCCGGTAAGTTCATTATTGTTGATGCTAGGCAATGAAACACAGCCTTTTGTTTTTCGTCGTTTAACCTTATAATGTTAATTAGCAAGCTCTTCACTTTCTAACGTGTAAGATAGGTTGAATCACTTTAGCACGTTCTGGTCCATTACCCTACCGAATCACATGAATAAGGATGTATTGGATATATCTGGTACTTAGCTGTTTTTCATCCAACATTGGCAGGAAATGTTGCTTAAAATTTCTACTGCTGTGGATTATGTAAATGCAGAACAGCCTACCCATCTAGTAAATCGCATCAATCAGGAAGCATTGCAAGAGCTCATGCAGGTATTGGACCTGTAGTTTTCCTTCTACATTGGTCTACTTAGCTTGTGTAATATGACGTATTGACGTATCTAAAGTAGTTAAGGCATAAAAGGTGTATCACCTATTTATTGTTCTATTGGACTTATTTTGTTGGAACATGAATGTTGAATTGAATGTGTACTTGTATGTGATGTTGTATCCAGAATGTGAGAGATACAGTTAAGGCACGAAGGTAGAGTAGGTTCACTGACATTAATTAGGTTGTTTGGCAAGTTTGATACCTTTGCAATGATCTTTTTGCTCACAGATGGATCAGCAACTGTGTCAAGCACAACAGGCTGCCAAATTATGCATTATTTCTGAGGTACTTAATCCTCTCTGCATTATTTTCCACCAAGTAATGTTACACATATGACACAACCTGTGTATGACTGCTCTCATTCACACAGTGACAAGTCTTGTTAGTTATTCCCACTGTCTGATGCAAGTAGAAAAATCTGAAGAGTCTTGGGCTTGATGCATGTCATCGTATGTGTATCATTACTGTTTTTCCCACCATATCATTTTTAATCAGCTTTCATAAAGAACCACTATTTGAGAAGCATGATAGTTTAGTAAGGTTCCAACTCTTTTGAGGAAAAAACTGTATCCAGTAATGCCTTCTTGAGCTCTTTTCAATTGACTTTGAGGAATTTACTGTGTGAACAATCTTATGTTGTGACTTTTTGTTTCACTTACATGTTATTGGTATCTTCAATGTAATGCAGGGCCTTGGGAACATGTCAAATAACTTTGATGACCTTATGAACCTGGTGCGCCTTTCTTTCTTATCATTTTAACTTCAGTAGCCCTATCATGTTTTATTTTTTGAGCTGAATGTGCACTCGTCTTTGCTCATACTGGTTTGATAATCATTAGTTGCGATGTTAAACTGCACGCACCAGCATCAGGAAGTTGAAGGCCATGAGTGATATCGTTTTAACTTGTTAGTTCATTATAGTGTTTCATTATGCGCTTATGATCTGTACGGTATGGCTGTATGGGGGCTTTCATTTTGCTGACACAGCAAGTATACATTTTTTCAGTGGAAAAGTCTACATCACCCCCCAACCTATGAGGGGTGGACTACATAACCCCCCAACCTATGAAATGGTATATATCACCCCCTGAACTTTCTAAAACAGGTCAAATTACCCCCTAACGCAATTTTTAAAAATCATAGGATCACAGAAAAATCATAAAATAGAAAATCCAATTGTGTTAGACTCTAAATGAGTAGATGTATCCAATGAACATATAATATGATATTCTTTAGTATATATTTTTTGTTATAGCTTTAGATCTATGTTTTTCTTCATATCTATAAAAAATTGTACTAAAGCATATTATATTATATGTTTATTGCATAGATCTACTCATTTTGAGTCCAACACAATTTGATTTTCCATTTTATGATTTTTCTGTTATTTACTATGATTTTTAAAAATTGTGTTAGGGGGTAATTTGACCTGTTTTAGAAAGTTCAGGGGGTGATATATACCATTTCATAGGTTGGGGGGTTATGTAGTCCACCCCTCATGGGTTGGGGGTGATGTAGACTTTTTCCTTTTTTCAGTGATCATGAGAGCATGCTAACAAATATATATTCAATTTACCATTAGTTGGCAATGTCGAGCAGAACTGGGCTGGAATTAACCACCTTGCAAATTTATGTGTTTGAAGACTTAGAATGTTGATTTGGACATGATAGTTTTTAAAGATTAGAGATAATTCAACTTTGTGGCATGCTTCTCTTTTTCATTTTGTCTTTTCCCCTCTTTCATGGCTGATGAATGATGATCGTGCATCCTATCTCATATGAAGAATTTAGGAGGATGGCTCAAGCAGGTGATAAAAAGGGAACTAATGATTCAGCTAGAAAGAAAACTGAAATGTTTATCATCTTACGGTATGAAATTGGCTTTCATTGACTTATTTTGTGAGCATATATTATTACTGTTTTTGTAAGTCTACCTGTTACCACATATGTAATGAAAAATGAACCAGCTTCAAATTAACCGTAAGGATGACTGTGTAATCTGATTTTGTGCTGGAGCCTGCTCCTGAAGGTGTGAATAAGGCAGCCGTTAGTGCTGGGTATTCACTATTATTTCAATGAGACAGTGGCTGCGTATTAGCACATAATACACATATATATGCCATCCTTTCAGGAACTACGTGTAGTACATGTATAATAATTTGTTTGTAGCTTTGCTTTGGATCAACTAAATTAGCTTGTGTTGTCTAAGCTACACTGCTGGCAGGTGATATGGAGAGCAACCTCAACACTTTGTCAAATTTTATGTTTTCCCAGATGCAGCGGATGGAGTTACTTGAGGTGATTATTTCAGCTCTTATTTTAGTTTCATTTAGAAATGTATCGATCACATTTATTTTCAGTTATGATCAGACACCTTGAAATTTTGTGGTTCTGTTCCACATTAGTTTTTTCCTATTTAAGATGCACAGGATCATGTTGACTTTTTTACGAATAGGTCCAGCCAAACTGTATAGTCTCTTACAGCGCCTCAAGAAGTTAGAACTATTTTGTATTTGTCATCTAAACTGACTGCCCTCTAGTGATCAGCGAGGTTTGATTATTGGTCGTAAGCAATTACAGATTAGGTCAATGGAGTCATTAATTTTTTTTCCAACAGCATGGTATTAGCTGATTTTCAAATCAAAAAGTGCTTGCTTTTTTGAAATTTTAATGTCTGGTTTGGTTGCATCCAACACCGAGTTCTTATTAAAGAAATGCTAACTTTGCTGTAGAAATGATGAACTCTTTTCATCAGGTAGAGCCTTGAGGCAAGTGTTCAGTGTCACAATCAGCCCCGTAGAAGGATATGTACGCTGTATAGGAGTACATGAAAAGGACCCTAGACCCTAATTGTAAGCACTCCCTGTTCGCGCTCTGCATCACCTCTAGTTTCATTTGAGGATGATCCCTAGCTCAGTCAAAAAGAGGAAGTGACAAAAGGGCTGAAGGGTCCAAGCTGCCATGGGCATTCTGTTAGTCCTATACTGTGCTGAAAGCATGTCTAAATCTGTCTCTTACCAAGGGTCTAGGGTTTTGTCCAATAACTTTGTCTTTATTGCTGTTGGTTTTGTAAAAGTAGATCATACCACTTATAATCTGTGACTCTCCGGTTGCTATATGCCAACCATTGATCTGAGCATTTTGGCACAAGTATTTTGCTCCAACGATAAATGGAACCTTGCTTCTCTTTTCAGTTATGTGTTATGTATGTTAAGATATTGTTGACCATAAGCCTAGTTCCAGCATGACTGTTTGATTGACAAAGACCCCATTCAGATTTGATGTATGTGTCTGTAACAACTCATCTGCTATTGATTTGAGACACATTTAGCAGCATACCTGGGAATGACGACATAATTAGATATATCCCTGCCCTGGTCTTTCTATTCATGTGCTGAAGATGATGCTTCTTTTGTTTATTTCATTGCAGGATATACTGCATATTGCTGGGAGATCAATCTGGCAAGAAACATTCACAACTTTGCTTGAACAATGTGCTAAGCAAGTATGGATCACTTTAAAAAGCTTTGTTGTAACTTGTCAGATTAGTCATTATATACTTCTTATTTTAATTTTTCCCCTTGAATCTCTGATAGGAGTGCCTGGAGCTTATGGCATGCATGAATAAATCAGCTAATGTGGTGAAACAGTTGAATAATGTGTACAGCCCAAGCACATTTTTTGGTAATCTTTTAGATCCATACCTTTCGGCTTTCGAAGTCTCAAAGAAGCTCTGTTTCTTGTAGGTTTCACTAGTGACATTTGTAGATAGTAAAGCATGACCCTCTGCCCTTTTGCCATCAATAGCAGAAGTCATTTCTTGCTGCAAGTAACATTTGAAGTTTTGTGATACAAGTGCCACACAGCAATGGTGTGAAACTGTAGGTGTATATATTATTAGTAGATCAAATTTAAAGAGCACACCTTAGCAATTTCCAAGTGCGTAGTCATGGTATCATTCATCATTGATGGTACTGCGGATGGCAGCTTTTATCATGCATTTTAGTCGAGCCTAATCTGCGCCTCTTGTCATCAAGCAGACCACCAAGCAAGATGCCTGTGGTTCATTATAAAGATGGCTGTTTTCTGAACCTTAATAGCTACTCGATGTTAGTTTGCTAGAAATCTACACCAAGATGACACATTTATAATTTGCCAGAGCCCCATTCAAGTTTTTGCACCCTTTGGATACCAAAAGATCAGCTTTAATGGTTGTACCAGTTAGTGCTACCTGTATTGTAATTAGTGATTTCATCATACTGCATCCAGTTTAAAAATACAAGGCATAAAATTCTTTTTGACATTCTCACCATATTCAGTCCAGAATTTTATGGCTCTGGTTAGATTGAATTCATCAATCTTTTCCTGTAGAAGCCTTCTTTTCGAATATAAAGATTTTAAAGCTATTGGAAGATTTCTGTTAAAAAAGCACTGAGCTCTCATGTAATAATATTATAATAATACATAGTGAATATTCAAGATGACGCTGAACTTTGAAGTTGAATAAAACACACTCTTTTACACAGTTTAGAATAAGCTTAGATTATGTCAGAACATTTTTTTTGTGTTCATGCTGTTGAACGTCGTCAAATCGCAGGCAACTTGCTGCAACATATAATTCAGTTGACAAATCCATCACATACCATGTTCATTGAGGCAATGATTGGTTGGTAAGTGTTGTTTTGTTCCATTGATCTATTTCTACACCATATAGCTACATAACAGAAGCATTTTCCAGTACATCCACAATCTTTGAACACAATCCTAAGTCCTAATGCATAGGCATAATGACATCAAATGTATGGATGCTTATGGATTTAGACGGAGCCGATTCTTCTTCGCACAATACATAAATTGTTGTCTTAGTGTCTGTTTAGCTATTTAAACATACACAAACTTCAATTTATAATCTAGATATATCTGAAATTGCCATAGAACCAGTATACTGAAATGCGTTTTTTACTGTTGCATTGGAACTAGGAATGATTGATAGTTATTTCTGTTTGAAGGCTGCAAGGCATTTCGAAATAACAATTTCAAATCTTGCTACAATTGGCTTCAACATATCTGTTATTTATCTTTTCTCCTTCATGTGCCTTTTCTTACTTGTTGATGTAAGAGGAAATGATTCAGTGTATTCCTCCAACCCTAGGAAAGGTGGGTATATAGAGTTAGCTATACATGGGCCTCTATGGGCTGTACACAGGCCATATGGGCCACTCACACATATATACACTAACACAGCCTGTTCGCTCGGCTTATCAGCCACCAGCCAGCGATGCTTTTCTCTCGAACGAATCAGCCACCAGCAACCAGCCGCAACCAGCCAGCAGTACTCTTCTCTCAGAACAAACCACCACCAGCCATCAACCACCAACCAAGCGAACAGGCTGACAGTTGATAGTGATATTCTTTTCCAGGTTTGATGCAGGAGGACATGAATTGCTTGGTATGCGCTTTTTTAATCTTCTGGAATTATGGTAAGATATAATCTTTGGTTTTTATCTAATATCTGTGGTAACATTTCTTTTTTTTTTGTATTTTTATCATTTTATGCAATGACGCAACACTTGTGCATGTGCTATGTTTCCTGCCTGTCTGGGGATTTGAGTCTCCAGTGTATCCAAACATGCTCCTTTCTTATTGCATTGTGTGATGCTTATTCTAGCAATAACGTATCCTTGATAAATTTTAAAAGTTTCTCATTGCCTAATATCTGTCATTTATTTGACTTAGGAGACCTAACATGCAAGTGTGCTTATTTTCAGTGTGGGACAGGTTGGGTTAGCATGCTTGGACTCATTGGCACACATACTTCTACAGCACAGCATGGAGAATACAGTGAAATGTCTACATACTTTGGTATTCTTTATAATTCAAGACAGTCTACAGTCTACAGATAATGAAACTTTCTATTGGGGTGGGGAGTGCGGAGTGGGTGTGTTAATGTACTTTTCTTCGCCTTAATGCAATGACGCACAACCCTTCTGCATTTTCGTGAAAAAAAAAGATAATGAAACTTATTTTAATCTGAATCTCTGTTACATTCAATGTCACTTATTACAGATTGCAACATTTGACTTCAGGTTGATGCTAAACACCAAGAGGGTCTGACCAAGATGGATGATCTTCTGGGCCCTCCTATGTCTATTCCCCTGATGGGTTGGTCATCATATAAGCAAATGGTATATTTGCATGGAAAAAGTGTATTTTTCATCCCCCAGCTGTTGTAGAAGTGTGACATTCATCCTTTATGATTCATTCGGTGCAAATCAACCGCTTAACTAACTAAAATGGTGCATTTATCATAATATCTTTGTTTAAGAATAGTTTAGTGCCATTAACAGAGGTTTAGACCATGTAATTGTCATGGTAATCAAAATTTAGTCACGTCTTATATATGTTGAGTAGATCGCATAATAATTCGGTGTAAATCGGTTCAGTTAGCTTTCCAAAAAAAAGTGTGGTAGCAAATTTAGAAGATTTACTACAAAATTTTGTGAGCTTTATATTTTCGATTCGGCTTGTTACATTGCTAAGCAGTGATTAGTCTGATGATCATGTAGCACAAACCATTATTTTATGGTACTGAACTATTGTTAAGCTGAGTTGTGGATGATTAGTGCATCAATCTTATTAGTTAAGGGGTTTATTTGCACCAAATGAAACATAAGGGATGAATGTCACACTTTTGCAATACTTCAGGGATGAAAAATACACTTTTCCTAGTTGCAAATGATGATTTGTAAACTCTATGCTTTCTATCATAATTGTGAGACCTACATGTCACCCATTAGTTTTATGCATACATATGCAGTTTCTTTGCTTTGTTCTATGTCTGCGGTCTCTTCTGATTTGTTGGCTGGTATCAGGCACAAATGTCTACATTAAATGGTTTTATTGAAACTTAACTTTTAAACTGTTTAGTTGGCACTCTTGTGGTTGGAAAAACTTGTTCTCTTCAAGTACTTGCATAATTTCTTGTTTCAAGACTTGATAGTAGCTACGGTATGCTGATTTGCTAAAATAGGTTTTTATGGTTTCATGTTTGGTATAACAAGACAAATATTAGTTTGCAATCCTAAGCCAGGAAAATGAATGTACTGTTTTAGTTTTTGAAAGGATTGCATTACTTTTGCAAAAAAAAATACACACATATGGTAGGATTTGTTGAGGGAAATATTGAAGGGTTTACAACTTGATTTGTATCTATACTAATTACTGACCTATTTGAATTTACCTGAATAATATGTGTGATTTTTATTTGCTGCTATAGCATACCATGTCAGAATCCATAGTGAGGTGCAATTGTGTAAAGTACATTGGTTTGGATGACCCATTGGTTTGCGTAGGTGAAGATGTTGCATTCATCATGGGGGCCACTAGTTGAGAAATTGGCAACAATTGGACAACTGCAATTGGTTCGGACTCTTATATCCTTCAAACTGAGATCAGCATGCAAGGTAATTGGTTTGAACTCTTATATCCTTCAAACTGAGATCATCATGCAAGGTAAGGAAATTAAAGGCCAATTTTTTTTTTTAGCAGAGCCTAAACATCAATCTGATGGCACTCATGGGAGATTCTAGTCCTCCATGCAACTAGGTCTTAGCATCATGGAAGTAACTGGATGGTTTACCACCAGTAACTCTCTCCATGTGTGGACCAGGAGAATATTAACGAGCCTAGGTTTTTAATTTCAAACATGAACTTTTCCTTGCGGATGGAATCAGATTGGTTAGAGTTTGATCAAATTTATTTGCAAACTTAAAGTGCAAAATAATCCTATCTGCTGCAGTACAGTAGAACATGTAACAATACTAGGGCCAGGACACCTTGATTTATATATTTATAAAATTATGTTCTGTATATAGCTGTAATTATTTCTTTCAAAATCTTATCTGATTTTGTCTCCAGCAGATCAAATTAAACAATATAACCTCGGCTGTGGATGTTTTGGTGTCTTCACTTTATATGCATAAAGGAGTGTTTGAGGTCAGTTTCAGCAATGCCCAACAAAATTCCATTGGTATTCATAGGTTGTGATTCGGTAGCATGATCATCCATGCAGAGAGGAGACGAGGATGAAACTGTGAGATTCTTCCTTCACAATATAAAGGAGCAGCAAAATTTCTGTGGTTTGTTTTCACCTCTTCAAGTTATCTATATCTCAGTGGACCCTCCAATGTTCTTGACCAGATTGTTGTCCCTCTTTTCAATATCCCAGGTTTGTTCATGAACAATTTTGGAATATTGTGAATTGATACCCTATCTTGAATAAACCCATGAAAATAATATGTTTATTTGGCTGGATGCAGTTGTCAAAATATGTGCTTGATGTTCATTTAGGCAATTTGACAAGTCCATTAAAGGGGTCCACAGCGGATTTCTCTGCCGTGGTATGCAAGCCAGGTTAACTATATCTGAATAGTGCATTGTGTTCTTTCTCACTAAGTAATCACAATTTTCCTTCTGCTAGATCATAGGGCTTGGTACAATCTTGAGGCAATTTGATTCTTTCTACATGACCCAGTATATTCAGGTATTCCTATTCTTGTCTCATAATCCCTTCTTAGACACAAACCCATGACAGAAATTTGACCTATTTGGGTTTCAGCTCATGGTTCAGTATATACGCACGGCAGAAGCTGCATTCAATGCCACAACAGAAACACCCAAGGGAGCTACACATTCCTCCGAGGTTGCGAATTAGCTTTTCTAATATCTATCCTTGTCAAAGCATTTATTTAGGTTTTCTTGTGCCAACCCCATTGCCTTATATCTTTAAGAACACAACTTGTAAATCATTAGTCAAGTACTGTACTAAATATGGGATACTATCGTTTATTGATTCTAGATGATAATATCCCCCGCAATGGCTTGTAAATTTAACTGATAGTATTCTATTTAGTCAAGAAAATCCAAATCCATCTAATTACTGATGTTACCTTTTCTTTCCCAATATTTAATAAATATGTTAGCGATCTTACGATGAATTTCTTTTTACAGGTGCCAAAGGCAGTGTTTTGGTTGATGTCCTTATGCAAGTACATGGACGTCTCAAGGGATGTAGTTGAGTCATGCTTGCCCGCTTCTGCTCTTGCTATCCTCCAGTCATGAATCTCCTGTTGTACACTTGAACATAGTTAACAAAGCACTGGGCTCAGGATATAGCTCTCAAAGTTCAATTTTCTTCGATATTTTTTCTCATTTTCTTTCCATGTATACGAGTCCTGTATCATTGTTGACAAACAATGTTCTCCGTTATGGGAATAAAGACCAATAAGCTGGAAAGGAGACTCACGCCTAGTGTTGTTTTCCTAGTTCTTTCTCGTTGATGCCTAAGCATCTGAATCAAAGTGTTGTACAGAACCGGCACTGCTGATGGTGGAATCCCTTGTTTGGGTTGGCTAGTGGCTACGGAAACATGGCACTGCACAATCCTGATGCTAAACAATGCATCTGCTCAATGCTCGTGTTTTTGTTTCAGTATTTAATTCGACAGAAAGAAGATTGTGCACATAAATACTTTGCTCCCCATCTAGGTAGCCCCCTAGGGCCCTGTCCGACAATATTTCATTCAAATTTGTTTCTCAAAAAGATCAGAGCATTCCCCCTTTCATTCCTTTTTCTCCCCCAAAAAATGTCATGTCCATTCATATCATGAGCGAGAACGGTTCTGTGGGTGATGTTTGGTGTCTCCTTAAAAGTTGCTCAGCTTCTGTGGACCACAGAGAAACTCAACCAAATTCGCCAGAACGTTCACCCTATTTTGCCAGCCAGAGCCAGTTCCTTCTTCCACGGGCAGCCGGGGAAACGGTCCGGGCTCCCAGGTTATATAAGGACACCACAACCCCATTGCAAAATCCAGGCTAGTTTCACTACCCTCCTCCGATCCTACACCCTTCCCACCAAATAAGGTTCCATCCTTTTCCCAGCATTCACATAGGGGAGGGGAACACATTCATCCGGCGATCACTGGCGGCCATGGCCTCGCTCCGCATCCTCCCGGCGGTCACCGCCGCCGTCCTCTTCTATGTTGTGGTTGCCGTTGCCGCGACTGATGCTCCCGACTTCGTCATCCAGGGTCGCGTCTACTGCGACACCTGCCGCGCTGGGTTCCAGACCAACGTCACCGAGTACATCAAGGGTATTAACATGCCATTCCTCACTTCAGCAGCAGCAGTGGAGGGAGACACGAAACACATTTCCATGGATAATCCTTGCAATGATGGAACACCTGATTCTGCATTTCTCAGGAGTCTTATGAGCATTGGGCTGACCTGGGTTTTTGTTCTTCTTGATCACAGGCGCCAAGGTCAGGCTGGAGTGCAAGCACTTTGGCACCGGTGCCGTCGAGCACGCTGTTGACGGCGTAACTGACGACTCCGGCATGTACACGATCAAGCTCAAGGGCGGCCACCAGGAGGACATCTGCGAGGTTGTCCTTGTTGAGAGCCCCCGCAAGGACTGCGCCGAGGTCCCAGTGCAGAGCAACCGCGCCAGCATCCTGCTCGCCAAGGATGCCGGCATCACCGACAACATGCGCTTCCCCAACCCGCTCGGCTTCTTCAAGGACGCGCCGCTGCCCGTCTGCGGCGGAGTGCTCAAGTCGTACCTCTTGGATGACCAGGATGAGTAAAGAGTACGGTAACATCACCGAACAAGCTGCAAAGCATGGATGTGTCAGCAAAGTAAAAAGTGAATGATTAACCATCTACGGAGAAAGGAAAGGGAAAAATGTAACTGCACTGTCTATCTAATATTCTGTTACTTACAGATCTGTGACTTTCCCAGATTTTGAGAGCTGCATTCTTGTTCGTACCACCCAGCTTGCAGTTTTAACATACAACTGCTGTAACGGACAGAAATGCATTGCAGCAAAAACTTTTAATTAACATAACCAATCTGACATGTGGTTCTGACAGCAAGATAAACACCATTTCATTTCTATCAAAAGATAATAAGTTACATGACATACATAAGGATTAGACAAGGCCAAGGTGTATTTTGCACCTAAAGCACAGCATGTCGATTACATGATTACATTACATCTCACGAAGTATAGACTAATCCTATGGGGTTTCCATCCAAAGCTTATCCGAGAAGAAGATATCTCTTCACTACCATGGCTTCAGATCCCCCACAGGTCCAGCAGTCCAGTTGAGACGCTTATCGCCAGGTTGTAAGTATGTTCCCTCAGGGTGTGGTAGCTTGCGAGCAAGACCGTTCAAGATTTGGTGGAATGCATCCCTTGGTTGGGCTGGCTGCGGAAACAACATGGCCTGCTTCATTGATGGATTTGCGAGTAACCTTTGCTTTCTTAAAATGTCATCGATTGGCATTGACGTGAGGATTGTGTCTAGTTTAGGGACATCCTTCTCCTCGACAAAGACACCAATTTCCTCCCATGGGATTGCATCCGCAAATGGTAGCACAATATCATCAGCGATGATGACTGGAATGCAGCCAAAGACCACAGCCTCAACCAACCTAGGGCTCCATGGTGCCCAGCCCAATGGACACAGGCAGAAGACAGCACGCTGCATGTCTTCATAGTAAGTGGCAGGATGATCTGTTGAAATGTCAAATAGAGGGTTGCTCTTGAAGTTCTCCCACAGCGAAGCTCGCGCACCTCTGCACAACAATATTACGGAGGTGAATAGAGGAGGGGGGGGGGGGGGGGCATTAGCACAGGATTCAAACATGTTACATCTTCGAAGTGATTGCTACCTTGCATAGTATCCGCCCTCAGGGTCGTTCCCAGTGTCATAGAAAAGTCCCCGGAAGTAAACAAAGATTGAGCGCGGAGTGTCAGGGGAAATCAGGTGAGCTTGCATTTTCTGCGGAGGAGCAAATGGAGGAATAATGATAGAGCCCTCCTTCAGACAGACATGATTCTCCTGTCCAAAAGTTTGGACCAAAGTAGCACGTCGCAGCAATGGAAGAATTCCACGCTCAATAGCCTTTTCTTCCTGCAAATGTTGAAACAATTACAGCTCATGAGAAAATGGTAGTTATGGCATTATAGGGAAAATTTATGCACAATGATTACCAGGACGAAGAACATTCGAACTCACCTGATAGTGGAAGCATGCTGCAAAATCATGCGGAACAACAAAGAAGTGATCTGCTCCATCAGTTCTGTTCCAAAAGGGCCATTTGTTTGAAATATATTGGATTGCGCTCCTCATCACCCGTGGTGACTTAAATGGTAAGGGCAGTCCAGCATTAGTTAAATCACAAGTAGTATAAACTGGCGTATAGAACCAATCAGCTTCCTTGGGATTTAGAGTCCGCACAGCACTTGAGAGCAAGAAACGATGCATGAAAATTTCTGCAGCAAACATGTGATTGAGACACCGTGGATCCTTGGTAACCATCTTCTTGTTGTATTTCCTCGGCAAGTCATAAATGAAGACCTTCAACCTCCCGACAGGATTATCTTCTAACACATCACCAGCACTCCCTACAGTTTCATAGTTGTCATGTCAGTACAAAGGTGCAAGCAACTCACATAACATATGATGCAAATCAAGTGCAACAGAAAAACAAAAACAGAGATAATTCTAGCCAAAATTGGTCTCAAAGCCCAATATCATGTTGAGTATACCCTGAGTTCAAACTTAAGATGAAATAGGCCTTTTTATATGTGAATCAATTCATGTCCTGAGTTGGGCTCCTCGTCGATTCCACACCATTTCAGCAATCAGCAAACTGAACCTAAATATGTATACAAATATGCATAAAAGAAGCTCCTTTTCTCTTGTTTCAAGAGATGCTAGGGATCAACCTAACAAGGAATTAAGAAGCGCAAGAAATTTGTAGAGATGGGGAAAGGGAGCAACTAAAACCATTCACAACCTAACGAGAAAAAGGATCGAGCTTGAACCTGAAAACTTAAGCTTAGCTACCACAGAACACAGAAATCCAACACAAAAAGGAAAGGAAATTCGGCGGATCATCTATAGATTTATTAACCCCCAAAGACGTCCTAATCCACAACTCTAAGAAGCAGGACCAACTAACAATATTCTGAAATCAAACCATTCAATCTCCAACTCCACGCGGGAGGAAGGAATCACCACAATCACCAGCTACGCTGGCTTCGGACTCAAGGGAGCAGCAACGCGCAAAAGGGGAGGAAGAAAAAGAATTCCTAAATCATACAAGAAATCGACTTTGGATAGGCAAAGTTTCGAGGAAAAACGGGGGGAGAAGTTGGGGCACCTGAGATGCGCTCGCTGTGCTGCTGAACGACGTGCTCAGCCTCGCCGCCGCCGGCGGCGGCGGCTGCTGCTGCCGCGACCCGCGGCGCGAGGGCGGAGGCGGCTAGCAGCAGGAGGGCGACGGGAAGCCACCCCGTTCTTGATCCCATCCCGAAGGGAACGCCCGCTCCGGTCTCGACCTCTCGAGGCAAAAGGGGGAGTTCTTGACGAGGGGATTGGATTTGGGAATTCGGTATAAAGGGGAAGAAGAGAGATTGGGGAGCTAAACTGCTAAGCGAGAGATTTTGTTAGGACAAATGAAGAGGAGAGAAGAGAGAATGGCTCCAAGACTCCAACAACTACTAGCCCACAGTACTCAAGGGGAAGCCATACCTCTGAATCCTAGTTTAGGAAACAAATTCTTTCACAGTCCTTGTTGCATAGTATTTTCGACTTATTTCCACTTACTGTCAATCTACCAACTTCTTCTTGCATAGTATTTTTCTCTCAAAAGAAATCTGCTGACTTCTACTCGATAAGAGCGGTCGAACACAACCCTAGTTTAGGAGTGAGCTGAAGTAGTGCTAACCATTGTGCAATAAATATAATCACCTTTCGTTTTGGCGTCTAAAGAACTGTAAATTATTAATCATCTTTCCACATTTACCCGAAAAAAATCATCTTCCAACATTGTTTAAGGTAGTCTTGCATTAAAAGTACAAGTGAACAATAAATCTCACATTTTCAACATTTAAAGTACAAATTATAGTATTGGAACTTTTCACATAGACGCACACCACTCATACTCACAACTCATGCACACCATTTCCTATGTGCAAGCTAAGATCTATCGGTCGGTGGTTGGTAGCTGGTTGCAGGTGCTGATTTGTTTTTATAGAAACTAATCTAGACGAACATGTCGTACACCCTACACTCACACTCACATGACCAACTAGTTAGAAGCATGTTCGCTCCACAGTTTTAATAATTACTAACAACATCTTCAAAAGTATCTAATTTTTCTATAAAAATATGAAATTTTACAGCTCTTAAAAATTATTGGAAGGGATAAAGAAGGTAATTCTAAGAGTTTGTAATAATTAACTCCTAAAATATAGAAGATAACTTTATATCAGGAATTCTATAATATTTCTAAATTATTCTGACCACTTTTATATATTCTATTTTTCGTACATTTATATCAGAAACACTTACATACTCTTTATTCTTTCTATGCCCTTCCACCTTTAGATTAGACACGACTCAAAAGCGTATAAACTTTATGCAGAATGAGGTGATTTTTTCGGAATCCTAAAAGATTAGAATGATGGATTAAATATTGTTGGAGAGGGAGTTTTTCTCATCTTATTGAAAATCATTAGGCAGGGATTTAGGACACTCTTAGACATGATTTGTAATGTCTAAAACCATTTTAAGTCTTGTTACCAGCTTGTATTGTAGCTTAAAAAAACACAACTTTATTAGGTTGATTATCATCGAAAGGCTTAATTTATTTTGAATCCCATATAAACTTTAGGATCTGATTGAAATTTATTAAATTACTAATTTAAATACTTAGCGAGAGATACATAGTACGTTTTTACTACATTCACACTGCAATTTAAAACTTGCAACAGTTAGCTCCGGTCATACCTCGCTTCATCTTTTTATGCTTTTCTCACACCCACCACCCACATTCAAACTTCAAATTGTGTTACATCTTCATCATACGGTTTGGCTGGTGGTTGATTTGTTCAAAGAGAAAATTACTGCTGGATGGTGCCTGAGTGACTCTCCTTTCTTCTTCCGACCATGCCGCCTCTAGCCCCCTCTTCTTCACCTCCCTTATTTCCTCCTCTTCCCCCTCTATTGTACGGACATCCCTAGACCCACTACTTAGGTGGATATTGGGATCGAATACTCGGTGGGCCCCTGGGACTACTCGATTTGGGTTGCACGACACCAGATGGCGTGAAGCACAAGGCATATGGAGGACTAGTCCTCGGTTATGAAGCTAGACATGCCTAGAACCATGTAGAGTACTCCTAGCTGCACACGACTAGTACTCTCCTGCCAAACCGACTTGTAACTCTGCCTCTCGGACTATATAAGGCGAGACAGAGACCCCTATCTCATCATCTGCATCATCTTGTAAACACACCCAATCAATCTAGAGCTACGCAGCATACAGGCGTAGGGTATTACGCACCTCGCGGCCCGAACCTACCTAAATTGTGTGTCGCGTGTCTGTCCTTCGAGTTCCCGATCTCGTCGACGCCACAAACATCTACCTCGGGTACTCCCCTTGGTAGGTTGCTGGGTTAAAACACTGACAGCTGGCACGCCATAAGTATGACTACATCAAGCAAATCAGTACTTGGGGGCTCGAGCCACGACTGCTGACCTGATTTGGCGGCCGTGCCGCAGAGTACTTCGGCACCGGGCATGGTGTGTACGGAGGCATATCCTTGAAGATCTTCCCCAGCTTCTCAATGATGACATCATCTTCAATTTCGAAGCCGGGCATCCGGGAAGTATCCTCGTCGCCAGTGTACTGGTATCCGAGGGTGTCTCGCGCCATCAGCGGTTGCACCCTTCTCTTCATGAAGCTGAAGGCCACATGCTCAGCCCTTAGTCCGGCCTCCCTCAGGGCCTTAATTTTCTTCAGCAGCGGAGGTAGCTGAAGACCCTCCTGCATGGTGGGCTCCGTGTTCCACCATGGCACATGCTTCGGTTGTCGTCCACTGGGCTTCGGCAGCTCGGGGTGGTGGTTGCTAATATAGAACCACTTCGCCTTCCAATCTTGGTTGGAGTCGATCAGCTTGTACGACAGACACTGCCCGGTGGCGTCTTCGTGCATCTGTATTCCGGTGCCTCCGACTACTCGCGGGTCGTCTGTACTCGGCTGCGACTTCACCTAGAAGAACTTCCGGAACAAGATCCAGTGGGCGTGGGCTTGATCCCCACAAATGCCTCACAAAAGTGTACAAAGATGGAGATGTGGAAGATACTGTTGATGTTGAGGTACTCGATGCCATAGTACTTAGCATCCCCCAGAAGAAGTTGCTGGCCGACACTGCAAGTCCACGCTCCACAAACCGCGTGAACATCGGAATCTCATCCGGATTCTTCTCCATCAGGTATGGATCGTCGGTGGCGGTCTGCCACAGATCCATTTCCTTCTCGCGCAGGAAACCGCTATTGACCAGGATGAGAAGATCCTCCGTCTTCAGCTTCACCTTCTTCCACCCCTTCGCCGGATTAGGGCGAGGGGAGGAGGATGGTGACGACAACGACTGGTCGTTATCTCCGGCTTCCTCGTAGCTCCTCTTCTTCGACACACCAGTCTTCGTGATCTTCGCTGGGGCGCCTTCATCCTCCAAGTCACAGGTGTTTTCACTCGCATTTGCTCAGGGGCTATAGGGGAGGGCGGACTACAGCGGCAGGCGAACGTAGATCTAATCTACCCAGCGGCGGCGGCAGTAGAGGAGCAGCGGGGGCAGAGATTTCAGATCTAATCTCAAAGGAATGCAACTGATGGGAGTGAAAAAACCCTAAGGGGCCTCACCTGTTATTTATAAAGCCACCAGGCAGCTCATATGCGAGCGGGCAGCCAAGCGCCAGACGGGTTACTCAGCGGCGGCAGGACGACCCTTCATATTACAATACTCGATGTTCTCAGACTCAGGGGCTCGACTACATCCTTCCACTACTCGATGTTCTCAGTCTCTGGGGCTCGACTACATCTGACAGACTCAATGGGCTACACTAAATCAAGATCCCACTCAGGACACATTCTATAGTCAAGTTGACCCTTCAATTCGAGAGAAAAATACTCGACTCAAGGCCCAAGGGCTCCGTGACACGTGTCCTTCAGTTTTTTTCTCCGGAATTTTCGGGATAAGATTGGCAAAACTTCAGATTGACCCTCAACTTGAATCTGCGATTCGACCTAAGGCTCGAGGCTACATTCCATATGGAATGCGATTCTCCGAATCGCATTTTCCATATGTTTTCTTATCGAGACAACACGAGTACTATTGAAGACCTTCGAGAGAAGCACTCAGGGACGCTTGGGGACTGCTCGAGAAGGCTTCAAGACTACTCAAAGATCAGCTAGAGTACCTTCCAGCCTCGGGATGATTCAAGCATTCTTGAGGACTTTCGGCTTGTGAAACTCGGGGACGCTCAAGGACTACTCACCAAGCCGTCAAGACTACTTGAAGACATCCTGCTCGACTACAAAGTACTTAGGGGCTTGTCGTACGGACATCCCTGGGCTCACTACTCAGGTGGGTACTGGGGCTAACTACTCAGTGGGCCCCTGGGACTACTCGACTTGGGCTTCACGACACCAGATGGCGTGAAGCACAAGGCATACAGAGGACTAGTACTCGGTTAGGAAGCTAGACATGCCCGGATCCATGTAGAGTACTCCTAACCATACACGACTAGTACTCTCCTGTCAAATCGACGTGTAACCCTACCTCTCGAACTATATAAGGCGAGGCAGGGACCCCTATCTCATCATCCGCATCATCATGTAAACACACTCAATCAATCCAGAGCTACGCAGCATACAGGACGTAGGGTGTTACGTACCTCGCAGCCCGAATCTGTCTAAATTATATGCCTCGTGTCTCTCCTTCGAGTTCCCGATCTCGGCGAGGCCGCAAACACCTAGCTCGGGTACTCCGTAGGTTGCTGGGTTAAAACACTGACACCCTCCTCCTTCCCTCTTCTTTCATAAGAGCTTTTCGGGCAGGGGCACAGGGTCGGGGGAGTGGGGGTTGATCCCATACCCTTCCTTCCTTCGTAGCCCAATCATTTACTCCAACAATTCCAATTTGCAAACCCTAACATGTTCAAAAGCTAACCTTTTTGGAGATAAAGAGGTGGTGACTCTAGGTGGAATTTAAGAGGAAAGCAAAGGATGTTTTGAAAAATCTGTTTCATTTATTTGTTCAAGGTGTGTTTTGACTCGGTTTAGCAAACGTACGTTACGTCAGGTGGTTGTTTGGATATCACACATACATGGAGGTAGTAAAAAGAGCTAGGTGTAGGGTAGGGGGAGAAACAACAAATATCAAGTAGCAATACCAATTGTATTTAGAACATAAGGCCAGTCTCAGTGGGGTGCCATGGGAGATTTCATGAGCATTAAATCCTATGCCACATAAGCAACTTTGATGACTTGGCACTGTAATTATGAAGAGAAAGGTGATAAGAGTTTCATCACCATGAAACTCACATGACACACTTACCTAGTCCTATGAAACCCAGTGACACTTGCATTGCGGGTGTTATATTTTCATCACATGACAAATATGATCATTAACTCCATGCAAAAATTAAATGCTACAAGTTTTCTATGAAATTGTGGAATGAAACTGTGCACTGAGAGTTTCATTCACTTCAAAAGATGACATGACAATCTTGGTAATAGTGCGATGAAATCATGCACTGAGACTGGCCTAAGAATAGATACGAAAAGCAGGGTGCTACGGGAACCTTTAAATAAAGACGTACGGATTAGTGTAATCATGACATAATTAATCTCATTAGATTCACCTCGACAATTAAGATAAGGGTTGTGGAATGGGTTTTGTCATTCCTAATCAATGTCCGGAGATAAATGTGACGGGTAGTTGGTGAAATTTTTAGAACGGCCTGATGCCACTTGTTTTTGATTCAGCATGGACACGCTTGGCCTTGACGCTACCGTTGACGCCTTCCCTGGCCTTGGACGCTGTGGCTGACACTTGACGAGTTCATCGACCCTTTTCCACGTGCCGCTTGCTTTAGCACCTCTGTAACCCCGTTTCTTGGTTATCACGATGCAATCCTACTTTGCCACGATAGCTATGTACCCGGCCTCATCCGGATCCCTAGAATATTTTGCCTCTGGTCTACGTTTTAGCAACCCAAGGTGGAGGGATGAACTCGAGATCAGCAACGTTTCCGTCCAGGCTTCTAAGCACGATCTGGCCTTGATTTGAGTTCAGCTAACGACTTCATGCCAAAGCTTAACTAGGTGAGCTCCAAGCGAATCCACTGATCGAAAAGCGTGCAGACTGAATGTAATTTCTTTGATGTTTTTCCCCCGAATATTTCGTAGTGCTACAGAAGGGAGTGATGATATTCTGTTTTCCTTTTACAAATTTATTTACGAGTACTCGTTTTAGCACAGGTCACCGTGTGTGACCGAGCAAAAGCGTTTGGAAATTGGACCCCGTCTCTTGCAGACGCAATCTTTATTGTCAACACTGAGATGAAGCATCCATTACTAAGTATATTCATCAAAGCGGCAATGCAGGACTCTTCATCAGTTCTTATGGCAGAAACAGCAGCTCTTGCACTTGCTGCTGCCCTGTCGAAGCACCTAGAGCATCACTCTGCACACCTGTTATCCGACATCCAACAGTTGGTTCACTTCCCGAATGGCGCTGAACTCTCTAATCCCCCGGATTGGAGAATCAAGCCATATACTCAATTCATCAGTCCAACAGTCAGATTCAATCAGATGGCTGATTTGCTGGCTAGACAGGCTCTCAACATTATGCATTCTGATCAGCACTTGTTCTCACGAGTTTGTACAAATCTGTTCATGTTCATGAGTGCCCTTTGCTTAGCGCACTCCAAAATGTACTCATTAACTTTGTAATGGTTCTCTCATCCTCCTGCTGTTAATTAATGAATGAGATTTCTTGTCAAAAAAAATATATTTTTTTAGCAGAGACGCCATCTCAACATTGGGCCATTGGCTGTGCGCTGTCGTTCTGTCTCTCCTGCTTCCGTCCGTGACGACAACTGGCTACAGCGTGTAGTCGTGTACGCGGCGGTCGGCGGTGCAGCCACACTGTCAGGTAGGCCCCACGAACGTACCCTTGTCACTCCCAACGGCAGAAATACCATCCAATCACAACGGCATCGAGAAAAACAAAAAGCGTGAAACTCGGGCAATTTTGACCCCACATATGATGAACAATTGGCAAAATTAGCAGTAAGTGCTTTAATTATAACATAAGAATGTGCCAGAAAGATGCAGTCAACTTTCACTACCCTTCTAGTACCACGGAAAATTGAAGTTCCAGAGCGACTTCCAACTTACATTTCAGTAGCAGAACGGTGGCAAATTATTTTGTACTGGAAAAAAATTCACTTTGGGAGATAACAGTCTACCATCATGGCATGGCAATGACCCTCGTGAAACAAAAAATTTTAGTCAAACCAAGAAAGAAGAAACAATATAACAGCACAGCAGGGATTCACCTCTGTGGATGAAGGTAGATATTTAAATAGTCAGGGGTACTTTCTGAGCTCTCAGCCTATGAGCAGCTTGTTCTCCTCCAAGAAACTGTAGGTGGGCACCTCCAGGTTGAACGGCGCAGGACCCTTGCGGATCCTCCCGGAGATGTCGTAGTGGGAGCCATGGCATGGGCAAAACCACCCGCCAAAGTCTCCAGCATTCGGGAGCGGGATGCAGCCGAGGTGGGTGCAGACACCGATGACCACCAGCCACTCAGGGTTCTTCACACGCTCCGCGTCCTGCTGCGGGTGGCGCAGCGACGCGACGTCCACGCTGTTGGCCAGCTTGATGTCATCCTCAGTCCGGCGCCTGATGAAGACCGGCTTCCCACGCCACTTCACAGTCACCGTGGTGCCTGGTTCGATGCTGGAGAGGTCCACCTCGAGTGAAGCGAGGGCAAGCACATCCTTACTTGCTGACATGCTCAGGACAAACTTCAATATGAGGAGACGCAGCAGTGATGCGTAAATGAACCTTCCACCACTCAGGACAAAGTAAGCAAAGGCACGCTTGCTGGGATCTCCAGGAGGATATCTCTCATGGTTGTACTCATCATAAACCACCTTTGGGCTAGGGTTCTTCACAGCAGCCACAGTTGCTGGGAGGTCAGCCAGGCCAGCATCTTGGTTCCTTGGTACAAGTGTTTCAGATGAGAAACCTGCAGGACATGTTAACAAAAGTTACATAGCCATCTTCAGAACAAATGACAAATAATAGCTGCATTCAACATTCAGCACAAGCAAAGGATAAATCAATGTTGGCAACAATATGAACAAGATCATCCTAGGAGGCATTTCATGGAAGTAACCCTTATCAAATAAAATAAGCAATCCATAGATTCTAACATGAATGAACCACTGCTGCCTCAGTGTTCCTTTTGCTCAGCGTAATTTAAGATCCTAGTAATAACCAGTTGCTGTGCAGGTTTCAGAGAAACATAAGACACTAGGAATATTTTTAAAACAAGCAAAGCATAATCAGTGGCAACTGTTTTGGCCTTTGCTAACAGGTACAGAAGAAACCTATAAACTAAATTGTAGTTTTGCAGCACATTAAAAGAAGTAAATCAACAAATGTGACATGAGTAGATGACAAATTAGTCTATTAACATTACAAAACAATGGAAGCCATCCAAGCAGTAAAACAAGACATGTAGGCATCACTTCAAAAGTTCCGAGAAAAGTTCTTTTTTCCATGAGTAGGACTCCTTAATTGTATGCTCAAATTAAATGTAAAGAGCGTATCAACATGTTTCAAATTTTCCATGAGTACTACAAGTATCATCACTATGGAATCAAAACCCACCAGAACATATCAAAATGCTAAAATGAAGGGAATATAGTTTATGCAACAGTGAAGAAAGTCTATGGACAGAAACACTAATCATACAGGCTAGGAAAGAGAAACTACTCAAATAGAAATTGAGGCATATACATTATCTGAAGCTGTATACACCAAGTGTTAGCACCAGAAAGCTTCTAAAGAACTCAGCTAGTGCCATTTTTTTACAATTTGAACTGATAAGCATTTTTTTACAACATTTGCAGAGATCAGATTTATGCATATCTTCTAATTGCACTGTCAAAGTTTTGAAAACTAGTTCATCAGAGACCATCAATGCACCATTTAACAAGAAGAGTTGTTAACTATGTTTAGTTCCAACATATCGTGAAAACAAAAAATCTAACGTGAGATGAAAATACAAACTTATGTATGGAAGATTAAAAATGCAGGGGGGGGGGGGGCATATGTACAAAAGATGAAGGAAAACAAACACATGTCCATTAGAGTGTTCAGAGATAACACAGCAACCACAAAGATACAAATATAAAGGCTTTCAGATCAAACTAGGGCAATCATAAGAACCTAAATACAACATCTGACGGCTATCCTAATTTTGCAGATCAAGGGATCCTCCAGGACCTTAGGGTCTACAAAATATAAGGCAGAAGAATCCTTGTGTTTTACCAATGAAGATTCATCTGTAGCAACACTAAGCACAACAAGTGCATCATATATATATGCTTGAACTACGAAGCATAATCAATATGTCAGTGGTAAATATCATGGTCCTTGCCAACATGTATAAACAATAGAAACATCCAAACTTGTTCTAGTTCCATGAATAAGGTAGATTACTCCAGACTAGCAAGGAAATATACTAGCTAAAAGCATTGGCATATCACTAGAAAATGACCCTTCCAATCTCTCATGCTCCCATTAATCTGACACACAACATTGCTATCCTAGAAATACAGTTCATCATGAATTTTTCATGTAAAATTATGTCTGTACATAGTCTCACAGATATGTTTGTTCAATTTCAAACAATGATCATTAACTGCAGATGGAGAAATGGTCATCCAAACAACATAAAACATGTAAAAACCAAAAACATCCTTCAAGCTTCTAGAGACAGCAGAAATGGTCCATAGCAAGAACACAGATCGTGCAAACAAATTGAGCACAAATTATGAAATGGAAAGGAAAAAATTCCACAGATTGCAACAGTCTACCATGAATGTAAACCACTGGCAGGACCGATCCAGGTAGGAACTGTAAGTTACAGCACAACAAGCAACCAAAAATGGAGCCCTAACGATACAAACAGGAACGCTTCGCTGAGCAGAACTACGCCACCGCCAAGGATCTGAATCCCCCCATCACGAGGCAAAGTATCGACCCACGTATCGCAGATCAACGGATCATCCCCTGGAACCCGATCCCGATCCCAATCTGAACCGAATCTACACGAGAACACGGGGAGCATGCAGAGGTGGGGGACGAGGCGCGCGCTTACCCCTGACGGCGGCTAAGAAGGGGGACTCGATGGAGAACCGCGGCTGGCTCCGGGCGCGGGCGGAGTCATCGTCCCCGCCGGGGGCGCCAGCGCCGGCGAGCGGGCCCCTGGCCGCGGCCGCGGCGGGGCGCCAGGAGAGGGAAGACGAGAGCCTCCTCCCCGCAACCCTCAGCATCGTGTCGTCGTCGTCCTCCTCCGCCGGTGGTGGCGCTCGCCTCCAATCCAATCTCGGCTAGGGTTCGCACCTCTCGGTCGCCTGGACGCACGCACGGTGGGAGAGACTGGAGAGAAATGGAAGAAGCGAGAGGCGGAGAAAAATATTGCGGGAGGTGGGCTACGATGGCCCAATTTCTGCAGCCCATTGTCTTACGTGGGTGGGTTGGGTATACTTTATTGGGCCTAACCTGGGACACAATGACAGACTGCACCAAACGACAGGTGGGCCTAGACAGCGTTTGTATGTCATACACATTTACTGCACATTTCTTTTTTAAAAAAAAATACTCTGCAAATTTTAATCTGATACACGAAGGATTCATGAAACATTGCAGTTCGTAAGAGTGAAATAGATGAACTAAGCAGCACAGAGGGGGTCTAACATCACAATTGACAAGGAAACTATCTGCAGACAATTTACACAACACGTTCTGTTTCTGTTGAGGAAATGCTATCAAGGGCCCAACAATAAATGGATTGGTTGTGTTCTTCAGGGTTCAGCGTCTTCATCATCGGCGGCTGAGGAAGTGTGCGCCGGGTACCTCCACATGATGTCCGCCCAGGTGCTCTGCCCATCCGTTACCTCCTTTACCACCGAGGCCACCTCGTCCACCTCCACGCGGATCTGGTCCTTGCTGTCCCGATCACGTACCGTCACGCTCGTGGTGTTGTCAACCGTGATAGCCAGGGGAACACCAATCTCGTCCGTCCTCGCGTACCGTTTTCCTATCGTGTTACCTGCAACGAAGCATCCACGGATGAGATGAAAAACTTGTCAAGCAGCACAAGAGAGTGAACAGTAAATAACATCTGAAACTTTAGATCCTCAGGTGAGTGTCGGATCCTGCCACAAGCCCACAATAACATGTCTCAGGGAGCAAATTCTGTGCTTTATTCCATTTTCAATCAAAAAATGTGGGGAAAAGCAGGCACTTAGTCCGACTCCCGAAGCTGCAAAGCTACCATGTGGAATCGGAATCTCCAATAGACTAACAGTTCAATACAAGATCTGCAAACCCATGGAAGGCTACATCTTTTCAATCTCATCTTTAATAAAAATTAAAAAGTGCCAAGTTGGAAAGTAAATTTTAATAAAATATCAAAAGTAGAACTCATATATAACCGCTGAACAAAAATAAGCACAAGTCCACTTATCTGGTTATGTACCTGTCATGTCGATAATATGTGAAATCCCTGCAGCTGTCAAGGCCTTCGAAATTTTCTTGGCAACAACCTCAAATTTCTCAAGCTTGACCAATGGAAAGACAGTGCACTTTATTGGGGCAACAAGAGGGGGAAAACCAAATACGTTTAACTGCTCATCCTCTGTCTTGCCAGGCCTTTGGTAGAAGCAGTGCTCAAAAAGGCAGTATATAATGCGCCCAATCCCAAAGGATGGTTCAATGACGGATGGAGTAAATTTCCTTTGGTGTTCTTTTTTCTTCTCGATGTTAATTGAGACCATGCTTTTCTTTATGGTGACATCCTTTCCAAGGGTGCACACCTTAAACTCAACCTCCCCTTTGGACTCCAACGCAGCTTTCATATCCAATGCTTCAGTCTCGCCCATGGCCTGAATGAAGAGAGTGCATGAAGACACATAACAGCAACATGATATAACAACCCAATGTGTAAGGAAAACTTACTTCTAAAGCTTCAAGGACCATCCTTTGATTCCCTTTGAATGCAAGGCCAAGCTCCTTCTTTGATGGGGTTATAACTAACTTCTGAAATTAGCAAAAATGAAACTTATTATTAGCAATGCAATTAATAAAAAAACCCAAACCTTACAACTTAATAGCTAGGATTTATCTTCTTAATATATAGATGCAGCTCTCCTGTGTGTTCGAGAAAAAAAGCTTAATAGCTAGGATAACGACTCAAACATTTTAACTTTAAAAATAATGGCTGAAAGCACTCCTGTACAATAAAGGAAAAGGGAAACCTTACCTCCACTTCTCTGGGTTCTGCAAACTTTTCATGTGCTTCAAGTTTCTCACCACTCTTATCCTGTCCAATACCGATATTAGAAAGGCATAGCTCTATTGTGATGTTATGAGCGAAAGAAAATTTGAAAATGGCATGCATCAATGCCAACACTTTATTTATTTGTTTTGGTGTAGGACAAAACCATGGGGTAAATAAAATCGGTATTCAATCAAACTCAATTATTATCTGTAACTCTTTGATAGCGAAACAGTAAAACAAAAAAAAATCTATACGTCATAACAGTAGCTATTTGACCATAAAAACTGGTAGATGAACAATAAAAAAAGGTGATTTCTTTTTTAAAGAAAAAGAAATGCACTGCGCTTCACTCTTTAGCTTGATGATAGTAAAGCTGTTTGTTAGATGTACAAATCAAGTAAAAAAGTACAGGTGCATAATAAATACTCCCTCCGGTCATCTTTACATGACGTTCTGGACAACCAGTTTAGCTTGCATCTAGTGTTAGTTTGTTGTCTGAAACGTCATCTAAACGCGAACGGAAGAAGTAATCATTTTCAATAGTGCATGCATTTGGTGATGATTCTGATACATACCGAGTGAGCACGCAAGTCATAGGCAGACCTATCAGCAATTCCAACACACTCAATCCACCCATAAGAGCATTCAATCTCTGCATCCCAACAATCAGCAGCATAGTGAGCCATTTCATTTGGCAGATGCTGTCGGAAGCGTAGACGGTCTTTGTCAATCCCAAGTTGTGTCAAGAAAAGGTAGACTCTTCCGATAAAGTACCCGAGGGTCTCATTGTTCACAGTTCCCTGAGAGTTGTAGCGTAAAATACTTTTAGACAACATAATTCATCAAGAAAACAAAACCAGTAATAAATTATTGCCGTAACATGTAACAGGGAAGTATCCGAACATTACCTCAGATACAGCATTTCCAATATTAAGTTTTGTGGCTGAGCTTCCTGCCATTTGATCCTCTCTCGGAAACATCAAGAACTCTAGATCAGAAACATCACCAAACTTTGGGTGGGATTTGTCCTCTGGGTCCACAAAGTGCTCGATTTCCGCTAACGTAAACTCGCGGACTCTCAGAAGGCCTTGACGAGGAGATATCTAAATGAAAGAAGTTTGTTTCATTCTGCGGTATTTTGGTAGGTCCCTAAAGTTACAACTATTCACGCTGTAAGTCCAGTTTACCTCAAAGGTACGCTTATGAATAATATTCTTATGCTAAATCTGGATATCTAATAAATAGTTGATGACTTTAAGTGTACCTAACATGAATGATACAAGCAATGAAAACATTTCACTTGCAACATCACATAGACAGCAGGCTGAGAGGCTAGAGAAATATATCCAGGGCTGTTAGTGGGTACCAATTATATAGTTGTTATAGATAAGAAGAGGACCTAAATACTAGCGCAGGTAATGAACATAAGGTTAGCAAAGTCATGCCTCATTCCTGAAAGCCTGGCCAATTTGGGCTGCAGCAAAGGGCAGCTTGTTCCCATTGTAGTAGTACAAGTCTTTGAAGTTGACAAAGATGCCCTGTGCTGTCTCTGGCCTCATATAACTGCAAAACCAATGAGGCAGGTAAGTTCAAACTAGATCGAATGTAAGGTTAGTGTGGAATATATTATGATGTTATTGTCTCACCCTGGACTCAAACCTGACGGTCCAATGGAAGTCTGAAACATGAGATTGAAGGGGTAGGGATCTGATAATGAGTTCTTGGTGTCAGGAGCAACAATCCCATACTCCCTGATCTTAGCACCCAATTGCTCTGCAGAGAGATCATCCAAGATAGCCAGAATTTTATTGTATTCTTCTGTCTGCTCTGGTGACAATGTGTTGTCCTTCTCAAGCTTATCCTTACAGAAGTCCTTGAGCAAATGATCTGCACGGTAGCAGTTGCCTGTCTTTTCATCTTTGACCATTAAGTCTGTAAATTTTTCCACATGGCCAGAGGCTTTCAAGACAACTTCTGGTGTCACACATGGACAGTCTACCTCAAGCATCCCTTCCTCTAATACAAAATGCTGAAAAAGGTTCGCAATAAATGGTAAGTAATGATCAATATGAGAATACAACACTCAGAAAACTTACAAGTACTAAAGATATATAATCAATACATGTGGGCACTGGGACATATCAAGTAAAAGAAACCTAACTTTGAGCAAAATCAAACACTCCTTGCATAGTTTTTAATGTTTCCAAAACTTAAGGTAGTCTTCACCTGATATGCCCCAATATATATGTCTAAATATTTAAACAAAGCATACTTCAACACTGTCAAGATTTATGTAATACAGTACATATTCATTTTTCCTATTACAACAAATATCATAACGGAAGCATTTTAAAACAATGCTGGTATAAAAAAAACATGAGTTCAGGTGCATCTATAGCATTCTGAACATCCCTACAACAAATTGGAAAGTTGTGACTCTAAGGCCCTTTCCTCTAAATATGCATGATATAGAAAATTTCGTGATATCAGATGCATTTTAGAAACTACAGATTTATGACACCATATAATAGAACTACAGATCTAGCATTAGACATAACATAAAAATACATTTACTCATCTAGTTCAGCTTAAAACTACAGATTTAGCATCAGTAGTGTCACAAAACTACATTATAGGATTTAAGCGCTTATAGTTACAGTAATAGCCTCCCAGGCACACATATTCTTTAAATTTGTAGTTTTGTGATACTATTGATGATAAATAATTAGTTTTGTGATACATAACAACATAGCCACAAAACAGTTTTGTGATAGTTTTATCAAATGTAAAAGTCACTCCTAAATATTTAATAACGCATCCCTTAGCTAGTTAGCTGCACCAACAATTCATCTCACTGATATAATAATATGAATTGAGAGCATCCTGACGCTAGTTGTTGTGTAGTGTATGTTAAAGACAGAAAAGGAAAGCAATGCCTTTAACTTGTATAGTGTCTGTTGAAGACGAAAAATGGAATGCATGCCATGTTCTAACTGACAACAACCAGCTCGACAAACATTAACACATACACTACATTTCTTTCATTTATCGGCTTATCGCCATTATCACCTATTATTTGCAGAGCATAGTTTTAAAAATCTGTGCATTCAAGTTAAGCCTTGAAAACTCTGTGTGTGATCCTTGCCACAATGAAATTGGGAACTGCGAACTGCTCCCTGATGATTTACAGTCCAGGAAACCAAATTTATATTATCATAATGTGCAAACTTACCAAAACCAGAGTAATTTCTATGGTTTATTACAATTTACGGAAGAAACAAAAGTTAAGCCAGAGCATACAGTAGCCATCTTTCCCTTTCACCAAAAGGTAGGAAGCCAATTTCAGCAATCAGCTCACACCACACGACAGCACATGACATGTCGACGTGAAACTCCAACACAGCACATCAACAGAGCTACAGTACAATAAGCCTTACTATTTGCAAACAGAGGGACAGTCAACCTTTCTTGGTGGGGAGAGACCAGAGTGAGTAGAATAAAAATTCAGCACCCATTCGTTCTCTTCCTCTCCCTTTGCCTAAATTCAGAATGAAAACCGGCAGAATGTGCCACCTCTGCCTCCGATTCGTACTGAAGTAGCGGGGGGAGCTAGCTAAAGCGAGGTATCCATCTGCGGGGCAGTAGTGCAGTACCTGGCGCCAGAAGGCGAGGACGTTGGCCTTGACGGCGCACCCGGGGGGCCCATAGTCGTAGAGCCCCGCGACGCCGCCATAGATCTTGAAGGAGGGCACGAAGAAGAGGCGCCGCTCCAGCGTGTTGGTCACCGCCGCGCGGAACGCGTCCCGGCTCATCGCCGCCGCCGCCGCCCCACCCGCCGGCGCGGCCATGGATGCGAGCGGACGCGTTGCGGGGGCAGAGGCTAGAGTTCTGGGCGGGCGGAGGAGGAGCGGGAGAGGTTTCGCGAGCGGCGCGGGAGGGGAGAGCGACGGCAGGAGGGAGGAGACGCGGCGGAGCAGGAGCATCAGATGGGGCGCGCCGCGGGGACTGAGGAGTGGGGCCCACAAGTCGGTGGCCGTGACTGCCTGTCCTCGGCCCACGGGCGCTGGCCCGCAGACATGTTTCGGGGCCCATCATGGTGTGGAAGATATTTTCGAGTGCTTCCATCCGCTGAGGGGGGGGGGGGGGGGGGGGGGGGGCAGGCAGGCAGAGGGATAAGCAAGGCCGAAAGTTGGATAAGTAGGCCGCAGTTACGGGCTTACGGCCCATTACAAGAGTTGGAACTACTACAGTAAATAAAGTAATTGCTATTTTAAAAGCCGGCTTTTCATAAAGCTGAATTTTAAACGAAAAGGTTCTTTTTGACATCCCTAACTATCGTGAAGTTTGGTTTTCATCCTTAATTTGTAAAACCAAATGTTGGTTATCCCTCAATTACTGTCTGTTTTTAGTCCCTTGGCTGTTTAATCGGTGGTTTTGTATGACATGGCACCAGGTCTCATGAGACAGGTGGCGGTAGGCCCACATGCTGCTTCCTCCCTGTCTTCCTCCTCGAGCCGTCGCCAAGGCTCGCCGGCTCGCAAGAGACGTTGGAGCTATCTATTTAAGGCCCGCACTAAACATGACTACCACTAGGCTCTTCGCTGCATTTGCTTGTGGTAAACGAACGTGAAGGATTTTGGTGGATTTTGATGCGTCCAACGTTAGTTCAGATAAACTCATTTTCATTCTGAAGAAAACTAGAAACACTGCAATGCCAACTGAGATCTTATACTCATATAAGTAAAGATACTTGTATTTCAACTCAATTTTTTTAAAAAATAAGCAACATTTTTAATGATTTTTGCACCAGTTAAAAAATACTTGCATTTCCATCCAAATCCCCAAACTAAATCACACTATTGATATAGAGTACTTTTTATAAGAGTAATTTCATCTATACCACCATTTGAGGTGAAGCATTTGTTTACACCACTAGCAGCATGTATCAGTGACATGTAGGACCACACTCCACATGTCATTAGCTAGCTTGGTAAAAAAATTCCAAACTACACTGTACATCAGATACATTCACAACGCACGCACACTCATTCTTATGAATACACGCAAGCAAACCCTACCCCTAGGAGTATCTTTGAAGACTGGCCCGGCAAATCCTCAAGATGGACGAAGTCACCACAGGCACCTCGTTGTAGACGGGAATGTCGCCTACCATTGAAAGTACAAACGCCGTTAAATGTTGAGAAATTCACTCCCACAGGGAGTCGAACCCAGAACCTGAGGTGCTACTGGGGCTCTTGTAACCACTAGTCTACAAGCCCTTCCGCAACTTGGTGATTATACAATTAATAAAAGTGTCCCCAAGCGGTTGTAAAAATGAGCATTTTATACGAAATGAACTAGAAGTGTATCTTGATGCATGAAGTTGGTCCCTAAATGGCTAAATGCTAAAAGTTCTTTTTTGCAAAATTGTTTTCATAATCCTAGGATTTGGAATAGGTGGATTATTAGGGTTCTTAATTAAAAAGCATTTTTAGCAAATGGGGAATGTTTGTACAATATGCAGGGAAGATGTTTTGCAGCATAAACCATATATATGTTGAGCATGTGCCTCCATAGATTCACTACTCAATCAGATGTATTGTGTAGGTGAGATAATAATTAAGGAAGCTACTCCCTCCGGTTTGGTAAAAGAAGTCATTTAGGACAGCGACACGGTCTCCAAAACACAACGTTGACTTCTCTTTTCTATAAAATTATTTATTGAAAAGTTATATATATACACTTTTGTGAAAAGGATTTTCGAAACAAATCTATTGATATGATTTTCACATCTCAATGACTTAAAAGTTATTCACCATTTATATTCTCAATGTTTAACTCAAACCTTGTCCAAAAATATCTTGTTTTACCAAATCGGAGGGAGTACATGCGAGATCAGACATCATGAGTTCGAACCATGTTATTTGTGGCTTGTGGCGTGCTTCTCAGGTATTTATAATAATGTTTTTTTTGCACAAATCTCTTTAATCAATCCCCGTTGGACATCTCTTTAGTCGGGTTTGGACCGTGATGTCCGCTAATCAACAATCTCGATACGTGCATGCATGCATATATTCAGGGAAGGAACATCGATCATTGCGGCGGCCGAACCTAGCTACATCACCATGAGAGTTTAATTTGACGGAAAGTATGAGGGAGGAGAGTGCGTGACACATGGCTAGAAAACCATCGTAGAGAACAGACAGAATCAGTACTCTCACAATAGAGCCAAGGCGGCGCAAAGCTAAAGAAGATGGACGACGTGCATGTACATGTGCATGTCAACTAATACGACAAAACGACGAGGAGCTAATGATGATTAGGCTGCGTGCGGCGCTGCATGTGATGGTATTCTTCTACAGTAGCTCCGATCGCTCAGCTGGGAGTAGGGTTTGATTTGCAGGCTTTGCACCCAATCGGCTGGCGCCGAACTGAAAGAAGTTAAGTTCCATCCTTTTTCCTAGCTTTGGGCATGTAGTAATCCCGGAATCCCTTTGCGCGCGTCCAGATCAGATCAGGCCCCTACAAAAAAGTTGAGGGGGAGATGCATGCATGTGTGATGGTTGCCTGGAAATATGTGTGGAACGAAAAGGATCGGAGTTCAATCACATTGCTAGTACTAGTGAGACAAATGGCATCATGGAACCAGCAGCTGGCTAACTTGATTGATTCTTGCCGCGGCATTTCTCCCTGAAGCTTGCTAGCAAAATAACGAGGAAATGCCGGATACAGAATATATGATTTCTCCTAAATTAGCCTAAAACCTCAATATATTGCAGTACTTATCTCGCTATTCTGTTCACATGTGTGCCACTAGCCCCGAACAATCGGATTCCTCTAGCTGCTCCTTCTGTATCACAAATAAAGTATATACTGACCGACCATACCAAAAGCATCAATCCTTGCAAATTACGATGCAATAGGCTTAAGAGAAACTCATGCTAGCTTATTAATTAGAGCGCTTCCTTTTGCTAAAAGAACTGACAAAAAAGTTAATCAGGCATGGCAATGACAGAAAGAAATGCTAAAAGCGCATTATTGCTATTTGCTAGCAATAAGAATTAACAACACATTACACATAAGCTAGAACAAAGCATGATCAATTCCGGTCAGTTGACGCCCGAGCCCCCGTGTCACTCCCCGTGAGAGCGACTCGGGTGACGTCTAACCTTAGCGCTATCACCAACCTCTCCACCTCCTCCTCCACCTTGCCGCCACCGGAAGCCCGTGGTCACGAGTGATGGCGCTCGGCTCCAAGACATCACGGTGAGGCACAGTGGGGTCGCCAATGTGGAGTTGAAGGTGCGCACTGAAAGGCCTTGTGATGCCTAGAGGGGGTGAATAGGATCACTTCAAATTTCTGAAATAAAATGCAGTGGTTAAAAGGAGGTCAGAACTTCCGCCCTGTGTTAGAACTTCCGATGGCTCAGAACTTCCGACACAGGGGCAGAACTTCCAACCAGGTAGAGTTGAAACGAAATTCAAAAACTGAAGCAAAACTGCCAGTTTTATATGAATCAAAAGTTAAGCTTAGAGGATAAGAACCACCTGCAACCAAAGATATATATAGGAACAACACAAATATGTAGATCGGGACAAATCAAGCTTCTAGGGTTAGTAACCAAGGAGATGGACTCAAACAAGCAAGAGACAAGAGATTTAATCCGAAGTTTACTTCCACCAAGGAAGCTACGTCTTTGTTGAGATTCCCACAGAGGGATGGCTATATATCACCAAGAGCCTCTTGCCTCACCCAATCCCCACAAAGGGAGATTGGTGCTCACTAGAACACTCCACAAAGGGGAGGGTAATACAAACTATCCCAAGTGCTCCACACGAAGAGGGCACTCAACGAGTTACGTCTAACCGTCTAGAAGCAAGTTCCAGGAGTAACAAACGCGAATCCATGCCCGGAGATGCTTCAAGTGCTCTTGAGATGAAGGAGATGAACCGATCACTCAAAGCTTCTCAATCTCACACCTCAATTCTCTTCTCACCCAAGCCCTAGATCGAATCACTCAAGAATTAACTCAAGAAGGGAGCGGGGAAGTAGTGAATGCTCAAGGGTGTGTTTGTCCCGTAGTAGGTCAACAACAAATGAAGGGATAGGTGAGGGGGTATAAATACCCAGCCTCAAATAGATGTTACTGTGCAGGTTACGCGGTCATCGGATCTTCCGATGGCCGCTGGAAATTGAAACAGAGCGGGCTTATTAGAAGTTCAGACACAGGGTCGGAACTTCTTTTGGTGACCAGAAATTGAACCCGAGAGCTCTTATCGGAACTTCTGACCTTATGTCAAAACTTCGGACAGAGGCTGATCTTTTCCCAAAAAGATTAACATGTGTACGTGACGCTTTGTGCCTCTCTAGGTTTCTTAGGCTTCTCAAAATAGCACTTTTAGCATCTCTAGATCTTCAATCTGCATCCCCTTTATAATACGGTGTTTCCTATACTCAATTTCGAAATGAAAATGAATTTAATTCCTCAAGAAGCCTCAACACTGATTTGGTGAGTCGGGGGGTCTTCTTTTGGTCAAAGAATATTGGTTTGCTTTAATCCTGCACACATCTCAATAAACCCATTAAATACCTCAAATTGTGTTCATCAATATCACCAAAATAATTAGGGTCCAAAATGCATTTTCACGCACAGACGTGGGAGGGCAGCAACGGGACCCTTTTATTAGTGTGGCGGCACCGACGTGTGGGTGGTGACTAGTGAAGTCGGTGGCGACAACAATGGGCACGGGTGGCAGCAACGGCTCAGAATGCTAGATCTAACACTCTAGAGGGTGGATCCAGCGTCTTGGAGTTCTCCGACTTTCAACGACGGCTCGGGGAACTACTCTGGCACCCTTGAGGGTTGACTTGGCGAGACCTCGAGTGCTTTGGCTATCGACGTGCTGGCCATGGCCCATGCGCGGCGCGATGGTGTGCTACGGTCGGGTCGTGCGGTGGCTGTGGGGCGTGGCGTGGCGGCGGTAGGCACGCATCCCTCTCTTTTACGATGGACCATACCATCAAGTATGCAGTATATGACTATTTTTTATAAGGGTAAATAGGTAATTTTTGGTAAGAAACATATATTTTTGTGTACCCTCCCCTTATATATGGCTATTTTTGGGTAAGAAATTATATATTCGTTTATGCCACCAAGAAAAATCTTCCAATAATACCCCTATTCACTTATACCTATATATACCATCTTATACAAGGTGCAAGTTGTGGTATATATACAGTTAATCTCAATCGTCAGATTCTTTCATACTGATCCTTTTGAAACAGTAGTATAAGGTGGTATAATTAATCCACCGTACAAGAGCCCCCAGTGAAAAGCATGCATGCTATGACCTTCTTGGGCGAGCGACGACAACAGGGTGTCTCACGTCGATTCCTTCCCGAAGGTGTGCCACTTTGTGGGATTTTTACCTTCAATATTGGTCATCCATATGGTGTTGATGATACTCCGTACGTGGGATTGTGTAGGTGGTGGCAGAGTGGCATCCGCAAGCCTTGTCAGTAGAGATATGTGATAGATGTTTAGTAGAGTTAGTTGTATTAGATATGTGGGATGGTGTTTAGTAGAGCTCGCTCTAGAGAGAGTGCTAAAATTGTAAGCTAGCAGCTCAGCATTCCGATCATTTGGATCCTTGTTAAGCTTTCTAATAAAGCTGAGCGGATATCTTTGCTCTAAATTAATCCCAAAAGGGGTTCTCATGCCAATTAAAGGAACAAACTTTTCGAAAAGGCGTTTTGACGTGGAACTAGTTCCGGGGGAGGAATGAACCTGGAAACATTCTTGCACATCCACATCTCGTTCTAAGCATGCTAGATAGAATTATTGTTGTTTTGAAAAGTGTAAGTGGCAATATTATTCCTTCACCTACTCGGCGCTATCTGCAAGCCCATTATGAAGTGCAAGTCTCTGAGGCCTTCTCCAATGGGCACTTTCGAGCGGAGTTCTTTGTTCGACGAACAGTGACAAAATTCTAACGCCACTGCTGCTTTCCTCCGCGCTAGCGCGCACAGCTACTGATGAAGCGGGATTCTCTCACTCATGTGCACGCCGTTCACTCTCTCTCTCTCCTTGCTCATGAGCTAGTAGGTGACTTTTATTGTTGAAGAGGGCCTTGGCTTGAAACGAGAATGTGTGTGAGGAAGGGACTATATATTGTCACGATATAAATCTGTTTTGCAGGTGATTTTTAGGGGGACGTTCTGGATCAGGAGTTGGGCTGTCCTCTCTAATGAAGTTGGACGCGGTTCTTTGAAGGATGGTTGTCGTGTTTTGGAGACCGTGACTTTGGAGATCTTTCATAAGTTTGGGTGGAACGCTTGTAAGCGTATTGAGAGTTAGTTTTGTTTCTCGGTGTGTTTCGTTCTTGCCTTGTATGGTTGAAGGGTGTGGTTTGGTTCAGCCTGCGTGCTGTCATGATTGGTGTTTGCGTTGCTGCTTTGGCAGCCTAGACGCTGCTTATTCTTGTATGGTGGCTGTAGACAGTTCTCGGAGCTGTTGAGGCCGGAACAAGTTTCCTTTATCTAAAATATTGCCGTCTTTTTCGATATCCAATAAACTCAGATTTTACAATACCAACAGTATTTTTTCCCATGACGATCCAATAGCTAATTTTGAGTTTCATAATTTCGTTTGTTCGAACATGTGATCTAGTTCTAATGATAGTTCATATAGCAGTTTTCTTTTCTTTTGCAAAACATTGCAAAGGCTCACTCATATGAAACGTTTTCGAAAAGTCTCATAGATCTTGGGATTGATGAATGGATCACTATACGCGCCGTGCCTAGTCGTCGAAGCGCACACCGCGTAACACTTGAAGAATAATTAGCTATACAAACATATCTTCTCTAATCTATATCAATGGATTCCTGCAAAGAAGTTATGCTTAGTTGCAGTAGTACAAGATAAAGTGTGTTAATGGGGGATCCCCCGATTCAAAGAAAAAGATAAAGTGTGTTGGGTGCTAGATTGTAGGACACATAATAAAGGAAGAACAAAGACAGAACGAACATCTATGGATGCTTAATTGGCTGGAGAATTAGGTGAAGAAAGTATTCACTGATTATTTAGAGGATCATATGTAGAATATTCGCGTTAAGTTTTGGCAAGAAGCTCAAATTAGTAATGGGGAGCATTTGATATATATAAACCTAAAGGTTAGCTAGAGAGAATGTCAAAATGGATTATTTTAGTGAATGTTTGGCATAACCCCTGAAGGAGATGTCTGTTCCATTATATATCCTCATGATCGCTACATTATTTTCTCTCTCCATTTTTTTTCTTCCCTTTTCTTATGTGCAGTGAGTTTTATATGCAACACCGACTTGATCGTTAAGAGAAGCACGTATTATTTTTCTTCCCAAAACTAAAAAACAATCCAACAATTCGATGAAATATGATTGGAAAGTGATGATATAAATAGAAGTAATAAGGTAAAAATTAAACAATGATATAATATAACCTGTTTCTATTTAAATTTAAACTAAAAGAAGTTAACTTAGGACAAATTTCTACTCAGAATCGATCGGTTCGAAATTTAGCTGGTGTCTACTATGTGGTGTGTTGGGGGATTCAAAATCGAGCCCTTCGTGGGTCAAAACGTGTGATCATTTTAGTTAGGCAAGCTTGATTCGAAGGGTTCAGCCACGAAACCCCAAAAGTTCCTAAGTCTGTTTTCATCTCTCAGAATCCATCTTTCGATCAGCACCCTTCGTCACCAGCAGAGCGACCCAATAAGCCCCGCAGTTCAATGCGTTAGGGGCTCGGTTTGACTGCCTGATTTTTCCCACGACGAAACCCCAGGGGCGAATCTTACCCACCCGGCCAGTTATGGCCGGGGTGTCGCTCGGGGGTTTCGTCGTCGCTAACGCATGATGTATTCGTGTTTGGCTGTGATTTTTGTTTCAGGTAACAGAATGTGCCAGGCGAAAGGAGGGGCTCCAAAAAGATCGAAGGTCTTCTCCCGACAGGCGCACGTGTTAACAACGTGAAAAGCGCCGCGATTTGCGGCGTGACGTCACAGAGTGCCGATTACGTGAAGACCTAATTGGAGACCTCCCAAAATTAGCCTAGCATATTCGGTTTCGATTCGTTTCACAAGAGGGTAATCTCGGTATGTAAAAAGTCTGCTCGCCTCCCTATAAAAGGAGACGGACCGGCACTTGTAAAGGGGATCGCCTTTTGAGAAATTCACTATTGAGAAAGAGCTTTTGGTTTTCTTCTGTTTGAGTTGGAGTTTTGGTTTGGATTCTTGAGCTTTCAGTTTCCCTTCTTTGTTTGTGAAAGGTAGCTTCGCTACCCCACAACAATTGGCGCCCACCGTTTGTGCTTGGCTCGAGTAACAAACCCAGAATGCCCACAAGAAAGAAGAGAACTAATGCTAATTCCACCAGGGGGCTTCGTCATCCCTCGATGAGGAGTTGAACCCATCCACCTTGCTCACCCAGGGAGAGGAGCTCCCGGAGTCCGGTGCCGCGACGGCCAAAACTACATACGAGGCTGAGTTGGCTAAACTGCGTAAGGAGGTTGAAGAGCTAGCTAAGACCAAAAAGAGGTTGCAGGCAGTGTAGCACGAGGCTGAGATTCAAAAACAAAAGGCAGAGATTGCTAAACTGCAGGAGGAGTTGCGTGCCATAAAAGCAAAACAATCCCCGAGTTTCAATCAACCCTCGCCGAATATACTGTTCCCAACCAGTCCAATTTCACTGAACGCAATGAGTTTTTCACCCAGCCCCCTCCGTACACCACCTTTAGCCGTAACCCCTTCGTTAACCCTTTTGAGTCTGGCCCTTCGCACCATGACATCCACACCATACGCACAAGATCTTGGGATCCCAAGTCTCCCTTGTCTCAAGAAACTCAGATCACCCCATGGCCACAAACATACAGGCCAGTCCCACTCCCTAGATTCTCGGGTCAATCCGATCCCAGACAATTCCTAATGAGTTACGAAGCCGCTATTCTTTCAGTTGGCGGTGACGATTCTGTGCTGGTGAAATCTTTCATCATCGCTGCAGACGAGGCGGCAGCACAATGGTATTCCCTCCTGAGTCCCGGTGTGATTCACGAATAGGATGATCTGAAGTAGTGGATTCTCTCCAATTTCCAGGGTTTTCAGCGTCCAGAACTTACAGAGAGCGACCTTTTCTTGTGTAAGCAGAAGGACAAAGAGCCTCTCCAAAATTACTTTAGGAGATTCGTTCACCTCAGGGCCCAAGCACCAAATGTGTTGGACGCCGTCGCCATTAACGCTGCAATTGTGGGTTTGAGGGTTGGCCAGTTTCGCTCACATCTCATGCGCGAAAGGCCCAAGACAATCCAGCGTCTATACGAAGAGTTCGACAAGTATTGTCGCTCAGACAATGACTTCAGGGTGTGCATGGAAGAGCAATCTCAACAAAAGAAGTCCGCAAAAGCTAATCAATCTAGCGAGAGGGAATGGTCCAATCCCAGAAACGCCTCACACGCCAATCCTTGGAACATTTTTTGGCCTTGACGGCGAATACGCCCAGGAGAATCCCAATCCACAGGCTAACTCCCAAAGCCTGGTCCCTAGCCCGCCTAGTCCACCACATTCGAATCAAGGGGGCGGCCGCAGAGGCGGAAGGGGCGGGGGCAGAGGCAAAGGTCGCGGCAGGGGCTGAAGCCATCATGAGAAAAGGGTATTACATCTTCCATAAGGAGAACAACGATCATAGTTCGAATTATTGTCCAGACAAGAAAAGATTTGAGGCCATCCCTGAAGAGGAAAGGAAGGAGAAGGAGAGAGATAGTACCATAAACCACTCTGTTCCGGCGTGGCAAAACCCCAGCTTTGGGAGAAACTCTTTCGCTAACCCTTTCCAGCCACCTCAATTCCAACCACCTCCCCTGACCTATTCTCAACCTCCACCTTGGCAATCACAAACTTTCCAAGCTCAGAATATTGAGCGCAGACCCATTGAGCAACACCCCATCACTCCCCCGCCTCCTCCCTTCAAAGGCCCATCAGCCCCGCCAATGCCAACGAAGCTAGAGGGTCAAAATGATCCTCTGCCATCCGTCGGAATCATAATGCCAATCTCAGGGGGCTCCACATTGGAGTTCGAAACCAAGAAGGAACGGAAGCATTACTTTCGTGAGGTGTGGAACATTTGTGTGGAGGGGAGAGTTGAAAAGACAAGATGGTCTCACATCCCAATCACCTTTTCAGAAGAAGATGTAAGGTTGTAAGGTTTTCCCCATAATGACGCTCTAGTGATAGAAGCAAACATCGCAAGCTGGACTTTGGGGAAGCTTTTGGTTGAAAATGGTTCGTCAGCTGATATTATTTTCGCCGATACTTTCGACAAGATGGGGTCGAGCAAAGATTTGTTGCAACCTCCAGACACACCCTTGTATGGATTCGGAGGGCGAGTCATCCACGCGCTTGGCAAAGTGGTTCTCCCGGTGTCTTTCGGAACAGTCCAAAATACCAGAACTGAGTATTTGTCTTTCGACGTGGTGGAGATGTACTACCCTTACAATGGCATCTTGGGCATGGGATTCCTCAACAAGTTTGAGGCAGTCATTCACCAGGCTTATTTGTGCATGAAAATCCTAGCGACGCTAGGGGTCATCACAATCTGGGGTCACCAAAACGACGACCGCAATTTGGAAAGAGGTCGCACCCTAGGGCAGCGAAATGTGCACGCTCTCGACGAAGCAGTCAAGAGCAATGAGGTGGAGAAGCAGCCGAAGGCAGACAGAGAAAAAGTTAACATGCAACCGGACTGTGACACTAAGAGGTTCTTATTAGAAGCAATGGTTCTGGATCAGACCGTCGTCATCGGGTCGGACCTTTCGCCTGATGAGGAGAGGAGTTTAGTTCAATTCCTCCAGAAGAACAAAGATGTGTTTGCTTGGTCCGCCAAGGATCTTACAGGTGTGGATCGAAGTTTCATCGAGCACCGATTGAACATTGACCCTTCGGTCAAGCCGCGAAGGCAAAAGCTAAGAAAGATGTCCGATGACAAAGTGGTAGCTGTCAAGTCTGAGGTTCAGAGGTTGCTTGACGCCACCGTCATCCGCGAAGTCATGTGCCCCAAGTGGTTGACCAACACGGTGCCTGTCAAGAAGAATAACGGGAAATGGAGGATGTGCATCGATTTCACAGACCTCAACAAGGCTACACCGAAAGACAACTACCCATTGCCAAGGATGGATCAGGTTGTGGACTCTGCGGCCAACGTGGCGGTTATGTCCTTACTGGATTGCTTTTCTGGCTATCATCAGTGTTGGATGGCGAAGGAGGACGAGGAAAAAACCAGTTTTATCACACCTTTCGAAACTTTCTGTTTCGTGCGAATGCCGGAGGGTTTGAAAAATGCAGGCCCAACTTTCACTAGAATGACCGGGGCGGTATTCAAACCGCAGATTGGCAGGAACATCCTGGCTTATGTCGATGATCTCATCGTCAAAAGCAGTGGCAAGGCCAGTCACGTGAGCGATTTGGCGGAAACCTTCGCCAACATGAGAAGAGCTGGTTTGAAGTTAAACCCAGAGAAGTGTGTGTTTGGAGTTACGAAAGGAAAAATTTTGGGATGCCTGATCTCTGCAAAAAGGATCGAGGCTAATCCAGATAAGATAAGGGCGATCAAAGAAATGAAGAGCCCAAAACAAAGAAAGACATCCAGAAATTGAACGGCCAAGTAGCAGCCTTGAACAGATTTATCTCGAGATCTGTTGAGCGGAGCCTCCCATTCTTTAAGGCGCTGAAGGGCAAGGGCACGATCGAGTGGGGTCCTGAGCAAAGCAAAGCTTTCTCTGAGCTCAAGGAGTACATCGAGAAGATGGCAATACTTTCTCCGCCCTCACCATAGGAGCCGCTCTTCTTGTATGTGGTCGCCTCCAAGGCTGCGGTCAGTGCTGTGCTGGTGCGAGAGGTGGAGGGTGAAAAAGGAAAGTTTCAGAGCCATGTCTATTTCGTTTCCGAAGCTTTATCAGGTTCCAAATTGCTATACTTGGAGCTGGAAAAAATTGCTTATGCGGTGGTCATGGCCACGCGAAAGCTCAGGCACTATTTCGAGGCACACAAGGTCACTATACTCACTGATCAACCGTTAAACGATTTGTTCATCAACAAGGAGGCCTTATCCAGAATAGCCAAGTGGGCGACTGAGTTGTCCGAGCATACAATCGATTTTGGATAGAGGTCGGCAATCAAGTCGCATGTCTTAGCGGATTTCATTGTAGACTGGACTTCACCAAGCAGCATTACTGCTGACGAAGAGCTGGTGCCTGTCTGAGAGATTAGATGTGATGGAGCCTGGGGGCGTAAAGGCGCTGGCATTGCAACCATCATCACCTCACCGGCGGGTATCAAGCTGAGATACGCCGCAAGGCTAGATTACAAAGACCCATCCGACAAATGCACCAACAATACTACTAAGTACGAGGCATTACTGCTTGGTCTCAGGAAGGTGCGGGCTCTAGGGGCCAGCAATTTTTTGGTCAAGTGCGACGTCAAGGTCATCAAAGATCACGTGGAAAAGGAAAGTGAGGCTAGAGAGCCGGAGTTGGTCAAGTATCTCGCGGAGGTGCGCAAGATGGAGAGGCATTTCCGGGGGTTCACCATCGAGCACCTGCCAAGAAAAAACAATGGTGAAGCCGACGAGCTCGCAAAGAAAGCTGCAAGGGGGGAAGCGATGCCTCCGGACGTATTTTTTGAAATCCTAACTGCTCCTTCCACAAGGCCGGGTAAACAGCCGCTCAACACAGCCAATGCAATTGCCAGCTTGGATTGGAGAGCTCCCATCATCGCTTTTCTTCGTGGGCAATATGAGCCCGTCGAAACCCATGATTTCAAAAGAATGCAAGCTCGAGCTAGGGGTTACATTCTTAAGGACAACAATTTGCTCAAGTTAGGAGTATGCGCACCGCTCTTGAAGTGCATCACTCAAGACCAAGGCATGGAGCTTATGAAGGAAATTCATGGAGGAATGTGTGGATCCCATATAGCAGTGAGAGCTCTAGCTGGAAAGGCTTTCATGCAAGGTTTCTATTGGCCAATGGTGATAAAATACGTCGAGCAAATTGTCAAGACTTGAAAAGCTTGTCAGTTCACAGCCAAGCACTAGCGAAGGCCTGGGGCTCCATCGCAACTCATCACTCCCACTTGGACGTTACAACACTGGGGAATGGACATTGTTGGACCGCTGCCAACGGCCCAAGGCAATTTGAAATTCGCTGTGGTCGCGGTTGAATACTTCACCAAGTGGATTGAGGCGAGACCTCTCGCTACTATCACATCAGTCACCATCAGAAAATTCTTTTGGCAGCAAATTATCTGCAAATTTGGTGTGCCCTGTAGATAATGGGAAGCAATTCGACTGCCAAGATTTCAGGGAGTACTGTCGCTCAATCGGAACGAAGCTTTGTTTCGCATTCGTGTACCACCCTCAGTCCAACGGAGCAGTAGAAAGAGCCAATGGACAAATCTTCTCAGCCATAAAGAAGTGTCTTTTCGAGCAGAAGAAGGGAAAATGGGCTGATGAGTTATCAAGGGTCATCTGGTCACACAACACCACAGAGTCAAGAACTACTAAGTTTACTCCATTCAGGCTACTGTATGGGGCCGAAGCTCGCCAACGAAAGCGCCAGAGTTTTGGTGGATAGCTCTCGTGAGAATGAGGAAGTCGACAAGGACTTAGTGGAAATTGACGGATCGGATGCGATCCGGAATCTGTTTGAAATACCAAGAGGAAACCAGGAAGTGGAGAGACAAGAAGGTATCCCTCAAGAATATTCAGGTGGGAGATTTCGTCTTGAAGAGAAAAAAGAATGCCGACGCTGTGGACAAATTCCAGTTCGCTTGGGAAGTACCATACGTGGTATCAAGCTGTGTTCGAGATGGGGCCTTTCGTCTGAAGGATGAGACGGGCATGGAGTTGCCACATTCGTGGAATGTGGACAACTTGTGTAAATTTTTCCCGTAGTTTGTTTCAGTAGGGGTCCGTCGTACGAAGTTATAAGTACGGAGGACTCAGCTAGATTTACATTTCCAGTATTTAGTTTCGCGCATTTTAAATTCAATAACAACGTGGGTACTCTTTTCCTCACATAGGGAGGACTCCATCCTGGAGCATGAGGTTTTTAACGAGGCAGCCTTGATGTAAAATTTCATTTCCCTAATGAATGAGATAATTCCTCCCTACGACTCGTTGTTGTGTAATTCCGTTCACATAATTCAAAGTGCTTTCTCAAGATAGCCCATCCCAAAAGAGGATGAATTGAAGTGCTATTTTAGAATAGCCCACTCCGAAAGCGAGTGTATCAAAGTTCTATAGCCCACACACAAGTGGTGCAATCAAAACGATTCACAAGAATCAATCTATTAAAGAGCTGATCTCGTAGCAGCCCGTCCGAAAGGGGGCATGTAAAAGCGATTCAATATTGAATCGAGGAACCATGAACAAATCATGGCAAGCAATAGCTTTTCTTGCACTAGGGCTTTCGGCAGCGACCTGTCGAAAGACTCGTTGGTTCTCACGTAGGACAGTCACGAAAAATTGTTGAACACAAGCTCAGGTTTTTCAAAGCCGATTGCGCAAGCGAAGTTTAGCACCACTGTGAGATGCCTATTCTAAACCAGAGATGAGCCTTCGTTGTCAAAAAACAGCTCAAAGACTGTAAAATTTGACATGGGTAAACAACTCATAGTCCTGCAATGCGTTTCACGCCTAGGCGTCGCATCACAGGCTAATATTTTTATGACAAAAAGTTACAATCGGAGAGCAGATGAAGTCATTCAACATCCTTATACAAAGCAGAGTCGAAATTACACGAATTCAGCTGATACAAGTAAACATTAGTCAACTTTCATTCTCCCTGCTTCCGAAGGGGGAAGACGTTTTCTTTCAGAAACTCTAAATAGAAAGCGGCGAGACTCTCAGTTCAAAATACACAGCTTTCATGAGAAAGGCAACTCTATGCAGCTACCATCTAAGTACCGTCCTCCCCAATCTCTGGATAAGTCGTATACGAAACAGTGATTCACATCCTCTTCATCGGGTAACTCCTCTTTCATCAATGGAGCTTCGCAAGCTTCTGAATCCACCACGGCGACTTTACTATTGTCATTCTCAGTCATGAAGAAATGAAGAGGGTAGCTATGTATCGATTGGTAACGACAACAAAATTCCCAAAATTCTTTGAAAGTTTTTTCAGGGTATCGACGCTGAAAGGCGTTCCAAGACGCCCCGCTGACGCAGGTGTTTGGCGCGGTTGAAAGTCTTAGGCATCACGTTCAACACCTCATCCTTGTCCGGGGTCTATCAAAATAATGTATACAAATTTGCATGTCAGTTTTCAAGCGATCGAGTGGCGGCTACGCTAATTCCCTACAGGAGTTCGTTTTTATCCTAAACCTCCGCGGTAGGATCAGCAACGGGATTGCGGGGCAATTCTTTGTGACGAAGGGGAGCCAGGGTTTCACCAGTCACGAGATCCGCGAGGGCACCTTCGCCAGCAGTTATTTCACAGACAGGGGCTCCGGGGATTCCTTGGTCGTCAGCGCCAGCCCCAGTCTTCAGTGCCAGTCTCTGTAAGGACCGTAAGGTCCGAGAGTCGCGTCAGGTCCATGAGTTGCTCGGTGTTCATGAAGCTCTAAGGCTTGTTTCGCCTGTCCAAAATAGAACTATGAGAAGGAAGAAAAGGATCAAACATTAGAGTAAACATCGCTCAACAGAAACAATTGTATCTGAAGCAATTCGAAAGTCCTTACCATGGACAATCGATCCACAACCTTTTTCCGAGAGTGTGCTCGCCCACTTTTGGCCCAAAAGTTGCGGAGGGTGATTTTCGTAATAAGATCTACGGTTTTGCTTGGGGCTGGCACATCCTTGGGCGAAGGGAACTCAAAGCTTCGGCTTCCGAAAGCTTTGAAATGATCACAGCCTTGTTGCTCAAGGAGGTGCAGCAGCATTTCAGAACAGGTTGCCGCTCCATAGTCTCCAACCTTGCTCATAGTGTCGGGGAGAAGCTTAAGTTCGCTGTGCAACCATTGCACAAAGCTCGAGATATTGTCTGTGATCTTGAAATCCTGAGTTTTTGTTCCCAAATCTGAGCATAACTTGATATGGAAATAAGACTATGACCATGAATTCTTGCGAGCAAAAACTAGATTAGATGGGGAGCAACTTTTGTTTAACACACCTATTTTAGTTACTCATAAAACATGGTGTAAGAACATAACGAACCAACTTTTACAAAATTTGGCAGCATAACACCTATACATGAGGGATGCTCTAGTTTAGAAAACACACACTAGCAATTCTTCCTTAGAGAGCATATAAGGTCTTGTTTTGGGTCAATTTAGTTTGTTTCGATTTTAATATGCATGCAAGACGTCCTATTCAACCTCACATGGCAATCAAGCCAAAAATCGAAGTTAGTGCCAGTGGCAAGGCTTTTACTCGTCTCTCCCTATAATATCTAGTCGAGAGCTATACGGTACTCACTTAGCGACTAACGAAACGCTGTTATGTACCTGCAGAAAACGAACCTTTCGTGCCAGCACTTCACGGAAGCGTCCACATACATTGTCGTTCACTATAGAAACGACATCCATGTGTTAAGCCGCTGCATGGACAGCGTCCAACCTCAGACACCCTCTGTTTGAATGGAGTGTATCCTTGCCTCGCATATTCGACATGCGGAATGCTCACGTATGAAACACGTGGTGTCAACACAACTCATAAACAGACGCGAAGATGGGATCCGTGGAATAGATCACTCCATCAACTCTCGCAATTCCCGTGATGCGGCACAACACACATATAAAACATGTGGCTCATCTAGTTTGGTTGTGCAAGAAAGTAAGTCTGACATAAAGTAATGTGCTGGAAGTTAGCAAAATAAACCATAGGTTAATAAGCCACCTGAAAGAAACCAAAAATTCCCTCTAGGGCCTATCGGTCTAGTTTATCCTTAACAGACCAACGTGTTTTGGAAAAGATCAAACAATATTGGCAAATTTTATTCAGAAACTAGTGATTAAGGTTATTAATTTAATCTCTAGTGCATATAATTGCTCTAATGCCAACTGTGACAACCCGCCTAGGAGAATACCATACTACCGCCTAAACCAATCCACTTTGGTCAGTAAGCAGTAATAAAGTATCATCATGTCGTTAGTCGCCGGGTTAACGCTCGGTAAATCACTTATATAGCAACAAGGATCGATATATATGCATTAAAACTCACACGAAGGCGAGTCCAGAGATACATAATTAACATCCGAAATTTACCTCCAAGGGTTTAATTATTACAAACCGAAGTTTTTGTCATCACAACGTAGTTCAGAGTTTTCAAAACAACGGAATTAAACTAAGCGGAAAGCGAGAACACCACGGGAGGCCAGCCATGATGCCTTCAGTCGTCATCCTCCACCCACTCCAGCTCCCAGCCGGGCGGGATCTCTCCGGGCCACACATCACCAAAAGCATTACCTGGATCAACAGATTATAGCAAGGCTGAGTATACTAATACTCAGCAAGACTTACCCGTCGGTGATAACTACTTCACCAACTCTAGACATGAAAGGCTTTTGGCCACTGGGTTTCTTTTGCTGAAAAGTAACGAAGAGTATGTCCTTACTTTCAAGATTTTAGCACAAGTTCTAGTGGGTTTAAGCTTTACTAAATTGGTCATCTAGTACAAACAAGTTGAACCATACAATTAATCAAGCATAAAATTCATCAACTACCATCTTTAGGGATGTCATGGCTAGTGGAGTAAGTAGTCTCAGATAACGGTGAGAGGCCGACAATTGATTGATTCAAACCTTGCAAGGTAGACCTAAACACACAGTGGAATGCCCCCGCGAGGACAACCACCACACGGTTCCCAAAAATCCTCAGGTCAGGATAAAAGGCCACAATCTTTGGTGCAGGCTATCCGGCATACCCTGTGAGGCACCCGGTCTCACCATGCACCACGGGTAGCTAGCCGTGAGACGCATCCCAAGAGTAGTGACAGATAAATCCCTAGCCGTCTCATTAAGGTACTAGGCTTACCGGTCCCATTCCCGACAAGTGCTTAGTACGTTCAAACACTTAACCCATGATAGCCATTGGACCGGAGTCAATATCCCATGCTCTTACCACGTGAGCAATCCATTTAAGGAGATCTTATGATTCCTATCTAGGAACCTATTCTCGCGAGTGACATCATCACCCGACTTGTAACGGTCCTATAGCTTAGTAGCTTCCGACCTATCATACTAGTAAGGACAAAGGTACCTAGGGATCATGCATCTAAGGTTCCATACAACTCCTGAACTTAAATGCACAAGCATCCATAGATAATTGTGTAGCAAAATTTGAAAACTGGGTCAAATGCACCGGGTCTTGCCTTCGTCAGCTAAGTTAGCCTGAGCACCCTCGGTTTCGTCGAGTACTCCCACGTACTGCAGGGCAGCTTCCGCTTCTCCTCCCTCGGCTTCCGGGATGAGCGAGTAGTCACCGTCAGGAAGATCTACACGGAATGCAATGCAGGGTTCATGTGATGTGATAGATTATCTATCTTATCCAACTTTTGTTAGCCATATTCACCTTAACAAATAATTAATTATTAATTCCCTTTTCATGAAGGTTATTATCGATATGTGTTTTATTCTTTTAATTAAACACTTAATTAATGTTTCCTTTCATAATTGTTATTTCATGTGAGGATTTAATACTTCACCTTTCACTAGCAAGGGTGTGCACAAAGATAATTATTTATAAATTAATTCTTTCAATAGCAAGGGTGTGTTCTTAGCCCTTAATTGAGTTTGACAACTTTTCACAAAAAGGGTAAAAGGAGTAAAAGGCATTTTTCTAATTTAATCCAACATTAACCTATAAAAGGCTTCCAAGCTTTTATTAAATAATAAATCACATAAAAATTCAGCAAAGGGTTTCTTGAGCATAAACATACCCATGCTAGTCCTCTGAACATACAGATAATGCTTGAGCAACTAGAAAATTAATTATTTTGGAAAATAACAAAAGCTAGCTAGCAATCCAAGTTAAATGCATACAAAAATAAATAAGCATCCAAATTCTCCTAACTTCCTCACACATGTTCTCTGGTCCTAATCCAGCCTAGAAAACCAGCAAGTACACCTAGAACTACTACTGATCTTGCATTATTAAATTACAAAGGAAAACATGCACAAATTAAGAATAATTACTTCTGATCAATCAAAATTGTGACTAATTCATCAGGGGTGTATCTTGGCATAACAAGACAACATGCACAAGTTGGGCACAAAAACATAAATATTTTTAGCTACAAAAATCATCTAGGCAGATTCTGCATAAATGGAAAACAATTCTTATAAAAAGATTTACTTCATAACTTTGTGCAATTTTTGGCACAGAGCTAGTCATAACATCACACACAACATATCCAAAAATCGGATACAAGGGACTCATGGATTTTGAGTTATGACAGATCTAGGTTTTTCACATTCCTATTTTTCATGCTAAAAATATCAAGAATCAGACTAGGTGAGTATAACAAAAGTTGTAGTATTTTTCACAACGAATCCAACAAAATGAGTTTGCATTTTTCTGAATTTTCTACGTATTTTACAAGTTTCAGCAATAAGGCTTATACTATTGAAGATGCACTCTTGCGACTAGACCCCTGGAAAGAATTGGGGCCAAGCAATTGGGTCCCTAGACCCAAGGGGCGGCGGGCTCGCCGGAATCCGGCGGCTCCGGCGGCGCTCCCGACCGGGTAAGGGGCGGAGCTCGTCCAGATGCTCACCTAGGTCTGGTGGGTGGCCGTAGTTGGGTGGAGAAGTCGCCAGCGTGGGCACTCGGCGATGGCCGGCGGCGGCGGTCACGGCGAGTCGGGTTCCAGCGAGGGGAGTGCGCACGGATGGAAAGGTGAGGCTTGTGGAGGTGCTACGGGTCCTAAGGGATGTGTTGGACTAGCTGACCGGCGGTGAAGGCTAGAGGAGACGCGAGCACACGGTGGCAGCGGCAATGGTGGTCGGCGGATCGGTGGGGCGTGCGAAGGCGGATGGCGCTCGGGCTTTTATAGCTGAGGCCTCCCGGTGACGTCGCTGTGATGCCAGAGATGCTGCTGTAGGACGGCCATCTCGACCGGTGCGCGTACGACGGTGTGCTACCGACAGACCGGCGGTCCGCGCGCGCGCGCGCCGGCGGGACGACGCGGTCCATGGCGTGCGCGCGGCCGGGAGGATTCCCGGACCTCGGGGCGCGGCGCCCGGGGAAGGAGCACGGCCCGGAACGACGGCCGCCTCGGGCGGCGCGGCCTCGGGCGCGGACATCGAAGAGGGCGGCGCACCGGGCGCGCGCGCGCGGTGTGCGAGACGTCGCGGCGCGACGACGCTCTGATAGAAAATGTTTTGCTGAGCCCTGTTTGAAAGCAAAAAACTCCAAATTTTTGAATAGAATTGTACTAAACTTTGAATACGAAAGTTGTAGATCTAGCTATCCTCTACCACTTTCAAAAAGTCTATATAGGGTTTTTCTCAATAGATTTTGCAAGAAAGGTTTGTCAACTTTGAATGCCACTCACTTGTCATGAACAGGAGGTACTGACCTTTGAGCAAGTTTTTCATGCATTTCCACTCAAAATTTGAAATGCCAATCTACAGGAAAGTTGTGTCCCTCAACAAGTTGGACAACTTCCATAAAGGTAGATTTTGAAGTGTTTAGGTGAATTTTGGAGAACGCGGCAAAAGTTTCGGAAGACACTCACCGACGTAAGGGTTTAAGCGGGGTTTGACCGTGTCTTTGACCAAGGGTCGACCACAGGGGTGTGTTGACTTGGTCAAGGGGGTCAATAGGGGTTGTCGGCTCGGTTTTCGAGGTGATGACCCAGGTTGACCTAGGTTTGACCAATGTTGGCCGGTTTGACTCGGCTGATTCGGCCATTAGTGCTAATGATGCTAATTAAAAACCTAGGGCGTCACAGTTTCCTTTCCTCAAGGGACGATTTAGTTTCTTCAGCCGCTTTCTCGAAGTCCTTTTGACAAGCGGCAACATCTTTCGAAAGAAAGGACCGCATCATCTTCATCAATTCTTCCGCGCTCAAACCTTCCAAGGATTGATCTAAATCTGAAAAAAAAGCAGTAGATGCGTTAAGGGGTAGTGTAGTCTCTTCCAGCTATCAAAATTGAAATAGCAAGTCAGGACGTTATCAACAAAGTAGCTAATGTGATCTCGTACCAGGTTCCAGAAGTGTAGAGTCAACACCCATCCCCGATGCTGAAGGGTCAGCTCCAATACCCGGTGACTCTTTCTCTTTACTGCTCAAAGTAACCAAAGTCTTGACCGCTGAAAACAACATAAAACCAAAAGTTTTCAGTGAACACAAAGTAAGTTTCGTAGAGCGAGTATAGAAACCCATCAACAAGTCAGAATGACATACCTGCGTCTTCAAGTTGAAGAACATTGGTCTCAGTAACGGGTGGTGTTGTGCTTTCTTCGGCAGCTTTCGCAGTCGTCTCGGTGATGTCATCCGACATCGGAGGCGGCGAACGAGATGCGTCTGCCATTGATTTCTCAAATTCCGAAGCATCCAACTCAATCGGATTTTAGGGCTTCAGACCCAAGCTTTCGCTCGAGCCCGTCGCTGTTTCTTTCTGACCTTCGAGGAGTTTTAAAGCAGCATATTCCCGATCCTTGGTCGCCAAAGGCGCCTCATCATCAATATAGCATAGTTCTTCCGTTTCGTCTACGACATCTACGAGACCAGTGATGCGTTTCTTCGGCGAGGAGCCAGCCATTGCAATTTGTTTTTGTATCATCTCCGCCGCGCGTTTACCCATGGCATCGCGGGCTTCCAATTCTTACACATCGACCGAAGTGGCAGGCAATTCCTCAACTGTTTGAAGCACTTTCCCTTTAGGGGGATAAAATGAGCAGCGTTGAATCTAAGGCGTCGACAAAATATCAACGTCGTCATCTGTCTCCGCGACCGGATCGATTCGCGCCTTTTTCTAGCAGACTCATCGTTGTCGGGACCTTTCTCTTTAGCAACAACGTGCTTCGCCACCTCTGAGGCATTCACAATTCTCTTTTTCGAAACCACTTTCTTCTCGAGATCAATCACAAGAGAGGGATCATGAATTTTCTCTTCTTCCTTTCGGCGGCAGCCACCTTCGCTGCATCGGTCTTGCGTCGAGTCAGGTTTTCATTGATCTTCAACAACTTGGAAGATTTTCAGCAAGCAGGGGCAGAGTAGTCTTTGCAGCATCTGCCTTTCGCTTGGCCAAGACATCTTGGGCTTTCGTGCCTTTCGCGGCACCTTCTGTCGTAACAGCTGTTTTACTAATTTTTCCCTTCTTGGAGGTTTCGACGGGTTCTGATCCAATGTTGCCCGGAGGCTGCATCTTTTTACCCGCCGTCGTAGGTTTTGGCCGCGGCTGATACGAGATCTTCATCTCGTCAAAGACTCGGTTGACACGGCTTGCGTGTTTCAAGATTTTTTTAGCGCAATCCCATTCTTTATGGGTATAGTTCCCAATCATTTGTATGACTTTTCTCTCAACTTCTGCAACAATTTCCTCGTCCGTCCGCCCTTCAGGACGTTTCACATTGAACACGGGGCTTAACACCTGATGATCTAGTCCAGGGAACATCTGAGTCTTGAACGCCCAAGAGCCCCACCAAGGCTGGCAGGGCCAAATATTAGCAGCCACGAATTCTTACAGAGCATCTCGAGTAGTGATCACATGAGAGGCTTGAAAGAAAGGACTGGTGCTAGCGGACGTGCGGCTAGCTTTCGACCGTTCAGGTGACAGATCAACTTCCAAATCAACCATGCGGCTTGCCAAATCATAAGAGATTACCTCTTCTCGTTTCTCATTCCTACCAATCACCGCAATAGGAGCATAGAACCAATAAGATGTCCATCGGTTGGCCCATTTGTTCTTATATGCTGGGGCTAGCTCCACGGGGGCTTGGTCTTTGCAGATGCGTCGCGTCTGGAAGGTACAACATCCATATTGAGCTTCTTTCTCCTCATCCTCAACATTAATCACCCTCTTCGCACAATGGATCTCAAAGTGACGAATGAAGGTTTCCACATCGTTGTCCCCAGCAAAGGTGCGAGAGGCCCACAGAAATTTAGTGATTTGAGGAATAGAGTTTGGGGTTAACTAGTGAATATGCACATTGTAAGTAGCTAATATTTCGGCGAATCTCATGGACACTGGTAGCCGGAGACCCGCTGTGAAAAAATCCCGAAACACAACACTTCCATTCTTTTGGGGTTTAGGTGTCGTCTCCTTTCCAGGCAAGTGACAAATCCCAGGTTCAAAACAGCCTTCCAATCGCAGTGCGTCCAGCTCAGTTTGGGTCATCAGCGACCGACCCATATAGCAAGTTTTCTGCTTAACCAAGTCCTGAAGGTCAGCTTTAACCCCTGTCAAACTCTCTTCAGACTCTGTTGCGTCAGCTGCGTCGCTCTCCTCCCCAATTTCGCCCTCTTCCACGTCGGCGGCACGCTTTTGTACATCTGTGTCGCTCAGCATTATTTCGACATACCCTCCGCTACCGGAATCATTACTTTCATCGCTACTAGAGGAGGATGAAGTGTTGCCACTCTCGCGAGAGCTGGCAGACCTATCCAAGCCAGAAATCTTACCAGACTCCGAGCTGGATGATGAGGAAGAAGATGTAGCGGCAGCCTCCGCAGCTTCTGGTGGAGTGGCTTGAACTTCGCGATTCGACGGCGACCCCTCGTCCTCCATAGCTTTAGTAGTGTGCCTGACACGAGCCATGTGTCTAGGGGAACTTAGCCTCAGATTGCATGGTTGCGAGAGATGAAACCGACTGCGTATATTTTGGGCAGGATAAAAACTAACCTCCGAAGACGACCGGAACTTCGGCAGAAGCAATTCTTAGGGAGCGAAAGCTGAAGGACCAATCGCAAAATTTAAACGAGAGAGGAGGGAGTAAAAGTGGCAATAGGTTCGCAACGGCGCCAGCCCCCTCTATTTATAGGCAGTAAAACCTAACGGTCGAAATTTTCGAATCCAACGATAAGAAGACATTTTCTTTTGCCTCGATTCTCAATTCCTGGGTTTCGCTGGCTCGGGTTTGCATCGAAGCAAGAGCCTTGCCATCGAGGGGCTTCTGTTGGGGGGATTCAGAATCGAGCCTTTCGTGGGCTAAAACGTGTGATCATTTTAGTTAGTCAAGCTTGATTCGGGTTCAGCCACGAAACCCCAAAAGTTCCTAAGTCTGTTTTCATCTCTCAGATCCATCTTTCGATCAGCAACCTTCGTCACCAGCAGAGCGGCCCAATAAGCCCCGTGGTTCAATGCGTTAGGGTCTCGGTTTGACTGCCTGATTTTTCCCACGACGAAACCCCAGGGGCAAATCTTACCCACCCGGCCACCCGGCCAGTTATAGCCTAGGTTTCGCTCGGGGGGGTTTCATCGTCGCTAACGCATGATGTATTCGTGTTTGGCTATGATTTTTGTTTCAGGTAACGGAATGTGCCAGGCGAAAGGAGGGGCTCCAAAAAGATCGAAGGTCTTCTCCCGACAGGCACACGTGTTAACAACGAGAAAAGCGCCGCGATTTGCGGCGTGACGTCACAGAGCGCCGATTACGTGAAGACCTAATTGGAGACCTGCCAAAATTAGCCTAGCACATTCGGTTTCGATTCGTTTCACACGAGGGTAATCTCGGTATGTAAAAAGTCCGCTCGCCTTTCTATAAAAGCAGACGGACCGACACTTGTAAAGGGGTCGCCTTTTGAGAAATTCATTGTTGAGAAAGAACTTTTGGCTTTCTTCCGTTTGAGTTGGAGTTTTGGTTTGGATTCTTGAGCTTTTAGTTTCCCTTCTTTATTTGTGAAAGTTAGCTTCGCTACCCCACAACATGGTGATCGAAAGCAGGGGCGTAGCTACAGGGTATGCCGGGTGGGCCGCAGCATACCCTGCAGCTTTCAGTCCAATAGAAGGCCCTACTGCAAGTTTGCTCCAACGCTGCTCCTCTCTGGCTCTGCCTCCCGTCGTTTCAGTTACATCGCGTGAGAGCTAGATGAGCCATCCTAGCACCCAGCATGCAGCGGCCAAGGGCTAGCGCAGAGCAACCACTGCCGGGCACGAGCACCCACACCGGCCAAGCTATGCGGTTATGCCCGAGCCATGATGTATGCACTTGCATTCTTCACTAATAATCTTATAAGTAAAATAAAAAGTGATGCATGTTTATTTATAGTATTGTTGAATTATGAAGAGGGACCGAGACGCCACATCTCTTTAAAAAAACATGTGGCATCTTCGAATTGTACAGAGATCGTACGGTTTATATATTGATTGATATATGAAAAAAATGTGTGGCAAAATTTTAGATTTCAATTTTTATAGTTTTTCGGTCATCACCAAATTTACATAAAATTCTGAAGTTTTGGTGAAATTTCACCAAAATTTTCTTATATCTTGCCAAATTTTGGGCGTTGTTGAAATTACTGAAATGTTGCCAGAAATAGAAATCTTGCATGTGGCGCACCCTACGGTAAAATTCTAGCTACGCCACTGATCGAAAGTCGTTTCTCTGCTATATATAGTGAGCGTCAAAGCAGCAGAAAATGTACGTACGCAGTGTGTCTTTCTTCCTCACGACTTCGCGAGCTCGATCGATCAGCGGCAACCTACGGAGTACGTTACACATACTATACTGCAGGGTGTGCTAGCTGGCATCATTTTAATTTTGCACGTGCTTCCATTACTGCTCGTAATGGCCACACTGTGTCTGTGTGGCAGACAGGGGTCAGGGGCTGACTGGCGGACGACGACACGCCACGCCGGCGTGCCTGCCACGGCTGGCGGCGGGCCAGGGCAAGGAAGGAAGGAAGCAGTCGTGCACGGCGCCGCGCTGCTGCATGCGTCGGCGGCTGATCGACAGCAGACAGGCGGCGCACGCAATGCACCGTACAGGGCACGCCGCCGGTGTGAAACCTCGGACCATGGTCGCCGCCGCAAACGTTGAAAAGGCGGCGAGACGTACGACGTACGAGGCACAGGCGGCGCCGGAATCAAGCCGGGAGGCCGGCCGGAGGCTAGCGTAGAACTTTGAACGCAGCGATCGAGAGGGCTCTGATCGCGATTGATCGATAGACGGCTTTAATTTGTGCCTTTGTTCGGGGGGTTTTTTCGGCACCTTTGCTCACAGTTTTTCTATTAACAAATCAACTGTACTGTATAAATCAACATGCCGTGTTTTTCTCTTATAAAATATAAAAAACAAATAATGAGCTATAAAAACCAGCAGAATATCTCACGGAGACGTAGCGTAGTGCCTGCCTGCAGGGCGCGGCGCTATGCAAATGGAGAGGTGAGAGGTCTACGCTGTGGTGCCGCGCGCATGTCCATTCATGTCCTGCCCGCCGGCTATCTACTAGCTGCTGCCTGCTGCTGACTCGGTGGATCGGAGCCGAAAGCTTTGAAGGAGCGGGGTGGCGAGACCCAGCCTGGACCACCACCACTGCCATGCATCAAAGTATGATCGATCGATCGATGGATAGGATAGATGATGAGAGTGATCGAATCGATTGCCTAACCTAACCTGGTACATGTGCCGAAAAAAAGGTTGCGATATGATGCGCGGCGTCCTCGATCGATCGGCTTCTCATGCATGCGACGACGAACGAACCGCTAGCTTTGATTTGAGCACGAACGTCGTATCATGCATGTGCGTTACGTTCCGGCGCCGGAAAAGTATCGGCGGTAATAGCCGAAATTCACGAAAAGAGCTACTGCCTAAGACGGGATTGGTGTATCTATCAATGCGCATCAAGGACCCGTACCGTACGTGGAACTCGGACGCATCTCCGAGCACACATCTCCTTGAATCTCTCTACGCATCATCATACGCCTATCGATCGGCCTAAGGGATAGCTGTCTAGATTAAGGACAAGTTGGTTTCTTTTTTCGAATCATGTACCACGCGACGAATGAGGAATCCCAAATCGTGGAACAACCACATTATCGTTCTTGGTCATATAGTAGTGCTATATACATGCATTTTTTTTGTTACAAAGCTTATTTGTTGCTCCATCCGCATTGTCTATCTGCTTTAGTTACATTAATGGTTAAGGAAACCAAAATCCTTGTATTAGTAAGACTCCGTGACATTCTAAAAAAAAGTGAGTTGTTAGGTGAAAAAAGCAAAAATAAGTAAAAATTATGATAAAATTATAGTAAGTATACTTTGTAAAGATACAAAATTTTGTACATCAACATAGTTCGGAGACCAAAACATTGTTAATACTATTCTACCAAACTATTTTGTAGTGTTTTATTTTTATGTGATAACCAACATTGGCAGTCATTTTAAGAAATTAAGCTAATCCCAGTGGAGAGTTTCATTCTGATAGAGCCACATAAGCAACATGAAAATGCAATTGTGTTTGATACTCCCATTGCAATACAAAATTTCATGGTGCAGTTTCATATGCACTACATACCTCGCTCTCACATCTCTCCCCTCATTAATTCATTGTCACATCATAAAAAAATGCTGACATGACATCCTAATTGATGTGCTCCCATGAAATTTACATTGAGATTAGTCTTAAAGCCCTAAAAAGGAAATTCAAAAATGCTGGTGAAACTAGTATTTACTACAACTGCGACATGACATTTCCTTTTTTTCCCCTGGTTTCCTCCGACCGCGGGCGCGTGAAGAGCACACGCAGTCACGTGTCACTCGGGGTCCACATGGAAGGGGACCAGTCAATAGTGCGCGCTCTCGACGCATGGCCTGCATCTGCATGCGCGGTTGCGCGCGCGCTCTCGCGCGCCCGCCCGGCCGGGCCCAGCCAGCGAGCCGGTTGGCCCACCGGGCCCACACGGCATGCATGCGTCGAGGAAGCGCGCGGGCGGCCCATGCATGCATGGAGCAGCAGCACTTGCAGCCCCACCCACTTCCAGTGATGCTCTGCTAGCTTACACTTGGCCACGTTCGTTGCCGCAGTAGTCGTACTTATACCGTGTACCCCCAAGCCTACGACGTACTCGATCCATGTGTGTGTACGTGTAGCTAGGGTAGGTTCCGTATCGCACATGCAGCAGCAAAGGTTGCAGAGACGTATCAAACACTGTCTAGTAGCGATAGACCCACGCAAGTCACTACTCGGCTGGCTGGGGACAACATATACAATTGAAGCCTTCTTCAAGGTGGTCAGCAGCCTAGTTATAGTGGTCACACCTACATATATACAATTATTCTTTTAGACCACCTATTTACACGTATAGTATTAAATTATTAATTAATTAACCAAGCTGTATGCACGATGAAGAAGAAGAACTCACCAGCAAGTATCAAAAACTTCTCTTTTTCTGGGGGTGGTAGGGTCGGGGTGGGGGTAACATGTAATTGCACGTACTGATGAATATGCGTTTTAACCTCGCATATTTCTGAAAATGACTGTAGGGCCCATGATCATACACTAACTAGAACCGCAGGGAATAGAATTGAAGCATATATACGGGGGGAAAGGGGAAACATGGAAAAGGAAGAAAGGAACAACATGAATTAGAGAAATAAAAGGCCATGCATATCGTGAAGGGGGAACAAGATTCCTGAGTATGCATATTCCGCAGAAAAGAAGGTTCTCGCGGAAAATTGGTAGTACAAGTGAGACAACGAGAGAACGAAATATATGTGGTGGTTAATTTCCTCGAAAGAAAAGGACATGGCCAAAAAATGGAGCCAGTATAGTTTACTAGTGATGTTTATGCTTCGCTTTTCTTTCTATTTGCAAGGAATTTTATTTTTCACGCATGAATTGATTTTCCACTAAAAAATATTGTGAGGCCACTGTACGCGAGCCTCTAGGTATACTCAGTTTTTCTTGCATATAACAAATACATTTCAATGTAGTAGACAATATCCTAAAATAAATTCTGACTCTGAGAAACAACAGCACTTACATGTAATTAACATATGGTCCCAGCTCCCAAAGACATCATGGCAACAAATTGGTGTTTTCATCCATCATGCATGGTCCATGCATGCCAACGATATATGATGTTGCCATCAGCATGGTGCCAAGTAATGAACAAGTAGGATATATGCATTAATGCAAGGCTAAAAATACAGATATCAACTATATATCTCAAGCGGCTGGTGTGGAGTACAATATGCATAACCTTTGATATTAATTAAGAAACCAACGAGTATAACTCACATTTTTTAGGGATGGATTAAGGGTTTTCTTTGCAAGCAAAGGAAAAGTGTGTTGCTTGGTGTAGCGGTTGTTTCCTAGGCCATTTGGCTTGGCAGGAATAATGTGGTGTTCCAAAGATCAAAAGCTGATTCATGTTTGCAGGTAATCCTTAGGAGTGCGTTTTGGATCAGGAGTTGGTCCATCTTATCTAAAAAGGAGGACGGGAGTAGCTTGTTGATTGGAAGTCGAAGGTTTGAGACGACGACATTAGAAATCTTCAACAAATATGGATGCAATGTGCTAAAACGGATTGCTTACTAGTAGATTGTTGTTTTCGGTGTGTGTGTGTGTGTGTGTGTGCGCGCGTGTGTGTGTGTGTGTGTGTGTGTGTGTGTGTGTGTGTGTGTGTGTGTGTGTGTGTGTGTGTGTGTGTGTGTGTGTGTGTGTGCGCGCGTGTGTGTGTGTGTGTGTGTTGCCGGGGCGTTGTAGGTTCTTTTATTTCAGCGTGTGCTGTTGCGGTTGGTGAACTTATTAGTGTCTTGAGTTGCGTTTGCAGTCTGAGTGTTGTGTTTGTACCGGATGGTTTACTGGCCAATACATTCTCCAGGGAATGTAGATGTTGGGTTTTAATCATATTTCTAAAAAAAATCAACTTTTCAAAGCCCTTGAAAGGATGATGAGGATCGGTACAGTAATTACTCCCTCCGTTTCACATCACTTGTCGTTTTAACTTTTATAGACACATATCTTTTGTTATATTAGGTGCCTAACAAAAGTTGCGTATCTATAAACGTCAAAATGACAAGTAATTTGAGGCGGAAAGGACTACCATCTTATTCAAACTCTTATTTTTTTAAAAAAAAAATTGAACATGTCAAGGAGCTAGGTACACATATTTACGCGTGTTAGGCATCATTAGGTCTTTACATTATATATAGTTAGGCAGCAGAGAGAGACCAGACGTGTTGTTCAATCTTGTCTCACATATGAACATATCCCCTGAACCCAACACGGGCATGATCAGACAAGCAAAGTTAGGTGCCGCTGCACGGCCAGTTGTGTACGACCGGCGCACACGTGTGAGACCATCTGATCTCCGTCCTCAACATGCATGGAGCTTGAGGCCACTATAGTGCGCCTAAAAAGCTTTGGTATATATGTATATATCTTAGCTTTTTTCTCCGGCTCGATAAATGATGAGTTGAAATCAAGACGTGAGTCATGCCTAACCTGAAAGCTAGCGGACTCGTCGATCTGCTCCGCGCGGCTGCCTGACAGGTAGCACACAGCGATCGAGAGAGCACAAAAGCCACAGGCCCAAAGGAGAAAAGAGGCTGCCAGGAAATGTGCGTGTCAAATTTTGATACTTGCACCCATCATGAAAGCAAAGAGGCAAAAAGATGACCTATCCATCACCACGACATGATATAAACCAGCATATATATTATCCTTTGTAGAAAAAGAAACTAAAACAAACATCATGATAATCATGCATAAAAGTGTTGATGAAATTACAAGCAAATTCCGTTACAAAACGGGACAAACTTTGCAATCGAAGAGAATTTTTAAAAATAGCATTATCTTGATCGAATTCAAGACACTATTAGCTGCATACTTATATCTGTTATATTCATTGCTAGCTGGATGTGATGCATGGAAAGTTGCAGCGATATACCAATAAAAATACAGTTGTAGTAACGAATTATTTGGCATTTAATCGATGCATGACCATATGCTTCTAGAAGCATGCATGGGATGGGGGATGATATGATGCATGCTGCTGGGTTAGTTCCTCCGATCCATATGTTCGTAGTATCATGTATCACATGAGGGCAGGTTAGCAAAAATCTCGGCACATGCCACCAAATCACAATATGCTCATATTTTAATATCAGCGACTAGTTAAACTAGACCCTGCATTTCTGACTTTTGCTAAATGTCTACGTGGCAAAGGCATGCATGTTCATGGCACTAAGAACAAGCATATAGACAGTGCTTCGAAGCACTGTGTGTGCATATGCGCATTTAGAATTTAATTTGGTAAAGAAATGGATGACTTCAGCGCACAGTGTATTTTGGTTATTAGTTGGAGTTATATACTTGCAGACAATCCCCAAGGCATCTCATGATAAAAGGTGTGGCTTCACCAAACATCTGTTAGTTATTAATCTGGGTTTTCTCTAGATTCTAGGCGCAGTACTTCAAGTGTTATCTTTTTAGAAAAGAAGGTACATTTGGTTGGAGTTTGGAAGATGCTACGTACTCCATTACGTAGCACCACTATGGCACATGTAAATTAGGCTTTGAAAAGGACAGATATAGGGAACATCCTTGAGAAACAAGGGAATATATGTGTAGGGGGGAACTAACTGAAAACTGAGAGAGAACAAATGCGCAATGCAACAACGCATAAAAGAATGATTTTGACAAGAAAAGTCAAAAACTTTAATAACTAGAAACTACTACTAATTGGGAATATTCCCTTCCCCCTTAAATACTCCCTCTGTTTCAAATTATTTGTCATTTTGACTTTTCTAGATATATTTGATTTGTTATGCACCTAGATATATACTTATGTCTAGATACATTAATAAAAAGAATGTATCTAGAAAAGCCAAAACGTTAATTTGAAACGAAGGAGTTAGTATATAGTTAATTTTGATTGCTATGACATGCATATATATGTCCCGAGGCAATGTTCCTAAAGTCTTCTAGTAGTGCTTTTTTCCCATCTATTGATGTTCGTGGTTTGTTTTGTACAATCCAATATGTAAGCCAAAGAGAGAGAGAGAGAGCTTATAACATATTCCAACCAATACAGGACAGAGGAATAAACCAATCATTTGGAGAGAGAGAGAGAAAAACAGGTCCTATATATTGCATCAATAAGATTCCTCTCTTCTTGCTTTTGGATTAGTTTGCACAATTGATTAGTTGACACTTGAACAAATCAAGGCGATGAGCAACAGACCATTAAACAAGGAAGGTAGTACTAGCAAGCTCTAGCAGCTCTCTAATAAGTGAAGATCCTCCAAAGAAATGAACAAAAGAAGATCATTTGGGATGAAAAAAAAGAAGAAGAGATGGGATCGGAGAAGAAAATGTCCAAGAAATGCTTTTGTTTCCAGGAAAAATGATCACGGCCACTTACCCCATATTGCATGCATATTCCTCCATATACAGCTACTTGGTCTGATCCTCTCGCATTGCAAGTGCTTGCAACTTGCATGCATGCATATCTCCCCGCAGCTCGATCACGCGTCTTTTTTATTCCTGTGGTGCTCCCCACCGTACGGCCATGCACTGCCACCACCGGGCGACGACGCCGTGGTCGTGGACGACGGCGTCGACGGCGCCGCGGCGGCCGGCGACGGCGGGCCGGGCCGGATGAGCTGCTGCGTGGAGAAGTCCAGTATCTGCGGCGCTGACGATGAGGAGGACGGCGAGAACGACGACGCGGCGCCGAACGGCAGGTTGACACCGCCGCCGCCGCGGGCCATCATCATGAGTCGCGCCTGCGCCTGCGCGTGCTGGGCCGCCGCCTCGGCGTGGTCACTGGTGGCGCCGCCGCCCCGGCCGCCCTGCAGCAGCTGCGCGTACTGCATGATGTCCGGGTACGGCACGACGGTCTGGTGGTGCTGGTGCCGGTGCGGCGGCGGCATTGCCGCCAGCGTCACCGCCCCAGCCGCCCCTTGGTGCCGGTCTGGAATGCCGCGGGTGACGAGGAACCCCAGGTCGGTGCGGCCCTGGACGCGCTCGGGGAAGTTGAGCTTGGCCTTGGTGCCCTTGAACCGGAGCGCCGCCTCGTCGTAGGCGATGGCGGCGTCCTCCGCCGTGTCGAAGGTGCCGAGCCACACCCGCGCCGCCTTCTTGGGGTCACGGATCTCCGCCGCCCACTTCCCCCACGGCCGCTGCCTCACCCCTCGGTAGTGCCGCCTCCGACCTGCTGCTGCCGCGCACAAGAAGCACGCTTTTAGTTTATTGCTAGTAGCCAAATCGCACACACAAATCAACTGCACGTCGCGTTTGCGTCAGAGCTAACGTCTTCTTGGTACGCGAGTACTCCATACCCGCATAAAATATTCCTCGGCGATATAATTCAGCATAGTAATTGGCGTATCTCCGTGCATGATACTGGAGAGAGACTAGAGAGAGAACGCGCGCGCTAGAGAGAGAGAGAGAGAGTCGTTCAATCCAATTCGTGTACTGTCTAGAGAGTTCATCATTAAAAAAGTTGAAATTAACCGAGGGGGGGTTAATTTCAGTACCAGCTAGGATTAGCGAGGTGCCGGTAGTTTAGTGGATCCGTGGACGGACGTGTCACTGGTTTTGGCCGGGTGCGAAGCTTCCAAGCGGCGCAATCGAGCGCGCGTGCCATGCTTTCGCAATCGAGCACGGGGACAAGGGGGGGGAATGCTAGGCGTGACGAGACGGTGGCCGGGCGGATGGCTAACGTACCTTGCTCCTCGTCGGCGGCGGCCTGGGCGCCGGGGTGGTGCGGCGGTTGCTGCTGCTGCTGGTGCTCTCCCTGCTGGCCCGACGGGGCGGCGCCGGCGGCGTAGATGGCGTACTGCGGCGGGAGCTGCTGGTCGGGGGAGGCGCGGATGACGTGGGCAAGCGCGGAGGCCACGGCGGAGGCGTCGTTGTCGGCGCGCGCCGAGTAGTAGTACTGCGCGTACGCCCCCGGCGACGGGCCAGCGGCCGACGACGGCGACGACCCTCCGCCGCCGCTAAAGGTAGCAGCACCTTGCTGCAGCAGGTGCGGCGAGACGTGGTACTGATGATGCTCCTCGACCTCGAGCTGCTCGTGCTTGGGCGGCGGCTGATCCTCTTCCTCCTCGTCGGCGGGTAGGGGCCTCTTGCCATGCCTCCGGGGATCCACCGTAGTCAGCTGCCGGACGATCTCTGCCTCCTCCGCCTCCTTTTTCTGAACCCGTCGCCGATGGAGCTGGATCGATCGATCCGGGCATGCGTCGGGGGAGAGCTGAGCTCGAGCTAGAGCTTTTTTGCTTTCTTGGACTTCGGAGCCTCTCGCGCCCGTCTCGGTGGTACAATGACGTGCCCCGCGAGCTCCTGATAAGAACGCGTATATAGAGAGAGAATTTTATGCTAGCTAGTGAGAGAAAGAGAGAGGAAAAAAATAATAAAAGTTTCTGCAAGCCTATGTGTGTGTTTGTGAATTTGCCTATGTGAACTTAGTTCCTAAGCGAAAAAGGTATATATATATTTTTTTAAAAAATGAGTTGTCTTGTGAACTTGGGGCTTTCTCTGGGAGAGCATCGCTTTACTACCGGCGTGTCGGAAAAGACAAACGTAGTGGTGCCATAGTACTGTGGACACCAACAAGTTCGCCTTGCCGGTGGGTTTGCCAACAATTAACTGAAAAGTGGAATTGGTGATGGTTTATAGAGTTCTCTAGTTGGATCGAGCAGGCAGATTCCTTTCTTTTGTTCTCTTCCTATTGTGTAGACAAGGGATAAAAAGAAATACTAGGACTTTCATTTGTTAACATAACCTATACAATTTTAGTTTTTTTTTCAAAAATATTGTATAGAATGACGACATGCTTTGTTCACACAAATTAAATTTCAAGAGTCATTGCATTAGAAAGTTATTTAAAAACTAGAGCCTTAGATAATTAATAAATATTTTCTTCCTATGTCTTTATCATATTGTTAATATTCTAACATAATATAGTGAATGATTTTCATAAATAATCATTGTATCCAATTTGCATCCACATTCATACTTCTTTCAGCTTGCATCGCACCTCCATGCATTGTGTTTAACACATGAGAACAATATTTTTCATCACTTGGTTTGCATATATAGTGACATCCATCATCATTCATATATACATTAATTTGATATTTCTAGATTAACAATAATAGAAATAGGTAACTTTGAATAATTTATTTTTGGATTTTTATTATAATAAAGATGTAGATAATTAGGTTAATATTTAGGAGTTTACATCAAGTTATTGTGACATACTTGGATAATTTAGATAAAAATGCATATGGGTATTTTAATTTATTTTTTATAATGTCATGTATGGGTAATTTTTAGTGGAAGTGGTGGATAAAACAAACATAGGTTTAGGGGTTTAGTTTAGAATATTTTTTTGTATATTTAGAAATCATAATAGACCAATGACTATGATTATTAGAGTCTACATGATTCCGGATGTTTAATAATTTTTTCTAAGAATTTATAGGTTTATACTTTTTTCCTATAGTGTATCGTGATAACTAATTAAAAACTGAGGGCGTGTAGCTATCAATAGAAATTTACCTTGAGATCTCCCGAATTTATTAAATATTCTAATATAATACCTATATAAATATTTATTTATTACCTTCATATGATTTTATAGACTTTAGTTAATAATTACTCTATAATGTTTTCATCCATATTTATATCTTCAATTTAATTTTAAGCAAAATAATTTTATGTTTTCACTTGGCATCACGAGCATGTTCTTAATTTCACTTTGCATCACAAGTGTACTCTTAATTTATTAACATCACTTCTTTTATATATTTATAAAGGATGAACACATTGTGCGTATATACCTTAATTATAATTTTCTATACCAACAGTGTAAGAAATAGACAATTTAGAATTATGTATTGGTGGACCTAGCTTGGGGTACATTTTCATGAAGGTTATTTGGATTCAAATTTGGTGTTGCCCATGTTATTTTTTTAATAATGGTATACTTAGGTAGTTCAAATGCAACTTAAAAGATTACTTTGAGTTCTTTTTTAAAATCTTAATGGTGGCAAATTTAGACACAAATTTAGGGCATTATTTCTAATTATTTTTATAATAGTATATTACCTTACTTTATTTTATATAACGGTAGAGGTAGGTAGATTAGGTATAGGTTTAGGGGTCACTTTAGACTATTTTTTTAATAGCAGAGGCGGAATATTTTTTTAGAAAATATAACTGATCCAGTACCTGTGATGATTTGAGTCCACTTAATTAATGGCTAGATGTATTTTTTTTAAAGAATTTCTAGGATTTTGCTCATTTGTTATTGAGTGTCCACTCATTATCTTAAGTGGTTTTTTGTGGAAGCTTCACAATAAGTCCCCAATTAGCAGTAATAAAATAAGATAGTACATAACATGATTGTAAATGAGCATAAACATGCACACACACATACAACTGTGAATGCACGTTTGGACATATATTGTACCTCTGATATATGAGTGCCTACTAGTTTATATCGATGGATCTTGAGATTGACAAACACATATATGTTGTCAGCCACTAAAGACATATTTATTGTGAATTTAGGGATAATACCAAGATATAGATACAAATTAGGTGGATGGAGAATTGCACATAACAAACCTAACCAAGTTATGCTTAATTCACACATGACACACCCTATACGTATTCTTGAGATTACTTAAGAAACAACTTACTTAGCTACTAGTTTATAACATAGCCTGATAATGATATTTCTTTTATGTTTATGCACGAATTGGTTAATACTATTAATTTGTGATTCACAACTTGTTTTCAAAAGATTTAAAGGTTCTTCCATTCATATATGCTATCAGACGACGACACAGATAAATTTTACACCAAAGTTATAGCTGGTGACGAGACTATTGACAATATTTTAAATGAAATAACTTTATATTTAACATTTTAATTTGAAGTGATGTACTCCCTCCTTTCCCCTATAAAAGCATTCCTAGGTTTCAAAATTTTTGTCAAAATATAAGCATTTCTAGGGATAAAACAAAATTAAATGAGGTTGGTGGGTGGGTTGAGAGTTGGTGGGTAGTGTTAAATGAGAGGTATAGATGTCATTTCCTTTCATTGTTGTTTGTTGAGTTTAAACGCTTGGAGTGCTTATATAAAAGAACGAAGGGAGTACTAGATAGTCTAAAAAGCCTAAAACTCTTGCCTATATACATGCATCACAATGTTATTGAGTCCAAAAGTGGTTTTAAATTGAAGGAACGGTTCAGATTTTCACCACCATTTAACATTTCCTCAGTGCACATGTTTTTCACGTGCAGTGTGGCAGACATGGATGCTTTAGCCAAGCCAGATTCAGATTTAGCAGTGCATGTCATGTGTGAAAATAAGTCTAATAATTCGGCTGTCCTGCTTTATCCTTTTTACCAAATTAGCTTTCAAAATACGTCTGTCCCTTTTCTTTTTCACCGCTCATTTCAAAATTTTGGCCACCAATCAATGGGCTGGCTGATAGAACAGTGTTCTGGTTGGACACTACAGCAATACATGTGTGGATCGGTCAGAGAGGGGAATAATTCAGATCACGACCTGTAAACGAGCCTGCAGCTGCAGCCACAGAATGGAAGTTAAGCTGCCACCTTTTTCAGAAATTCAGAGTAGGGGATGACTTCACGAAAATTGCTGTAGTGTGGCTGGTTTTCAAGCTGTGCAACGTAAACGTTACAGAGTCAGATACTGCCGGTAAAGTAAAAGAAAATCGATGGCAGAGTGCCAGAATTTGATTGGCTCCTGTTGTTGCCAATTGGCAATTTCCACGGCAAAGCCTGTACACGCACACGTATATACATATACTTGCTGCAGCATTGTGAAGCCCATGGGCATGTGGCCAGCTCCACCAAGTAGCAATGTACTCCATACGTTCAAAATATTTGTCGTTGTTGACTTTTCTTTGCAACTTTAACCGTTCGTCTTATTAAAAAATTATCGCAAACATGTACGATGAGTCAAGCTTAAAATACATACAACATTAAAACATATAGTAAGCAAAATAAATTGTATTTGCACAATTTTTTTTGAATAAGATGAATGGTCAAAGTTGCAGAAAAAAGTCAATGGCGACAAGTATTTTGAAACAGAGGGAGTAACACGTGTTGGGGATTTATAGCCGCTTACTGTACTGTTAGTCAAGGGTGAACTAGTGATGCCATCTTAGGGCTCGTTCAGTTGAATGAGTTCCGGAAACAATTTCCGGTTGCAATGGTTCACTAATTGGTATAATCTGTATAAATTTTTAGGTTCAATTCTTATTCATAATATATCGACTGAACGGACCCTGGATGTGTTCAGTTACCCGGAATGACTCTTTGGAAAGAATCTAAGTTGAGGCCTCATTCGGTTACATAGGAAGGATTCGTTCTGAGTCGAGAATAAAAATATAAGAAAAGATTTATGCTGCAACACCTACGAACCGAGCCACAGCCGACGGTGTTCCCCTCTGCAACACCTATCAACCGAGCTACAACTCGTTCTCGATGCAAAACAAGCAACATCGCATAATTAAATTAAGAGCATGTTTGGCAGGGCTCTGTCTCCTTCGAAAATGGCTTCGGTTCCGACTCTTCAGGTGGAGCAGCTTTTTCGATGGAGCTGAAGCCGTTTTGAGAAAACGTTTGACAAAACAACTTCTCCTGCCTGTGTAAGGTGGATGAGAGGATGAAATGTCGACCATACCCTTCTTTTTTATTTCCTTTTTCTTTCCTTTCCTTTTCTTTTCTTTTCTTTTTCTCTCACCTTATTTTTTTCTCCTCATTTCTCTCACCTTATCCTCTTTATCCTTATCCCCCAGCACCTGCCGCACGGGAGGCAGAGGCACATGCGCGTGCTATGGCCAGGCGCGACGTGCGCCATGGCGAGTGAAAGTGCATCTTGGACCCTAATTGTTTTGGTGATAGTGACAAACACAATTTGAGGTATTTAATGCTCGATCAAGATGTGTGCAAGACTTAAGTGAATAAAAATCATGGTTTTGACCAAAGGAAGGCCCCCAACTCCAAGTCGATGTTTTCATCTCGAATCAAGGCTTAATTCTATTTTTGATTTCGAATTTGAGTATAGGAAACACTGTACTATAAAGGGGGATGTGAATTGATAGCCAAGAGATGCTAAAAGTGCTCTAAGAGATGATCCAAGTGAGTGAGAGGAGTTTAGAGTCAACACGTACACATTGCTCTTCTTTTCTGAAAATCTAAGCTTCTGTCGGTAGTACCGACGCTGGGTCGGTACTTCCGATAAGACTTCACTGGCGAGTTTTTGCCAGGGGGTCGGTAGTACCAACCCGGGGTCGGAACTACCGATAAGCTTTCACTGTTGAGTTTCTAGGGAACCCCTCGGTTGTACCGACACCGTGTCGGAAGTACCGAGGGTACTCAATTTAGCACAGTAACAACTAATTTTCAACCTTAGTATAAAAGCCCCCCTTCTTCCTCCTCACATATATTGCTGACCAACCACGAGACAAACACTCACTTGAGCATTCACTCCACCTCTCCCCTCTCCTCTAGAGCCAAGCTTTGATTCCTTTGAGCTAGAGCTTGAGTGGAGAAGTGATTCCTAGTGAGAATTAGAGAAGCTTTGAGAGCCCCTTCGAATCTCCCCATCTCAAGAGCACTTGAAGCATCTCCGGGCCGTTGATTCACATTTGTTACTCTTGAAGCTTGGTTCTAGATGGTTAGGCGTCTCCCGTTGAGTGCCCTCTTTGTGTGGTGCACCCGGGATCATTTGTATTACCCTCTCCTTGGTGGAGAATTCTTAGTGAGCACAAATCTTTCTTTGTGGGGGTTGGAAGAGGAAAAGAGGCTCTTGGTGATAGCCCTCCCTTTGTGGGATCCTCAACGGAGACATAGCATCTTTTGTGGGTGTGAACTTCGGATTAAATCTTTGTGTCTCCCTTTGCTTGCTTGAATTCTTTGTCTCTCACTAACCCTATAACTTGTTTTAGCCTGATCTATAAATTTGTTGTGTTCCAACTCATATCTTTGGTTGCAGGTGGTTCTTAGCTTCTAAACTAAGACTTTGATTCAAATATAATTGCTAGAATCGTTGTAGTTTTCAAATTTCGTTTTAGTCTTCTCTGCCTTGTCGGTAGTACCGACCTAGTACCGGAAGTACCGAGCCCCCTCGGTAGTTCCGGCACCACATCGGTAGTACCGATAAGAGTTTTAACCGCTGCATTTGTTTCAAAAATTTGAAGTGATCCTATTCACCCCCCTCTTAGGCATCACAAGGTCCTTTCAATTGGTATTAAAGCCGAATCCCTTGATTTAGGCTTAACCGCTAAGGGATCAAGATGTCGGGGATTGGAAGCAACCCAACCACCGAAGAAATTGCTGCAAAAGAAGAGAGAGAGAGAGAGAGAGAGAGAGAGAGAGAGAGAGAGAGAGAGAGAGAGAGAGAGGAGAGCTCAAGGCAGCTCAAGTCGGTGACCTCACCAGCAAGGCTCCAAGTCGTACACCATCCAACATTGAGAGCTCCGACGACTCTTCATCCGACTCCGACTCGGACTCCGACTCAAGTGATGAAGATGTCAAGGATGGTGATGATCCGGCAAAGAAGGCGGCAAAGAAGAGAAGAAAGGCTAAGAAGAAGAAGAAGGCCAAGAAGATGGCCAAGAAGCTCCTCAAGAAGATGATCAAGAAGGAGCAAGCCAAGTACACTCACTCTAGCTTCTACGAAGTGCCCCACAACTATGCACAAATTCTGGGTAACAACTCTAACGAAAAATTCTATTCCGTGCATTTTGGAAAGCCTCCTCATTTCAATGGGAAGGACTATCCCAAATGGGCTTATGATATGCAAATGCACCTTTACGGGCTTCACCCTTCTCTTTGGAAGATTGTGGTTGTAGGTGTTTCAATACCCACCGAAGGAGAGGCCCTCACGATTGAGCATGAGCAAGACCTCCACCGCAACGTACAAGCAACAAGAGTCATCATGGGATCCTCGTGTGCACAATAATTCAACAAGGTGCGGAACATCCAAATTGCCAAGGTGATTTGGGATACACTCAAGGAAGCACATGAGGGAACCGAACATGTGAGGCAAGGGAAGATGGACCTAATCAACGGAGAGCTTGAGCCATTCTTCATGAATGATGGAGAGACCATAAGATAAATGTATGATAGGCTCATGGTACTTGTCTCAGACATTAGAGCTCTTGGAAGTAAAGATTGGGATGATTCAAAAGTCACAAAGAAGTTGCTAAGAGCTTTTGCTCCTAAGGACAAGAACTTGACGACAATGATAAGAAGGGATCCAAGATACCCAAGAATGACACCCAATCAACTTCTTGGAGAAATCTTGCATCAAGAGCTAGTTGACCAAGATGTGGAGAAGTCTCTAACCTTGAAGATGAACAAGAGCTTGTGTCGTATGGATCTCCCTGGGACCACTACCTCGGTGGGTAGCAGGACCGACTACTCGCTGGGCCCCTAGGACTACCCGACTTGTGCCGCACGGTACCTGTTGGCGTGAGGCACAAGGACTACGGTGGAGAAGTACTCGGATAGGAAGCTATACGTACCATGTACTGTGTAGAGGACTACTAGACGTACACGACTAGTACTCTCTCCCTAAACCGACCTGTAACCCTGCCTCCCGGACTATATAAGGCGAGGCAGGGACCCCTCCTCTCTCATGCGCATCAGATTACGCCATCTTGTAATCACACCCAATCAATCCAGAGCTACGTAGCATACAGGACGTAGGGTATTACGCACCTCGCGGCCCGAACCTGTCTAAATTGTGTGTCATGTGTCTCTTCCTTCGAGTTACCGATCTCGGCGAGGCCACATTCATCTACTTCGGTTACTCCCCTTAGTAGGTTGCCGGTCTAAAACACCGACAGCTGGCGCGCCAGGTAGGGGATCTCGCCGAAGATCACATGGCGAACTCGACGACTTCCATCTTCATCAAGCCAACCATCGCCTTCAAGCGTGGCGACACCTTCGTCTTCGGTTCCTGGGTCTGCACCGCTGACGGTGCTGGATCCTTCCAACGCCGCCTCACCATGTCGCCCAACCCGGAGACTGGGCTCGTGACGCTTCCCGAAGTAGTCACGGGCAATCTCGCCGGAAAATTCGGCAAAATTTCGCTCTACAACCAACACGCCGACTTCGAGCTTGGATCCGAATCCAACTCGAACTCGACGTCCCCGTGGGCTATCGCATGCGAGCCGGCTACCCAGCCATCGCGTGCGGCCTCCTCACTCCGTGAGCACTTCACATGTGGCCCCCGCAACGTTAGTAGGTGTCGGTGTTTTAGACCAGCAACCTACTAAGGGGAGTACCCGAAGTTGATGAATGTGGCCTCGCCGAGATCGGTAACTCGAAGGAAGAGACACGTGGCACACAATTTAGACAGGTTCGGGCCGCAAGGTGCGTAATACCCTACGTCCTGTATGCTGCGTAGCTCTGGATTGATTGGGTACGATTACAAGATGATGCAATCTTACACCGTGAGATGAGATGATAGAGAGAGGGGTCCCTGCTTCGCCTTATATAGTCCGGGAGGCAGGGTTACAAGTCGGTTCAGGGAGAGAGTACTAGTCGAGTACGTCTAGGAGTCCTCTATACAGTGCGGGACATATACAGCTTCCTAACCGAGTACTTCTCCTCTGTAGTCCTTGTGCTTCACGCCATCAGGTGCCGTGCAGCGCAAGTCGGGTAGTCCCAGGGGCCCACCGAGTAGTCGGTCCTGGTACCCACCGAGGTAGTGGGCCCAGGGAGGTCCATACGACAAGCCCCCGAGTACTTTGTAGTCGAGAAGGATAGCTCCAAGTAGTCTTGACGGCCTTAACGAGTAGTCCTCGAGCGTCCCCGAGTACTACAGGTCAAAAGTCCTCAAGAGTAGTCGAAGCATCCCGAGGCTGGAATGTACTCCAGCTGATGTTTGAGCAATCCTGAAGTCTTCTCGAGTAGTCCCAAGCGTCCTCGAGCGCTGCCCTCGAAGGTCTTCAACAATGCCCGTGTTGTCTTGAAGTCGAAACGGATATGGAAGTGCGATTTGCAAAATCGCACTCCATATGGAGTAGCCCCCGAGCCTTAGGTTGAGTTGTAGACTCTGGCTGAGGGTCCATCTGAAGTTTTGGCAAGAATATCCCAAAAAATCCGGAGAAAAAACCGAAGGACACGTGGCACGGAGCCCCCGAGCCTTGAGTCGAGTACTTCCTCTCGAATTGAAGGGTCATCTTGTAGAATGTGTCCTGAGATGCTCTTGAGTCTTGCCGCTTCCCAGGAAGTCGAGTAGAAGTAGCCGAGCCCCCGAGGTGAGGCGCGTCGACTAGTAGAAGTTGAAAGGTCACGCGCGGCCGCTGAGTCAGCCGAGCGCAGACTTATCCATCCGGCCGTTGAGGGGCCGCGTTGACTTATAAATAGAAGCCAAAAGCCTTAGGGTTTTTCACCCTACGCAGTTGCAGCCATTCCCAGCAGACCTAGCCAGGAATCACCACTGTTGCGCACCGCCACCGCTGAGTAGAGCGTAGATCCAGGTGCGCCACCGTAGGAAGCCACCACTGCAGCCCCCGAGCGAATGTGCGTGAAGACACCGTGCACCTGGAGGATGAAGCCATCTCCGTCGAAGACCACGAAGGCCGCCGGCGGGGCCCGTGAAGAGGCCACCGGATCTACCGCGGGGACATCGCCGCCGGTGTCCCTGCCGCGGCCAGATCCAAACCGTGAATGGAGGAAGTCCAAGGCGAAGACTGAAGACTTGCTTGCCCTTCTCAACAGTGGATTCCTGCGGGAGAAGGAGGTGGACATGTGGAGAGCCGCCGCCGGGGATCCGTACCCCATGGAGAAGAACCGGACGAGATCCCGATGTTCGCGCGGTTCGCGGAGCGCGGACTGTCTCTCCCGGCAAGAGACTTCTTCAAAGGGCGGTTGGGGTACTACGGCATCGAGTACCTCAACCTCAACCCTAACGGTATCTTCCACACCGCCGTCTTCGTACATTTTTGCGAAGCCTTTCTGGGGATCAAGCCCCATTGGATCTTGTTCCGGAAGTTCTTCCGGGTGAAGCCGCAACCCAGCGCCAGCAATCCCCGAGTAGTCGGAGGAGCGGGGATCCAGATGAGGGAGGACGCCGCCGAGCAGTACCTCTCCTACAAGCTGATAGATTCCAATCAAGACTGGAAGGCCAAGTGGTTCTACGTCAGGAACCACCACCCGGAGCTGCCGAAGCCCAGCGGGAAGCAACCCAAGCATCATCCGTGGTGGAACTCGGAGCCGACGATGCAAGAAGGACTCCAGCTGCCCGAGTTGTTGGCGAGGATCAAAGCGCTGAGGGAAGCCGGGCTGAGGGTCGAGCACGTGGCCTTCAGCTTCATGAAGCGGAGGGTGCAGCCGCTGATGGCCCGCGACACCCTGGGGTACGAGTACAACGGCAACAACGACACATCGCAGATGCCTGGAGATGAAGTCGACGACGACGACATTGTTGATAGGCTGGCCCGAATCTTCAAAGATATGCCGACGTACACGCCGTGCCCCGTACCAGAGTTCTCCGCCGCGCGCCCACCAAAAGAGGTTAGTAGCCACATCCGTTGTCGAGTACTCATTGCATTAGAGTAGTCGCACTGATGAGTTGTGCTTCTTGCAGGATGACCTGAAGAAGTTCGTCTCCGAGCCGGCGTCGCCTCCTCAGCTGGTCGAGGTCCCAGAGGAAGGGGAGGCCAAGACCAAGGAGCGGCGCGAAGTTGGCGAGGGAGACGACACAATTGTCGTTGAAGATACGTCCGATGAGGACGACGACGAGGAGACGCTGCAGGACCGCTTCCAGGTGCGGTCGAGGTTTAGCCGCCCTGGCTTGCCTCACATACCTCTCGTTCAGGATCTGCCGGCTAGCCTAGAGGCTAGTCTGCCCGCACCGCTAAGGAAGCCGCGCAATGTGGCCCGCAAGCGCGTGGCCAAGAAGTTGAAGGTCACCGAGGCCACATCCCGAGAGGTAAGTCATCTTGAAGAAGGTAATCGAGTACTAATGTCTCGAGTTCATGTGTTGACGATGAAGTTTCCTTGCTTGCAGGAGATGCCACCTTCCGAGCCCGTTGAGCAGGGCGACGAAGGCGACTGGGACACAGTGGGGGAGGCAGCTGGTAGTCGTAGCCCAGCCTCCACCGTAGAAGAGCTTTTGGCGCAGATGGAGCGCCAGCCCCCTGTTACTCAGGGGAGCACAGAACCCGCCGCTGCTGCTACTGAAGAGGTAGCGGCCGCAGAGGCGCAGGAGGAGGCGCTTGCCGAGGCGGGACTGGTCGACATCGCCAGCATCCTCAGCGCCCCAACCATGACGGTAGTCCGGTCGAGCTTGTAAGTATTGATTCTTCTCGAGTAGTACTTGATGTGGTAGTCGTACTTGATTGACAACCGGCTTGTGTACTCTGCAGGAAATCGACGGACTTGTCCTGGGAGGGGGATGAACCCGCTGCAGAGGTGGAGGAAGAAGAAGCCGCGCCGTCTACTGAGGAGTCCGCTCCCGCCCCTCAGGCGGAGCCCGAAGCGCCGACCGTTGAGGCTACGCTGCCCGAGGCCAGCATCGTTGAAGGTGAGTACTCTCTCATGGGCATTTAGCCCCGAAGAGTAGCCGTAGTCGCCAGGTTTGACTGATACACTTGTCTTCTTGCCAACAGGTGCTGAGGCTGAGGGAAGCGAGATCCCGTCGGCGGTGCCCGTAGAGGACGTGGCACCGGGAACTCAGAAGGCTGCCGTAGAAGCCCCCGAGCCGATGGAGGTGGCTGCCGGAGAAGCCGCCGTGACGACTGGAGGAAGAGGGGACGACGCGCTGCCAGAGCCCGCTCTGGATGTGGTCGTCCGCTCGCCGGAGATCCAGGACGTGGAGCCAATCCGCTCGGCGCCGATGACCGAAGCCGATACGAGTAGTCGTGGCGGGATCGAGTTGTTGGCGGACGATCTCGTCGACCCAGCGACGGTGGCTCGGCACCTGGAAGCGGTGCGCCAAGCCGAGCAGTGGATGAAGGTGAGTAGTCATAACCCTTGAGTAGTCAATCCTTTAGCGTTGAGTACCCATTTGATGTGTGTTGTCTGTGTAGGACGTCGCTGAGAGGTCCCGCCAGAAGTCGGAGATGCTTCAAGGGTACGGTGACGCGGTGCTCCGGGCCGAGACATTGGAGAAGCAACTCGTGAAGTCCCGGAAGCACGCTGCCGCCATGCAGTCAAAGCTGGACACCGCCTTCGCCAAGTACCACAACGACGTCCAAGAGATGCAGGCGAAGAGCGTTGATCTGGTGCGGAAGAACAAGTCTCTCCGCAACAAGAACAAAGGTACACCATTGTCTTACTGAGTACTTATTGGAGGTCAAGAGGTAGTCTGACCCGCTGTGCTTTGTTGATTGCAGAGCTTGAGACTCGAGTAGATCAGCTGAAGGCTTCGGAGACTGATATGAAGAACCTCTTCTACCGGGAGCAGGAGGCCCGCCAGGTACTGGAGTACGATTATAAGGAGCTTGCTTACGAGTGCGACAAGCACATGGAGCTCCGTATTGCATCAGACCGTGATCTCGTCAACTGCTACAAATCCTTGCATGTCGAACGAGGATTGCGAGAAGCTGCGGGCCCAGCTCAAGGAACTTGAAGAAGCTGCGCTCCCCATCGCGAGGCTGCTGGTGCCTCACCCTGGCGGTCCCAAGATAGTGCCGCTGGTGGACCGGTTGAAGGAAGCCCCCAGCCGGCTGGCGACCTACGTGAAGCACTTGGCGAAGTCGATCCTGAACCAAGTGTTGGGCTTCATGAAGTCGTACTTCCCGAAGGCTCCCGTAGATGTAGTCGCCGGCGGGCTAGTTGCCAACTGCACCGACGAGCAGTACGCGGAGCTGCTGGAGCAGATGGCGCCTATTGCAGAACAAGTCACCGAGAAACTTAATCTCCAGTAGTCCTGTAATAGTTAGCTCGTAGAAGTAGTTGTACAGAATCAATTGTAATGAAATTGTTTAAGTATGAATGAAGAAAAACTTCCATGGATGAGTACTCGTTATCGCGATCTTTGAGTGCGGAGTCCCATCGTGGAGTTGTTGCGAGTAGTCGTACTCGGCAGTAGTCCCGTTAAGGGAGGAAGACAGTAAAGTAGTTGATGAATAATCCAACTTTATTACTGAAGAAGTACACCTGGATGGCCAGGGCCGTAGTTACAGAGTAGTCGCCAGGACCCGGAGGCCGCCTACGGCTAAGTAGTGCTAGGGCGTGAAGCCGCTTACGCAAAGAGATCCATAAGTAGTCGTATAGGTCGGATCTAGGAGTACATGGTCTCTCGCAGACCGCCGCTAGAGTCCTTTGTCGCTCGTCGCAGTCCAGGATCCGTAGGTAGCCGCATGGGCTGGATTCTGGAGAGGAGTAGTCCGGAGACTGGTGCCTGGACCCGGAGGCCGCTTACAACGAAAAGGTAGTCCGTAGACTGGTGCCTGGACCCGGAGGCCGCTTACGACGGAGGGGTCTTGATGTAGTCGTGTAGACTTGAGCCCCGAGGGTAGTCACGTAGACTAGGCGTAGAACCGACAGATTTGGTCGACGTTCCACGAGTTGTTGACGTCTTCACCTTCAAGTGTCTGGAGGCGGTAGGAGCCCGGTCCGGTCACCTTTGCAACTGTGAAGGGACCTTCCCAGGGCGAGCTGAGCTTGTGTAGTCCTTCCATGTTCTGGATGCGACGGAGGACAAGATCACCAACGTTGAAGGAGCGTTCTTTGACGTTGCGATCATGGTAGCGTCGGATACCCTCCAGGTACCTTGCTGATTGGATGAGGGCGGCACAACGAGCTTCTTCGAGTCCATCGATGTCAACTCGTCTGCTGTCTTCAGAGACGCCTTCGTCGTAGTGCTCCACTGCTGGTGAGTCCCACATGACATCAGCAGGGAGGATTGCTTCGGAGCCGTAGACCAGGAAGTATGGAGATCCCCGTTGGCTTGGAGGGCTGAGTGCGTAGCCCCTAGAGTGCATTGGGTAGTTCCTTGATCCACTTGCCTCCTTTAGATTTAGCAGCGTCGTGTAGCCGCTTCTTGAGAGCGTCGAGCACCATCCCGTTGGCGCGCTCTACTTGTCCGTTGGCCCGAGGATGGGCAACTGAGACGTATCGGACGTCGATCCCGCTGTTCTCACAGTACTCCCAGAACTTGTGGTTGTTGAAGTTGGAGCCCAGGTCTGTGATGATGCGATGGGGTAGTCCGTAGCGATGCACGAGTTCATCCAGGAAGTCGAGTACTCTGTCAGCCTTGGGGCATGTGACCAGCTTGACCTCGATCCACTTGGTGAACTTGTCGATGGCCACCAATACTCTGTTGAATCCACCTGGCGCAGTTGGTAGTGGCCCAATCATGTCGAGCCCCCAGCAGGCGAAAGGCCAGGTTGGCGGTATGGTGACTAGCTTGTAGGCTGGGACGTGTTGCTGCTTGGCGAAGTATTGGCACCCTTGGCACCTTCTGACGAGTTCTTCGGCGTCGCCCAGAGCTGTGGGCCAATAGAAAGCTCGTCGGAAGGCCTTGCTGACCAGCGTGCGAGAGGACGCGTGGTTGCCACATACGCCTTTGTGGATCTCCTCCAAGATGTCCTTGCCTTCTTGTCTGGGGACACACTTCATGAGTACTCCGGAAGATGCGCCCCGCTTGTAGAGCTTGTCTCCGACGAGGACGTAGGACTTGGCGCGGCGGATGAGCTGCTCGGCCAAGTTCTTGTCCGAGGGAACCTTCTGCTCGCTAAGGTAGTCGATGAAGGGTTGCCTCCAGTCCACGTTGATCATCATGACCTCTTGGCCAGCCGGGAGATGCGCTGGGACAGTGGTCGGTGGCGCCGGCTTCGGGATGGATGGGGCGTGAAGCTCGTGGACGAAGACACCAGCTGGTACTTGAGCGCAAGTAGAACCAAGCTTCGACAGGACGTCCGCTGCAACGTTGTTGTCGCGGACGATGTGGTGGAATTCGAGACCATAGAACTTGTTCTCGAGCTTGCGGACTTCTAGGCAGTAGGCATCCATGTTCTCCTTGTTGTGTTCCTAGGACTTGTTGACTTGGTTGATGACCACTGCGGAGTCGCCGTAGACTAGTAGCCGCTTGATGCCCAGTGAAGCCGCGAGGCGGAGCCCGTGTAGGAGAGCTTCGTACTCGGCTTCGTTGTTTGAGACCTTCCAGAAGATCCGCAGGACATACTTGAGTTGTTCGCCCATTGGAGAGATCAGGAGCATTCCTGCACCTACGCCCTCGAGGTTGAGTGAGCCGTCGAAGTACATCACCTAGTGCTCTGGTCGCTCGGTTGGAGTAGGTAGCTGATTCTCCCGCCACTTCGCCATGAAGTCGACTAGTGCCTGCGACTTGATGGCTATGCGTGGCTTGAAGTCGATGTTGAGGGTGCCGAGTTCGACTGCCCACTTGGAGATTCTTCCTGTAGCATCTTGGTTCCGCAGGATGTCGCCGAGCGGGTAGTCGGTGACGACGGAGATCGAGTACTCCTGGAAGTAGTGTCGTAGCTTCCGCGAGGTGATGAGCACTGCGTACAAAAGCTTCTGTACGGGCTGGTAGCGTGTCTTGGATTCTGACAGGACCTCGCTGATGAAGTAGACTGGTCGCTGGACTGGGTAGGCATGGCCGTCTTCCTGCCGCTTGACGATGATGGAAGTACTGACCACGTGAGTAGTCGCAGCGAGGTAGAGCAGTAGCTGCTCGCCTTTGCGAGGAGCCGTGAGGACTGGTGGCTTCGATAGGAAGTCCTTGAGCTGGGCAAGGGCTTGGTCCGCCTCTGGAGTCCACACGAACTTCTCTTGGTGCTTGAGTAGTTTGAAGAAGGGGAGCCCCCGTTCTCCAAGCTTCGAGATAAATCTGTTCAGGGCCGCCATGCACCCGGTCAGCTTCTGGACGTCTTTGATGCACGTGGGAGCTTTCATGCTGGTGATGGCGGAGATCTTCTCGGGAATGGCTTCGATGCCGTGGTGGCTGATGATGAAGCCGAGTAGTTTGCCTGAAGGTACGCCGAAGACGCACTTTGTTCGGGTTGAGCTTCCAGCGGTACTCACGCAAGGATGCAAAATTCTCTTCAAGATCGTCGATGAGGGTACTGGAGTTTCTGGTCTTGACGACCATGTCATCCACGTTGGCTTCGACGTTCTTGTTGAGTTGCCTCTTGAAGCAGGCCTGGATAGCTCATTGATATGTGGCGCCGGCGTTCTTCAACCCGAAGGACATGGTCGTGTAGCAGTACGCGCCAAACGGGGTGATGAACGCGGTCTTCTCCTGGTCTTCTTCCTTGATCGCGATCCGGTGGTACCGGAGTAGCGCCGAGGAAGAAGAGCAGGTCACAGCCCGCCGTGGAGTCGATGACTTGGTCAATCCGCGGCAACCCGAAGGGGTCCTTGGGGCAGTGCTTGTTGAGGTCGGTGTAGTCGACGCACATCCTCCACTCGTTCGAGTTCTTCTTGCGGACGAGGACGGGGTTGGCGAGCCACTCATGATGGAAGACTTCTTTGATGAAGCCAGCCGTGAGTAGTTTGGCGAGTTCCTTCTTGATGGCGTCCCGTCTGTCGTCGGCGAAGCGGCGGAGGTGTTGTCGCTTCGGGATAGCTTTAGGATCGACGTTGAGGGAATGCTCGATCAACTCCCTGGGCACCCCTGGCATATCCGCTGGCTTCCATGCGAAGATGTCGCGGTTAGCCCGGAAGAAGTTGATGGGCGCGTCTTCCTATTTGGGGTCGAGACCCGCCCCGATGGTGGTGGTCTTGCTGCTGTCACCTGTCCCGAGGTCAATTGTTTTGACCAGAACCTCCTCAGCTGGCTGAGGCTTGTTAGCTTTGTCTGACTTCTCTGGGATGTCGAGTTCACTTGGGGTAAGCTTCTTCGACACAACGTAGACCTCCATCATTGCGTTGGGTATTTGATTTGTGGAGGCGATCTCCACAGCTTCCGTGTCGCAGTCGTGCGAGATCTTCAAGTCCCCTTGCAGTGAGAGTACACCTGCTGGACTTGGCATCTTGAGTACCAAGTAGATGTAGTGGGGTACCGCCATGAACTTGGCGATAGCCGGTCTGCCGAGGATGGCATGGTAGGACGTCTCGAAGTCCGCGACTTCGAACTTGACGTACTCGGTACGGTAGTTGTCTCGAGATTCCCCAAAGGTAACTGGCAGGACCACTGAGCCCAGTGGGATAGCCGCGTTCCCGGGGACGATGCCGTAGAAGGTCGAGGTGCTCTTGGTGAGCATGTGGGTGATGTCGAGCTTCATCTTCTTCAAGGTCTTGATGAATAGGACGTTGAGCCCGCTTCCACCGTCGATGAGGACCTTGTTGAGCCTGGAGCCCGCGACCACCGGCTTCAGGACGAGAGGGAACCGCCCTGGTTCGGAGAAGCTAGTCCATTGATCCACGCGAGAGAAGGACGTTGACAGTGGTGTCGGGTTCCTGGAAGTCGTCGTTGCCGTCGTCGTGCTTCTTCTTGCCTTTCTTGTCGTGAGGGTGCGGTGGCTCTGGAGTACTCTTGAGTGCTCGCCTGAGTTGGTAGCACTGCTCGGTGGTGTGGTTGCCGTCCAGATGCCACGGGCACTTCTCTTTCAGCAAGTCTTTGAAGCCGCTAGAGGTCTTCTTCGAGTTCTCCTTCGCAGGGCGCTGGATAGCCGTGACGGTGTTGTCTGGCTTGCGCTTGCGGTTGGGACCCGAGTAGTAGTTGTTGTTGTTGCGACCGCCTTGGTTCCCGTTGTTGCTACTGCTGCCGCCGCCCGTGTTTTGTTTGCTCTTGCCACGGATAGCATCGTACTTGGCGTTGGCTTTGTCTTCTTCATCCGCCCAGGACGTGATCATGTCCTTGAGATGGGGGATGGACTTGGGGCGGCGACGACCGAAGTCTTCGAAGGTGCGACGGTGGTAGAGACCGTCTTGGAAGAGGTCGATGACCTCCTTGTCGGTGACGTCGACTACGGTGGCACGCTTGTCGAAGAAGCGGCGCATGTACTTGCGGAGGGTCTCGCCTTGTTCTTGCTTCACCATAGCTAGGTCCATGCGAGTACCCGATCGGCCCATGGCGCCCGCGAAGTTGCTGGTGAATCGCTCCTTCGACCGGTCCCACTTGTCGATCGAGTGCTTGTCCGGGGCCGACTCGAGCCATGTGAGCGGGGGGCTTGGTCCGGGCATAAGGGGAAGTAGAGGCACTTGGTGTCGTTGTTGCCGCCAGCGTTCTCGATGGAGAGGGCGTAGCACCTGAGCCACTGGATGGGGTCCTGCTTCGCGTCGTACTTGGTGATTCCCAGAGGTTTGAACTTGTCCGGGAGGAGTAAGTTGCGAAGCCGAGGAGAGAAGGCGGGGAAGTCGTCGTTATCGCCTGCGGTGGCGGACTTCTTCCGCCGCAGTTCTTCAATCTTATAGCGGGCGTCGTAGCCACCCTGTGAGGCTCCGGAGGCGTGGATGTTCGTGTGGTCTTGACCGCCGCGACCGCCTCTGCCACCGGCCCTCCTATTGGCCCCATGGTTGGAGCTTCCACCGTCGCTACCGCCACCGCCAGGGTCGCGGCTGCCACCGCCAGGGTCGTGGTGGGGGATGATCTCACGATTGCCGCTAGCAGCTACAGCACTGTTTCCACCTTGTGAGGGTCCGCCGGCGTTTGCACAAGTATGGTTGGGCTGAGCCGGCAGCTCGGCTCGAGTACGGTTACGGCCGAGGTCTGCGCTGCGACTTGTAGCTTCGTTGTCGCGTTTCCTGGCGGGAGGAGGCTGGTTGACCCTGTTGTCGACTCGCATGAAGTAAGCGTCTTCTGCGAGCTTGGCGATGACTTCTCCAGTGCGTATCCCCTGAGCTTGGCGTGCGATCGCTGTGATCGACATGAGGCATTGCTCGGGGGTGGTGTGTACCCTGCTCTCGACTTGTTCGAGGGCCTCTGCAAGGTTGCAGATGGGGTGGTTGTCTCGGAGACACCGGCGCCGTTCGTTCCGTCTTCTGTTGCGCTCACGTCGAGCGTTCCTGGTGGCGTCGGTCTCATCCGCGGGTGCTTCAGCAGACAACTTGTCTGTGGAGATGTCTTCGAGGTACTTGTCATGTGCCATCCCCGAAGTTCCTGGTGTGTCGCCGGCAGCCATGAAGACTTGGCGATCGGGGTTGCCAAGACTAGAGTCAGAGCTCGCCACCTCAGTTGGAGTGTACTCCTCAGCTCGAGCAAGCGGTGTTCCCTCCTGGAACGGGAGCGAGTCGAGGTAGGCAGGAGCGTGAGTTCCCTCCTGTCAAGTCTGCGGGCTTGCGGTCTGGCCAGTAGACAAATCTCACGGCGGGTGTAGATGTTATAACCAGGCCGGAAGCTGGTCCTGACAGGGGTTGCTCTGTGGTGTTTGTTGACGGTGTATTTTGGTGCACCTAGTATGTTCATTACACTTTGGTTTGGATTTGATTATGGAACTAACCCGCCACTAGGCACACTAATCATATAACAAGTTCATCTTTGTGCATGCATTTGGAAGTGTTGTGTTTATGTACGAAAACATGGACATAAAGGACGGATTCGCAACAAGTTCAAAGGAGCATTCATGGAGTCTTGTTCGTGTTCATGAGCTTGCTGAAATCACTTCCAATGGTGGCGAGGACCGAAGTGCTATGAGGAACACCCCCGGGGATTGAAGCGTAAAAGATCAAACTTCATGCAAAGAGAGCCTCCATCCTGGACGCGAGGATAACAGCATCAAAATCATGCAAGTGGAGGGGGCGAAGTACATAAATGCACGAGGACCCACGGAGCAAAAGGGGCGACCGAACCGGGCCGAATTGGGCCTGGGCCGGCCGGCCCAGGCCGGCCGGCCCAGGCCGGCCGGCCCAACCCACTTACGGCACCAGTTCGGTCCCGTTTTCCTTGCCCTCGAAGGATCTTCAACCCTAAAACCCCCGAGGCGCCGCCAACACCGGGGGGAGGAGTCATTCGCACCAGAAGGCCATCCACAAGCTAGAGAGAGAGAGGAGGAGGATCTCCGGCGGGAGATCAACCACCTCGAAGGAAGCACCCTCTCGTGGAGAAGAAGGAAGACACCGACGGAAGGGAAACCATGATCAACGGTGCCATGATCAGCACCTTGATGGGGTAATCTTCTCATTCGTCCATGGGTTGTAATTGATCTTGAGATGTAATCGCACTTTGTCGGATTATCTATCTATCATCTTGTGTTGAATATACTTTAATGCTTAAGGTTTGCAACCATGCCGTAAAGGGAGTATAGGCCTCAATGCTTCCTTGGATCCATTCAATGCGCCGTGTCCATCAAAGGTCTAGTCATGAATACCTTCGCGTAGTGCAGTACGAGAGGAGGGAAAGGGCGAAACCGTGGTCACAACCCCGATAGATTAGATTGGTTTTTCATGTCTTTAAGCGATTGCATGCTCTAGTATCGTAGACCCGTGGGCGAGTGTCTTCTATCTTGATCGTTTATCATTCTCTCTAGTGTAGTTTAGTGTTTTCTAGTATAATAGTAGTTAGGGTTTTAGTAGCTAGTGTGTCGTTGTTGATCGAACGCTTGTAATCCCCTTGCTCCGCGGATTGACAAGAACCTTGGGAATCCCGTGGTGAAAAAGGTGTGGGGTCCGTACGCTTGCGGATCGTAGAGGGATACGTCTTTTATCCGTCAACAAGCCCCTTTTTTACGGCGCCGTTGCCGGGGAGCAAGTTAGTTTACATCGTTTGATTTGCATCTAACTTAGTTTTATATTTAGTTTATCTTTTATTTGCTATATCTAACATATATTATCTAGAAAAACACTTGTTTCTTTTTTTTGTTTTTATCTTATTGTCTAGATGGAGTTCGTTAATCAACCCGTGGAAGAACCGGAGAAATCATTAAGGGATTACGCTAGCCCTCGATGTGAAGACATAAAAGTACAAGAGTCGGATTCGAAGCTCGAAGCGACCAAGTATGAAATTAAATCCAAGATCATCAAGATGGTGGTGGAAAACCCATTTGAAGGGATGGTTACGGAGAACCCATATAGACACATAAGGGATTTCACGACAATATGCAACACGGCGCGTCAAGAAGGAGTTCCCGATGAATGGTTCAAATGGAATCTCTTCCCCTACTCACTTGCCGGCAAAGCAAAGACATGGTATTCGGTTGCGTCCTTTGAAGTTGAAGGCAATTGGAACAAGTTGACAAAGAAGTTTTGCGAGAAGTTCTTTCCAATTAGCAAGGTTCAACATCTAAGGAGGCAAGTGATCACTTTCATGCAAGGAGAAGAGGAAGGGATAGACCAAGCCTGGGATAGGTTTAATGAATTAATCGAACAAGGACCAAAACTCGGCTTCACCGGTGACGTACTCTTGCATACATTTTTCTTTTCCCTAACCCCTAGTTGCATGCGACACGTTGAAATGTGTGCGGGTGGGGATCTCATGGAGAAAACACTCACGGAAGCCGCCCAACTTCTACAAAAAGTTAGTAAAGCGGCTGCCATGCGAAGAGATTGGGAAACAAGACTTGCGGAAGAGCCGGAATTCAATTCAAGGAAGAAGAAGCTTGCTGATTTTTCTAAAGAGGCAACCCCGGAAGTCACAAAAGAGGAACCAATCATGGAAAAGCTTGAACAAGAACACATCATGTCAAGAACTACACCAAACATCGACTTCGCCGCACAAAAGGAGACGAACAAGAGAAGCATGTCAAGCGCGAAGCCACTAAGGGAGTTCGAACCAATGGATTGGGGTCCTATTGATTACGGAGAAGTATTCGACAAGAGAAGACCGTTCCCCGATCAAAAGGGAATGGCAAGAGCATTGGAAGTAGATTTCCCACCGGAGAAGAAAGCTGAAAATTCATACGACCTCGAAACCACCGGTGAGATTTTTGAAAAGCTCTTTGGAGATGACGTGGTGGATCCGGAACATATTGCTGAGGTGAAGAGAATCATGGGGATCAAGCCCGAAGCATCACCATACGCCCGCCTCGCTGAAATTTACTCGATAGGATCCGAAGAAGAAGAGAAGATGACGCCGCACTTGAGTTGCGAGATCAACGGAGTTCAATGCAAAGCTTTATGTGATATCGGAGCCCAAGTAAGTGTTCTATCTTCTAAAATTTACGATAAAGTTCAATACCACAACCTAGACTTAGCTCCAACATCAACGAAATTAATTATGGGAGATGGTAGAACTATCAAACCTCTAGGTATTGCTTGCAACATGAAAGTAAAAATCTCTAGAAACTATATACCAACCGATTTCTTTGTTATTGATGATTACCATAGTAATCATGATCACATAATCTTAGGTAGGCCTTTTCTTAAGTTGGTTGATGCCGTGTTAGATGCCGGAGAAGGCAAAGTAACAATGAACCTTTACGGAACAAAGTACACATATAACTTTCTTCGTGCTTCTAAACACCTTACACCTTTTCCTCCCGAAGATGAAGAAGTAGAAGAGATAGATAGTCTTTGTTTTGTTGAAACCCTTAGAGACCCGCTGCAAAGAGCGATGGAAAATCAAATTAGTAATCAACAAGATGAAGAACTAGAGGAAGCAACAAAAGGCTTAGAGCCGCATGATGGTAGCGTGGAGGAAGAGAAATTCGAAGATATAGGAGAAATCAAACCCGAGGAGCCACAAGTGCCTGAGGTAGACCTTAAACCTTTGCCCAAGGGATTAAAATATGAATTTTTGGGCCCAGACAAAACTTATCCAGTCATTGTGAGCGACGAGTTGAGTCCTGAAGAAAATGAAGCGTTGCTGATTTTATAAAAAAACATAGGAAGGTGATTGGATATTCAATTAATGATCTCAAAGGTATTAGCCTAGCCTTTTGCACTGATCGTATACCAATGGAAGACCAATGTAAGCCTGTAGTGGACCATCAAAGGAGGCTAACCCATGCCATGCGAGAGGTAGTAAAGAAAGAGGTTATCAAGTTACTTGATGCCGGAATCATCTACCGTTCCGCATAGCGAATGGGTGAGCCCGTACATTGTGTACCGAAGAAAGGAGGTTTGACCGTGGTGAAGAATGAGAAGAACGAGTTGATACCGCAAAGAACCGTGACCGGGTGGCGGATGTGTATTGATTACCGTAAGCTTAACAAAGCGACGAAGAAAGATCACTTCCCCCTACCGTTCATAGACGAGATGCTCGAGAGGTTAGCAAACGCTTATTTTTGCTTTCTCGATGGATACTCGGGGTTCATGCAAATTCCTATTCACCCGGAAGATCAACATAAGACAACGTTTACGTGCCCTTACGGAACGTTTGCATATAGGAGGATGCCCTTCGGCCTATGCAACGCTCCGGCCTCTTTTCAACGTTGCATGATGGCCGTGTTTTTGGAATTCATCGAAGAAATTGTTGAAGTGTTTATGGATGATTTTTCCGTTTACGGGAAGACGTTCATGGATTGCTTAGCAAACTTAGAAAAGGTCCTTACAAGGTGTGCGGAGGTAGATTTGGTTTTAAATTGGGAAAAGTGCCACTTCATGGTTAAGCAAGGCATAGTGCTCGGACATGTTATATCCGAGAGAGGAATTGAAGTGGACAAGGCTAAGGTAGAGACGGTTGAGCAACTCCCACCTCCTACGGATGTTAAGTCCTTAAGGAGCTTTCTAGGCCATGCCGGATTCTATAGAAGATTTATAAAGGACTTCTCGAAGATCACTAAGCCTTTAACGCACCTTCTCCAAAAGGATGTGGCTTTCGACTTTGATGAGAAGTGTCTAGCGGCATTCCGGACCTTGAAAAATGCGTTGGTGAGTGCTCCCATCATCCAACCTCCGGATTGGAGCCAGCCTTTCGAGATCATGTGTGACGCAAGTGACTACGCCGTAGGCGCGGTCTTGGGTCAAAGAAAGGAAGGCCGAGTTCACGCCGTTTACTACGCTAGCAAAACTCTTAGTGGGGCACAATTAAATTACGCCACTACGGAAAAGAGTTGCTAGCAGTGGTATTCGCTTTCGAAAAATTCAGATCTTACATCGTGAACTCGAAAGTCATTGTTTACACCGATCACGCAGCCATCAAGTATCTCTTGGCTAAGAAGGAAGCTAAACCACGTTTGATTCGTTGGATCCTTCTTCTCCAAGAGTTTGATGTGGAAATTCGTGATAAAAAGGGGGGGTGGAGAATGTTGTGGCCGATCATTTGTCTAGGATGAATCGTGGACAAGATGATAAAGAGCCCATAGAAGATAAGATGAGAGATGACCACCTCTATAGAGTGCTCGATAAAGATACTTGGATGATCGACATCATTCGAGCAATTCGAAAGATGCCCCTCGATCATCTAGATATAAACACTCAAAGGAAGATAATCTCCGAAAGTAAGAAATATTTTTGGGATGCACCATACCTCTTCAAACTTGGCAATGATGGAGTAATGAGAAGATGTGTGCCAAGGGAAGAGAGGGTTGAGATTCTAAGTAAGTGCCACTCGGCGGAGTACGGTGGACACTATAGCCATTTTCGAACCGAAGCAAAAGTATGGTCGAGCAGATTCTATTGGCCGGAGATGCATGAAGATACTAAAAGATATGTTGCGTCATGCCCCGAATGCCAAAGAACCGGAAACATCTCTCAAAGAAATTCTATGCCTTTGAAATACAACTTACAAATCGACATATTCGATGTATGGGGCATAGACTTCATGGGGTCTTTTAAAAACTCATTTGGATTCGAGTACATCCTAGTGATGGTAGATTATGTATCCAAGTGGGTGGAGGCAATACCATGTCGTAAAGCTTCCACGGAGGAGTCCATCGCTATGATCAAGAACGTGATTTTTCCCCGTTTCGGTACACCGAGAATCTTGATAAGTGATGGAGGAACTCATTTCACCGGGAAGAACTTCAAAAAGTGCTTGTCCAAGTTGGGAATTGAGCATAGGGTCTCCACGGCCTATCACCCACAAACCAACGGACAAGCGGAGACGTCAAATAGGCAATTAAAAAGCATACTTAACAAGAGCATAGAGAAGGGAGGCAAGGATTGGTCAAAGAAATTAGACGGAGCTTTATGGGCTTATCGAACGGCGTTTAAAACACCGATAGGTATGACCCCTTATCAATTCGTCTATGGAAAAGCTTGCCACCTTCCGGTTGAGTTGGAACATAAAGCCTATTGGGCGATTAAAGAGATGAACCTTGATCTCGATGCCGCGGTGGTGAAACAAAGAATTCAAATAAGCGAGCTAGAGGAGTTGAGGTTGAAAGCATATGAAAATGCAAGCATATACAAGGAGAGAATCAAAAGGTGGTATGATAAAAGATTGAAGAAAAAAGAATTTAAAGAAGGAGATAAGGTCCTCCTCTACAATTCGAGGTTTAAAACCTTCGGAAAGGGGAAATTGCAAAGCAAGTGGGACGGACCTTATGTTGTGCATTCGGTGTTCTCCAACGGAGCGGTAACCATTATGGATATAAACGGCGATCAATTTGTGGTGAATGGACGGCGGCTTAAGGTTTACTATGAACCCGATGTCGTGCCCCTTCACCATGTTGACGTCTTCACCATGGAGGAAGAGCCCGAACGTCCCGCCTAGGACGAAAAACAAGGCATCAACTTCGTAAATAATTTTTCTTTTAGTTTTCCGGAGTTTTTCGCGAAGATTTACCGGGCCAACTTTTTCCCATGGGCTAAGGAAGAAAAAATAGGGCGGTGTGCAAAACCCGGCCCGGCCGGCCCCGAGGCGGGGGTGGGCCGGCCGGCCCCGGGCGGACCGGCCCCGAGGGGCCCGACGCCCGATGACGCCAAATTTCGCCCGAATTGCTCCTTTTTGACTTCCTTGTTTGGTCGGAAAATTTTAAGGGAAGTGTAAAAAAGGAAAATAAGGTTCCCAGGTCTTTTCTCTCAGGACTATTTATTTGGCCGAATTGGGAGCTCGAGAATCAAACCTTTCAAGCAATATGTTGCACCCTTGTAGCAGCCATTGTGCCTCCAAGGAGCTTAGAGTCGAAGCTAGAAGCCAAGAAGCCATCGATGGAGGAAGTGATGCGATGCGAGCTCAAGCTACCCGTCAAGAGGACCTCACGCATCCGTTGCGGAGGACGTGTCCCGACCGAAGCTCTTGCATCTCGCAACCCCGTCGAAGGAGAGACGGTCCCTACACCCGTCCGAAGGTCAGCACGCCTCCAAGGCATCAAGCGCAAAGATTACAAGGAGGTGTCGCCAGAGCCTAAGGATTATGGGGATAGCGACTACTCCGACGATCGTAGCCCGAGCTCGTGGGTGGCTGCCGGTAGAGATGATGATGATTGGGATGAGCAGCCCAAGGAAAGGACTCCCGAAGGCCCCAACGGCAACGGCAACGACGGTGGCGAAGGCAACGACAATGGAGGTGGCAACGATGGTGGTGACAACGGTGGAGATTATGGCGACGACGACCCCTTCGGATTGCATCCGATGTGTTGTCGAGTTTGCCGTCAATCCATCGCGGATCTCTACACGTCGGCCGACGAATGTCTCCAAGCCATGGAAGCGATGAAGCAGCGTATGGAGGACTTGGAGCACGTAGTTGAAGATGACTACAAGTTCCTTAACCGTAACGTGCGCAAACTTTTCGGCATGGTTGGAAACATGAGAGGCAAGTGGTGCAAAACTTGCTTGAAGTACCACTAGATCTAGTTTTCCCCTTAGGATTTTTGTAAGATACGACGAGGACGTCGTATGTTTTAAGTGTGGGGGAGAGCTAGCTCGCCAGCCTTAGCTTTTGAACTTCAAGTTTAGGTTCGGTTTAATCTTTGTGTGAGAGTCTTAGTGTTTTAATGAGTCTTTAGTTTTTGAGTCTGTTTTAAAATTTTTGCAAGTGTCTTAAATTAGTGTTGAGTCAAGAAAACCAAATAAAAAGAGTCTTTATATATATATCTTTGTGTTTTATGTATTGTTTATCTTTATTTACTTGTTTGTTTAATCTTCGATTCTTGATATATGAACACAAGTATGTGGCTTGAAAAACGTTTACCGTGGTGCTTAGTGGAATCGCTACTACTTAAAGTACCCATACCGCACTTCGATCTTGAGCTTCACATGTTAGTTGTGCTATGTTCGATGCTAAAAATTGGAGGATTTCAGTTCTGAAAATTATCTTAAAACCCTTGTAATAAAGGTTAGCAAAACCTCTTTTTCCAAGTTGAGAGTAAGAAAAAAATTCCTATCCAAAGCCAAGTTTATTTTTTTCGCTCCACCATAAGTGTGATTAGCACGATGAGTTAGGCTAGGACCCTTCTCTCTTGGTGAGTTTTAATTTCAAGCAATGATCATGTCCTTGTGCTTATGTTTTGTTGCTAGCCTCGTCATATATTCAGTACATGACTTTCACAACAAAAGTCATGATTATCGCTGGATTCCATACCCAACCCTATACATCTCTTTTGTACATCGTATTCCTTGAACACAACCTATTTTCAAAGTTTCGTCTCGTGTCTAGCATGATTTATTTAAAAATTCAGATTGTATGCATGCAAGGAAAGAGAGAATTGAAAGCTTTGAAAAGTTGTCAAGAGAGAGAAAAATAAAGAGAAAAAGTATGTGTATGGAAAAGAAAGAAAGAAAAATCATATGTGAATGAAAGAATAAAAAGAAAAAGAGGAAAAGATGAGGTAGCAATGAAGATATGAGAAGGATGGATCAAGTGAAAGAAAAGAAAAAAATAAAGTGTAAGGAAGGGTGTCACGTTGATTGTGAGACGAAACTTTTACTCTATTTCCAACCATGTGCAATCCGACAACGAGGACATCATTGGTGCCTTGTAGTCACAATTTTCTTTTGCCCTTGCACATGTCCACCATTCTAAATCTTCTCATCCTTGATATCCTTACATATGGTTAATTCTCATGATCATTGGCTTTGAAAGGTAGACGACCATTAGAGGAAGTTCTTAGTTTGACAATACTTGTGTTGATTGCGCTAGCCCTACCTATAGCTCCACTTTACATGATTTATGAGAGATTAATGGGAGGTGAGAGTTTTATAAAATTTGGTTAGGATAGCCACTTCATATGAGTGACTTGAGAGAGCTTGGAGAAAGGATTTTTGTCTAATACTTGTTGCAGGAATTTTTGTTTTGAAAACCATAAAAACCCTCCGATGGAAGCAAAGGAGTAGGCATGGCTGAAATTGAAGACTTCGAGTGAAGAGTTTGAGTTGTGGGGTAAAACTTGACGTGGTAAAATTTCTAAATGCCCATGTTTATGTTTGATTATCATTACTTTGTGTTTATGTATTAAAGATGAAAAGATTGACTAACTTGTGAAGGAGGATTAATGATTCACGATTACACACCTTGGACGAAATTATTTTACGAGTACTTGCTCGAGGACGAGCAAGAGCTAAGTGTGGGGGAGATGTTGACGGTGTATTTTGGTGCACCTAGCATGTTCATTACACTTTGGTTTGGATTTGATTATGGAACTAACCCGCCACTAGGCACACTAATCATATAACAAGTTCATCTTTGTGCATGCATTTGGAAGTGTTGTGTTTATGTAGGAAAACATGGACATAAAGGACGGATTCGCAACAAGTTCAAAGGAGCATTCATGGAGTCTTGTTCGTGTTCATGAGCTTGCTGAAATCACTTCCAATGGTGGCGAGGACCGAAGTGCTATGAGGAACACCCCCGGGGATTGAAGCGTAAAAGATCAAACTTCATGCAAAGAGAGCCTCCATCTTGAACGCGAGGATAACAGCATCAAAATCATGCAAGTGGAGGGGGCGAAGTACATAAATGCACGAGGACCCACGGAGCAAAAGGGGCGACCGAACTGGGCCGAATTGGGCCTGGGCCGGCCCAACCCACTTCCGGCACCAGTTCGGTCCCGTTTTCCTTGCCCTCGAAGGATCTTCAACCCTAAAACCCCCGAGGCGCCGCCAACACCGGGGGGAGGAGTCATTTGCACCAGAAGGCCATCCACAAGCTAGAGAGAGAGGAGGAGGATCTCCGGCGGGAGATCAACCACCTCGAAGGAAGCACCCTCTCGTGGAGAAGAAGGAAGACACCGGCGGAAGGGAAACCATGATCAACGGTGCCATGATCAGCTTCTTGATGGGGTAATCTTCTCATTCGTCCATGGGTTGTAATCGATCTTGATATGTAATCGCACTTTGTCGGATTATCTATCTATCATCTTGTGTTGAATATACTTTAATGCTTAAGGTTTGCAACCATGCCGTAAAGGGAGTATAGGCCTCAATGCTTCCTTGGATCCATTCAATGCGCCGTGTCCATCAAAGGTCTAGTCATGAATACCTTCGCGTAGTGACAGTACGAGAGGAGGGAAAGGGCGAAACCGTGGTCACAACCCCGATAGATTAGATTGGTTTTTCATGTCTTTAAGCGATTGCATGCTCTAGTATCGTAGACCCGTGGGCGAGTGTCTTCTATCTTGATCGTTTATCATTCTCTCTAGTGTAGTTTAGTGTTTTCTAGTATAATAGTAGTTAGGGTTTTAGTAGCTAGTGTGTCGTTGTTGATCGAACGCTTGTAATCCCCTTGCTCCGCGGATTGACAAGAACCTTGGGAATCCCGTGGTGAAAAAGGTGTGGGGTCCGTACGCTTGCGGATCGTAGAGGGATACGTCTTTTATCCGTCAACAGTGTTGCTTTCAGACTCGGGCTCGTCAGGGTCCGACCCAAAGTCAAACTCGTAGGAGGAATCCGAGTAGAAGCCGGAGAGGGGATTGGAGTCCGAGTTGTGGTCGGGGACGGTGTCGGAGTCCGAGTCGTACTCGGGTACGATCTCCTTGCCGGCCCGGCGCGTGGTGGGAGCCTTCGAGTGGGCCCTGCTATCGTATGGACCTCCCTGGGCCCACTACCTCGGTGGGTACCAGGACCGACTACTCGGTGGGCCCCTGGGACTACCCGACTTGCGCTGCACGGCACCTGATGGCGTGAAGCAAAAGGACTACAGAGGAGAAGTACTCGATTAGGAAGCTGTACATGTCCCGCACTGTATAGAGGACTCCTAGACGTACTCGACTAGTACTCTCTCCCTGAACCGACTTGTAACCCTGCCTCCCGGACTATATAAGGCGTGGCAGGGACCCCTCTCTCTATCATCTCATCTCACGGCGTAAGATTGCATCATCTTGTAATCGTACCCAATCAATCCAGAGCTACACAGCATACAGGACGTAGGGTATTACGCACCTCGCGGCCCGAACCTATCTAAATTGTGTGCCACGTGTCTCTTCCTTCGAGTTACCGATCTCGGCGAGGCCACATTCATCTACTTCGGGTACTCCCCTTAGTAGGTTGCCGGTCTAAAACACCGACAGCTGGCGCGCCAGGTAGGGGCTCTTGCCCGAGATCACATGGCGAACTCGACGGCTCCTGTCTACATCAAGCCAACCGTCGCCTTCAACTGTGGCGACACCTTCGTCTTCGGCGCTTGGGTCTGCACTGTTGACGGCACTGGATCCTTCCAACGCCGCCTCACCATGGTGCCCAACCCGGAGACCGGCTTCGTGACGCTTCCTGAAGTAGTCACGGGCGAACTCGCCGGCAAGTTCGGCGAAATTTCGCTTTTCGACCAACACGCCGACTTCGAGATCGAATCCGTTTCCAACTCGAACTCGACGTCCCCGTGGGCTATCGCATGCGAGCCAGCTGCTCAGCCATCGCATGTGGTCTCACCACCCCACGAGCGCTCCACGCGTGGCCCCCGCAACCTCAGCATGGCCTGCACGGAGGCTCCCTCTTCGCGCCGGGCCGGCAAGGAGCCCGTACCCGAGTACAACTCGGACTCCGACACCGCCACCGGCCACGCTTTGGACTCCAACCCCCTCTCCAGCTTCTACTCGGACTCCGCGTACGAGTTCGACTTTGGGTTGGACCCTGAGGATCCCGAGACCGAGGACAACTCCACTGAGCAACCCTTATCAGGGCCGGCTTCCGGGCTAGTTATAATGTCCACACCCGCCGGGAGATTCGTCTACTGGCCAGACCGCAAGCCCGCCGACCTGATAAGCGGGGACTCACTTCCCTTCCAGGAGGGAACACCGCTTGCTCCAGCTGGGGAGCACACTCCGACAGAGGTGGCAACCAGCGACTCCAGCCTTGGCTCTCCAGACCGGCAAGTCTTCATGACTACCAACGAGACGCCAGGGCCCTCAGGGACGGTCCCTGACCAATACCTTGAGGACATCTCAGTGGACGAGTTGTCCGCCAATGCGCCCGCCGACGAGACCGCCGCCAACAGAGACGCCCGACGTGAACGCAACAGGAAGCGGAACAAACGGCGCCGACGTCTCCACGAGTCCCTCCCCATCCGCAACCTCGCAGAAGCACTCGACCAAGTCGAGAGCCGGGTACACACTACCCCAGAGCAATGCCTCATGTCTATCACTACGATAGCACGTCAGGCTCAGGGGATGCGCGCGGGACAAGTCATCGCCAAGCTCGCGGAAGACGCCTACTTCATGCGAGTCAACACCAGGGTCGCTCCACCACCTCCCGTCAGGAACCACGACAATGAAGCTACAAGTCGCAGTGCGGACATCGGCCGCAACCGTACTCGAGGGGAGCTACCAGCTAACCCCAACCGTACTCGGGCAACAACTGGTGGACCCTCTCAGGGTGGCAACAGCGCTGGTGGTGACCGGGAGATCGTCCCTCACCGCGATCCTGGAGGTGGAGGCAGCGTCGGCGGGAGCTCCAACCATGGGGCCAACAGGAGAGCTGGGGGCGGTGGCGACAGCGACGGCCGAGGCCACGCGGATAGCCACGTCTCCAGCGCCTCACGTGGCAGTTTCGACGTCCGCCAGAAAATCGAAGAACTACGGCGCAAGAAGGCCTCCACGGTAGGCGACAACGATGGCTTCCCTGCCTTCTCTGCGCGACTTCGCAACCTACTCCTCCCAGAGAAATTCAAGCCTCTGGGAATTACCAAGTACGACACGAAGCAAGATCCAGTGTAGTGGCTCAGATGCGACGCCCTCTCCATCGAGAACGCTGGTGGCAACAACGACACCAAGTGCCTCTACTTCCCTTTCTGTCTGGACCAAGCCCTGCTTACATGGCTCGAGTCACTTGAGAAGTACTCGATCGACAAGTGGGACCAACTGAAGGAGCAGTTCACCAGCAACTTCGCGGGCACCATGGGCCGCTCGGGTACTCGCATGGACCTGGCTATGGTGAAGCAGGAACAAGGCGAGACCCTTCGCAAGTACATGCAGCGCTTCTTCGACAAGCGCGCCACCGTAGTCGATGTCTCTAACAAAGAAGTCATCGACCTCTTCCAAGACAGTCTCTACCATCGTCGCACCTTCGAAGACTTCGGCCATCGCCACCCAAGCTCCATCACCCACCTCAAGGATATGATCACCTCCTGGGCTGATGAAGAAGACAAGGCCAACGCCAAGTACGACGCCATCCGTGGCAAGAGCAAACAAAACACGGGCGGTGGCAGCAGCAACAACGAGAACCAAGGCAGTCACAGCAACAACTACTCGGGTCCCAACCGCAAGCGCAAGCCCGACAACACTGTCGCGGCTATCCAGCGCCCTACGAAGGAGAACTCGAAGAAGACCTCCGGTGCCTTCAAAGACTTGCTGAACGAGAAGTGCCCGTGGCATCTGGATGGCAACCACACCACTGAGCAGTGCTACCAACTCCGGCTAGCAATCAAGGATACCCCAGAGCCACGGCACCCTCACGACAAGAAAGGCAAGAAGAAGACCGACGAGGGCAACGACGACTTCCAGGAACCTGACAAGACGGTCAACATCCTCTTCGGCGGACTACCCAACCGACGGGCTCAGAAAGCTACCCATCGAGAAGTCATGAGCATTGAACCAGCGGTCCCGACCCCTCTGCGGTGGTCGGGGGTACCCATTACCTTCTACTGCACAGATCAATGGACAAGGTTCTCTGAACCAGGACGGTTCCCACTCGTCCTGAAGCCGGTGCTCGCGGGCTCCAAACTCAACAAGGTCCTCATCAACGGTGGAAGCGGGCTCAGTGTCCTTTTCACCAAGACCTTGAAGAAGATGAAACTCGACATCACCCACATGCTCACCAAGAGCACCTCGCCCTTCTACGGCATCATCCCCGGGAACAGGGCTATCCCACTGGGCTCAGTGGTTCTGCCAGTTACCTTCGGGGAAACAAGGGACAACTACCGTACCGAGTACGTCAAGTTCGAAGTCGCGGACTTCAAGACGTCTTACCATGCCATCCTCGGCAGACAGGCTATCGCCAAGTTCATGGCGGTACCCCACTACACCTACTTGGTACTCAAGATGCCAAGTCCAGCGGGTGTACTCTCACTGCAACGGGACTTGAAGATATCGCACGACTGCGACACAGAAGCCGTGGAAATCGCATCCACGAATCAAGCACCCAACACAATGATGGAGATCTACGCTGCGTCGAAGAAGCTTGCACCAAGTGAACTCGACATCCCAAAGAAGTCGGACAAAGCCAACAAGCCTCAGCCAGCTGAGGAGGTTCTAGTCAAGACAATTGACCTCGGGACAAGCGACAGCAGCAAGACCACCACCACCGGGGCGGGCCTCGACCCCAAATAGGAAGACGCGCTCATCAACTTCCTCCGGGCTAACCACGACATCTTCGCATGGAAACCAGCGGACATGCCAGGGGTGCCCAGGGAGTTGATTGAGCACTCACTAAACGTCGATCCTAAAGCTACCCCGAAGCGACAACACCTCCGCCGCTTCGCCAACGACAGACGGGATGCTATCAAGAAGAAACTCGCCAAACTACTCGCGGCTGGCTTCATCAGAGAAGTCTTCCATCATGAGTGGCTCGCCATCCCCGTCCTCGTCCGCAAGAAGAACTCGAACGAGTGGAGGGTGTGCGTCTTCGGCGTACCTTCGGGCAAACTACTCGACTTCATCATCAGCCACCGCGGCATCGAAGCCAATCCCGAGAAGATCTCCGCCATCACCAGCATGAAAGCTCCCACGTGCATCAAAGACGTGCAAAAGCTGACCGGGTGCATGGCGTCTCTGAACAGATTCATCTCGAAACTTGGAGAACGGGGGCTCCCCTTCTTCAAAGTACTCAAACATCAAGAGAAGTTCGTGTGGACTCCAGAGGCAGTCCAAGCCCTTGCCCAGCTCAAGGACTTCCTATCAAAGCCACCAGTCCTCACGGCTCCTCGCAAAGGCGAGCAGCTACTACTCTACCTCACTGCGACTACTCACGTGATCAGTACTACCATCATCGTCGAGAGGCAGGAAGACGGCCACGCCTATCCAGTCCAGCGCCAAGTCTACTTCGTCAGCGAGGTCCTATCAGAATCCAAGGCACGCTACCAGCTAGTACAGAAGCTTCTGTATGCAGTGCTCATCACCTCGCGGAAGCTACGACACTACTTCCAGGAGCACTCGATCTCCGTCGTCACCGACTACCCGCTCGGCGACATCCTGCGGAACCAAGATGCTACTGGAAGAATCTCCAAGTGGGCAGTCAAACTCGGCGCCCTCAACATCGACTTCAAGCCACGCACAGCCATCAAGTCGCAGGCACTAGTCGACTTCATGGCGGAGTGGCGGGAGAATCAACTACCTACTCCAACCGAGCGCCCAGAGCACTGGGTGATGTACTTCGACGGCTCGCTCAAGCTCGAAGGCGCAGGTGCAGGGGTACTTTTGATCTCCCCAACGGGCGAACAACTTAAGTACGTCCTGCAGATCTTTTGGAAGGTCTCAAACAACGAAGCCGAGTACGAAGCTCTGCTACACGGGCTCCGCCTCGCGGCTTCACTGGGCATCAAGCGGCTACTAGTCTACGGCGACTCCGTAGTGGTCATCAACCAAGTCAACAAGTCATGGGACCGCAACAAGGAGAACATGGACGTCTACTGCCTAGAAGTCCGCAAGCTCGAGAACAAGTTCTACGGTCTCGAGTTCCACCACGTCATCCACGACAACAACGTTGCAGCGGACGTCCTGTCGAAGCTTGGCTCTACTCGCGCTCAAGTACCAGCGGGTGTCTTCGTCCACGAGCTTCACGTGCCATCCATCCCGGAGCCGGCGCCACCGACCACTGATCCAGCACATCCCCCGGCTAGCCAGGAGGTCATGATGATCGACGTGGACTGGAGGCAACCCTTCATCGACTACCTCAGCGAGCAGAAGGTTCCCTCGGACAAGAACTTGACCGAGCAACTCATTCGCCGTGCCAAGTCCTACGTCCTAGTCGGAGACAAGCTCTACAGGTAGGGCACATCTTCCGGAGTACTCATGAAGTGCATTACGTGAGAAGAAGGCAAGGGCATCTTGGAGGAGATCCACAAGGGCGTCTGCGGCAACCACGCGTCCTCTCGCATGCTGGTCAGCAAGGCCTTCCGACAAGCTTTCTATTGACCCACAGCTCTGGGCGACGCCGAAGAACTCGTCAGAAGGTGCCAAGGATGCCAGTACTTCGCCAAGCAACAACACGTCCCGACCTACAAGCTAGTCACCATACCGCCAACCTGGCCCTTCGCCTGCTGGGGGATCGACACGATTGGGCCACTCCCAACTGCGCCAGGTGGATTCAACAGAGTACTAGTGGCTATCGACAAGTTCACCAAGTGGATCGAGGTCAAGCCGGTCACATGCCCCAAGGCTGACAGAGTACTCGACTTCCTGGATGAACTCGTACATCGCTACGGACTAACCTACCGCATCATCACAGACCTGGGCTCCAAGTTCAACAATCACCAGTTCTGGGAGTACTGAAAGAACAGCGGGATCGACGTTCGATATGTCTCAGTTGCCCATCTCGGGCCAATGGACAAGTCGAGCGTGCCAATGGGATGGTGCTCGACGCTCTCAAGAAGCGGCTACACGACGCTGCCATCACCAAAGGAGGCAAGTGGATCAAGGAACTACCCAATGCGCTCTGGGGGCTACGTACTCAACCCTCCAAGCCGACGGGACAATCGCCATACTTCCTGATCTACGGCTTCGAGGCAATCCTCCCTGCTGATGTCATGTGGGACTCACCGGCAGTGGAGCAGTACGATGAAGGCATATCTGAAGACAGCAGACGAGTTGACATTGATGGACTCGAAGAAGCTCGCTATGCCGCCCTCGTCCAATCAGCAAGGTACCTCGAGGGTATCCGACGCTACCACGATCGCAACGTCAAGGAACGCTCCTTCAACGTTGGCGATCTTGTCCTCCGCCGCATCCAGAACACGGAAGGACTACACAAGCTTAGCTCGCCTTGGGAAGGTACCTTCACAGTCGCAAAGGTGACCGGACCGGGCTTATATCGCCTCCAAATGCTCGAAGGCGAAGACGTCAACAACTCGTGGAATATCGACCAGCTCTGTTGATTCTACGCCTAGTCTACCGACTACCCCGGGGGCTCAAGTCTACACGACTACTCAAAGACCCCTTCTAAGCGGCCTCCGGTTCCAGGCACCAGTCTCTGGACTACTCTACTCCAAGATCCAGCCTACACGGCTACTAACGGATCTTGGGCTGCTCCGAGCGACAAAGGACTCCAGCAGCGGTCTACTGAGAGACCATGTACCCCTAGATCCAACCTACACGGCTACTAATGTATCTACTGCTGTAAGCGGCTGTACGCCCTAGCACTACTTAGCCGTAGGCGGCCTCCGGGTCCTGGCGACTACTCTTGTAAAACAGCCCTGGCCATCGAGGTGTACTTCTCTCAGTAATAAAGTTTGATTATCTATCAACTGATTTACTGTCTCTTTTCCCTCAATGGGTCTACTGGCGAGTACGACTACTCGTGACAACTCCATGATGGGACTCCGCATATACACATCGCGACAATGAGTACTCATCTATGGAAGTTTTTCTCGTTCATATTTAAACAAGTTCATTACAACTTTGTTTATCTACAACTACTGCTACGAGCTAACCCTACAGGACTACTGGAGATTGAGCTTCTCGGCAACTTCTTCAGCAATCGGCGCCATTTGCTCCAGCAGTTCCGCGTACTGCTCGTCTGTGCAGTTGGCGGCTAGTCCGCCGGCGACCACATCAACTGGAGCCTTCGGGAAGTACGACTTCATATATGCCAGGATCTGGTTGGGGATCGACTTCGCCAAGTGCTTCACGTACGTCGCCAGACGGCTGGGTGCTTCCCTCAGCCGGTCCACTAATGGAGCTATCTTCGGTCCCCTTGGGTGAGGCACTAGTAGCCTCGCGATGGGAAGTGCGGCCTCCTCGAGTTCCTTCATCTGGGCCCGCAGCTTCTTGCAGTCCTCGTTCAGCTTCTGCAAGGATTTGTAGTAGATGACGAGGTCACGATCGGAGGCAATGCGCAGCTCCATGTGCTTATCGCACTCATAAGCCAACTGCTTGTAGTCATACTCAAGTACCTCGGGCCTCTTTCTCCCGGTAGAAGAGGTTCTTCATGTCTACTTCTGAGGCCCTCAGCTGCTCGACACGAGTCTCAAGCTCTGCAATCAATAAGCAAGGCGGGTCAAGACTACTACAAGCTACTTCCAATGGATACTCGACAAGACAACACGTACCCTTATTCTTGTTGTGGAGCGACTTGTTCTTCCGCACAAGCTCGTCACTCTTCGCCTGCATATCTTGGATTTCGTTGTGGTACTGGGCGAAGGCGCCGTCCAGCTTTGACTGAAGCGCGGCATAGTGCTTCCGGGCCTTCACGAGTTGTTCTTCTAAGGCTTCCGCCCGAAGCACCGCGTCGCCATACCCCTGGAGCATGCCAGACTTCTGGCGGGATCTCTCCGCGACATCCTGCAGTAGACAACAGATGTCAATTGGGTACTCAACACTCTTCGGCAGATCGACTACTCAAGGGCGTCGACAACTCACCTTCATCCATTGTTCGGCCTGGCGCATCGCCTCCAAGTGACGAGCTATCGCCGCCAGGTCGACAAGATCATCTGCCAACAGCTCAATTCCACCACGACTACTCGTGACGGCTCCAGACATTGGCGCCGAGCGGATCGGCTCCGCGTCTTGGATCTCTGGCGAACAGACGACAACCTCCAGAGTCGATTCTGGCAGCACGTCGTTGCGTTCTCCTTCGGCCACCGCGGGGGCCTCTCCGCTAGCCACTTCCATCAGCTCGGGGGCTCCTCCAGCAGCTCCTTGGGTCTCCGGTGCCAGGCCTTCAATGGGTACCGCTTTAGGAATAGCGCTTCCCTCGGAGCTTCGGCACCTGTCAACAAGAAGACACATGATTAGTCACCATCGGTGGCTACGACTACTCATTGAGGTTACCTGCACTCGCGCAGTGTACTCACCCTCTACGATGCTGGCCTCTGGCAATGTAGTCTCCATGGCCGGCGCCTCAGATTCTGCCTGAGGGGCGGGAGCGGACTCCTCAGCGGCCGGCGCGGATTCCTCTTCCGCCACCGCTGCGGTGGGTTCATCCCCATCCTAGGTCAAGTCCGTTGATTTCCTGCAAAGTACACAACTGGTTGTCAACCCAGTACGACTACCAAACCAAATGTACTACTCGGGAAAGATCTTCACTTACAGGCTCGACCAGACTACCGTCACGGTTGGGGCACCGAGGATGCTGGCGATGTCGACCAGTCCAGCCTCGGCAGGCGCCTCCTCTTGCGCCTCAGTAGCCGCTTGCTCTTCAGCAGCGGCGAGCCGACCGGTTCGGTGCTCCCCTCGGCAAAGCGGGGGCCGGAGCGTCGCCACTGCGCCACGAGCTCCTCCATGGTGGGGGCTGAGCTGCGGTTACCTCCAGCCGGCTCCCCCACTGTATCCCAGTCACCTTCGTCCCGCTGCTCTACGGGGTCAGAAGGCGGAATCTCCTGCAAGTAATGGAGTTTCATCGTCAGCATACACTACATCGAGACACAAGTACTCGACTACCCTACTCAAGGAAACTTACCTCTTGAGATGTGGTCTCCGTGACCTTAAGCTTCTTGGCCACGTGCTTGTGGGCCATGTTGCGCGGCATCCTTGGCGGCGCAGGCAAACTAGCCTCCAGGCTAGTTGGCGGATCCTGAACGAGAGGGACATGTGGCAGTCCAGGGCGGCTGAATCTCGACCGCAGCTGGAAGCGCTCCTGCAGCGTCTCCTCATCATCTTCCTCCGAAGTGTCTTCAACGACTACGGTGTCGTCCCCTTCACCGACTTCGCGGCGCTGCTTGGCCTTCCCCTTCCCCTCATCCGGGATCTTGACAAGTCGAGGAGGCGACGCCGGCTCGGAGACGAACTTCACTACATCGTCCTGCAAGAAGCACATTGGATGAGTACGACTACTACTATATAATCAGTACCCGAGTTCAGTACGGCTCCTGACCTCATTGGGTGGACGTGCGGCGGAGTACTCGGGCACGGGGCACGGCGTGTACATCGGCATGTTCTTGAAGATCCTGCCGAGTCTATCAACGATGTTGTCGTCGTCGACTTCATCCCCGGGCATCCGCGACGAGTCGCCGTCGCCGGTGTACTGGTAGCCCAAGGTGTCGCGGGCCATCAGCGGCTGCACCCTTCGCTTCATGAAGCTGAAGGCCACATGTTCGGCCCTCAGCCCGGCTTCTCTTAAAGCCTTGATCTTCGCCAGCAGCTTAGGTAGCTGGATACCCTCCTGCATCGTCGGCTCGGAGTTCCACCAAGGCCGGTGCCTCGGCTGCTTCCCGCTCGGCTTCGGCAACTCCGGGTGGTGATTGGTGATGTAGAACCACTTTGACTTCCAATCTTGATTGGAGTCAATCAGCTTGTATGCGAGGTACTGCTCCGTGGCATCCTCGCGCATCTGGATGCCGACTGCCCCAACTACTCGGGGGTTGGTGGCGCTTGGCTGGGGCTTCACTCGGAAGAATTTCCGAAAAAGTACCCAGTGGGGTTTGATCCCCAGGAAGGCTTCGCAGAAGTGAACGAAGACGAAGGTGTGGAAGATACCGTTGGGGTTGAGGTTGAGGTTGAGGTACTTGACGCCGTAGTACTCCAGCAGCCCCTTGAAGAAATCGCTCGCTGGGAGAGACAACCCTCGCTCTGCGAATCGTGTGAACATGGGGATCTCGTATGGGTTCTTCTCCATGGGAAACGGATCTCCCGCAGCGGCACGCCACATATCGACTTCCTTCTCCCGCAGAAATCCACTGTTGAGGAGCGCCAACAGATCTTCAGTCTTCGCCTTGGTCTTCTTCCACTCCCGATTGGGATTTGGCCGCGGCGGAGACACCAGCGGCGATGTCCCCGCGGTGGATCCGGCGGCTTCCTCGCGAGACCTCTTCTTCCCACTGGCGGTCTTCAGGCTCTTCGACGGTGAAGGCTTCATCCTCCAAGTGCACCAGGTCTTCACTCGCGTTCGCTCGGGGGCTACGGCGGTGGTTTCCGGCGGTGGCGTGCTTGGTTCTACGCTCCCCTCTAAGGTGGCAGTGTGCACTGGCGGTGGTTTCTAGGCACAATCTGCTAGAAATGGCTGCAAGTGTGTGGGGTGAAAAACCCTAAGGGTTTCGGCTTCTATTTATAAGTCAACGGTGGCTCCTCCAATGGCCGGATGGATAAGTCCCCAGACGGCTGACTCAGCGGCGGCGCCTGACCCTTCAACTTCTACTAGTCGACACGCCTCATCTCGGGGGCTCGGCTACATCTACTCAACTCCCTGGGTAGCGACACGATTCAAGAGCAACTCAGGACACTTTCTACACACAAGATGACCCTTCAATTCGAGAGGAAGTACTCAACTCAAGGCTCGGGGGCTCTGTGCTACGTGTCCTTCGGTTTTTTCTCCGGATTTTTCAGGATAATCTTGCCAGAACTTCAGATGGACCCTCAGCTAGAGTCTACAACTCAACCTAAGGCTCGGGGGCTACTCCATATGGAGTGCGATTTTGCAATCGCACTTCCATATCTGCTCCGGCTTCAAGACAACACGGGTATTGTTGAAGACCTTCAAGAGCAGCGCTCGAGGACGCTTGGGACTACTCGAGAAGACTTCAGGATTACTCAAACATCAGCTGGAGTACATTCCAGCCTCGGGATGCTTCAAATATTCTTGAGGACTTTTGGCTTGTAGTACTCGGGGACGCTTGAGGACTATTCGTTAAGGCCTTCAAGACTACTCGAAGCTATCCTACTCGACTACAAAGTACTCGGGGGCTTGTCGTATGGACCTCCCTGGGCCCACTACCTCGGTGGGTACCAGGACCGACTACTCGGTGGGCCCCTGGGACTACCCAACTTGTGCCGCACGGTACCTGTTGGCGTGAGGCGCAAGGACTACGGTGGAGAAGTACTCGGATAGGAAGCTATACGTACCATGTACTGTGTAAGGGACTCCTAGACATACACGACTAGTACTCTCTCCCTAAACCGATCTATAACCCTGCCTCCCGGACTATATAAGGCGAGGCAGGGACCCCTCCTCTCTCATGCGCATCAGATTACGCCATCTTGTAATCACACCCAATCAATCCAGAGCTACGCAACATACAGGATGTAGAGTATTACGCACCTCGCACCCCGAACCTATCTAAATTGTGTGCCACATGTCTCTTCCTTCGAGTTACCGATCTCGGCGAGGCCACATTCATCTACTTCGGGTACTCCCCTTAGTAGGTTGCCGGTCTAAAACACCGATAACTTGGACCTCAATGCTAGCTCTAGTGAAGTGGTGGAAGCAAAGCCCAAGACCTCCAAGACCAAGAAGGAAGACACTTGCGATGAAGGAAGCACGGATGAAGAAACCGCCTTTGCCATAAGGAAGTACAAGAAATTCTTAAAGTCAAAAGCATCAAGAAAAGGTAGTGATGGAAGAAAGAGGAAGTCTCAAAGAAAATGCTATGAGTGTGGAGAGTATGGTCACTTTATTGCCAAGTGTCCCAAGAACAAGAACAAGAATGAGGAAGAGAACAAATACAAGGAGAAAAGAATGAGGAAGAGAAGAAATACAAGGAGAAGAGCAAGGAGTACAAGAACAAGTACCAAGGGCGTGCACACGTGGGTCAACAATGGGACTCAAGTGATGAAGATGAGGAACCAAAGAAGCAAGGCATGTCAACCGTCGCCATGGCACAAGAGTCATCTTCACCACGCCTATTCAACAACTTCTCCGACGATGAGGACCACTCTCACTTTTGCATATTGGCAAGGGGGAGCAAGGTACAAGAAACTACCACCTCATCCTCTCTAACCTCTTCTTCATCCACACCTAGTAGTGACATAGAATACATAGATGAGGAAAAGGAAATGGAAGATAACATGATAAAGAAATTTGGTAAAAAGGGTCACAAGGAAAATTAAAAAGCTTTTGGACAAACTAGAGGAAAAGAAGGAGATTCTCCATGAGCAATAAGACTTGCTTATCCTTGAAAAGGAAAGAAACCTTGCTTTAGAGAAATATCTTGCCGAGGAGAAGGCTAAGGTGGAAAAGTTGACCACAGACTTGTCCTTGGCCAATGATTCCAACAAGAGGATGTCAAAGGATTATACTTTAGCAAATGAATCTCTAGCTTCCCTAAAGGCTACTCATAGTGATCTTCAATCAAGCCTTTCATGCTTGACGGAGAAATATAATACTCTTGAAGCTAACTATAGTATTCTTTGGGAAAGCACCAAAGCCACTTCTTCGGCAACATTGGACTCTAGTGCCTATTTGATCTAACATTGATATAAATGCTCTTAAGACTAACCATGCAAGGCTTGAAGAGAAAATTAAGAGAAAAGACAAGGAAATTGCCCGATTGAACATGTTGATCACTCAAGGCAACATTGGTGCCAAGTCCATACCTAAGGTGGTTGACAAGCAAGGACTTGGGCACTACAAGAACAACAAGGCAAATGGGAGAGTAGTGGTGAAAGGGCATGAGATCCCCTTGTGGAACAAGGGTGGCTACCTCAACACTGTTATGGATATTGCCCATGGAGTCACCATCTCTACCACAACCAAGGACATGCCAAAGGTAGTGAACACCACAAAAGGAAAGGGTGGAGTTAACTCTTCATCAAAGGCATCGAAGAATGTGGTTGAGCACAAGCCATCTCCCAACTACACTTGTGACTACATTGTAACCTTGGACCATAATGGTAAAATGGTGGTCAAGTATGTTGGAGCCTACACCATGAAGGCGAGGAAGAGTGTGTGGGTTCCAAAAGTTTATGCATCTAACCTCCAAGGACCAAATCTTTTTGGGTACCTAAACCAAAAGCTTAAACTTGTTTTGTAGGCCTACTCCTCCGGTGGAAGCGCATGGTTAATTGATAGTGGTGCCACTAATCATATGACCGGAGATGAAGGCTTATTTGCATCCCTTGATCATTATGACAACCCTACGAAGACTATCATCTATGGAGACAATGGTCAAGGAGATGTTGTTGGTCTAAGTAAAATTGCTATCTCAACAACAAATTCAATTGAAGATGTTTATCATGTTCAAGTGTTAGGATACAATTTGTTGTTGGTTTCACAACTTTGTGAGAATGGCTACAATTGTCTCTTTACTCATGAGGGTGTGACCGTCTCTAGAAGGGAGGATTCCTCTATTGTCTTTGCGGGTCACCTCCGGGGAAAGCTTTACTATGTGGATTTCACAAAAGTAAAAGTGGACCCCAAGGCTTGCTTAGTGGCAAAATCCTACTTGGGTTGGCTATGGCATCGCCGACTAGCCCATGTTGGCATGAGGAAATTGGCCAAACTTCAAAAAGACGAGCACCTCCTAGGACTAACGAATGTTGTTTTTGAGAAATATAGGTTATGTAGTGCTTGTCAAGTCGGGAAGCAAGTTGGAGCTTATCATCCCGCCAAGAACATCCTATCCTCATCAAGACCATTGAAGCTACTAGACATGGATTTGTTTGGACCAATCGCCTACATAAGCATCAGTGGTAACAAATATGGTTTAGTAATTGTTGATGATTTTTCCCATTTCACTTGGGTATTCTTTTTACAAGATAAAAGTGAAGCCAAGGGAATTGTGAAGAAGTTCATTAGAAGAGTTCAAAATGAGTTCGAGCTCAAGGTTAAGAACATAAGAAGTGACAACGGCTCGGAGTTTAGGAACACTCAAGTTGAAGAGTTCCTAGATGAAGAAGGCATCAAGCATGAACTCTCCGCTCCGTACACACGTCAACAAAATGACATCGCTGAGAGGAAGAACCGTACATTGATTGAAGCGGCAAGTACAATGCTCGATGAATACAAGACTCCAGACTCGTTTTGGGTGGAAGCCATCAACACTGCATGCCAGGCCGCCAACGGCCTCTATCTCCACAAGTACTTGAACAAGACTCCCTACGAAATCATCACTGGTAAGAAGCCTAGTGTGCATTACTTTAGGGTCTTTGGGTGTAAGTGTTTCATACTTAACAAGAAATCCCAAAGCCTCAAAGTTTGCATCCAAGGTTGATGAAGGTTTTCTCATTGGTTATGGAACTAACGAACATGCCTATCATGTTTTCAACAAAACCACCGATTGTGTTGAGACCACGGTAGATGTGAAATTTGATGAATCCAACGACTCTCAACAAGAGCAAGTTAGTGAAAACCTTGTAGATGATGAAGAGCCCCCATGTGTATCAATCTTTAGAATGGGGACCGGTTAAGTGATGCCTCGTGAGGTTCAAGTACAAGCTCCGGTTGACACAAGCAATCAAGATCCACCATCATCAACAAGAGTGGAACCACTAAGTTCTCAAGTTAGTCAAGAGGAAAGTCAAGTTCATGGTGACGATCATGGACGGGGCTTTGACCAAGGGGGAGAACAAGGTGGTGAAGCCCAAGAAGAAGCTCAACAAGTTGAGGATGATGATGATGGACCAATTCAACGTCAATATGAAGCACCACACCCAAGAGTACGTCAAATGGTTCAGCGGGATCATCCCGTGAACAACATACTTGGAAGCATTCAAAGAGGGGTGACAACTCGCTCAAGGTTGACAAACTTTTGTGCATTCTACTCGTTTGTCTCCTCTTTGAAACCTCTTAGTGTGGAACAAGCTCTCGAGGACCCGGATTGGATTATTGCCATGGAGGAAGAGTTGAACAACTTCAAGAGAAATGAAGTGTGGGAGTTGGTACCAAGACCAAAGCAAAATGTGATCGGACCAAATGGGTTTTTAGGAACAAGCAAGATGAATTTGGTGTTGTCACCAAGAACAAGGATAGGCTTGTTGGCAAAGGATATACTCAAGTTGAAGGCTTGGACTTTGGAGAGACTTATGCACTAGTAGCAAGGCTCGAGTCAATTCGTATCCTTTTGGCCTACGCTACTCATCATGACTTCAAGCTTCATCAAATGGATGTCAAGAGTGCCTTCTTGTCGTATGGACCTCCTTGGGCCCACTACCTCGGTGGGTACCAGGACCGACTACTCGGTGGGCCCCTGGGACTACCCGACTTGTGCCGCACGGTACCTGATGGCGTGAGGCGCAATGACTACGGTGGAGAAGTACTCGGATAGGAAGCTATACATACCATGTACTGTGTAGAGGACTCCTAGACGTACACGACTAGTACTTTCTCCCTAAACCGACCTGTAACCCTGCCTCCCGGACTATATAAGGCGAGGCAGGGACCCTTCTCTCTCAGGTTACGCATCATCTTGTAATCACATCCAATCAATCCAGAGCTACGCAGCATACAGGACGTAGGGTATTACACACCTCGCGGCCCGAACCTATCTAAATTGTGTGCCACGTGTCTCTTCCTTCGAGTTACCGATCTCGGCGAGGCCACATTCATCTACCTAGGGTACTCCCCTTGGTAGGTTGCCGGTCTAAAACACCGACAGCTGGCGCGCCGGGTAGGGGATCTCGCCGAAGATCATATGGCGAACTCGACGGCTTCCATCTTCATCAAGCCAACTGTCGCCTTCAACCGCGGGGACACCTTCGTCTTCAGCTCCTGGGTCTGCACTACTGACGGCGCCGGATCCTTCCAACGCCACCTCACCATGCCGCCCAACCCAGAGACTGGGCTCGTGACGCTTCCCGAAGTAGTCGCGGGCAATGTCGCTGGAAAGGTCGGCGAAATTTCGCTCTACAACCAACACGCTGACTTCGAGCATGAATCCGACTCCAACTCGAACTCGACGTCCCCGTGGGCTATCGTATGCGAGTCGGCTACCCAGCCATCGCGTGCGGACTTCCCACTCCGTGAGCGCTTCACACGTGGCCCTCGCAACGTCAACACGGCCCACGCGAAGGCTCCCACTACGCGCCGGGCCGGTATGGAGATTGTACCCGAGTATGACTCGGACTCCAACACCGTCCCCGGCTACAACTCGGACTCCAACCCTCTCTCCAGTTTCTACTCGGACTCCTCCTACGAGTTCGACTTCGGGTCGGACCCTGATGAGCCCGAGTCCGAGAACAATACTACAGAGCAACCCCTGTCAGGACCAGCTTCCGGCCTGGTTATAACATCTACACCCGCTGGGAGATTCATCTACTGGCCAGACCGCAAGCCCGCAGACCTGACAGGAGGGAACTCACGCTGCGTCACCTACCTCGACTCACTTCCCTTCCAGGAGGGAACACCGCTTGCCCCAGCTGGGGAGCACACTCCGACAGAGGTAGCAACCAGTGACTCCAGCCTTGGCTCTCCTGATCGGCAAGTCTTCATGATTACCAACGAGACGCCAGGGCCCTCAGGGACAGTCCCTCACCGATATCTCGAGGATATCTCAGCGGACGAGTTGTCCGCCAACGCGCCCACTGACGAGAACGACGCCAACAGGGACGCTCGATGTGAACGCAACAGAAAGCGGAACGAACGACGCCGACGTCTCTTCGAGTCCCTTCCCATCCGGAACCTCACGGAAGCCCTCGACCAAGTCGAGAGCTGGGTACACACCACCCCAGAGCAATGCCTCATGTCTATCACTATGATAGCATGTCAGGCTTAGGGGATGCGCGCGAGAGAAGTCATCGCCAAGCTCGCAGAAGACGCCTACTTCATGCGAGTTGAAAACAGGGTCACTCAAGTGCCCCCCGTCAGGAACCGCCAGGAAGACAACGAAGCCACAAGTCATAGTGCGGACATCGGTCACAACCGTACTCAAGCGGAGCTACCAGCTAATCCCAACCGTACTCTGGCAACAGCCGGTGGACCCTCTCATGGTGGCAACAGCGCCGGCGGCGACCGGGAGATCATCCCTCATCGTGATCCTGGCGGTGGAGGCAGTGACAGCGGGAGCAACAACCACGCGGCTGGCAGGAGAGCCAGGGGCGGAGGCAACCGTGGCGGCCGAGGCCACGCGAACAGTCACGTCTCCGGTGCCTCACGTGGCGGCTTTGATGCCCGCCAGAAAATTGAAGAACTACGATGCAAGAAGTCCTCCACGGCAGGCGACAACGACGGCTTCCCCGCCTTCTCTGCACGGCTTCACAATCTGCTTCTTCCAGAGAAATTCAAGCCTCTAGGGATCACCAAGTACGACGCGAAGCAGGATCCAGTGCAGTGGCTCAGATGCTACGCCCTCTCCATCGAGAACGCTGGTGGCAATAACGACACGAAGTGCCTCTACTTCCCCTTCTGTCTGGACCAAGCCCCACTTACATGGCTCGAGTCACTAGAGAAGTACTCGATCGACAAGTGGGACCAGCTAAAGGAACAGTTCACCAGCAACTTCGCGGGCGCTATGGGCCGCTCGGGTACTCGCATGGACCTGGCAATGGTAAAGCAGGAACAGGGCGAGACCCTTCGCAAGTACATGCGGTGCTTTTTCGACAAGCGCGCCACCGTAGTCGATGTCTCTTACAAGGAGGTCATCGACCTCTTACAAGACGGTCTCTACCACCGTCGCACCTTCGAAGACTTCGGTTGTCACCGCCCGAGCTCCATCACCCACCTCAAGGACATGATCACCTCCTGGGCTGATAAAGAAGACAAGGCTAATGCCAAGTACGACGCCATCCGTGGCAAGAGCAAGCAGAACACGGGCGGCAACAACAACAACAACAACAACGGGAACCAAGGCGGTCGCAACAGCAACTACTCAGGTCCTAATCGCAAGCGCAAGCCAGACAACACTGTCGTGGCTATCCAGCGCCCTGCGAAAGACAACTCGAAGAAGACCTCCGGCGGCTTCAAAGACTTGCTGAAAGAGAAGTGCCCGTGGCATCTGGACGACAACCACACCACCGAGTAGTGCTACCAACTACGGCGAGCACTCAAGGATACTTCAGAGCCACGACACCGTCACGACAAGAAAGGCAAGAAGAAGACCGACGAGGGCAACGACGACTTCAAGGAACCCGACAAGATGGTGAACGTCCTCTTCGGCGGACTACCCAACCGACGAGCTCAGAAAGCCACTCGTCGAGAAGTCATGAGCATTGAACCAGCGGTCCCGACCCCTCTCCGATGGTAGGAGGTACCCATTACCTTCTCCCGCGCGGATCAATGGACAAGCTTCTCTGAATCAGGACAGTTCCCACTCGTCCTAAAGCCGGTGGTCGCGGGCTCCAAACTCAACAAGGTCCTCATCGACGGTGGAAGCGGGCTCAATGTCCTTTTCACAAAGACCTTGAAGAAGATGAAGCTCGACATCACCCACATGCTCACTAAGAGCACCTCTCCTTTCTACGGCATCGTCCCCGGGAACGCGGCTATCACACTGGGCTCAGTGGTTCTGCCAGTTACCTTCGGGGAAACAAGGGACAACTACCGTACCGAGTACGTCAAGTTCGAAGTCGCGGACTTCTAGACGTCCTACCATGCCATCCTCGGTAGACCGGCTATCGCCAAGTTCATGGCAGTACCCCACTACACCTTCTTGGTACTCAAGATGCCCAGTCCAGCCGGTGTACTCTCACTGCAAGGGGACATGAAGATATCCTTCGACTGCGACACAAAGGCTATGGAACTCGTAGCTACAAATCAAGTACCCAACGCAATTATGGAGATCTACGCTGCGTCGAAGAAGCTTGCCCCAAGTGAACTCGACATCCCAGAGAAGTCAGACAAAGCCAACAAGCCTCAGCCACCTGAGGAAGTTCTAGTCAAGACAATTGACCTTGGGACAAGCGACAACAGCAATACCACCACCATCGGGGCGGGCCTCGACCCGAAATAGGAAGACGCGCTCATCAACTTCCTCTGGGCTAACCGAGACATCTTCGCGTGGAAACCAGCAGACATGCCAGGGGTGCCCAGGGAGCTGATCGAGCATTCACTCAACGTCGACCCTAAAGCTACCCCGAAGCGACAACACCTCCGCCGCTTCGCCGACGACAGACGGGATGCCATCAAGAAGGAACTCGCCAAACTACTCGCGGCGGGCTTCATCAGAGAAGTCTTCCATCCTGAGAGGCTCACCAACCCTGTCCTCGTCCGCAAGAAGAACTCGAACGAGTGGAGGATGTGCGTCGACTACACCGACCTCAACAAGCACTGCTCCAAGGACCCCTTCGGGTTGCTGCGGATTGATCAAGTCATCTACTCCACGGCGGGCTGCGACCTGCTCTGCTTCCTCGACTGCTACTCCGGGTACCACCAGATCGCAATCAAGGAAGAAGACCAAGAGAAGACCGCGTTCATCACCCCGTTTGGCGCGTACTGCTACACGACCATGTCCTTCGGGTTGAAGAACGCCGACGCTACCTACCAGCGAGCTATCCAGGCCTGTTTCAAGAGGCAACTCAACAAGAACGTCGAAGCCTATGTGGATGACGTGGTCGTCAAGACCAGAAACTCCGACATGCTCATCGCCGATCTTGAAGAGACTTTCGCATCCCTGCGAGAGTACCGCTGGAAGCTTAAATCGAACAAGTGTGTCTTCAGCGTACCGTCGGGCAAACTACTCGGCTTCATCATCAGCCACCGCGGCATCGAAGCCAACCCCGAGAAGATCTCCGCCATCACCTGCATGAAAGCTCCCACGTGCATCAAAGACGTGCAGAAGCTAACCGGGTGCATGGCGGCTCTGAATAGATTCATCTCGAAGCTTGGAGAACGGGGGCTCCCCTTCTTCAAACTACTCAAACATCAAGAGAAGTTCGTGTGGACTCCAGAGGCAGACCAAGCCCTTGCCCAGCTCAAGGACTTCCTATCAAAGCCACAAGTCCTCACGGCTCCTCGCAAAGGTGAGCAGCTGCTGCTCTACCTCGCTGCGACTACTCACGTGATCAGTACTGCCATCATTGTCGAGCGGCAGGAAGACGGCCACGCCTACCCAGTCCAGCGACCAGTCTACTTTGTCAGCGAGGTCCTGTCAGAATCCAAGGAACGCTATCAACCCGTACAGAAGCTACTGTACGCAGTGCTCATCACCTCGCGGAAGCTACGACACTACTTTCAGCAGTACTCGATCTCCGTCGTCACCGACTACTCGCTCGGCGACATCCTGCGGAACCAAGATGCTACTGGAAGAATCTCCAAGTGGGCAGTCGAACTTGGCGCCCTCAACATCGACTTCAAGCCACGCACAGCCATCAAGTTGCAGGCGCTAGTCGACTTCATGGCGGAGTGGCGAGAGAATCAGCTACCTACTCCAACTTAGCGCCTAGAGCACTGGGTGATGTACTTCGACGGCTCGCTCAAGCTTGAAGGCGCAGGTGCAGGGGTACTCTTGATCTCTCCAACGGGCGAACAACTCAAGTACGTCCTGCAGATCTTTTGGAAGGTCTCAAACAACGAAGCCGAGTACGAAGCTCTGCTACACGGGCTCCGCCTCGCGGCTTCACTAGGCATCAAGCGGCTACTAGTCTACGGTGACTCCGCAGTGGTCATCAACCAAGTCAACAAGTCCTGGGACCGCAACAAGGAGAACATGGACGCCTACTGCCTAGAAGTCCGCAAGCTCGAGAACAAGTTCTACGGTCTCGAGTACCACCACGTCATCCGCGACAACAATGTTGCAGCGGACGTCCTGTCGAAGCTTGGTTCTACTCGCGCTCAAGTACCAGCGGGTGTCTTCATCCACGAGCTTCACGCGCCATTCATCTCAGAGCCGGCGTCGCCGACAACTGATCCAGCGCATCCCCCGGCTGGCCAGGAGGTCATGATGATCGACGTGGACTGGAGGCAACCCTTTATCGACTACCTCCGCGAGCAGAAGATTCCCTCGGACAAGAACTTGGCCGAGCAACTCATCCGTCGCGCCAAGTCCTACGTCCTAGTCGGAGACAAGCTCTACAGGCGGGACGCATCTTCTGGAGTACTCATGAAGTGCGTTCCCCGAGAAGAAGGCAAGGGCATCTTGGAGGAGATCCACAAAGGCGTCTGCGGCAACCATGCGTCCTCTCGCACGCTGGTCAGCAAGGCCTTCCGACGGGCTTTCTATTGGCCCACAGCTCTGGGCGATGCCAAAGAACTCGTTAGAAGGTGCCAATACTTCTCCAAGCAACAACACATCCCGGCCTACAAGCTAGTCACCATACCGCCAACCTGGCCTTTCGCCTGCTGGGGGCTCGACATGATTGGGTCAATCCCAACTGCGCCAGGTGGATTCAACAGAGTACTGGTGGCCATCGACAAGTTCACCAAATGGATCGAGTTCAAGCCGGTCACATGGCCCAAGGCCGACAGAGTACTCGACTTCCTGGATGAACTCGTACATCGCTACGGACTACCCACCGCATCATCACAGACCTGGGCTCCAACTTCAACAATCACAGTTCTGGGAGTACTGCGAGAACAGAGGGATCGACGTCCGATACGTCTCAGTTGCCCATCCTGGGGTCACAAACAAGTTGAGCGCGCCAATGGGATGGTGCTCGACGCTCTCAAGAAGCGGCTACACGACGCTGGCAACACCAAAGGAGGCAAGTGGATCAAGGAACTACCCAATGCGCTCTGGGGCTACGCACTCAACACTCCAAACACAACAGGACAATCGCCATACTTCCTGGTCTACGGCTCCGAAGCAATACTCCCTGCTGATGTCATGTGGGACTCACCAGCAGTAGAGCAATACGACGAAGGCATATTTGAAGACAGCAGACGAGTTGACATCGATGGACTCGAAGAAGCTCATTGTGCTGCCCTCGTCCAATCAGCAAGGTACCTCGAGGGTATCCGACGCTACCATGATCGCAACGTCAAGGAACGCTCCTTCAACGTTGGAGATCTTGTCCTCCGCCGCATCCAGAACACGGAAGGACTACACAAGCTCGGCTCGCCCTGGTGTTGACGGTTAATAGTTGTATCAAAGTTCGTTAAGACTTGCAAGCGGACAAGTCTCCCGTCGTAGTCAAGGGACCCTTCTTCCCTCGAGTGGTGAACCCAAGGTATCGAATCCGTGGAACAATGTGCAACGCAAGGAATCAATCTAGTAAAGCAAGGTAAGCTATCTTTGATGAAGACAAGTTGCATCTAATCTACTAACTCATAAAGAAAACACATCTAATCTAATCTACTAAAGAGATAGCAAGAGAAAGCAAAAGATAACCGATCTAGAAAGTCTAGATCATGCTTATGTTGTAGCTCCAAACAAGATAGATGAAGATAGAAAAGCGAATCTCATTAAAAGCATCTTTAAATCGTGGCCTTCCATCCGACTCCGAAAACGCCCGCCTTTCGGAACCCCCGTTCTGTCACAACGCATCCCTACTCATGCGGGTAGTCTAGGGCAAGTTCGATAAGAACAAGTTGAAATCACTTGGCCGGTCCGGTATGCACCTTTAGCCACCGCGGCTACAAGAGCACCCTAAGTAATCTAGCTATAGACTAGATCGTAGAAGAAGCGAAACCAAGAAGAAAACTAACTCATCGAGAAGGCACTTGATCGCTAGAAATCGGATTCACTTAAAGACTTCACCATGAATGATTACATGAACAAGATCACCATCGGGATCCTACCTCGATCTTGATCCTTGCTCCGGAGCTCCGACGTGGTCTTCCATGCAAGGTTCCCATGTCGGCTAGGGAGACCCTAGACAACTAGCATGACCCTCATCTCCGAGATGGTGTCCCTCAAGCTTCTCGGCTCCTCGGCGGCGGATGACGAATTAGTTGATGCGTGGCTCTCGGTTAGGGGGCTATAAATAGCCCGAGATGCAACTAGGCCAAAGGGGGGGCCGGCGGGCCCCGAACAGCCGGGCCGGCCGGCTGCGCCGACCGGCACGGGGCCCATCCCGCCCGGTCCGTCGCCTCCTTCGTCGGTATTGCTTCCCGAGTCTTCTAGATCCTCTCCCCTTTTGCATGTGGGCCCTTGTCGTCGGTTTCTCTCCGAATTGGACGAAGCTCCTTGTCTTGCGGGGATTCGAGCACTTTTCTGGTAGGTCCTCGGAGTTTGTCATCTTCTCGGGCTTGGTCCTTGGGCTCTTGGAGTCATGTTCACTTCATTGCTTGACTTGTACCGAGCTTCAAGGTCTTGTCATGAGGTGCTTAATGAACTTATCCCGGAAGTCTTGCTTTCAACGTTAAAACCCTGCGTAAACACTTAACTCCAAAACCGACATGCACAGGTGAACTTATTATACCACGGGGGTTAGTACCAATGGATAAGATATAAAAGTCATGCTAACACTGAAGGTGAACTCATGGCTAGGTTGACGGATTTTCACCATCAACAGCTCCCCCATGCTTAAACCTTGCTCGTCCTCGAGTAAGCCTTCGATGGATATCATCGTTGCCCTTCATTGTTTAAACCTTGCACTTGATCATACATGAGAAAACATAATGCTCTCAAAAGATAAGTTCGTTAAAGTTCCATATTGTACTAGCCTTCATCCCTGCGGAGGGTAGATATTTAATTAAGCTTATCCCACAAGTATTAACATGCTCCCAAAATTCAAATGGATCTCAGAAATTTTGAAATAAAGAACAAGATGAAAAAGAGCTAAACCAAGTTCACAAATTTAAACCACCTTGCATCTTGCTCTTAAACTCTCATCTCATCTTGTCTCTCAAGCCTATTTATTCTACTCCTTTCCCTCTCATAACACATATATATGTGGTAGGCTTTATATGGAGCTTTTTGGGAAAGTTTAGTCCTACCAAGATATTATAAATGAGATGTTGTCAAAACAAGACAAGCTTCTCATGGTCTTACCGAGACTCGTCAAAAAGGTCATTGGAAAACAATGTTAAATCAAGGAGGGTAAAGAGAAAAATACACACGCTTGAGATAGGTGGACATGTGCAAATGGCAAAGAGTGATCCCGAGGCACAAAGGAAGTCCTCGTTATCGGATTGCACATGGTTGGAAAATGAGTATGGATCTTTTAATCTTGAAGCCTTGAAATTCCTAATGCACTTTAGAGAACCGGGGAGTTCACTTTATTTTATTTTTATATTATACATACTCATATATTTTTTTTTCTTTTCTCCTCTTTTTCTCATACTCATATTTTTGTTCTTTCTTTATTTTTCTCAATTTTTTCTTTTTCTTTCTCAATTTTTTTATTTGCTCCCTTTGAACTCTTAAATTGCATTGTACCTACCTCCTCCCCCATGCTTAGACGTTGCTCGTCCTCGGGCAAAGAGGTGATAGAGATAAGGTAGGTACCGGAAATACTTTTCCTTTGGAGAGATACTTGAAATCTTCAATAATGGCATAGTCTTGCTATCTTCCTTGAATTGATGATCCATACTCAACGATAGGTTGTGGTCAAGGAGGTAAACAGAAAAGATGATATTTGGTTTTAAGGGTGGATATCCGGCGAGGTTTGTGAAATCTCCGATGTGGGGATACACAATGCACAGATAGAAAGGCTAGCAATAAGATAGATACGCAAAAACAAAATGACCAGCTTCTTAGTCTCGAGCTAGAGAAATCAAGGCCTGAAATAACTCACCCAAAAATAAACCTTGTATACTAAGTTTTTGCACTCAAATATTTATATGGCTCTGGATAGGTAGAGCAACACGCAAGAGGTATTTGTGACAAGGTTAGCATTACTTTTAAGAACAAAAATAAATCATCTTTAATCCATCTAAAACTTGAGAGCACATAAAACACTATGGGTCTTTATTTTTATCATAACCTTCGCTAAAGATTAAGCTAGCATTTAGATAATTTCAGATTTGTATTTTAAGAGAGCATTAGCTTAAACATGCATAAAACAATTACAAAGATAAACAAAGCGGCAATTATAATCATATATCATCATGGCACAAACTTTGTAACTTTACCAAAGGTAAAAACTTGGTGGTGACTTTATTCATGATGAAAATAAACACTAAGACACATTCTGAAAATAAACTAACACATACGCTGAAGTTTAAATAAGAACTGAAAATACTACGCATACATAGGCGCAAACAAGCTGAAAATTAAAGAGAAGGGGGTAAAGGAAAGATAACTAAAGCTCCTCCTCTCTCTAATCTTCCGCCGGTGGTTGATATTGATAGTCTTGGTTTTTGTACCCTTACTCATAATAAGATTGTGCCTCTCTTCCTATGAATTGTCTGACGGTGCTAGGTGAAGGTGTCCAAGCACATAAGCGACGTTTGCATTTCCTTCACCCATTTGGTTTGCATTGGTTAGGATGGCTGCAATATTTTGCATGTTTCTTGCAGCGTATCCTCCAACGGTGGCCACACTTTGTTGTGGTTGAGGAAGATGTGCATATGGCTCCTCAAAGGCTACGTTGGGCACCACAAAAATTGGTGGGGGTATGGCTGCACCACTCCCCCATGCTTGCATTGGTACACCACCGTAGTAACTTGGCGGTGCCGGAATTCCTCCAAATGGTGGCACATAATTTTGTTGTGCACTTCCTTCTTGGGCCATAGAAGATCCTTCTCCTATAATCCTTCATTTCCTTCGCTGGCACAAGAAGTCCTTCCTCTAACCAATCTTCTTTCCCTCAAGAAAAAGTCTTAATCTTCAATCCGGAAGAGGTAGGTTTACTTTGGCCACTTTGAAGCCTCCTCTCTCATCTCCACTTATATATTTGCTTTCTTCATATTCTCAAATCCTAGGGAAGTCCTGGCTAAGAGATGATTCGGGTTCCTTGCAATACCCGGTCTTAAAGAGATAGCCAACATGGAGAGGTAACAACCCGATCTCCCGAATCCGATGTTGCTCACAACACCACTGGTTGATCATAGGTGAGTGGGGTTGATTGGCTTCTTGGTAATCAAAGCCGAGTAAAGCCAATTCAACTCCGTGTTGGTTATCTTTGTTTCTCTCATTCTCCCAAAAATCCACTTGCACAAAAGTGACACACTTGGATGATGGGGTTCCGGATAGTATTTCTTCGTTGATGGTCTCCTCCCGTGATCATACACCAAAAACCTTCCCATGCGCCTTCATGCACATCCACTTGTTCCGGAGCTCCCTTTTGAAAATAGGAGACACTCGCCCATGGGTCTACGATACTAGAACATGCAATCGTTTTGAACATGAAAACCAATCTAATCTATCGGGGGTTGTGACCATGGTTTCGCCCTTTCCCTCCTCTCGTACTCTCACTATGTGAAGGTATTCATGACTAGACCTATGATGGTCACGGTGTAAGATGATAGAAAGATAAACCAACAAAGTGTGATTACATCTCAAGATCGATTGCAACCCATGGATGAAAGGAGATTACCCCATCAAGGTGCTAGAAATAGCATCGTTGATCAAGGTTACCCTTCCGACGGTGTCTTCCTTCTTCTCCACTTGTGGGCTCCCTCCAAATGGAATGAGAGACTCAGCACTCCTTCATCAAGGGTATGCGCCATGGTCATGAGAATTTCCTAGGTGAATTCCTTGTGGGTGTTTGCCGACACTCCGTTAGAGAATTGCACCGGTGTCCCGTATGAAAACCCAATATGTGGAGAGCTTGGTCGTCAAAGTCGATGTTCACTACAAGCCTCTACTCAAGGTGAGCGAGCTTCTTCTTCTCCTCCTCCGTCATGATGACATACCCCTCGGAGTACCACGGAGCGTATGGAGGTGGAGCGGATGATCGTTTCGAGTGGTGAGGTTGGACGGGCGGCTCCTCCATATGTTCTTGAGGTTTGGTAAACCTCATAAACGAGCTTCGTGTGGCCCTCATGTCACCGAGGAGAAGAGTGTGGTTCCTCCTCGGTGGTGCTGTGTCCTCCTCCATGCTCCGAGGAGACTCGGAAACCGAGTGCCTCCTCGAAGTCGATGATGGCTTAGACGACGATGATCCCTTCTTCTTCGGTGAAAAGGCTTGTAGTTTTCTTCCATGATTGCAGCACTCTCCCTCACAAATATATATCCGGAGTTTTCACCCGGTAACAAGGTACACAAATATTATTTTGGAGTCTGGACTTTGAGTGGATTAAGGATGTGATTTGTTGCACAAAACAAGCGGGGTGGATGGCTAAGTCTAAGGTGGTTCTGGACTACAAACTAGAGCACACAAACAAAGAGTTGGATAGGAGACTTACCTCTTTCCTCCTCTTGGCTCGGTTCTTCTCTAGCGCACTATTTTGCTTCGTGACCGCTTGCACCTTCCAAACGTTCTCGTCCACTCCTTTGCTTGCATTATTGCTCCTTCCACTTGATGTATTCGCTTTGACTCACTTCCATACTCCCTTGCCTCACATGCGTCCATGATATTTCTACAAAACAAGGCCTTGGCTGCCCCCCCATGCTTGTACTTTGCATGTGGTTTGATAAAATATGTTGGAGGGGCATTCCGTGATGTATCATGGTGCATGTATGGTTAGGTTAACTAGATTGCCTCCCTCTAAGCATGTTTTAATGCTAAGCACCCCTCTAATTTCGAAAATAAAAAATAAAATCAGAGATATTAGTGAGTTAAAATATAAATTTAGAGAAGTTTTTAAAGCATTAGAAACAAATGTAAGTCGAAAAATATTTCCGACTACTTTTATGTTGGTCTTAACGGTATCGTTTGCCTTCATTAGTTGAGAGCAAACTTTTCCCGGCTTGATCATGGGGGCATAGGTTTAGGTTCTAATTTTGATTAGATGAGAGAGATTTTGAATGAAATAAAATTAAATGAGTCTTAGAAAAATTCTAATCTTAGGGAAACCAAGGATATGGATTTTTAAACCAACCAAAAGTCAAGTTTCTGTGTTCACGCGAGTCCTACCACGTGCTGAAATTTAAATAACATCTAGATACAAGTCGTGGCTCCACTCGTGTGTATTTAGCATGAAAAGCAAGTCAACCACAACATCATACATAATATGAAAGGTTGAGATAGGTTCTGAATTTTTTTTGGTTTTGGTTTCTCGAAAAGAAGCAAACAAACACATAGGATGGTTCATTTAAAGGGTTTATGATCAAAACAAAATATTCAACCAAGAATTATGTCTCTAACATTGTTCAACCATTCTAAGTCTAATGTTTTGAGTAGTAAAATTCAAAAACTAAATTATTAAAAAGACTCGAAAAACCTGGAATCGGGTTGTCCTCCCGGTAGCTTATTCTTGACTCGACAAAACTGGTTGCCTCCCGCCTAGCGCTTCGTTTATAGTCCATGGCTAGACTTCTTCACTCGATTACTTCGGATCAACACTCTTTGTGGGCGTTGCAATCTTGGGTACCCACTTCCGCACCATCTTGGGCACGGGCTTCTTCTTTGGCTTAGTCGTATTTTTGGTCTTCACAGGCTGGCTTTGTCCTTTGGTCTTGACGGATGCAACAACTTCCTTCATGTAGTGGCTCGGCATTTCAAACTCCGGTCCTTCGGTCATGATCTTCATGGTCTCCTTAGTGCGATCCTCGATCTCTCCCGAATGAGTTTGAGTAGCCTTCGCCGTCTTGGGACCTTGGAGTTGTCTCGACAATTCTTCTTTGTTACCCATCGGTTGTCCGACAAGTTGTCCCACTTGCGTCTCTAACATCTTCATCACGATTAACACTTCATATATAGAGCTTTCGACCTCCGTCACCTTGCCATGTAAATTCTTCAATATTTTCTCCATAGCCTTGAACTTAGTGACGACATCCTTGATTTGGACATGGTCGTGCTCCTCACAATCCTTGCATGTGGATCTTGCCTTGGCAGCTTTTAGGTGTTGAGCTTCTTTCTCTATCTCCATCTTCTCCATCCTCCTCTTGACTTTGGACTTGGAGGTGGTGATTCCCTTGGAGATTTTGACGGTCCTTCGACTTTGGCTTTTGGATCTAGGGTTTCCAACCCTTTAGCTTGTGTTGCACGTCTCCTTTGCCTGTAAAGTTTTCCTGGATCATCCACAAAAAAGTTTGGGTTTCTTGGAGAGGTAGCCAACCATCTCCGGTTAGGGTTAGCAAAAAATAAAAATGTAACAAAAGAAAAATTAGGGTTAAACAAAACTAGATTAGATTGATTTTTTTTGAGGATGATCAAAGTTAAGAGATGCAAAAGAAAATCAAAAGAAAAACTGAAAAATAAGCGATACTAGATTGGATCTTGATTGCTTGTCCCCCGGCAACGGCGCCAGAAAAGGGGGCTTGTTGACGGTTAATAGTTGTATCAAAGTTCGTTTAGACTTGCAAGCGGATAAGTCTCCCGTCGTAGTCAAGGGACCCTTCTTCCCTCGAGTGGTGAACCCAAGGTATCGAATCCGTGGAATAATGTGCAACTCAAGGAATCAATCTAGTAAAGCAAGGTAAGCTATCTTTGATGAAGACAAGTTGCATCTAATCTAGTAACTCATAAAGAAAACACATCTAATCTAATCTACTAAAGAGGTAGCAAGAGAAAGCAAAAGATAACCGATCTAGAGTCTAGATCATGCTTATGTTGTAGCTCCAAACAAGATAGATGAAGATAGAAAAGCGAATCTCATTAAAAGCATCTTTAAATCGTGGCCTTCCATCCGACTCCGAAAATGCCCGCCTTTCGGAACCCCCGTTCTGTCACAATGTATCCCTACTCATGCGGGTAGTCTAGGGCGAGTTCGATAAGAACAAGTTGAAATCACTTGGCCAGTTCAGTATGCACCTCTAGCCACCACGGCTACAAGAGCACCCTAAGTAATCTAGCTATAGACTAGATCATAGAAGAAGCGAAACCAAGAAGAAAACAAAATCATCGAGAAGGCACTTGATTGCTAGAAATCAGATTCACTTAAAGACTTCACCATGAATGATTACATGAACAAGATCACCACCGGGATCCTACCTCGATATTGATCCTTGCTCCGGAGCTCCGACGTGGTCTTCAATGCAAGGTTCCCATGTCGGCTAGGGAGACCCTAGACAACTAGCACGACCCTCATCTCCGAGATGGTGTCCCTCAAGCTTCTCGGCTCCTCGGTGGCGGATGACGAATTAGTTGATGCGTGGATCTCGGTTAGGGGGCTATAAATAGTCCGAGATGCAACTAGGTCAAAGGGGGGCGACTGGGCCCCGGAACAGGCTGGGCCGGCTGGCCTGGGCCGACCGACCTGGGCCCATCCCGACCCAGTCCGTCGCCTCCTTCGTCTGGTATTGCTTCCCGAGTCTTCTAGATCCTCTCCCCTTTTGTATGTGGGCCCTTGTCGTCGGTTTCTCTCCTAATTGGATGAAGCTCCTTGTCTTGCAAGATTCAGCACTTTTCTAGCTAGGTCCTCGGAGTTTGTCATCTTCTCGGGCTTGGTCCTTGGGCTCTTAGAGTCATGTTCACTTCATTGCTTGACTTGTACTGGGCTTCAAGGTCTTGTCATGAGGTGCTTAATGAACTTATCTCGGAAGTCTTGCTTTCAACGTTAAAACCCTGCGTAAACACTTAACTCCAAAACCGACATGCACAAGTGAACTTGTTATACCACGGGGGTTAGTACCAATGGATAAGATATAAAAGTCATGCCAACACCGAAGGTAAACTCATGGCTAGGTTGACGGATTTTCACCGTCAACACCTGGGAAGGTCCTTTCACAGTTGCAAAGGTTACCGGACCAGGCTCCTATCACCTCAAGACGCTCGAAGGCGAAGACGTCAACAACTCGTGGAATATCGACCAGCTCTGTCGATTCTATGCCTAGTCTATCGACTACCCTGGGGGCTCAAGTCTACACGACTACTCAAAGACCCCTTCGCTGTAAGCGGCCTCCGGGTCCAGGCACTAGTCTCTGGACTACCCTACTCCAAGATCCAGTGTTAACGGCTACTAACGGATCTTGGGCTGCTCCGAGCAACAAAGGACTCCAGTAGCGGTCTACTAAGAGACCATGTACTCCTAGATCCAGCCTATACGGCTACTAATGGATCTACTGCTGCAAGCGGCTATACGCCCTAGCACCACTTAGCCGTAGGCGGCCTTCGGGTCCTGGCGACTACTCTTGTAAAACGGCCCTAGCCATCCAGGCGTATTTCTCTCAATAATAAAGTTTGATTATCTATCAACTGATTTACTGCTTTTTTCCCTCAACGGGTCTACTGGCGAGTACAACTACTCGTGACAACTCCACAATGAGAACTCCGCATACACACCTTGCGACAACGAGTACTCATTTCTGAGAAGTTTTCTCATTTCATACTTAAGCAAGTTCAATACAACTCTGTTTATACAATCATTGCTACAAGCTAACCCTACAGGACTACTGAAGGTTAAGCTTCTTGGCGACCTGCTCAGCAATTGGCGCCATCTGCTCTAGGAGCTCCGCGTACTGCTCATCAGTGCACTTGGCGGCTAGTCCACCGGCGACTACATCACTGGAGCCTTTGGGAAGTACGACTTCATGCACGCCAAAATCTGATTGGGGATCGACTTCGCCAAGTACTTGACGCACGTCGCCAGACGCCTGGGAGCTTCTCTTAGCCGGTCCACCAAGGGAGCTATCTTTGGCCCGTCCAGATGAGGCACCAATAGCCTCGCAATGGGAAGTGCGGCTTCCTCGAGTTCCTTCAGCTGGGCCCGCAGCTTCTCGCAGTCCTCGTTCAGCTTCTGCAGAGATTTGTAGCAGTTGACGAGGTCACGATCTGAGGTAATTCGAAGCTCCATGTGCTTATCGCACTCGTAAGCCAACTGCTTATAGTCATATTCAAGTACCTCATGGGCCTCCTTCTCCCGGTAGAAGAGGTTCTTCATGTCGACTTTTGATGCTCTCAACTGCTCAACATGAGTCTCAAGCTCTGCAATCAACAAGCAAGGCGGGTCAGACTACTGCAAGGTACTTCCAATAGGTACTCGACAAGACAACATGTACCTCTATTCTTGTTGCGGAGCGACTTGTTCTTCTGCACCAGCTCGTCGCTCTTCGCCTGCATAGCCTGGACTTCGTTGTGATATTAGGTGAAGGCGTCGTCAAGTTTTGACTGGAGCATGGCGGAGTTCTTCCGGGCCTTCATGAATTGTTCCTCCAAGGCCTCCGCCCGGAGCACTGCGTCGCCGTACCCCTGGAGCATGCCAGATTTTTGTCGGATCTCTCCACGACATCCTGCAGCAGACAACAACTGTCACCTGGGTACTCAGCATCTACGGCAAATTGACTACGCAAGGGCATCAACAACTCACCTTCATCCACTGCTCGGCCTGGCGCATCGCTTCCAAGTGACGTGCTACCGCCGCCGGGTCGACAAGGTCGTCTGCCAGGAGTTCAACCCCACCACGACTACTCGTGGCGGCTCCAGACATCAGCGCCGAGCGGATTGGCTCCACATCTTGGATCTCCGGCGAATGAACGACTACTTCCAGGGTTGAATCTGGCAGCACATCGTCGCGTTCTTCTCCGGCCATCGCGGGGGCTTCTCCGCTGGCTACCTCCATCAGCTCGGGGGCTGCTCCGGCGGCTCCTTGGGTCTCCGGCGCCAAGCCTTCAACGGGAACCGCCTCAGGGATGGTGCTTCCTTCGGCTTCAGCCCCTATCAATAGAAGACAACTGGATTAGTCACTCTTGGCAGTTATGACTACTCCTTGAGGTCACTGTGTTTGTGCAGTGTACTCACCTTCTACCATACTGGCCTCTGGCAATGTAGCCTCCACGGCCAGCGCCTCGGACTCTGCTTGAGGGGCGGGAGTGGACTCCTCGGCGGCTGGCGCGGATTCCTCTTCAGCCACCGCCGCGCTGGGTTCATCCTCATCCCAGGTTAAGTCCGTGGATTTCCTGCAGAGTACACAACTGGTTGTCAACCAAGTACGACTACCAAACCACGTGTACTACTCGGGAAAGATCTTCACTTACAGGCTCGGCGGACTGCGTCACGGTCGGGGCGCCAAGGATGCTGGCGATGTCGACTAGTCCAGCTTCAGCAGGTGCATCCTCCTCGGCCTCAGTAGCCGTTGACTCTTCAGCAACACCACGGCCGGCTCAGTTCTCCCCTCAACAACTGGGGGCTGACGCGTCAATTGCGCCACGAGTTCTTCCATGGTGGGGGCTGGGCTGCGGTTGTCTCCAGATGGCTCTCCCACCGTACCCCAGTCACCTTCGTCCCCTTGGTCTACGGGGTCGGACGGCGGAATCTCCTACAAGCAATAGAATTCTTTCGTCAGCATACACGACATCGAGAAATAAGTACTCGACTACCCTACTCAAGGAGCTTACCTCTTGGGATGTGGTCTCCGTGACCTTAAGCTTCTTGGCCACGCGCTTGTGGTCCACGTTGCGCAGCTTCCTTGGCGGCGCAGGCAAACTAGCCTCCAAGCTAGTTGGAGGATCCTGGATGAGAGGAACGTTGGGCAGCCCAGGGCGGCTGAATCTTGACCGCAGCTGGAACCGCTCTTGAAGTGTCTCCTTGTCATCCTCGTCAGACGTGTCTTCGACAACAACAGTGTCGTATCCTTCGCCGACTTCGCGGTGCTCCTTGGCCTTGCTCTTCCCCTCATCTGGGATTTCGACTAGTCGAGGAGGTGACACCGGCTCGGAAACAAACTTCACTATGTCATCCTGCAAGAAGCACATTGGGTGAGCACGACTACTACTACATAATTAGTACTCGACATTGAGTATGGTTACTGACCTCATTCGGTGGACGTGCGGCGGAGTACTCGGGCATGGGGCAGGGCGTGTACGCCGACATGTCCTTGAAGATTCTCCCCGGCCTGTCGACGATGTCGTCGTCGTCGATTTCATCACCGGACATCCGTGACGAGTCGCCGTCACCGGTGTACTGGTAGCCTAGGGTGTCACGAGCCATCAGCGGCTGCACCCTTCTCTTCATGAAGCTGAAGGCCACATGCTCGGCCCTCAGCCCGGCTTCTCTTAAAGCCTTGATCTTCGCCAGCAGTTCGGGTAGCTGGATACCCTCCTGCATTGTCGGCTCGGTGTTCCACCAGGGCCGGTGCTTTGGCTGCTTCCCGCTGGGCTTCGGCAGCTCCGGGTGGTGGTTGGTGATGTAGAACCACTTTGACTTCCAATCTTGGTTGGAGTCGATCAACTTGTACGCAAGGTACTGCTCCGCGGTGTCCTCGCACATCTGGATGTCGGCTCCTCCAACTACTCAGGGGTTGTTAGCACTCGGCTGGGGCTTCACTCGGAAAAACTTCCAGAAAAGTACCCAGTGGGGTTTGATCCCCAGGAAAGCTTCGCAAAAGTGGACGAAGACGGAGGTGTGGAAGATACCGTTGGGGTTGAGGTTGAGGTACTCGATGCCGTAGTACTCCAAGAGCCCCTTGAAGAAGTTGCTCACTGGGAGAGCCAGCCCGCGCTCCGCGAACCGCGAGAACATCGGGATCTCATCCGGATTTTACTCCATGGGGTACGGATCTCCCGCGGCAGCGCGCCACATGTCAACTTCCTTCTCCCGAAGAAATCCACTGTTCAGCAGCGCCAGCAGATCCTTAGTCTTCGCCTTCGACTTCTTCCACTCTTGGTTGGGATTTGGGCGCGGCGGAGACACCGGCGGCAATGACCCTGCGGCGGATCCGGCGGCTTCCTCTCGGGATCTTTTATTCCCGCCGACAGTCTTCAAGCTCTTGGACGGCAAGGGCTTCATTCTCCAAGTGCACTGAGTCTTCACTCGCATTTGCTCGGGGGCTAAGGCGGTGGCTTCCGGCGGCGACGCGATTGGATCCGCGTTCTACTCTGAGGTGGCAGTGTGCACTAGCGGCGGATTCTAGGCAAGATCTGTTTGGAATGGCTGCAAGTGCGTGGGGTGAAAAACCCTAAGGGTTTCAGCTTCTATTTATAAGTCAACGGGCGACTCCTCAACGACCGGACGGATAAGTCTCAAGCCGGCTGACTCAGCGGCAGCACCTGACCTTTCAACTTCTAGTAGTCGATGCGCCTTATCTCGGGGGCTCGGCTACATCTAATCAATTCCCTGGGAAGCAACAAGATTCAAGATCAACTCAGGACACATTCTACATACAAGATGACCCTTCAATTCGAGAGGAAGTACTCGACTCAAGGCTCGGGGGCTCCGTGCCACGTGTCCTTCAGTTTTTTCTCCGGATTTTGCGGGATAATCTTGCCAGAACTTCAGATTAACCCTCAGCCAGAGTCTACGACTCAACCTAAGGCTTGGGGGATACTCCATATGGAGTGCGATTTTGCAATCACACTTCCATATCAACTTCGGCTTCAAGACAACACGGGTATTGTTGAAAACCTTCAAGAGCAGCACTCGAGGACGCTTGGGACTACTCGAGAAGATTCCAGGAGTACTCAGATATCAGCTGGAGTACCTTCCAGCCTCGGGATGCTTCAAGTATTCTTGAGGACTTTCGACTTGTAGTACTCGGGGACGCTTGAGGACTACTCGTCAAGGCCGTCAAGACTGCTCGAAGCTATCCTGCTCGACTACAAAGTACTCGGGGGCTTGTTGTATGGACCTCCCTGGGCCCACTACCTCGGTCGGTACCAGGACCGACTACTCGGTGGGCCCCTGGGACTACCCGACTTGTGCCGCATGGTACCTGATGGCGTGAGGCGCAAGGACTACGGTGGAGAAGTACTCGGATATGATTCTATACATACCATGTACTGTGTAGAGGACTCCTAGACGTACACGACTAGTACTTTCTCCCTAAACTGACCTGTAACCCTGCCTCCCGGACTATATAAGGCGAGGCAGGGACCCTTCTCTCTCAGATTACGCATCATCTTGTAATCACATCCAATCAATCCAGAGCTACGCAGCATACAGGACGTAGGGTATTACGCACCTCGCGGCCCGAACCTGTCTAAATTGTGTGCCACGTGTCTCTTCCTTCGAGTTACCGATCTCGGCGAGGCCACATTCATCTACCTCGGGTACTCCCCTTGGTAGGTTGCCAGTCCAAAACACCGACAAAGCCTCACGTGTGGTACAAGCCAAACAAGGGCAACATTGAGCGCCTCCTCAAGTTGGGCAAGCATGCCCCTCCTCGGGCCACCTCCTCGGGTGGACCCTCCACCGGTGGTCCATCTACCTATGAGCCTCCTTCCTCCTCTCTTGGACCATCAGCTTCCAGAGGCACCGTGTGACAACCCTCCCAGGAAAATACCGTACTACTACCTAAACCAATCCACCTTGGTCATTAAGCAGCAATAAGGTATCATCCTGTCGTTAGTTGCCGGGTTAACGCCCGGTAAATCACTTACATAGCAACAAGGATCGACTTATATGCATTAAAACTCACACGAAGGCGAGTCCAGAGTACAACATGGGTTAAAATTCAATTTATTACAAACCATTGCTCGAGACAATAAATAAAGGTTCAGAGTTTGAAAACAGCGGAAATAAAATAAATTAGCACAACGGTAAACATCACAGGAGGCCATCCGTGATGTCATCACTTGTCTTCATCCACCTGGTCAACAACACCTGCACAACAGTTTTAAAGCAAGGCTGAGTATACTAATACTCAGCAAGACTTCACCGTCGGGTGATAACTACACCACCAAACTCTAGACATGAAAGGCTTTATGGCTGGTGGAGTTTCTTTTGCGGAACAGGCACGAAGAGTAGGTCCTTACTTTCAATATTTTAGCACCAGTTCTAGTTGATTACCATTTCTAAGTGTGCCAACTAATTCAATCAAGAATTTGGTCAAGCAATTAATTCATACAATCATATTCACCAAATTCCATCATTACGAGATTAAGCAGTCTCGGATAACGGTGAGAGGCCGACAATCGATTGATTTAAACCTTGCAAGGTAGACCTAAACACGCAGTGGGATGCCCCCGTGAGTACAACCACCAAGCGGTTCCCAAAACTCTTCGGGTCGGGATCGAATCTTACAGCCTTTGGTGCAGGCTATCCGGAATACCCCGCGAGGCACCCGGACTCACCATGCACCACCGGTAGCTAGACGTGAGACACATCCCAAGTAATAGTAAGATCCCTCGCCACCTCATTAAGGTACTAGGCTTACCTGTCCCATTCCCAACAAGTGCTTAGTACGTTCAAAAGCTTAGCCCACGAAAGCCACTGGACCAGAGCCCAAATCCCATGCTCTTACCACATGAGCAGTCCATTTATAAAGATCTTATGATTCCAACATAAGAACCTATCCTCGCGAGTGACGAACATCACTCGACTTCTACCGGTCCTATAGCATAGTAGCTATCGACCTAGCATACTAGTGATAGAGCATAGGTACCTAGGGATCATGCATCTAGGGTTTCAAACAACTCCTGAAACGTAAATGCACAAGCATAGCATGGAACAATTGCATAATTTTTAAAAGACAGGGTTAATGATTCGGGGCTTGCCTTCACTGGCAAGGTTGGCCTTGGGCCCTTCTGGACTTGGTTCAGGCCTGGAGCCACGTCCATGTGCTGCAGCTCTTCGTCAGCACCTTCGTCTCCTCCTTCCGACACGAGCGTATATCTACCGTCGGGAAGATCTACACGAAGATGCACATGCAAGATTTAATTGACGACTTTTAATTTAATTAACTACAATCAACAAAATGACAACCATGGGGTGCACGGTTGACCACATTCACCTAGATAAGAATACATTCAACATACTCTTCCAAAAAAGAACAATATGCAGCTCTTTATTAATTATTCTTTTTGATAGTGACTGTGTACATATATATGGAAATAATTTAAATTAAATTCACAAACAGACATGGGTTGGTAACATTTAGCTTTTTATTAGGATTCACACACACACAAGGTCATTCACGGTGGGTTGATGATTTCCCATTTAATTGACTATTAAGCCTCAAATTGCTCCAATAGCTTTTAGTCATAATTTAATTAATTAAAATTCAATGGAAGTGTGTTTTAGGCACTAATCACATATAACAAGCCACTAGACTTACATGCATGCTTAGGATAGCTAAGAAATTAAGTGTTTTTGAAAATAACAAAAGCTAGCTAGAAGAACAAGGTAAATGCACACAAAAATAATTACTCATCAAAATGATCCAATTTTTCTCACACATGTTATATGATCCAAAACTAACCTAGGGATGCAGCATATACACTTAGAACTCTTATGAATCTTGAGTTAGGCATTTTCAAAGAAAATCAAGCATATTTCAAGAATAAATATTTCTGGCAATTATAAAATTGTGATTAATTCATCAGAGGTGCATTTTGGCATAGAAAGACAACATGCAGAAGTTGGTCACAAAAATCTAAATAGTTTTTGCTACAAAAACCATTTGGACAGATTCTGCATAAATAGAAAACAATTTATATAAAAAGAGTTACTTCGTAACTTTGCGCAATGTTTGGCACAGAAGCTAGACATAACACCACACACAACATATCCAAAAATTGGATACAGGGGAGTCATGGATTTTGAGTTATGGCAGATCTAGGTTTTTCACATTCCTATTTTTCATGCTACAAGTATCAAGAATCAGACTATGTGAGTATAACAAAAGTTGTAGTACTCTTCACAATGAATCCAACAAAATTGACTTTGCATTTTTCTTAATTGCATACGATTTTCTACGCATTTTACAAGATTCAGCAAAATTTGTAACACTGTTTAAGAAGCAACTTACGAGAAGGTCCCTGGAACTTTTGATTCCTCACAAATATACCCTTGGTTCGCAGTTTAGACCCTGCAGAGAATTGGGGGCTTGCAATGTAGTCCCTGGGTGGTGGCCGGCGCGGCTCCGGCCAAAATCCGGCCAGCCGGCGGCCATGGGCGGCCGTGCGTGGGTGGGGGACGGCCTGCCGGTCCCTGGTGTCGGTGTTTTAGACCGGCAAACCTACCAAGAGGGTACCTGAGGTAGTAGATTGTGCGGTGAGGATCGTGATCGGGAGACCGAGAACTCGAAGGTATGCGCAAGGACACGGGACACAAGATTTATACAGGTTCGGGTTGCCAAGGTGGCGAACCCTACGTCCTGTTTGGGGGATCAAGTATGGCGCCCTGCGCTTGGTGTTGGGTTGTTCAGGATGCCGGCTAGGTACCCGGCCCTCCTTTATATAGTCCGGGGGGCGGGTTCCTAGTCGGTTACAAGGCAGAGAGTCCTAGTAGGATTACACGAACGAGTCCTAGTAGGATTACAGGGGAATTCTAATAGGAGTCCGTCTTCTTCCTTCCTTGCATGAGTACCCGGGGAGTATGCCCGACAAGCCCCCGAGCACATTGTAGTCGAGAGTAGTAGTTCGAGTAGTCTTGAAGCCTCTTCGAGTAGTTCTTGAGCGTCCTCGAGTACTGCTTGGAGAAGTCTTCAATAATACTTGAACTGCCGCGAGGCTGGAAGGTGGTCCAGCTCATCAGTCTTAAAGTCGAGATTATATGGAAGTGCGGTTGCAAAATTGCACTCCATATGGAGTAGTCCTCGAGCCTTAGGTTGAGTTGCAGACTCTAGCTGAGGGTCAATCTTGATTCTGAATCTTCCGTCTGGAAAAAATTGAACGATGGGTGTAACATAGTAGCCCCCGAGCCTTGAAATGATTAGGTAATCAATCCAAGGGTCTTCAGTGTTTGCGAAAGCCATCATCGGAGTACTCTTGCAGCGTGTATCCCCCAAGATAAAAGAGTCGTATGAGCCACGTTGAGTAGTTGTTCGTGCGGAGCCCCCGAGCTTGAGAGCGAGCGAAGCCTGCTGAAGTTATCCTCGAGTAGTAATTTGAGTGCAGCCCTCGAGCTGGAGAGATTCCGAGTAGTAGTTTGGCATCGAGCCGTGGAGCATGAGAAGTAGTTGTGCTGTCAGAGCGGACTTTAAATGCGACTGAAGTCGACTTTAGATGTCGGCAGAGCGGACTTTAGAATGCGACTTGAAAACTGAAGTCGACTTTGTGCCGCGTGGAGCGGACTTTGAGATGCGACTTAAAAACCGAAGTCGATTTTGTGCCGCGCGGAGCGGACTTTGAGATGCAACTTAAAAACCGAAGTTGACTTTAGTTGCCGCATAGAGCGGACTTTGATATTTGACTTTAGAAGTCGACTTTAGGATGCCGCGTGGAGCAGACTTTGTGATGCGACTACAATAGTCAACTTTGTGCCACGCGGGGTGGACTTAAGATGCAAAAAACGAAAAGCACTTTCCGGAAAGCCAAAGCGAATGAAAAATCAGAGAAAACGAGTTGTTTTGCCGCCGGAGCGGGCTTAAGATTGCGACCGAAGTCGGCTTGTGCTACCGGAGTGGGCTTGGATGCGACCGTTAGCGTCGACTTGTGCCACCGGAGTGGGCTTGGGTGTGACCGTTAGCGTCGAGTTGTGCCACCGGAGTGGGCTTGGGTGCGACCGTTAGCGTCGACTTGTGCCACCGGAGTGGGCTTGAGTACCTGAGCCATGGATTTCAGACCCAAGGTACGATTGCCGCCAGAGCGGGCTTGAAGGTGCGACCAAAGTTGACTTGTGTATCTGGGCCATGGATTTCAGACCCAAGGTACGAAGCGCGAGTACTTAGGGTACTTGGACCCATGGTACAGAGCGTGAAGACCACGTGTAGCTAGGTTCCATCGTCGCCAGGACCCGAGGGCCACTTATAGCTAGGTCCATCGAAGCTTACACACGTAGTATGCCACCGAAGCAGGCGAAGATGCGACCGGAGTCGACTTTAAGTTGCCGCATAGAGCGGACTTTAGAATGCGAATTTAGAAGTCGACTTTAGATTGCCACGCGTAGCGGACTTTAGAAGCTGCCTCCTAGGGATAGCCCCCAAGTTGATGAAGTAGACTCGTGGTGACTTGATTGATATACCCTAAGAGTAATCAGCAGAGTGTAGCTCCCGTGAAAACCCGCCAAGAAGCGTACACAAATGAGTAGCAGGCAAGTAGTCCTACATGATGAGGAGAACAAGCCAAGAAAAGAAAACAGTAATCATTTAAATAAATGACTTAGCTGTTGATGCCTGGGCAGACTGTTGATGAAGCCGTGGCGGTCAGCGATGGAGCCGCGACGGTTGTTGCTGAAGTTGACTAGTCAGAGTTGATTCCGACTAGTTGTTGAGGGCGTGACTGCCGTTCTCGACTAGTTTGGAAAACTAGTCAAGATGAATGGTCGACGCGATGCGACCGGAAGACGACGTCGTGGCGGCGCGTGGTGTACTCGAAGTAGAGCCAGTTTTGCCGCAAGACAAGTAGTCGTGCCCCAAGGCGTGGCTGAAGTAGAGCCAATGTGGCCGCAAGACGAAGTCGCGGCGCACGGAGTAGTCGACGACGAGACTGCGCGACGCGGAGTAGTCGACGACGAGCGGCGCGACTAGCCACGTGACAAGCCGCCCGACGTGCCGAGGCACCCGGATGCGCGGCGGAGACAAAGTAGTCGACGACGAGCAGCCGCGACGAGCCGCGAGACGAGCCCCCGCGACGTGCCGAGGCACCGGACGCGCGGTGGAGTAGTCGACGACAAGCCTGGGCGAGGCGGAGTAGTCGACGACGAGCGGCGCGACGAGCCGCATGACGAGCCGCGCGATGTGCCGAGGAACCCGGACGCGCAGCGGGAGGCGAAGTAGTCAACGACGAGCCTGCGTGAGGCGGAGTTGTCGACGACGAGCCTGTGCGAGGCGGAAAAGTCGACAACGAGCCTGCGCGAGGCGGAGAAGTCGACGACGAGCGGCGCGACAAGCCGCGTGACGAGCCGCGCGACGTGACGAGGCACCCGGATGCGCGGCGGAGGCGAAGTAGTCGACGACGAGCCCGCGCGAGGCGCAGTAGTCGACGACGAGCGGCACGACAAGCCGCGTGACGAGCCGCACGATGTGCCGAAGCTACCCGGACGCGCGGCGGAAGCGAAGTAGTCGACGACGAGCTCGCGCGAGGCGGAGTTGTCGGCGACGAGCGGCACGACGAGCCGCGTGACGAGCCGCACGACGTGCCGAGGCACCCCGGACGCGCGGCGGAGGCGAAGTAGTCGACGACGAGCCTGCGCGAGGTGGAGTAGTCAACGACGAGCGGCACGACAAGCTGCGTGACGAGCCGCGCGACGTGCCGAGGCACCCAGACACGCGGCGGAGGCGAAGTAGTCGACGACGAGACTGCGCGAGGCGGAGTAGTCGACGAAGAGCGGTGCGATGAGCCGCGTGACGAGCCGAAGCAACCGGAAGCACAGCGTAGGAAAATTGATTCCGCTTTGAGAAGAGCAAGGCGACTTGCTTCAATGGATCTCGGCGAGTCGACGGGTAGATTTATCTTGTTGACGAGGGTCCTTCGAATTCGCCCAGTGGTGATGATCACCCTACATTGCGCGCCAGTTGTCGGTGTTTTAGACCGGCAAACCTACCAAGGGAGTACCTGAGGTAGTAGATTGTGCGGTGAGGACCGTGATCGGGAGACCGAGAACTCGAAGGTATGCGCAAGGACACGGGACACAAGATTTATACAGGTTCGGGTTGCCAAGGTGGCGAACCCTACGTCATGTTTGGGGGATCAAGTATGGCGCCCTGCGCTTGGTGTTGGGTTGTTCAGGATGCCCGGCTAGGTACCCAGCCCTCCTTTATATAGTCTAGGGGGCAGGTTCCTAGTCGGTTACAAGGCAGGAGTCCTAGTAGGATTACACGGAACAAGTCCTAGTAGGATTACAGGGGAATTCTAATAGGAGTCCGTCTTCTTCCTTCCTTGCATGAGTACCCGGGGAGTATGCCCGACACCTGGGGCGCGGTTTTTGGTCTCAGTTGGGGTAGGGAGAGAGCCGGCGAGGGGGCGCACCGGCGGCCGGCGGCGGTGGCCGCCGCGGCCGTGCGGGGCGCGGCGGGGGGCTCGGCCCGGGCCGGCGAGGGGTGCGGTAGCGGCCTTAGGGAGTCAGGGCGGGGCTCGAGCTGCTTGGTCGCGGTCGGCTTGGCTCTTGGCTTCACCACGGCGGACTCCGATGGTGGGCACGGGCGGAGCACAGGAGCGGGGGCGTAGCTTGGCGCGTGATGCAAAGGGGCAGCGACCCCTTTATAGGCGACATGCGTGCCTGCCCGCGACTGATGGACCGACGGCGACGTCTCTAGGTGTGTGCGCTGGCCTCAACAGGAGTGCACAGCAGGGAAAGGGTGTGGAACCGACCGGCGGTCCAAGGAGTGGTGCGCGACCGGCGAGTGAGGGCTCTCCACGCGGCGTGTGGGAACTTCAAGGGCGGCCTTGGGGCGCGCGGTGCCTAGGGAAGGCGCGCGGCCTCGGCCGGCGCATGGCCGGACGCCAAGGCGGCGGTATGGCGCGCGGCGTGCGCGGGCGGACAAGGGCGGCGCAACGTCGCGTTCCAGTGCGACGCGTTGCGGTGTAGCCTAGTTTGACCAAGATTTACTCCAAACATTTGAACTAAAGTGCACTGAGCAGTGAATACCAAAGTTGTAGATCTCACTACCCTCTACAACTTTTACAAAGGCTCATAGGTGTTTTTCTCAATGGTTTTTGCAGGAACGGCTTGCTAACTTTGAATGCCGCCATGTCTCGGTGAGCAGGAGGTACTGCCAGTTGACCAAGTTTTTCACCAATTTCCACTCAAAATTGGAAATGCCAATCTACACGAAAGTTGTGTCCCTCAACAAGCTGGACAACTTTCATAAAGGTAAATTTTGAAGTGTTTAGGTGAATTTTGGAGAACGCGGCAAAAGTTCCGGAGGACGTTCATCGACATTAGGGTTTCAGTGGGGTTTGGCCGTGTCTTTGACCAAGGGTTGACCACCAGGGTGTGTTGACTTGGTCAAGGGGTTCAATAGGGATTGTCGGCTCGGTTTTCGAGGTGATGACCCAGGTTGACGTAGGTTTGACGAGCGTCAGCCGGTTTGACTTGGTTGATCCGGCCATTAGCGTTAATGATGCTAATTGAAAACCTAGGGCGTCACACACCGTTCCCCGGGCAAGAAAAAGAGCATCTTCAACTTTCTATCTCAGGGCCTCTTCGCTTGCTTCAATGTGGGGAAGCACAATGCACAAGAGATCCGTGCCCATAGGCAGCATGTTGATGAGCAGCTCATCAAGTTGGAGACCCGTCAGAAGGCCTTGCTGGCTCAGCACAATATCGAGCACTCCCCTATTCTTAAGCCTATGGACTTCCCTCCTCCACCGGTCTTCTACAACCCTCGGGAGATCTACGACGACACGTCCATGATGTATGAAGCTCCCCCGGCCGACATCGACGATGAGAACTTTGGTGGTGGTGAAACCGAGGAAGACGACTCTCCTCTGGCAGCCCACTCTCCACATGATGATGATGATTGAAGGGCCTCCTCTTTTTGGCGCTTGATGCCAAAGGGGGTGTGTGCTCACAATTTATCCATGTGGGGGTGGTGTGTATCTCCATGCTTTATCTATCTATCCTAGGATTGTGGACATGTATGAACTTAATTGTGTGGTGTGATGGATGGTGGTGAACCTAGAACTTTTTAAATTTGTAAGACTTAATCGTGCTAGTGTGGAACCTCGTTTATCTACTTGTGATGCTTGGTGCTTGTTATTTCTCACTTTGTTGATTTGTATAACTTGTCATATGCATCACGGATTTTATATCACACTGTTGACGGCAAAAATCCGTCAACCTAGCCATGAGTTTACCTTCGGTGTTGGCATGAGTTTTATACCTTATCCATTGGTACTAACCCCCGTGGTATAACAAGTTCACGTGTGCATGTCGGTTTTGGAGTTTAATGTTTATGCAGGGTTTTAGTGTTGAATGCAAGACTTTCGGGATAAGTTCATCAAGCACCTCATGACAAGACCTTGAAGCCCCGTACAAGTCATGCAACAAAGCAAACTTAACTCCAAGAAGCCAGGGACTTGATCCGAGAAGACGACAGGCTCCGAGGACCTGACCAGAAAAGTGCTAAATCTTGCAAGACAAGGAGTTGAGTCCAATTCGGAGAGAAACTGACGACATAGACCTACATGCCGAAGGGGGAAACATCCAGGAAGCAAGGGAACCGACGTAGAGCAAAGGAGCCCTCGGGCTGGGCCTGAATGGGCCCAGGCCGGCCGGCCCGATCCGGTCGGCCCGGAGCCCATCCGGGGCCCATTTGCCCCCTCCTTTGCCCTAGCCGCCAATCGGGCTATTTATAGCCCCCCGACCGAGAGCCACGCGAGAGAAGAATTCGTCATCGACCGCCGAGGAGCGAGAGAAGAGAGGGACACCATCTCGGAGAGGAGAGGGTCGAGCTAGTTGACTAGGGTTTCCCTAGCCGACGTGGGAACCTTGCATGGAAGACCACGTCGGAGTTCCGGAGCTAGAAGCAAGATCAAGGAAGGATCCCGGTGGTGATCTTGTGTATGTATCATTGTTATAGTTGAATTATCAAGTTGAATCTTTTCCTAGCGATCAAGTGTTTCCTCGAAGATTTCGTTTTTCGATCGGCTTTGCTTATTCCAATTCTATTCTCGAGATAGATTACATAGGGTGTTCTTGTAGCCGCGGTGGCTAGAGGTACACGCCGGATCTTCCGAAAGAATCTCGACTTGTCTTTTGACTCGCCCTAAGCTACCCGCATGAATAGGGATACGTTGTGACAGAACGGGGGTTCCGAAAGGCGGATGTTTTCGGATTTGGACGGGAAACCACGATTTAAAGAGGCTTCTATTAAGATTCGATTTGCTACTTCTTCTCTTGCTTGGAACTTCAACAAAAGGCTTACCCCGATCCCTCTGGATCGGTTTATCTACCCAATCTTACTTTGTTTTCTCCGGTCTTTAGTAGATTAGATTTGTTTTGTATCTTTTACTTAGATGCATTAGGGTTTCTTCTATCGAAGATTGAAGTTACTTGGCTTTATTAGATTAAGTTTTGCATCACACATTTGTTCCACGGATTCGATACCTTGGGTTCACCACTCGAGGGAAGAAGGGTCCCTTGACTACGACGGGAGACTTGTACGCTTGCAAGTCACGAACGAACTTTGATACAATTATTAACCGTCAACACACACTTGTGCACTTGTGTATGCAAATTGAGATTAAAATTTCCTCTAAATGTGTGATAGGCATTTGAGGCCTCCATAAAAGACCAAGCACACATTTAGGGGGAGTTTCATTTTCAATTGTTGGATACACACATCTTTTTATGAAAATGAATTGTGTTGTCATCAATCACCAAAAAGGGGGGGATTGAAAGTGCATCTTGGTCCCTAATTGTTTTGGTGATAGTGACAAACACAATTTGAGCTATTTAATGCTTGATCAAGATGTGTGCAGGACTTAAGTGAATAAAAATCATGGTTTTGACCAAAGGAAGGCCCCTAACTCCAAGTAAATGTTTTCATCTCAAATAAGGCTAAATTCTATTTTAAATTTCGAATTTGAGTATAGGAAACACTGTACTATATGGGGGGATGTGAATTGATAGCCAAGAGATGCTAAAAGTGCTCTAGGAGATGATCCAAGTGAGTGAGAGGAGTTTAGAGTCAACACGTACACATTGCTCTTCTTTTCTGAAAATTTAAGCTTCTGTCGGTAGTACCGACGCTGGGTCGGTACTTCCGATAAGACTTCACTGGTGAGTTTTTGCCAGGGGGTCGGTAGTATCGACCCAGGGTCGGAACTACCGATAAGCTTTCACTATTGAGTTTCTAGGGAACCCCTCGGTAGTACCGACACCGTGTCGAAAGTACCGAGGGTACTCGATTCAGCACAGTAACGACTAGTTTTCAACCTTAGTATAAAAGCCCCCCTTTTTCCTCCTCACATATATTGCTGACCAACCACGAGACAAACACTCACTTGAGCATTCACTCCACCTCTCCCCTCTCCTCTAGAGCCAAGCTTTTTGAGATAGAGCTTGAGTGGAGAAGTGATTCCTTAGAGAAGCTTTGAGAGCCCCTTCGAATCTCTCCATCTCAAGAGCACTTGAAGCATCTCCGGGCTGTTGATTCACATTTGTTACTCTTGAAGCTTGCTTCTAGACGGTTAGGCGTCTCCCGTTGAGTGCCCTCTTGGTGTGGTGCACCCGGGATCATTTGTATTACCCTCTCCTTGGTGGAGAATTCTTAGTGAGCACCAATCTTCCTTTGTGGGGGTTGGAAGAGGAAAAGAGGCTCTTGGTGATAGCCCTCCCTTTGTGGGATCCTGAACGGAGACGTAGCATATTTGTGGGTGTGAACTTCGGATTAAATCTTTGTGTCTCTCTTTGCTTGCTTGAATCTTTGTCTCTCACTAACCCTAGAACTTGTTTTAGCCCGATCTATAAATTTGTTGTGTTCCAACTCATATCTTTGGTTGCAGGTGGTTCTTAGCTTCTAAACTAAGACTTTGATTCAAATAGAATTGCTAGAATCGTTGTAGCTTTAACATTTCATTTTAGTCTTCTTTGCCTTGTCGGTAGTACCGACCTGGTACCAGAAGTACCGAGCCCCCTCGATAGTTCCGGCACCACGTCGGTAGTACCGATAAGAGTTTTAACCGCTGCATTTGTTTCAGAAATTTGAAGTGATCCTATTCACTCCCCCTCTAGGCATCACAAGGTCCTTTCAACGAGCACCATCTCCGCCTCCACCCCCAGCTCGCCACCGAGCTCCTCCACCCCTAACGCGCGCACATCCACCTCCGCCCAGCTCAAGCGCAGAGCAGTGGGGGCTGACGACCTCCCTACGGTGCCACTGACCTCCTCCGCCCCCAGCCCGCCGCCGACCTCATCCGCTCCAGCTCACGCATATCCGCCTCCGCCCAGCTCAAGCGTGGTGTTGCGAGCTCCCGTCGGCCATCTTGTGTCACCGCGAGATCCCTCCACCAGCGCCACATGCCTACTCGGGCCTTAGGGGAAAGGCTGTCAAAGGCTTGTTGGAGCTGCATGGAGCCAGGAGGAGCTAGTGTTTTGTGGCTCCACACGCGTGAAACGGCTCTAGAGACGTGATTCTAGGGGGCTTCCGCTCTGGAACCACCCACAAAACAACCGTTTGGGAGGGCTCCATGTGAAGCTGCTGATGGAGCCGCAGGAGAAGCCCTCCCAAAGAAGCTCTAAGTTGTAGAATTGGTACGGTCCATTCAACTTGCAGAGTATATGGGTCGAACCATTTTGGTGACCCGGTATGTTAAATGCATGTAAAATAAACAAACCTTTTGAGAAATGTTCATATATAACTGCCACAAACTCATCAATCTTTTGCAGTAGTAACATACAGATTATGCGTTGCAATGACTTTTTAGAATTTCTATCTCTGATGGATCCTCGCGTCAACTTGATGAGACACGACACAGAGCGTCTAGTCTATATCGACGGCCAGTCCTCGTCCTTATTTGTTTGTTTTGTTCGTTCATGTAAGTGACACGTTCAAAGCGGAAACACGAGTCAATAGGCGTGTAAAACGTCAGGAAAACATAATAGTAATAAACGAAGTTTTCGGTCAAATCGAACAATGCTTTAATTCAGAGTGCGTTTGGCACCGCTTCGAGCAGCTCTGCTCCACATGAGAAGCACTCAACAAAAAGCAGCCTCACATCATGATCTTTGGAGCGTTTTGCCGCAGGTGGAGTCAAAAATAGCAGCTCCCCCCGCTCCTCACCCTTGCCCTCGAGGGAGCCACGAGGGGAGGTGAAGGCCGCAGCCGCCTGGTCGAAAATGGCAGCCGACCGTATGTGGAGGAGAAGCAGCTGGCGGAGGAGGTGGAGCAGCATGGGGAAGGTGGGAGGGCGGCGGCCGGCGCAGCCGTGTGGAGGAGGGCGGTGGCACCGACATAGCTGTGGGGCCGGCAGGCGCAGGGTCGGCCAGCCATGTGGGAGATCGAGGACGATGGTGGCTGATGCATCCGCGCGAGTGAGAGCTCCGACAAGGGAGCTCGGAGTCCGGCGGCTGGTGTAGATGCGCCGGGAAGGGCGTTGGCAGCCGACACAGCTAGGACGCCGGCGGGTGCAGGGACAACAACAACGAGGGGAGGTGTGCCATGGGTGGGTTTTGGGCGACTCGCCTAGGAGTGGATAAGAAAGGAAACATGTGAGGCAGAGATAAAGGAATGAGAAGGAAAAAATATAGCATGGGAAGGAAATAGAAGTTAAAAAGAATAAGGAGAAAAGAAAATTAAAATAATATGAAGGAAAATAGAAAAGAGAAACACAAAAGAAGGAAATAGAAAAAAGAAATAAGAATGGTATTATGGACATTTCACTCTTATCCACCTTATACAGCTAGGAGAAGCTGTTTTGCAAAATATTTTTCTAAAAAGGATTCACCAGAGAATCCGCTCCACTAGCACAACCATGACCGGAGCTGCCACTGCCACAAGTACAGTTGTGCCAGACACATTGTTACTGTTTAGGACAAATCAAAGTATGATCATGTTTGGATTCAGGGGCTATAAACTTTAGTCGGTTAAAAATCAGCCTTTGTTGATCCAAACTGTGGAGTTAAATGGGTTAAAAATTAGCTAACCTCCGACTAAACTTTACTTCATTAGCTCTCCAAACCCAACTAATGTAAAACATTAAAATTGCCGTCACACTAAACTTTACCATTTTTTTCCCCAACAGCTCTTAAAGATATAATGGACTTTCACCAATAAGGCATCATTCGTTTCCACGGGATCAATTCCGATCGGAATGGATAAATACAACATGAAAATCATGATAGTTACTATAAGAGATTCATATTTATTCCGGATCGAAAATTAATTTGCTCATGATAGGTACACCAAAAGGCTCGGAATCAATCCACTAGTCAAGAGGTGTGAAACCAATCCGGCTCTACGGTCTCTTGTTCTATCTATCATTATTGGTTTGATCCGGAATAAATCCGAGTCCATATCATAATTTTCTTCATACATTTATTATTTCGGCCGGATTGAATCCCACGGAAGCGAACAAGCCCTAAATAGGTCAAAAATTAGCTCCGACTCCAATTAAAACGCAGCTAATTTTAACCAACAAAGTTTAGACGTCTAAATTTTAGTCAGAGCTAAACTTTAGTTTCAAGTCCATCCAAATAAGCCTAAGTCTCTATGGTTAAACGACAGGATAGAGAATTGGATAATTATTAATTAAGCAGGTGTTGCCCGAAAGTCCATGTATTCTGGCCTAATATAACGTACGTCCACTACATACACGCCAGAGGAACAAGCAAGCGGTCGAGTCAAAGTGGGCCTATCTGTTGTGTGGCGGCTGTCACCGTCTTGTGGTCAAACCGGCCGATCGTCGGCAGTCGCCGGAGCTCCGTATTCGCCGTTGACAACCGGCGCAGGGCCGTGACGGTGACACCGACCCAGAGCGAAGCCGCCCCAGGCATACACGTCGCTGGAGAGAGGCCACGCAAGAACTAGAGGAGCTCCGGCCCTGGAGTGCACGACTTTATCCACTGGGTTCAAAATTTAGTACACCCAATCACAATCAGGGATACCAAAAGTATTGATTTGTTAAATTTTATTGACTTTCTACTTTTTTGCCCGAGCAAGCGTGAACATTATAATCTTTTGCCCTTCTATACCTACTATATATGTCGATTGTAAAGCATCTCAACATGCAAGTGGCATGTAATGCAACATGCATCATCGACGAACGCGTGTGTAAGACGTTGAGGGTGAAAGCCGAGGTTCGTGTCATATTAACACACCTTGTTCACCACTACAGTCATGAAAGAATCCCCACGGTTGACAACGGAGGTGGATGGCAATCCATATGCAGGGGAGAGAACACCCTAGTAACCACGCAACTAAAGGTGTAAGGTTCCTACAGGACACATCCACAATTAAGATCCATGCTTGTGTGAGATGTCAAGAGAGAATTAAACTGATATTTATGTATTGCACTTTCTTTTCACTATTAGAGTCACAAAAGCGATCTTTCATGTGATGGACCTCCTCCGAACACGCCCCCCCCCCCCCCCCCCCCACATATCTCAACAACTACGCAACAAAGGGTGCACATTTGTTTCCTGTTCTTTGAGGTTAGAAATTGGACCACCAAAGTCTGATCTCGAACATCAGATAACCTTGCATTTGCACACATCAATTTTTTTTTTTTGCATATATAACCGATAAATGACACAACACAGGTGCACATTGTTTCCAATTCTTTGAGGTTAGAAATTGGGCCATCAAAGTCGCTCTTGAACATCGGATAAAACCTTGCACCCATAAAAAATGTTTTTTTGCATATGTGGGTGAGAAAGAACAGAAGAAGATATATAACCCATTCACATGTATGCACATGCATATAAACAAATAAAGTTTGAACCTCCTATATTCACTAATAAAATAATGCATATCGTCAAAATCATCAGAGCTCGAACCGACCATAAAAAACATATGCGTGTGTGAGACGTCGTCGAGGGAGAAAATTAAGTTATCAGCAATGCACCTTTTTTCACCGCTAGAGTCATGAAAGACATCGAGTGATCGAGGTGCATAGAGCTATGTGTGAGCATGCCACCTTCAGATCAATACGACCACACATAACCCAGTAAGAATTCAAAGAAAGGTGCAAGACTCCTAGTATTTGAGATTAAAAGTGGGGAAAGACTGGGACAACCACTATGGGCAGACAACCATTAGGGGGTGGGGGGGGGGTGATTTTCAGTTGAATATAATTCAAAATCCAACCACTTTTTTCTGAAAAAGTCACTTTTGTTGATTTGATCCCCTCAAATCAAGCTCAACAAAGAAAAGAAAAGAAGATATAATTTTCGGCTTCACCTCTAACAACCCGCTCATCCCAAAAACCACCACAAGTGTACAACAAATGTCGGTGATGATCTACTACTCTTCCTTTTCATCTAAAAAGTAGAACAATAGTGGCGCGACGCCAAATCTCACGTAGGATCACATGGATTAATTTGAATGGATAAGAATCGAAATGCCCACTCAGGACGTGGAAACATTTCCAGCCTTGCTGTTCTTGCAAGAATAATCCAATTTTTCTCTCCATGAACTATTGCAATTTTAAATTTGTGCGGAGAACTCAATTCCTCAACGAAGACTAGAAACAGCAAGCAGTGGTTGCACGTCAAGCCTACTAGTTAGTTAGCAGCCTGAGCAGCATTGAGTCCATCCTCCTGATGGCCTGCTGCCGGGGGATTCAACGGTCTGCGTCCAGAACCGACACGACGACGAGCGGCCGCCGCCATGCCGGTCAAAGAGGATCAGAGAGCAGGCAGCCAATGCACGACGCAAAAGGGAAGTAAGGAATTGACGAAGCAACAGCGGCCAATCACTTTCCGGCGGTCAAGTTAGGATGGATCGACATGAGCGGCCGCCATCATAAATTCCCTCGACACTCCATCCATCAAGAATACGTGCACTTCTGTTCTTATACCGAGTACATGCTGTTTTCAGAGCAAGCGTAGTCAGTTGTTTGGAACTTTGACTATCATCATGGTGTACGTACAAAACGTTCGGGTTTGATGGATGAAAACGATATTTGTGGACCTGTATATCTTTAAAAAATCTTTTTAAAGGATGTATATAATTTTGGGCAAATTAAAGATAGATGTATTGGAGACAATTGTGCCGATGTCTAAAATGACAATGATTTTTGTTTCGAATCTGGATGCTTTTTTAGAAATAATATCCGGCTTCAGTCACCCTTTTTTTTCCGACCGTGTCTTAACACATTTTTCATTAAGAGGAAGAAGAAGGATTACATCCTAGAAGACGTTGTCATCGGATGAGAAGCCGCCCAGCAATCAAGCAACTAGAAGTTCAATTACATGACATGTTTTTTTTTTTTGAAAACACATGACATGGTTTTGGCGAGGCTTCAGTCACCCTCAAAGAGGATGCATACTTAATACAGCTGAGAGCTATTGTTGTAATGGTTTGAAAGTAGCAGTTGTATTTGCAGATATTTTCCTTTTTATCATAAACACCAACAAAAAATTAAATATATTATACACAATTAGAAGTGCATCAGAGTGTAATTTCTCATTATTTTTTATACTTGGTCCTACCAAATTGTTACTTCTCTTTAGATACTTCATGTTATTTCCTTTGTTTCTACCATTTGATTTCTCAAGATGGGCGTTTCTTTTTTTCTCAATCACTCTAAAATCTCTCTACAACCAAACATTTCATCTCTACCCACCGTTCATTAATGATTTTCGTTAGGCAATGCTAGGCTTATTTGAGACTCTGGAATTTTGCAATGAGTTTTGTTGGTTCAGCAGACCTACCTGCTGAGAGATTATTGTTCCTTTCCCTTGCACTTGCAACTACTATGCCGCACTACATTTCTGTCTTCTCCATCCATAGAAGTAAAAAAGAAAGAAGAAGAATCTGTTTTGAGAAAAAGTAAATAAACAATCCGATGACATTCAATGACTGGGTCAATACCCTACCTGCACTCAGGCGTTGAAAATCCTGAAAACCAGATTAGCTCACATGTCAGAAGCTAAGAATATATCTAGTTTGGCACTGCTAATTAAGCCTACCATTATATCTTCGTATTCTTCTACTATATATTACAGCTAAGCTCTTACAACAAATTCATCTTTAAAGCTGATAACCAAAATACAAATAAAAGTTCACCAATTTGAAGGAAAAATCATAAGCAAAGTCTATTGTTGCTTATTACAATTATTAATCTGTAGTCTGTACTACATTTCTGAAGTACTCTTTCCGTTGATCTTTATAAGGTGCACACACGCATATTAAAATTCAAAGTTCACAATTTTTTTAATAATTTAGACAACATTTTTTTATTTTTATAATATAAACTTGAAATGGTGACATTAATATACTCTCCTATGATTAAAAGTTTATAACCATAAACAATATAATGTAAGATAAATAAAAGGGTCGAAGTATAATTTAGGAGACTACATCAAGTTCTATCAAACCTTATAAATATAAATGGGGGAAGTAAAAAAAGAAAGAAGAATTAAGCTGATAAAGTAAATAAAGAAACCGATGAGCATTCAATGCATATACAAGTATTCTGTCAACACCTATGACTAATTGAGCTTGTAGCAGCATCTTGACTGGGTCAATACATGACGGAAGACGGGAAGAGTATATAATTCGGCATCGCTAATTAAGCCTACTATGATAGTCTTCTCCTCATTATTTACTCAATCGAAGCAAGACAAAACTCACGACAAATATTAACTACTCCAAATTAAAATAACCCAACAAATTAAAATGCGTGATCAAAGCTTGATGCGCCATATGGATCAATTGGAGAGAGAAGAACATAGATAATATTTTTTCTGACTTGGAGAACCCTGGAGGCTGACTGTAGCTTTCAGTTGGCGAGACGACAAGCTACTAGTCAGCTTACCTGCTCGCCAGTTTGGGCAAAATAAAACCGATGCTTTAGCGTTTAAGATCAGTGTGCATAATTTCATTACACAGTTACTTAGATTGTGAACTAGATAACCATGCCACAGGAGTTTCATCATGAAACTCAATCTTTTCTCTTATCACAAATATCTTGCCATATAAGCAAAATTAAGCAAAATTGATGTGTGGTATGAGAACTAATGCTCATGAAACTTTCCATGAAATTTTCATTGACATTGGCCTAACAACATTGATAGGTAAATGTATTTTTGTTAGCTTGAAAATTGCTGAACTATAGGACGTATTCCATTGGCATTGTATCAAAAATATATATAGCTCCAAATCAAGTATATACTACTCATGCACGAGTGCTTACATATAGGATAGGTATGCAAACTAGCATGCTCGGCTGGTTAGATTTCTTGTACTGGAAATCTATTATCACTTTAGTTCGAGTTCTTGGCTCAACATATACTTTTTATTTTCTAGATTTTTTAAAATATTTTTCTTTAAGTGGTGCTTATGACGACTCATCACTCAGGTCCCCCCTCGACACCTCGACACCGAGGACCTCACTCCCTTCACCCTCTTATCTTCCTGCTTGAGTCGAACTCCCCTATCGCCACCAACTTCCTACCTATCTTTGACGGTGCAACGCCACCTCCCACCGCCCACCACCACAACTACTCTTGTGCCTCACCGCTCTTGCTATCCGCTTGGGGAGTTGCGGGGGGGGGGGGGGGGGGGGGGGTCCCACCACCCGTTTCCGACGTCACTCTTGCCGCCTCTGCTTTCCCGTCGTCTCTCCTCTATACGCATGTGGATACAGGTAACACCGACCTCTATATGCATGTGGATACAGGTAACGCCAACCTCGAAACCTAAACCCAGAAAGCTCACTACCATGCTCTCGATTACCAGAGAAGAAGTAGAGCAAGATTTGGTGTTCCTCGATCGGTCAAAAATCGAGTGTGAGAGCTTCTCACCTAGAGCCTCCAAGTACTTTATGTCATAAAGTGGATAAATGTCAGCCATGCATGCTTGGAACCGTGACCAGAAAAAATTGCTTCACATATATATTGTATAGATGCTGAAATAGCGCTTATTTGAGAAGTGTATTTGAACCACTTTATACATTTTAGTACAAATGGAGGTCATGGGAAGAAACACGGTCAAAACAAGATCTGAAAAAAATTCATTTGACTTCTAGTTTTAATAGTTTATCATAAGTTGAATTTAAACTCTTGGATACATAGTCATGTTCACTCTTCGATAGGTCTTTGCCAGCCGCATATATAGAGAGCTTTTGCATGGAGTGGTGTGGGACTCCATCTCTGACCAAAAAGGTGATGGAGCGAGCCTGAGAGAGTTTTATCCTCCCCAACCTAGATTAGAAGCTAGATAGGTTACGGTGCCACACTACTCTCGCGGCAGCTTGGACTTGGTACGGGTGCCTGACGATAACGATCGGGCCACGTCGGCTAGCTGATCCACCTGTACACGTGCGCTCCAGCTTGGACTCTCGATAACCGTATGTAATATATGACAGAACTTGGTCGACGATCATATCCCCGATGTCATATAATCTCTGTCTCTATCCATGCTTGGATGCAGTCAGTGCTGGCCGTCCTTATCCGGAAGCTCCTGCTCCTGCAACGACTGAAGAGTGGCACGCAGTGGCTTTCCCCTTTCGATGATCTCGATCTCTGTTTGCTGCAAAGACGTGCCACGTAGATACTGCATGTCAGCCAGCCAATCCCAATTAAGCTTTATTTGTCGCTAGCCACCACACTGCACCCTCCCTTGCGTGCACACTTGGCACTGGCATACTTTCTTGACAAGGTTTCCAATATAGCATCGTTGACAGGCACGTGTGGAAATGTTATGATGAAACTAACCTATGGGTGGCAAACTGTATGGATGCATACTATCTGAAGCACGCAGCAGCAGAAAGAATTGTATGCTTATATTAAGGTAATTTCCATGATGACATTTTGGATAACATCAACAACTAACCTTATGCTTCCGGTTTATGCGTTTTCTGAATCATTGAAAACTTGAAATTGCAAGCCAAGAGGAAACTTGACCAATAGCAGTGATCCTGAATGGATTTAGATTTGGGGTCGGAGGAGGCACTTGCTTGTTTCCCAATTATCGGTGAAAGCAACAGGAATCTGATTGCTTTACTCGATTTCCTTCTCTAAGATATGGAGATGGTCTCTGGTCTCCTCCGAGACAGCAAGAAGGAGCAGAAAGATATACACTTGGTCACAGTCCATGCCTTCTCGTTTGAGCTGTTCCCCCATTTTCTTTGCGATGAAAAGTACCCAGCACCAAACACGTCGTCGCCTTGTACACAACATAACTTAAGGTAATGGCATTATGAAAATCAAACGGATAGATTGTGCATGCAAAAGGAAGGGGCAACCAGAGGAAGTCCGAGAGCTTTTCCTGGTCAAACGAAATATTTTGTGATGCGTCCATCTTCTTCTTCCTACTGCCTCTCTGCTGGTGGCTCCTCCAGCAATCCAGACACAAATCCATCAATGTCACCACAACTTTATCCTAGAAACAAATCAACATGTGACACTAAACCTCCTGACCATTCCTGATTGATTGGTCTGATTGGCAGGTAATAACAGAGAAGGGGTCACAGCAACAAATATAATTTCTTGCAAGGGTTTCATGCCTCTGCTGTTTGAACACCAAGAACATGGTGATCACAGGAGCGGCGCAGGTGAGGAATGACAATCTTTGAACGGCTGAAACTGCAAAGCTGCCGACTGCAGCATATGTCAACACATTCATGCAAGCATCTATATGTTACCCGGTGCATATCGTGTCGTGGGAGCAAGGGAACTGTGCCAGCTACAGGTCACCTAACAATTCCTTGTTACCTGACATCTCATCTCAGGTTTGCGTTGCTGACTTTCTGGAGCTCAAGACCAGCTCCTAGTTGCTGCAGTCTGCACTTGTTTCCTTTTCAACTAATGGCTCCTGGCTTGTTCGGATAGAATAGGATTGGAGTGGAACAAAGTGGATTGAGTCTAAAATAAATTAATTTCCCCTAGAAGCCCTCCAATTCCACTAGTACCCAAACAAGTCCTAATATGTTTCCTAAACAAGCCTGAATTTTCCTTGAAAATTATCATATTTACGCGGCTTGTACAGATTATGAATTCACCTTTTTTTAGAGTTTACTGCAAGAAAATAATCATTCTAGAGATGGAATGAATTTCTTCTTCTTTATAAATAAGAATCATGCTCAACTCTGATTTGTTAAAACTCGCACAAGAGCGGTATATAGGGGCCCTACATGGGCTCGAATTATCAAGATAAATGGGTTGCTTGTTGGAGGCCTATTCACACATGGGCCAGAAACATCAGCGGGCTTTACCACCAAACATGTAATCCTCGTAAAGGAGCACCATTCTGGAGATGAAAACGGATCGGATACGAACGGATACTGCGGATACAGATACAAATAGTTTTTCTTTCTCGGACAGAATTCTTGGATCGAATATGGATACGAACAGTACATTTTTTATCGAATAGTGATATTCATCATATTTGGATCATAGAAATTCAACTTCGAATTTTCGGATACTAATTCGGTACGGATAGTTACGGATATTAAATGTCCGGATTCAGATACGGTCTTACCATTTGAGTGTCTGGCCCTTTCGGTCGGTCGGTCGGACGGATAATATCCGTACCACTTTCATCTGTCACACCCGGATTTAAGGGCAAATCCGAATGCATAGAATACATGTGCGCCAGGATCAAGTTACACACATGCATCGACTCAGTGTATACCAAAACACAGTGTTAAAGCGTATAGAGAGTATTAAACTTTATTACATGACTGAATGTCTCAAAACCGTAACATAAGCGAGTATTAGCAACGGAAAAGGACGTCTCCACAGGCAACTGACTGGTGGCACGCCCACCTAGAAACCATCGAACTCTCCAGGAAAGTCTTCAAAGCGTCCGTCTGAGAAGCAACCAGGTTGTATAGATGCAATATAAAAGAACAACAAGCATGAGCACATGTCGGACTCAACAAGGGAAAACTCTATAACAACATGCAAATGCTTTATGGTGGAAGTTTGTGGTTGCATAGCGGGTTAGCATTTTAGTTGGTCAAATTTTATTAAGCAAGCTGATTTACTAGCAAATGTAGGTTTATACCAACCCAGATATTAACATAAGCATCATTATCATGAACGAAAGTAAATGCAACAAGTTTAATCCATCTTCCATAGTATACTCATGTGAGGGTCCAGGGCGCCCGTGACCGTGGGCACGGCTAACTAGTCAGTTTTACACTCTGCAGAGGTTGTACATCTTTATCCACAAGTCGCGTAAAAGTCCTGAAGAACTTTATACCCAACCATGCGATGCCGGCCAAGCATCATACCACACTATTGAGGTGTGATTGCATAGGGATGCTACGAGTCCTTTACGAAGATCCCCTAGTGCAGGCTGCCCGCTAGGTTACCTGATTAGCACAGCGTATAAAGCTCCCTGGCGAGTACCGTGTCTTAGCCAAGCCCAACTCCTCGCTAGAGCAGGTCCATACGCCATCTACCGTCAGCCCCCAACCCCTTTCAGGTAAAAACATACCTAACACCAAGTTCTCTAGTTATTCAGCCAAGACATAGCCATATGTCTTGTGGTTGTACTGTTTTCCTGGGTGGTTCTCCATGTTCCATTTGACACGGGTGATCTTGCTTAATGAGGGCATAACATAAGTAAAGCAAAATTAACATTATTGTTCATTAGAAACACCATGATCCCAAGTTGAGCAACTAAGCAAGGTCTACCCAACATAAACATAAACGCGAGGTTGATCCGGGCATAGGAATAAACAAGACTAGTCAAACCTTAATAGTAGGACCCTTCAATTTAATGTAAAACAATAATAAATAACGGTGTAATTGAAATGCATGTTGTAATAGGATCAACGGGAATGCAACAAGGACTTGCCTTCTACCCGTGACGCCCCGGGTTTTTAATTAAACTTTAATAGCCGGTCAAATGGTCAACCGTGGTCAAACCTAGGTCAACTCGGGCTCTCACCTTGAAAAACTCACTAACCCACCCTAGTGACCCTAATTGAATAGTAAACACACTTGTGGGGCCAACCCATGGTCAAAGGTTGGGTCAAACCCCTTGCCTTTCTAGTGTCCACAGTGTCCGCTAGAACTTTTGCCGCGTTCTCCAAAATTCACCTAAACACTTAAAATTCTACCTTTATGAAAGTTCTAGATCTTGTTGAGGGACACAACTTTTATGTAGATTGGCATTTCAAATTTTGAGGGGAAAAACGTGAAAAATCCAATGCAAGCCAGAATTCACTGTTTGCAAAACCCTGTCGACATTCAAAGTTGGCATTTAAATTTCTCTCTCGATTTGAATCCAACTCACAATCGGCTTTAGCCAAAGTACAGAGGGTAGATAGATCTCTAGCTTTCGTGTTCAGAGCCTAGTCGAGTTCTATTCAAAAATTTAGAGATTCTTGATTTCAAACTTGTGCTCAGCAGATAGGGAAAAGGCAGAGCGCGTCGCGCCGCGCGTCGCCGGCCGCACACCGCCGCCCTCGGCGTCCGCGCCCGCACCGCCCGAGGCCGAGCGCCGCCCGAGGCCGAGCGCCGCCCGAGGCATGCGCCGCCCGAGGCCCACACGCCCCGACGTGCCCCCCTCCCTAGGCGCCTCGAGTCGGCGCCGGCCACGCCGCCGTACCGCGCCATGCGCGCGGATGGACCCGCGGTCCGTCCGTCCGCGGCGCCGGCCGTACGCTCGGCGGTCGAGCCGCCGTAGCACGGAGATGCTCTCCCACCGTCATCCGCCGTCACCCGCGGACGAGCCGGCCTATTTAAACCCCCCCTCCTTCTCCCCCTTTGCGCGCCACCCCGAGCCACCACCGCGCCATCGCCGCCGCCGCCGGTGAAGTCCTTCCCCCGCTCGCGCTCGCTGCCGTCCGAGCACGCCTAGGCCTCCCTTAGACACCACTTGAGCCTCCCGAGCCGCACATTGACTTGCATCCCCACGGGCCTCGCCGGAACCGCCGCCACCGCGGGTGTTCCCCGCCGGCCGCCGCCGCGCGCGCGCGCGCCCGAGCTCGCCCCGCCCCCACCACCGCCACCAATCAACTAGGGGTGAGCCCAATCGCCCTCCCCTGCCACATGTTGCCCCGGTCCGGCCCCACATCGCCACCGGCGAGCTCTCCCCGCCGCCGCAGGGGCATAAGTGTGAAACCCAAGGGCCGTTGTGTGAATTAGGGACTGGTTTGCAATAGAAGTTATCTAGGTTTTCTTGCAGATTGGTCCAAAGTGCTTTGTAAAATGCCTAGAAATTCGTAGCAAAATCATAAAAATCCCAAACCAATTTTGTAGGGTTCAGGATGATAAATCCCACCTCTTTTATTATTTACTCATGGCTGGATTCTAAATAGTTTTAGCATGAAAAATACAAATGTGTTAAACCTAGATCTGTCATAACTTGAAATCCATAACTCCTCTGTATCTCAAGTTTGGATATGTTGTGTGTTAGGCCATGACTAGATGCTGTGCCAAAAATTGCACAAAGTTATGCAGTAGATCTTGCTAGATAAATTCTTTTCCATTCTTGCAGAACGTGCCTAAATGATTTTTCTTGTTAAATATAATTATGTTCTTGAGCTCAACTTGTGCACACTGTCTAGTAATGTCAAAATGTACATCTTGTGAATTAATCATGATTTTTGGATTAACAGAATTAATTATTCTTGATTTATGCATGCTTTCCTTTGTAAATTAATAAACCAAGTTCAGTGAAGTTCCTAGGTGCATATGCTGGTTCTTTAGGCTTGTTTAGGACCAGAGAGCTTGCACAAGAAAGTTTGAATCAATTTGATGCTTATTTATTTTTGTATGCATTTAAATTGAATCACTAGCTAGCCCTTTGTTGTTTTCTATAATATTTAATTTCCTAGCATCCAACACTTACATGTGGGTCCAATGGACCAGGATAGGTGCTAATATGCTTAAGAAACACTTGTTTAATTTTTGGTAAATTAATTGCTTACTAAAAAGCTTAAAAGCCCTCTTATTATTAAAAGGGAAATTAAATAAAGGGAAATCCCTAAATAATTCTTTTTCCTTTTTGAAGATATTATTTAATATAATTAAAAGATAATTAAATATCATCGCTGATAAGAAATTAATTCATAAATAAAAATAATAATTATACCTTTGCTTGTGAAGGTAAAAGGAATTAAAGCTTTCACATGAAATGACAAGTATAATAAAAACCTTTATCCAAATATTCAATAAAAGAATAACTCATGTACAACTAATAACCTTCCTAAAAGAGAAACACTTGCTAGATGCTTGTTAAGGTGAATATGACCAACCAAGAGTTGGATAAGACAACCAACTATCACATCACCTGAACGTGCATTGCATTCCGTGTAGATCTTCCGGACGGAGATTACTCCCTTGTCCCGGAAACCGAGGAAGGAGGAGCGGAAGGTTCTCTGCAGTACGTGGAAGTACTCGACACCGAGGGTGCCCAGGCTAACCTAGCTGACGAAGGCAAGCTCCGGTGCATCTAACCTAGTTTTTTTTAAAAGCTCTTTATTCAATTATCTATGAATGATTGTGCATTTACGTTCAGGAGTTGAATGAAACCCTAGATGCATGATCCATAGGTACCTTTGTCCTTACTAGTATGATAGGTCGATAGTCGCTAAGCTATAGGACCGTTACAAGTCGGGTGATGACCTCACTCGCGAGAATAGGTTCCTAGATAGGAATCATGATATATCCTAAATGGATTGCTCATGTGGTAAGAGCATGGGATCCGGGCTCCGGTCCAGTGGTTATGTGGGTTAAGTTTTTGAACGTACTAAGCACATGCCGGTTATGGGGCCGGTAAGCCTAGTACCTTAATGAGGTGGCGAGGGATCCTACTATTACTACTCTTGGGATTCGCTCTCACGGCTAGCTACCGGTGGTGTATGGTGACTCCGGGTATCTCGCGGGGTATGCCGGATAGCCTGCACCAAAGACTGTAAGATTCGATCCCGACCCGAGGATTTTTGGGGACGGCCTGGGAAAGTTGTCCTCGCGGGGGCAGCCTACCGTGTGTTTGGGTCTACCCGGCAAGGTTTAAATCAATCGATTGTCGGCCTCTCACCGTTATCCGAGACTACTTACTCCACTAGTCATGAGATCCCTAATGATGGAAGTTGATGAACTTTATGTTTGATTAATTGTATTGTACAACCTTGTTTGTACCGGTTGGCTAATGTAGTAAAGATTAAACCACTAGAACTTGTGCTAAAATCTTGAAAATAAGGACCTACTCTTTGTTACTTTTTAGCAAAAGCAACCCAAAGAGCCAAAAATCCTTTCATGGTCTAGAATTGGTGAAGTAGATATCACCGACGGGTAAGACTTGCCGAGTATTAGTATACTCGGCCTTGCTATAATGTGTTGATCCGGTAATGCCTTCGGTGATGTGTGGCCGGTGAGATCCCGCCGGCCGGGAGCCGGAGTGGGTGGAGGACGACTACCGAAAGCATCATGGATGGCCTCCCGTGGTGTCTTCGCTTCCGTTAGTTTATTTCCGCTTTGCTTTCGAAAACTCGAACAATTTCGTCATGACAAAAACTATGGTTTGTAATAAATAAACCCCTCGGGGTACGAATTTGGATATTAATGTTGTTGTATCTCTGGACTCGCCTTCGAGTGAGTTTTAATGCATATATTCGATCCTTGTGCTTTTCAAGTGATTTACCGGGCGTTAACCCGGCAACTAACGACAGGATGATACTTTATTATTGCTTAATGACCAAAGTGGATCGGTCTTAGGTGATAGTACGGTATTTTCCTGGGCGGGTTGTCACAGTTGGCATCAGAGCTTATATGCACCAGAGATTAATTAATAAACCTGAATCAATGGTTTTTGAATAAAATATGCCAAGATCGTCTGATTTTACAAAATACGTTGGTCCGCTAAGGATAAACTAGACCGAGAGGCCCTAGAGGGAATTTTGGGTTCTTTCAGGTGGCTTAATTAACCTATGGTTTATTTTGCTAACTCCCCCAAAGACATTACTTTATGTCGACTTACTTTCATGTACAACCATACTAGTTCATCACGTTTTGCCATACGTGGTGGTACCACGTGTGGAAGTCCCGTGAGGGACTAGTGAGACCTATTCCAATGGGTGTCACGTCGCGTTTGAGTCTCGTCACGTTTTGCCATACGTGATGGTACCACGGGAAAGTCCGTGAGCGATGAGTGAGGCCTATTCCAATGGGCACTCACATCGCGTCGAGTCTTGAATAGGACGCTGTCCATGCAGCGGCTTAACGCATGGGTGCCGTTTCTATAGTGAACGGTAATGTATGTGGACGCTTTCGTGACGTGCCGGCACGAAAGGTTCGTTTTCTCGCATGTACATAACGGCGCTTCGTTAGTCGTTAAGCAAGTACCGTATAGCTCTCGATTAGATATTATAGGGAGAGACGAATAAAAGCCTTGCCACCGCATCGACTTCGATTTTTGGCTTGAATGCCATGTGAGGTCGAATAGGACGTCTTGCATGCATGTTAAAAATCGAAACAACTAAAATGGACCCAAAAATCGAAATTCCATATGTTCTCTAAGGAAGTTTATGCTAGTGTGTGTTTTTTTTAAAACTAGAGTACCTCTCATACCTAGCCGTCATGCCGCCGAAATTTTGAAAAAGTTGTTACCTTGTGATAGGTTAATTCAACCAAATTGCTGAAAACAATTGCTCCTCAACTAAGCTATATTGTAATAGCAAGTCTCAATCCTAGTTCTTTTTGGGTTGGTTACACTTTCCTAGGCACATCCAGGTTCAGGACCATCCACCTTGTTTCCTTGATCGATGTTTAACCTTAAAAATGAATTAAGAATTAAAGAGTTTATTTTTTTTGAACCGGAAAACTTGGGAAATGTTTGAGGTTTCGGATTTTTGGTTATGAATTTTATTCACAAACTGCCGTAACTTCACCATTTGACATGCCGTTCTCTTTGAGAGATCCGACATGAGTTACATTTGTGTACGGATGGATTTCCCCGTGTTCCACCGGTTTGACGCCGACGGTACGATCCGTACCAACGGGTTGCACCGAGAGGGTTTTCCGCGCCTTGCGTGGGAAGCGCTCGGTGCCGCAGCTACCTCACTCCACCGACTTACGAGGTGAAGGAGTTTGAGCGCTTTGGCGTTCCCCGCCGCGAGTGATCGTTACCGTTCCGCCACACCGGACCACGCACCGGTTTGACTTGAGCTTTATCTACCGGGGATTTATCACTCACGAGTCCGTTGAGTCGCCCGCCCTCGCAGTACCGACGGACTTCGTGACCACAACCCCCACCGTGGTAGCTCTCTCGCCGTTTGGACCGTTTCCCCGCCGTGAGTCCTCACGACCCAGGCATGGTTGGACTGTATGGATCACCTACGGGAGCTACCGACCCTAGCGAGCCGTTGGATGTTACTCGACGCTAGCCCGTTGTCCGAACGTGGTTTTCACACTTCGGGGATCGCGCTATAACACCGCAACGATTATTGGGCGGCGCTTGGAGGCATCTAGGCGTGATTGGGAGCAGCTTTCAGAAGCACACCGGCAAAGCCTCGAACTTTACTCTTACTCGGGTGCGAGCGAGAGAATGACAAGCCGCGTGCTAGGAGGTTTCGGTTAGAGCTTGAGAGAGGCGATCGCTTACGAGAGGATCGTAGATCTAAAGGAGGAGAACCATGCACTAGAGGAGGATGCCGATGCACACGAGATTGAGAGGCCGACGCTAATGCGGAACATTGCCGATATGCGGCGGCGGGTGCGGGAGGCCGAGGTACGGGTGGCGGCTTTGCGAGGCTATCGTGGCCTTACGGCCACCACCCCCGGTACGGGCACACCGGAGGAGCAGCGAGGCCTTGTCCGGTCCGGATTAGACGAGCCGAGCGGAGACCACCTCATCGACTCCCCCGGCTTCGCCTACGTACGGTGGTGCTTCGGTGGGCAACTAGGTTGCCGACAAGCGGGAATAAGAAGGATGTCGATCGGATCGAGTTGTCTTTGAGATGTTTAGAGTAGTTGGCTTGACAAAGACGTCTTCGTGCCAAGTAACCGCTTGTATCGTGTCATGTCGTGTTGTTTCAAATTCGAGTTGTAATGTTTTTGAACCTTGTTCTACCGTATTGTAATAAAGAATGCTTAAGCATGTGTGCTTTAAGTGAAATTTTCTTGTCACTCAAATTTGAAACCATTCTTGCGTATGACTACCGGATCCTTGGATAAACCGTTGTAAATGGCCACATTTGTCCATTTTGCATTCCCACTTGGAAAACCTTGGTAAACTAAAGCATTTCTAAGGGCATCACTCATTGCCGGCGAATAAGTGCCCGTTCGTGTACCACCTTTGTTGGTATCCGAAATGACAACGATCGTTTGAGGGTAATTATGAGCCGTGCAATTGAGTAATCACGATCCTAATCGTGTTGAGAAAAACGATTCTATAAATCTTGGTAGCTATGGAATATTGTTGATTGTTGCTGTCCTCATCATTAAAGTGCTAATGAGATATGTTTATGCATGATCGTGCTTGTCATCATTTGGAGTAAGCTTTTGGTTATCTCACTAATAAAGCTCACTTTTCAGATGGTGGGAACCACACGCAGCTCTCCCAACGGTTTCAGAGCAAGTGGTAGTGGTGACTTGCCGCCACCCCCGCCCATGACACCGACGGAGGCCTTCATGGCCACCCAAACCGAGGTGCTTGCGCCGGATCCCGCGGACGCAAGCAACGGATCGCCCGGACGGATGAACCGAGGGCCGCCACACGGGGCCAACCACGAGGGGCCTAACCGAGTCACTACGTATGCCCGGTTCATCGCTATGAAGCCGCCAACCTTCGCTAAAGCAGAAGACCCCCTGGAAGCTGAGGCTTGGGTCAAGTCCATAGAGGCAAAATTCTCTGCCTTTGTGTTGCCTTGCTCCGAGGAGAACAAAGCCAACTTCGCAGCGCTGCAACTGCGAGGGGAAGCTTTGATGTGGTGGGACCACTTCAAGTCAATGCAGCAAGGACACACTGTGACTTGGGATGAGTTCAAGCAGGCTTTCAAGAGCCACCACATTCCCAAGGGACTGGTGGATAGGAAGATGAGGGAGCTGTTGGCCCTCGGTCGGGAATCCGACTCGGTGTACCGCTATGCTTAGAAGTTTAATAGCTTGTGCCGGTATGGTGGGCATCACGTTGATACCGATGCCAAGAAGATGGAGAGGTTTCGTGATGGGCCGGATGGCAAGCCGTACGAGCGTCCGAATCTGCTCGAGCCCGCAAACTTCCATGAGCTAGTGAATAAGGCTATCTCCCAAGAGGATGCTATGAAGAAAGCCCACGGGGACAACAAGAGGATGTCCGGTTTTACCCCGGTGCGGCGGGACGGCAAGAAGTTTCGCTTTGTGAAGAAGGAAGCTCCAGGTCCATCCCAGCAATCTTCAACTGGACGCCGGACGATGAAGCCACCCCCGAGCAAACCCGCCGGAACTTCCGGTTCGCGGTGCTCGAGCCAGGCTCCAAAGCCTAATGCACCTCCTCGCGATGTTGGAGATCGTCGTTGCTACAACCGTGGCCGGCCGGGGCACTACATTAGTGAGTGTCCCAAGCCCGGGCGAGATCAAGCCCAACCCGCGAATCGGGGTGCGGGAAGCAAGCCTACCACTCCGGCTAAGAAGCCTATGGTGCAGGTGCGCCGAGGCAAGCTGAACTTCACTACAATGAGTGACATCCCAGCAGGAGCTTCACTACTCATGGGTACATTCTCTATCAATGACACTCCTGTTAAAGTTTTATTTGATTCGGGAGCCACCCATAGTTTCATAAATGAGAGCCTACTAAACAAATTGGGTCTAAAAGGAGCACAAACCAAATCCGCTTATAAAATTACCACCCCAGGTGGAATCATCACGTCTCAATTAGTGACTTTTGGAGTTCCTCTACGACTAGGAAGTAGGGTTATTCAATCTAATCTTATAACTATCAAATTGGGAAGCATGGGTGTTATCTCGGGTATGGAATGGATGATTCAGCATAAGGTGATTCTAAATATATCGATAGGGTCGTAGAGATCAATTCTCCTACGGTCGGGCACACTACCTTGTACCTACCTTTCGGGACGATACCGATTCTTGTGCCTATGTGACCATTATCTCCTCTCTTGATGAAATTCCGGTAGTGTGCGAGTACCGGATGTCTTTCCCGATGAGTTGCACTCGGTATGCCACCGGACGGAGATGTCGAGTTTGTGATCGAACTCCGGCCCGTACCGCACCCATTTCCAAAAGGCCTTATCGCATGCCACCCAAAGAGTTAGTCGAACAAAAAAACCCAACTCCAAGAACTGTTAGATAAGGGTTATATTCGCCCGAGCTCTTTTCCTTGGGGTTGTCCTGCTCTCTTTGTTAAGAAGAAAGATGGTAGCTTGAGAATGTGCGTGGATTATCGACCACTCAATGCAGTCACCATCAAAAACAAATACCCGCTTCCTCGAATCGATGTTCTTTTTGATCAATTAGCTGGTGCCAAAGTCTTCTCTAAGATCGACCTTCGTTCTGGCTACCACCAAATCAAGATTCGACCTTGCGACATTCCTAAAACTGCTTTTTCCACTCGTTATGGTCTTTACGAGTTCTTGGTCATGTCTTTCGGACTCACTAATGCTCCCGCCTACTTCATGTACCTCATGAACTCCGTGTTCATGACGGAGCTCGATAAATTTGTCGTGGTCTTTATCGATGATATTCTCATCTATTCTAAGAGCGAGAAAGAGCACGCCACACATCTCCGAGTTGTCCTTCAGCGTTTGTGAGATCACAAGCTTTATGCTAAGTTCTCCAAATGCGAATTCTGGTTGAAAAGTGTCAAATTCTTAGGGCACACCATTTCCCATGATGGTATCTCCGTAGATCCTAGCAAAGTTCAAGAGGTGATGGATTGGAAACCACCCAAATCCGTACATCAAATCCGCAGTTTCCTAGGATTGGCAGGATACTACCGTCGATTCATTCCTGACTTTTCCAGAATCGCAAAACCCATGACCGAGTTACTCAAGAAAGGAGTGAAATTCGTGTGGAGTGAAGCATGTGAGAAAGCTTTCCACACCCTCAGGCAACACCTAACTTCAGCCCCAGTGCTAGCTCAACCCGATAATGCCAAACCATTTGAAGTCTTCTGTGACGCATCAGGCACGGGTCTCGGCTGTGTCCTTATGCAAGAAGGCCGAGTCATTGCCTATGCTTCAAGAGCCCTTCGACCCCATGAGCTCAATTATCCTACCCATGATCTTGAGTTAGCTGTTGTTGTTCATGCCCTCAAGATATGGAGACATCATCTAATGGGTAATCGTTGCAATATCTTCACGATCACAAGAGCCTCAAATACATCTTCACTCAATCTGAATTGAACATGAGACAGCGAAGATGGCTTGAGTTGATTAAGGATTACGATCTAGAAGTGCACTATCATCCCGACAAAGCAAATGTTGTTGCGGATGCTCTTAGCCGCAAAGATCATTGCAACCACCTAGAGTTGGAGCCAGTCAGCGAACCATTGTGTGAAGAGATGAGAAGGCTCAACCTAGAAGTGGTGCCTCAGGGAATTCTTTATGCCTTGGCGGCAGAGTCAAACCTTTATGACAGAATTGTCACCGCCCAAACACGATGATACGAGAGATTCAAACCATCGGCGAGAAACTAGCAGAAGGAGACCCCAAGTACACTTGTTTCCAGAAGGATCACCGGGATGTGGTCCGGTTTGGGAAACGTCTAGTGGTCCCCGTTGACCCGGAAATTAAGAAAATCATTCTAGATGAAGCTCACGAGTCTAAATTCTCTATTCATCCCGGTAGTACCAAAATGTACCAAGATTTGAAACGAGAACTTTTGGTGGTCCAATATGAAGGTGGATGTAGCCAAGTATGTAGCCGAGTGCGATACTTGCCACCGGATGAAAGCAAGTCATTTGAAATCGGCGGGGAGTACTCCAACCCCTGTCGATACCTATGTGGAAGTGGGACGATATTAGCATGGATTTCATTGTGGGTTTACCCCTAACAGCTAGAAAGAAAGACTCCATTTGGGTGATTGTGGATAGACTCACCAAGACCGCTCACTTCATTGCCGTGCACACCACTTGCTCCGTACAACAATATGCAGAGTTGTACGTGGATCACATAGTTCGTTTGCATGGGATCCCAAAGACTATAATCTCTGATAGAGGGACTTAGTTTGTAGCTCGTTTTTGGGAGCAGTTGCACGAGTGTTTGGGAACCCAGCTAATCCGCAGTTCCAGTTATCATCTGCAGACCGATGGTCAGACGGAGAGGATAAATCAGAATTTAGAGGACATGTTGAGAGCAAGCATCTTGCACTTTGACAAGAGTTGGGACAAGTGTTTGTCCTTGGCAGAGTTCTCTTACAATAACAGCTATCAAGCCAGCTTGAAAATGGCACCGTTCGATGCTCTGTACGGACGCAGATGCCGCACTCCGCTGAATTGGTCGAGGCCGGAGAGAGAACACTCTTTGGACCAGAATTAGTTAAAGAGGCCGAAGAAAGGGTGCAAGTGATAAGAGAGAATTTGAAGATGGCACAGATGAGGCAAAAGAGTTACCATGACAAGGGAACCGCACCTCGACACTTTGAAGTGGGAGATTATGTATATTTGAAGGTATCCCCCACCAAGGGTGTGCAAAGGTTCGGAGTCAAGGGAAAGTTAGCCCCGCGCTACATTGGACCATATGAAGTTATAGAAGTGTGTGGACCCGTGGCTTACCGTATCCAATTGCCAGAACGGTTTTCCGCAGTTCACAATGTGTTCCATGTAACTCAGTTGAAGAAGGGAATGCCTGTTCCGGAGAATGAAATCATCACAGAAGCTAATGCTTGGATTGAGCCGGATTTCTCGCTCGTCGAGCACCCATTGAAAGTACTAGACCAAAAAAGAGCGAAAGACCCGAAGGCAGACCGTGCGAATGTACAAGATCCAATGGAGCCATCACACGGAGGAAGAAGCGACGTGGGAGACGGAGGACTATCTTAATACTAAGTATCCGGGCTTCCTACAATCTCGAAACGAGTGAGTCCTTCTCCCCATCTCTTTGTCATCAAATCGAATCTCGGGACGAGATTCCGTTTAAGGGGGGTAGGTCGTGACGCCCCAGGTTTTTAATTAACCTTTAATAGCCGGTCAAATGGTCAACCGTGGTCAAACCTAGGTCAACCTGGGCCCTCACCTCGAAAAACTCACTAACCCACCCTAGTGACCCTAATTGAATAGTAAACACACTTGTGGGGCCAACCCATGGTCAAAGGTTGGGTCAAACCCCTTGCCTTTCTAGTGTCCACAGGTGTCCGCTGGAACTTTTGCCGCGTTCTCCAAAATTCATCTAAACACTTAAAATTCTACCTTTATGAAAGTTGTAGATCTTGTTGAGGGACACAAATTTCATGTAGATTGGCATTTCAAATTTTGAGGGGAAAAACGTGAAAAATCCAATGCAAGCCAGAATTCACTTGTTTGCAAAACCCCGCCGACATTCAAAGTTGGCATTTAAATTTCTCTCTCGATTTGAATCCAACTCAACGGATAGGGAAAAGGTAGAGCGCGTCGCGCGCGCCGCGTCGCGCGCGCCCGTGCGCCGCGCGCGCCGCCGCCGCGCGCCGCCGCCCCTCGGCGTCCGCGCCCGCGCCGCCCAAGGCCGAGCGCCGCCGAGGCCCACACGCCCCGACGTGCCCCCTCCCTAGGCGCCTCGAGTCGGCGCCGGCCACGCCGCCGTACCGCGCCATGCGCGCGGATGGACCCGCGGTCCGTCCGCGGCGCCGGCCGTACGCTCGGCGGTCGAGCCGCCGTAGCACGGAGATGCTCTCCCGCCGTCATCCGCCGTCACCCGCGGACGAGCCGACCTATTTAAACCCCCTACCTTCTCCCCCCTCCGCGCGCCACCCCGAGCCACCACCGCGCCATCGCCGCCGCCGGTGAAGTCCTTCCCCCGCTCGCGCTCGCCGCCGTCCGAGCACGCATAGGCCTCCCTTAGACACCACTTGAGCCTCCCGAGCCGCACATTGACTTGCATCCCCGCGGGCCTCGCCGAAACCGCCGCCACCGCGGGTGTTCCCGCCGGCCGCCGCCGCGCGCGCTCGCCCGAGCTCGCCCCGGCCCCACCACCGCCACCAATCAACTAGGGGTGAGCCCAATCGCCCTCCCCCGCCACATGTTGCCCCGGTCCGGCCCCACATCGCCGCCGGCGAGCTCTCCCTCTGCCGCGGGGGCATAAGTGTGAAATCCAAGGGCTGTTGTGTGAATTAGGGACCGGTTTGCAATAAAAGTTATCTAGGTTTTCTTGCGCAGATTGGTCCGAAGTGCCTTGTAAAATGCTTAGAAATTCGTAGGAAAATCAGAAAAATCCCAAACCAATTTTGTAGGGTTCAGGATGATAAATCCCACCTATTTTGTTATTTACTCATGGCTGGATTCTAAATAGTTTTAGCATGAAAAATACAAATATGTTAAACCTAGATCTATCATAACTTGAAATCCATAACTCCTCTGTATCTCAAGTTTGGATATGTTGTGTGTGAGGCCATGAATAGATGTTGTGCCAAACATTGCACAAAGTTATGCAGTAGATCTTGCTAGATAATCTCTTTTCCATTCTTGCAGAACGTGCCTAAATGATTTTTCTTGTTAAATATAATTATGTTCTTGAGCTCAACTTGTGCACACTGTCTAGTAATGTCAAAATGTACATCTTGTGAATTAATCATGATTTTTGGATTAACAGAATTAATTATTCTTGATTTATGCATGCTTTCCTTTGTAAATTAATAAACCAAGTTCAGTGAAGTTCCTAGGTGCATATGCTGGTTCTTTAGACTTGTTTAGGACCAGAGAGCTTGCACAAGAAAGTTTGAATCAATTTGATGCTTATTTATTTTTGTATGCATTTAAATTGAATCACTAGCTAGCCCTTTGTGTTTTCTATAATATTTAATTTCCTAGCATCCAACATTTACATGTGGGTCCAATGGACCAGGATAGGTGCTAATATGCTTAAGAAACACTTGTTTAATTTTTGGTAAATTAATTACTTACTAAAAAGCTTAAAAGCCCTCTTATTATTAAAAGGGAAATTAAATAAAGGGAAACCCCTAAATAATTCTTTTTCCTTTTTGAAGATATTATTTAATATAATTAAAAGATAATTAAATATCATCGTTGATAAGAAAGTAATTCATAAATAAAAATATTATTTATACCTCTGCTTGTGAAGGTAAAAGGAATTAAAGCTTTCACATGAAATGACAAGTATAATAAAAACCTTTATTCAAATATTCAATAAAAGAATAACTCATGTACAACTAATAACCTTCCTAAAAGAAAAACACTCGCTAGATGCCTGTTAAGGTGAATATGACCAACCAAGAGTTGTATAAGACAACCAACTATCACATCACCCGAACGAGCATTGCATTCCGTGTAGATCTTCCGGACGGAGATTACTCCCTTGTCCCGGAAACCGAGGAAGGAGGAGCGGAAGGTTCTCTGCAGTACGTGGAAGTACTCGACACCGAGGGTGCCCAGGCTAACCTAGCTGACGAAGGCAAGCTCTGGTGCATCTAACCTAGTTTTTTTAAAGCTCTTTATTCAATTATTTATGATTGATTGTGCATTTACGTTCAGGAGTTGAATGAAACCCTAGATGCATGATCCATAGGTACCTTTGTCCTTACTAGTATGATAGGTCGATAGCTGCTAAGCTATAGGACCGTTACAAGTCGGGTGATGACCTCACTCGCGAGAATAGGTTCCTAGATAGGAATCATGATATATCCTAAATGGACTGCTCACGTGGTAAGAGCATGGGATCTGGGCTCCGGTCCAGTGGTTATGTGGGTTAAGTTTTTGAACGTACTAAGCACATGCCGGTTATGGGGTCGGTAAGCCTAGTACCTTAATGAGGCGGCGAGGGATCCTACTATTACTACTCTTGGGATTCGCTCTCACGGCTAGCCACCGGTGGTGTATGGTGACTCCGGATATCTCGCGGGGTATGCCGGATAGCCTGCACCAAAGACTGTAAGATTGGATCCCGACCCGAGGATTTCTGGGGACGGCCTGGGAAAGTTGTCCTCGCGGGGGCGCCCTACCGTGTGTTTAGGTCTACCTTGCAAGGTTTAAATCAATCGATTTTCGGCCTCTCACCGTTATCCGAGACTACTTACTCACTAGTCATGAGATCCCTAATGATGGAAGTTGATGAACTTTATGCTTGATTAATTGTATTGTACAACCTTGTTTGTACCGGTTGGCTAATGTAGTAAAGATTAAACCACTAGAACTTATGCTAAAATCTTGAAAATAAGGACCTACTCTTTGTTACTTTTTAGCAAAAGCAACCCAAGAGCCAAAAAGCCTTTCATGGTCTAGAATTGGTGAAGTAGATATCACCGACGGGTAAGACTTGCTGAGTATTAGTATACTCAGCCTTGCTATAATGTGTTGATCCAGGTAATGCCTTCAGTGATGTGTGGCCCGGTGAGATCCCGCCCGGCTGGGAGCTGGAGTGGGTGGAGGACGACTACTGAAAGCATCATGGATGGCCTCCCGTGGTGTCTTCGCTTCCGTTAGTTTATTTCCGCTGCTTTCGAAAACTCTGAACTATTTCGTCATGACAAAAACTATGGTTTGTAATAAATAAACCCCTCGGGGTACGAATTTGGATATTAATGTTGTTGTATCTCTGGACTCGCCTTCGAGTGAGTTTTAATGCATATATTCGATCCTTGTGCTTTTCAAGTGATTTACGGGCGTTAACCGGCAACTAACGACAGGATGATACTTTATTATTGCTTAATGACCAAAGTGGATCGGTCTTAGGTGATAGTACGGTATTTTCTGGGCGGGTTGTCACACTACCAACGCTTGCCGCTCGCTCAAGGTCTTGGAAATCTTCAACTTCGGCGTATTCCACGTACGAACCGTCTTCTACGCACCACACCATTCTCATACAAGCATTCAATGGAAAAAAATAAGAAACAATCACCAAACAGTAATAACAGAACAAAACAGGGGCAAAAAGTTGTTCTTCTCGTCGAGACGATCGTGTGGATATAAAGAACGCTAAAAAACGGAACTAAAACGTGTATTCTACGGCCAAAACATGACGTAGGGGCTTTTCTGCAGGAAAACTAAACTTCCAGGGGTTAAACTGCAAGAAATCGAGGGTTAAAATCTAATTACACATAGAAACTCAGGGGCTACGGTGCAAAAACACTAGGGCTAGACCTCGGGTGGAAAAGCTGGAAAGGCTAGGGTTTAAAACATAAAGAAAAGGGCCTAATTCTTATTACTTTTGAACTGAGGAAGGGCATATGCGTGAAACAGAGGAAGATCAGGGTTTCTTTTGCAAAAAGGGTGGTGAAAGGCTGTGTTGACCGGTACGCTGAGCGGTTGACTTGGATCAGAACAGATCTGGGCCGTCGGCTCCAGATCGGACGGCTGCGCACGTACGCAAGCACGCAGACGGCGAGCGGCGGCGCTGAAGCGGCGCTCCAGCGAGCTTGCTCGGATTCGATCTACGGAACACGATCTGGCGTGCGGCTTGCACCAAGGTGAAGCGAGGGCCACGACGAACTCAACCGAGGCAAGGGATGAGCGCACATGTGGCAGCGACGGCGGGCAACGCGACGGGGCGGGCGGCCGTGGCGGCGCCAACTCCGGCGAGCTCGAATGGGCGGTGCGGGGCACAAGCTCGAGTTCAAGCGGCACCATGGTCCTTCTCACCTTCTTGCGCAGCTCTAGGGGTGCTTCCCGACGGAGTAATTGCGGCGGCGCGGGAGACCAAAGGCGGCGGCGCTAGCTAGGGTTCGGCAGGCGGCGGCGGAGTCCAAGGCGGCTAGGGTTAGGAAAAAGGGCAAGGCGGGGGTCGCGACGGTGTCTTTATAGGCCGAGGCCGCGTGCGCCTTGGCGTGCGGGCTAAGCGGGGGGGGCGGCGCGGGGGGGGGGGGGGGTGTTGCGGCGCGGACGGGACCCGGCGCCTCGGTGCGGCTCGGTCGGAGGTGGAAGATGACGGGTGGCCCCACCCGTCGGCGGGCCTGCGGGCGGTGGGCGGCGAGATGGGCTGCACTGGGCCGCTTTGCCGGCTGGGCTGCGAAACAGCGGGTGGTGAGCGGAGAGATCGAGGGCGTCCGACGGACTTTGGGCCGACGGGCCGCACAAGAAAGCTGGGCTGCGCGACTGCTGTGGCTGCTTGCTGGGCTGAGACTGATGTCGGGCCAAAAGAGAAAGAAACAAATTGACTAGTTTTCAAAAGAGGTTAATCCTATGAATTCAAATACAAATTTGAGTTCAGCCAACCAAAATTGATGCACTAGCATGAATGCAACAAACATAAAGCCACAGATTTAATTTGGAAAAACAAATATTGTTTTATTTTTTTCCTGTACTATATTCCCTGTGAAGAAAATAAATGTTGGGGAAAATTTTAAAATTAAGGGAAATCGATGTTTAAATTTTTCTTACTATTCACATCCTGAAATTGGGAATTTCAGAGCGTGACATGATCCCTTGCTGATCTCGTTCGCCCATATTTTGATCTCAATTTTAGCGTTCAAACTACCCTTCAGAATGTTATGTATAACCAATTAAAGTTATGTTTGGCAGAGCTGAATCTCTGCTGATCCAGCACGAGCTCTATAGAACAATTTTTCACAGAGAAGCGATTCTTTAGTGATTCTGTGAAGTGAGGCCGTGAGATGAGAAAAAGAAGCTTCTCCTAATTCTGTGAAGCGATTCTCCATCTTAATTTGAAGAGTTTATGCTCAAGAATAAAGAGAATTACTTTCAACTACAAAATCACTTGTCTCAGAAATTCCTGCTAGACAACATCAGAACCTTTAACGTATATACATATCAAGATGTGAATTTACTACCGGCATCCCTCTGATTATACAAATATGTATATAATCCTCATGCCTCTCTTCAGCAAAAAATAATTTCAGCATCAGAGCGAATCCCATCTCTAAGCAGATGATTTCAGACTTCTCGTCATTCATCAACCACGACGGGCTTGCAATGCCTCCCTGTCGGCTTGACTTTATTTCTGGGAGAGCACGGTGTCGAATTAAGAGAACAGTATTAAGAGTCGTACATGAACTCAATAAAAGTCTAATCAGTGCCATTTCCTCTTTTGTTCCTTCAAATCCCTCCATCACAATATGTCTCAGAAAAGTGTGCTGAAAATCATCTGCGGAGTCGCTGCTAGGAGTTGTCCCCAATTCTTCTGATGTCTCCGATGGCAGTGAACAAAACTGTAAGTGGCATGTTTTTTTAATTAAGGAACATGAGAGTTCCAGCCTCAGCACTCCAGGAGCGCCTACAGCCAAAGTTTACAAGCAACAACTACCCAGCTGCAACCCATCGACACATCTAAAGCTTAACTGCAACGGGTCACAACCGACCAAGAACACTTCCCAGTTCAGACCAACAGAGGGGAAACAAAGTTTGATGGAGACTCGGAACACAAAACACTAAAGTAGACCGGAGGTCTGATAGCTAAAACATGATCCACTTCCGGACATTCCATCCACTTTTGTTGAAAACCTCCAGTGCTATAGTCTCTAACCAACGACAACCTTCCTTCAAAATGCTCTGCTCCTCATCTTTGGATAGGATGGACCAACTCCTATCCAATAAGTTCCCCTAAACTCACCTGCAAAATTGAATTAAAATTTGATCTTTGGAACACAACCTCATTTCTGCGGAGCCACACAGCCCAACAAAATGCAGCCACACCAACTAACACCTTATTCCTTTGCTCTTTGTTAAAACTTCTAAGCCAAGGACTTAAAAAGTTAATCATACTTGCAGGTGTTTAAAATCAAAAGTAAAACTTAATGTCATCCACATCAACTTAGCCACTGGGCAATAAAAAAGAGGTGTTGAATAGTTTCTTGCTTATCACAAAAGCAACATTGCGCATACCCCTTCCATTGTCTTTTAGCCAAATTATCTTTGGTCAAGATTACTCCTTTCCTAAGATACTAGAGGAAGATTTTAATTTTCAGAGGTATCTTGGCCTTCAAAGTGCAACAGTTAAAAAGCACCCCCCGATCGCAATACCAAATGTAAATGAGCAGCAATATTGGCAACAACTAGGGAATAGATCAATAGAAACTCATACGTGGATGTGAAGCTTCTCCAAGCATGTTGCAGCTTCCAGTAACTTCTCCACTAATTTCTTGATCTGATGGAGGGGCCACACCCTTGGAATGTCTATCAGTAACTTCTTAAGATTCTCAATCCTACTCGAAAAAGTGGCAGGATAAACCTGTAGCTTGTAATAAAAGAATTAACTATTGTTAGTTTCAGACGTTTTTTAACCGTCACAGGGACTTGAATCTTGATAAACACAAGAGAATTTGGATACAAGTGGAACATGATATTGGTTAAGTAGTAGCATTAGGATCAACAAAACCACTATATTATTCATGAGTTGTTTTGTGCTCCATGTTTCCATATAAAAAAATGCGCGCGCATATCTACCATCTTCACGAATGATGAAAACTCAATATGACCAAAATGGCAAATCTCTATATTTTGGAAATATATTGCAAGTACAAATATATTAATACACCTAAAGACTCTTTTGTGAACAAAGAAAATAAACTCTATAGGTTTCTTATTTAGGTTTGTGTAGGTTCAATTGAGTTGCAACTGTGCCCTCACCAAATCGTTCATAAAAAATCTTTGTTCGTCTTCAATCCCATCAACTCTATTATGAGCAACTCCAACAGTCCCCATTCCAAGTTAGCATTGTTATTTTTTTTGGCAAAAACAGAAAAACCTTCTCCAATAGTTCCCCATCTCAAGTTGCCATTTATCCCCAACCGACTCCCCGCGCGTATATATGCGCGCAACGATCCGCGGTGCATCCTCCCGCATTAGAAGAGGTGGAAGGGTATAAAAATAATTTTGTTTTTTCTTAGGATTCCTGATTGAAATTTTCAAGAGGCAGAAGGGTATAAACATAATTTTGTTTCTCTCTCAAGGTTCCTGAATTTGGCAAGTGGATTATGCTAAACGGTTGGAGATGGACTTTTTTTACTTGTATATATCTTTTTACAAGTTGACAAAACACAAGATTTGTCAAGTAAAATTTGGCAAACTCTTGGAGCTGCTCTAAGTCAAAAACTTCGTCGAGTCATCAGATGGGATGGTCGACCTTTGTTTGGACCGAAACTTCTAATTATTGCAAGGAGCAAGTTAAGGACATGAGTGACGACCTTGCCTTCGAATACAACAACACCAATGCAATCTAACAAAATCAATTTTGCTCTTATTTTCTTGAAGACTTACCCATGGAGGACCCATGAAACATAGTTTCAGAACTTCGACCTTAGGAACACTTAGGGCGTGTTTGGGAGAGCTCCAACTCCGCAAAAATAGCTCCGGAGCTGCGGATCCACGGAATTTCACCGTGGAGCGGCTCCACGGTGGATCTCGGATCCGAAAAAACGTTTGATACAGCTCAAAATTTCCCTTCATCACTATGACATGTAGGCCCCGCATATCGGAATGAAAAAAACTATTTCTTCCTCACACGGTCGGCCGACGAGCGGGCGAGCGAGCAAGCGGGGGCGGCGGGCGGCCGATGCGGGCGGGCGGGCGCGCCGCCGGTGGTAGGCGGGGTGCGGGGGCTCGCCGCCGGACGAGTCCATTCTCGTGTAGGATCTCCCCGCTCTCGTGTAGGATGCGCACCTCAACGGCGTCCCCAACGAGCCTCGCCGCCGACGAAGATCTGCGCGGCCGCGCGGCGGTCCCGCCGCATCGGCGCGCGGAGCTCGGCGAGGTAGGCGGCATCGATGGACACGTCCCGCTCGTCGACGGCGACGCGGAGGCTCCCGAGGATGGTGCGCACGGCGAGGCGTCCTCGAACGTGGTGCGCACGGCGCGGGAGGGGGGTGAAGTAGAGCACGACGCGACGCTCCCCGACGACGGCCACCGCCGTGGCCTCCGCGAACGACTTCCTCACGTGCCGCCGGCGAGCGGCCGGGGCCGCAGGCGCGCGGGCGCATGGCGCACGGGCCGCCGGTGAGCGGTCGGGGGCGGCCGACCCCCGCCACCGGCGAGTAAACATGCGGGCGGGCACGGGGTAGCCTTGCGGCGGGCGGCGGGAGCCGCCGGGCGGGCACGCGGCCATCCCGCCGGGGGAGGTCGGGGCTTCTTGGTCGGGGGGGGGGGGGCGAGGTCGGGCCTTCGCCGGCGAGGTCGGGGCGAGGTCGCGCCGGCAAGGGAGCTCGGGGGAGGGGGCACAGGGGGCGTCCGGGAGTAGAGGAAAAATTAGAACGAACCGTTTTTTGTGTAATCAGTGGCAGTGGTGGGTAATTTACCCCAACTCCACGAAATTTGGATTTGGTGGAGTACCTCCTCAGCTACTCCATGAAAACCATGGAGTTGGGGCCTGCTCCACCGTTTTTTGGAGCAGATCCATAGTGGAGCTGCTGGAGCTGGTTGTGTTTGGCTGACAAGTTTTGGAGCGGAGTTGGTTTTCTGGATCTGGAGCTGCGTGGAGCTCTCCCAAACACGCCCTTAGAAAGAAGGATGCTAGCTCCTGCTCTGACATGCTTCTGTAAACATTCCAGGCTCTCAGATCCACGAACCGGAGGCTCGCCGTGCCACCACCATACATCCGCGGCACCGCTCCGCGGCACACGAGCGTCGTGAGCCTCGGGGCGGTCCCGACAGTAAGGGACGAGAGCACGTTGCATCTCTCGATGAGCAGCCTCTCCAGCCTCGGCGCGGCCGGCGAGCCTCGACTTCCCGAAGTAGCGAGGCCTCCAAGATCGCCCATCGGAGCGGCGGCGCCGCCGGCAGTTCCACCACCGGGAACGGCCGTGCCGCGGCAGCGATGTAGCACGACACGAGGCAGGAACACGAGGCCCCGACACGACAGCAGGATGTCGCCGAAGTATGTGCTCGGGAAGATGTCCTTGACCTCCGGCACTATAATCTCGATGGTGAGCCTCGTCAGGGCGGGGAACGACGGGGCCGTAGCCATAGCCGCCTGCGCCCGGGCGGTTCTTGACGTGGAATGTCGCCAGGCGGCCGGCCGTCGGGGAGCGCCCGAACGGGGGTCCGGGTCCCGGGAACACGTGGGCGGGTCGCTTGGTCTCGGTCACGGCCCCGGCGTCGTGGCCACCGGTCGCCAACTCTAAGCGCGGGAAGGCGTAGACGGCCAGGCGATCAAGCTTGGACCAGCGGAAGGCGGAGGCGAGGCACGCCGCCATGGGCCATGGCCCTACCGCCGCCGGCGGCGGGAGGAAGAACTCGAGCTTGAGGGACCTAGCGGCAGGGTACCGCTCCAGGGTTCCGAGGAAGCCTGCGAGCCCGCGCACGTAGGCCTCCATGGCGTGGTCCTCGCAGGCGGTGACCGCCGCGAGTGAGCGTCCACCACGCGTCATTGTAGCCGCCGCCGTCCGCGCGCGTTGCAGTAGCGGTGCAGGGTCCCCGCGTACTCCGTCGGGAGGTGGTCGCCGACGGAAAAGCCGAATGCGGGGATCCAGCGGGCGGGGTTGAGCAGCCACCTATGCACTAGCGCCGCGAGAGCGCGGACGTGGACGCCGCGGCGTGGGAGTCACCGACACGGGAGAGGATAGCGATGAGGAGCTCGTCGGGGAGGGCGTAGAGCCGGTCGGTGTGGTCGCCGGAGCAGGACCCATCGGAGAAGCGGCGATCGCGAGGGCGCTGCTTGGGGTCGCGATCGCCGGGCCCGGACTCCATCGTCCCGATTTCACTGCTGTGGCGATCGGCTGTTTCTTAAGGTTCGTTCTATGTCCTCGTCGGATGTATATTTGGTCAAACAGGCCGCCCAGCCCTAGTCCGATTTGGCCCGGCCCGACTAGACCCGGCACTATGCAAGCACGATGGCTTTCTGTGCCGTGTCGTGTCAGACCACTGTGCTGAAGTGCCAGCCCAGACCCGACACTATGCCCCTCCGGCCGTGCTAGGCACGGCGGGCCAAGACAAGCCCGATCAACCACAAAACACCTCAAACAACTCCACAATCAAAGCACATATTCAGATGACAATTGAAAGAACACATTCACATCTCACAATTGGGGCATTAACATATCAAAAGAACAAACATTTTTCATGGAATCCAGATCTAGGAATCAAAGAAATCCATCACAAAAATCAATGATTAAAACCATCACACACAAATGCATCACACACGAATCCATAAATGTAGTCGGCGATGTTCCGACTGTAGCTCCCAGCGGCGGCGGCGCCCAGCCGTGGCAGCCATGACAGGGATGGAGGCGCCCCTGGCGGACATGGCGCTCGGAGCGACCCATTACAACAGCGATAAGGGTCGTCCATGCTCCGGTCGCTGGAGGGCCGCCCCTGCTCTAGCCGCGGGAGGACTACCAAGTGCTGCCCCTGCTCCGTCCGCTGAGGACCGAGCTCGGTCCCACCGGGTTGGCTTGCTCCAGCTGCTGGCCACCGCCCGATACTCAACGCCAAATGCTCAACAAAATTTGTGGTGGACACCTCAACGGCTCTGTGGCAGTCGCAGAGCGCCGCACCCCGACGACGGCGGCGGCGGTGGAGCGCGTGGCTGACGGCCGGGAGGGGGTGGGCCTTAAGTAGGAGAAGAACCAACATCTGCATGGACGCGTGCTGTTGCTGCTCACCGTCGTGTCCATCGTTGATCCCCTCTGCCCCCAGCCGGCCGGCATGTTGCGGCTTCGGCTCTCGGCCCCTCTCCCTACCCCTGGGCCGTGGAGCTCCCTGCCAAAGCGTGGGATTGTTGGGCAAACGACAGACTTAGCAGAAGTGGATGGTGTTGACGATTGTTAAGTGCTTATTTTAGCCGTCAATTTACTCATGAATAAAGGAGCAAGAGGCATTTGTCGGTATTTTTAGACCGACAAACCTAGCAAGGGGTACCCGAGGTAGTAAATTGTGCGGTGAGGAACGTGATCGTGAGACCGAGAACTCGAAGGTGTGCGCAAGGACACGAGACACAAGATTTATACAGGTTCAGGCCGCCAAGGTGGCGAGCCCTACGTCCTGTTTGGGGGATCAAGTATGGCGCCCTGCGCTTGGTGTTGGGTTGGATCAGGGTGCCCGACTAGGTACCCGACCCTCCTTTATATAGTTCAGGGGGCGGGTTCCTAGTCGGTTACAAGGCAAGAGTCCTATTAGGATTACACGGAATGAGTTCTAATAGGATTACAGGGGAATTCTAGTAGGAGTTCGTCTTCATCCTTCCTCGTATGGGTACCTGGGGAGTATGCCCGACAAGCCCCCGAGCACATTGTAGTCAAGAGTAGTAGTTCGAGTAGTCTTGAAGCCTATTCGAGTAGTTCCTAAGCGTCCTCGAGTACTGCTTGGAGAAGTCTTCAATAGTACTTGAACTGCCACGAGGCTAGAAGGTGGTCCAGCTCATCTTTCTTGAAGTCGAGATTATATGGAAGTGCGGTTGCAAAATCGCACTCCATATGGAGTAGCCCCCGAGCCTTGGGTTGAGTCGTAGGCTCTAGCTAAGGGTCAATCTTGATTCCGAATCTTCTGTCTTGAAAAAATTGAATGATGGGTGTAGCATAGTAGCCCTCGAGTCTTGAAATGATTAGGTAATCAATCCAAGGGTCCTCAGTGTTCGCGAAAGCCATCATCCAAGTACTCCTGCAGCGAGTATCCCCCCGAGATAAGAGAGCCGTATGAGCCACGTCGAGTAGTTGTTGGTGCGGAGCCCCCAAGCTTGAGAGTGAGCGAAGCATGCTGAAGTTATCCTCGAGTAGTATTTTGAGTGTAGCCCCCGAGCTGGAGAGATTCCAAGTAGTAATTTGGCATCGAGCCGTGGAGCTTGAGAAGTAGCTGTGCCGTCAGAGCAGACTTTATATGCGTCCGAAGTCGACTTTAGATGCCGGCAGAGCGGACTTTAGAATGCGACTTGAAAACCGAAGTCAACTTTGTGCCGCGCGGAGCGGACTTTGAGATGCGACTTGAAAACCAAAGTCGACTTGAGTTGCCGCACGGAGCGGACTTTACATGCGACTACAGTAGTCGACTTTGTGCCACGCAGGGTGGACTTAAGATGCAAAAAACGAAAAGCACTTTCCGGAATGCCAAAGCGAATAAAAAATCAGAGAAAACGAATATTTTTGCCGCCAGAGCAGGCTTAAGATTGCGACCAAAGTCAGCTTGTGCTACCGGAGTGGGCTTGGGTGCGACTGTTAGCGTCGACTTGTGCCACCGGAGTAGGCTTAAGTACCTGAGCCATGGATTTCAGACTCAAGGTGCGATTGCCGCCAGAGCGGGCTTGAAGGTGCGACCGAAGTCAACTAGTGTACCTAGGCCATGGATTTCAAACCCAAGGTACGAAGCGCGAGTACTTAGGGTACTTGGACCCATGGTACAAAGAGTGAAGACCACGTGCAGTTAGGTTCCATCGTTGCCAGGACCCGAGGGCCACTTACAGCTAGGTTCCATCGAAGCTTACACACGTAGTACACCACCGAAGCAGGCGAAGATGCGACCGGAGTCGACTTTAAGTTGCCGCACGGAGCAGACTTTAGAATGCGACTTTAGAAGTCGAGTTTAGATTGTCGCGCGTAGCGGACTTTAGAAGCTGCCTCCTTGGGATAGCCCCCAAGTTGATGAAGTAGGCTCGTGGTGACTTGATTGATATACCCCAAGAGTAGTCAGCAGAGTTTAGCTCCCGTGAAAACCCACCGAGAAGCGTACACGAGGGCATGTTGTCCTGCACGATTAGGAAAACAAGCCAAGAAAAGAAAAGGTAATCATTTAAATAAATGACTTAGCTGTTGCCGCCAGTGAGGACTTGTAGATGAAGCTGTGGCGGTCGACAATGGAGCTGCGACGGGTTGTTGCTGAAGTTGACTAGTCAGAGTTAGTTCCGACTAGTTGTTGCAGGCGTGACCGTTCTCGACTAGTTTGGAAAACTAGTCAAGATGAGTGGTTGACGCAATGCGACTGGAGGACGATGTCGTGGCGGCACGTGGCGTACTCGAAGTACAACCGGTGTTGTCGCGAGACAAGTAGTCGCTTCGCACAGCATGGCTGAAGTGGAGCCAGTGTGGCTGCAAGACGAAGTCACGACGGCCGCGCACAGAGTAGTCGAGCCGCGAGACGGAGCAACCGGGCGCACAGCAAGAGCTAGTGCGACAGACCAACGAGAAGTCGAGCGGCGAGACGGCGCATGATCGACGACGAGCCGTGCGAGGAGCCGAGGCACCCGGACGCACGACGTAGGCGAAGGTCGACGACGAGCCGTGCAATGAGCCGAGGCACCTGATCGCACGGCGTAGGTAAAGTAGTCGACGACGAGCCGCGCGACGAGCCTCGTGATGTAGGCGAAGTAGTCGACGACGAGCCGCACGACGTGCCGAGGCGCCCGGACGCGCGGCGTAGGCGAAGTAGTCGATGACGAGCCGGGCGAGGCAAAGTAGTCGACGACGAGGCGCGCGACATGCCGAGGCACCCAGACGTGCGGCGTAGGCGAAGTAGTCGACAACGAGCCATGCGACATGCCGAGGCACCCGGGCGCGCGACGTAGGCGAAGTAGTCGACGACGAGCCGTGCGACATGCCGAGGCATCCGGACGCGCGGCGTAGGCGAAGTAGTCGATGACAAGCCGCGCGACGAGCCGCGCGACATGCCGAGGCACCTGGACGCGCGACGAGCCGAGACACCCAGATGCGCGGGGAGCTAAGGCACCCAGTCGCACGACGTGGTTGAGGTAGAGACGTTGCAGCCGACATACAAGTAGTCGCGACGTACAACACAATTGACTTAGAGCCTATGCGGCCGGGAGCGAGTAGTCGCGGCGCACGACATAGTTGATGTAGAACTGGTGCGGCCGGGAGACGAGTAGTCGCGGCGCACGGCGTAGCTGAAGTAGAGCTAATGCGATCGGACAACAAGCCAAGCGGAGAGTTGATGCAGTTGTACTCGAGCAGTTCAGAATAGTCCTACTCGTGTTGATGCAGCCAGATGTAGGCGTAGTGCTGATTGCGTGCATGTTCTGTGTGCACCAAGTGATGATCTTGAATTGCCTTGGTAGTTGATTTTGGATCCTTGTGGGAGCTTTGCAAGTGCGTGTAGCACAATTGGGCAAACTGTATTTGCTTTTCACGTGAAGTCAAGACCTGATTGCTTTTCACACGGAGCCAAGGCTTGATTGCTTTGGTGCCTCACATCAATGTTTGATTGGTCAACACACTAAAGAAGATGGAACTTGCTTCGGACTTGGCACTGCGCAACCCCGTCCCGGAAAATAGATTCCCATACTCGGATTCGATGTTGAAAATTCACTGTGGATTGGTGTCTAAGTTCCGTCGAGATGACATGTTGCTATCTCGACGAGATGTTGTTTAATTGCTCCGAACTCGATGTTGGAGTGCGTGCTTCAACTCGACTGCAGGTTCGCACAGATCGTGTTGATTAATCTTGAACAGCCAGCACACCACGCTAAGTAGATTGATCTTTATAGTTGGTCCTTCGAATTCGCCCGGTGGTGATGATCACCCCTACCTAGCGCGCCAGCTGTCGGTATTTTAGACCGGCAAACCTACCAAGGGGGTACCCGAGGTAGTAGATTGTGCGATGAGGAACGTGATCAGGAGACCGAGAACTCAAAGGTGTGCGCAAGGACACGAGACACAAGATTTATACAGGTTCAGGCCGCCAAGGTGGCGTGCCCTTCGTCCTGTTTGGGGGATCAAGTATGGCGCCCTGCGCTTGGTGTTGGGTTGGATCAGGGTGCCCGACTAGGTACCCGGCCCTCCTTTATATAGTCCGGGGGCGGGTTCCTAGTCGGTTACAAGGCAAGAGTCCTATTAGGATTACACAGAACGAGTCCTAATATGATTACAGGGGAATTGTAGTAGGAGTCCGTCTTCATCCTTCCTCGTATGGGTACCCGGGGAGTATGTCCGACAACATTTATTACACGCATTTTAGTTAAGAATAATGTAGTTCCACTTGTCCTTGGAGATTATGTGATTGCAGGAAAATAAGCATAAAAGAAGTGACAAACTCACCTTCTATGATCCATGCCACATCACCTCAGCCAAGGAAGGGCCGCCACCTATGATCCTATGCATGCAAGTCATGTCACCAATCCAAGGGAGGCACACCCCCAAAATCATAGGGTGACACGTGGACGTCACATGGATTGAAGGGCCCACAAGCACCCAAACCACCTCAAAATCAAGTGGACACTGGGACCTGACCTGAGGACCCACAAGACAAACACCTGGAAAAAGCACACCCCGAGTGGGGCCCACAGGGGGTCGCCCGAACCGACCTTGTGGCCGCCACTCAGGGGCTTCCATGTGGTTGCTCCTGGTTGGTCCCTCACTCCATCCTGAGGGTGTTTGCAGCCATTCCATGCCGGTGCTCAGGCCTATAAATAGAAGGGGAGGGGGTTCAGTTCTAACCAACACACCTTACTACTCCTTTCTCACTTTTGGTTTCTAAGGCTATGTTGATGATTCAAAAGCGTGATCAAGTTCACCGCAAGCATACAAGTGACTTGGTGCCTTTTTCACCAAGAAGGGTCCTCCCTAGATTTGTCAATCCAAGGATCGGAAGCAAACTTCTAAGGCTATCCATCTAATCTAATGATCTAACCTATCATGAAGTGTTGATTGCATAAAGGGGTTGGCATACAAACATGGTAGATTGTATGGATCTCATCCATCTAGCAATAAAGGTAAACACCAAAGGATAACCCTAGCCTATCTATTCTTGTTGTCGTTCCAGCCAAGGTGACAAACCAATCTAAACCTATACTATGATAAGGAGTACACTCGATATGGAGTAACCTAATATGGAGTGGTCCGATACACATTCATTCGCCGCTTTCTCCTCCAATGTAGTATCACTATGCAAGGATATTCATCACCGAATGATAAACCTCGGTCCGTGCACTACAATGATGTATCCGCAAGAGATAGACTAACCATCATGATTAGACCTATTCCTACTAAAATCATATGCTAGCTACACATATGGATAAAACAATCATCGATGTAGATCAAAGTAGGACAAGATATGATACATCACCATCGAATGTTGAAAGTACAAATGACTTGACAAATTCAAGTCGTGGCTCCGGAACTCCACCATGATTCACCACACAGGGCCAATCATGGCGGCTAGGGCATGGCCTAAGCCATCTCTTAGGCAACTTGAGGACTTGCGGCGGTCGTCGGCTTCCTCCTGGTGCTTCTCCTTCGTGTTGGCAGCTCTCTGATGAATGGATAGATGGTTCCTCCTTCCTTGGACACATAGGGGGTTGTATTTATGCCCTTGAGGAGCCTTGGGGCGTGCTCCACCTTTCCTTGCACGAGATCTTCCTTGTGAGAGAAACGAACTTGGTTTCCATAAACTCAGCCTGGTCCAGATTTTCCTAATTTACAGCCCTTCCTTGCTGGCACCATATCTCCCACGTCCGGACTCCAAATAATGCAAATTCGGTGTCCAGGTTGTGTTCCACAAAATTATCTCCAATTTTAGTATTCATTGTTGTCAGGGGGTGAGACCTGGCAGATCCGCAAGGGGGCTACCCAAGCGGTTGTAGGTGGATTGATGGGGGGATCAGGACCTAAGAGCGTAAGCGATAGTTCTAGGATGAACTCGGAACTCGGCGAGTATGGAAGGGATTTTAGACTGGTTCAGGCCTTCAGAGAGTAAAACCCTACGTCTAGTATGGTGAGATTATGTGGAAAAGGTGAAGTCCCCTCGAATGGATCTCTAGGCCGCCTTATATGGCCGACGGGCTAGGGTTTCTATTTGAGGTCAGTGGACCCTCATTGGGGTCGGTTACAAGTTTAGGAAGGTCGCCTTCCGTGATTACAGAGAGGATCCCGCGATCCTCAGGTCTACTGGCGGCGCCGTCGCCGTGATCTAGGGGAAGGCTTGCCCCGCAAGGCTGGTAGGTCGCCCACGATCTGGATAAGGTCGCCCGAGGTCTCCCAAGGTTGTCGGGTCTGCGGATAAGGTCTCCAGGCCCACTTGCAGGTCGGATGGTCTTCTGGCAGGTCGGATCCACTTGACAGGGACCTCTAGGACCCTGGTCGGTAGGGACCCATGGGTACCCATGTCTCACAAGCCTCGATCGACGTGTAGGCGAAGAGGCAGAGATGAAGTCACGTCGAAGCAGGGCGAAGACGTGACGGTGATGAAGTCACATAGGGTGCATGAGGATCCAAAGAAGAAAAAATCCTCCTGGGCGCATACGAAGATGAACATCAAGTCTCTGGAGGGCAGGTCCAGGGGTTTGAAGTGAAGACAAGGCGCCATGGCTACCAGAAGAATCCTCGACCTGAACACGATCAGGAAAAGCCACCGGACCTTCAAGGAAGGTCAAGATGCCGACCAACAGGAGGTCAAGCGGAGACGTACCAGAAGCGTGCTTCCAGTAGGTCGAGGAGACGTGAAGGAGAGAGGGCGTCACACAAACGGGCTCGTAGAGTAGCCCCCGAGCAGTAAGGCAATCTGAAAGGTCGGGTTGATGCTCGAAGAAAGAATCCGCGACCTACGGCCTTTTGCTGAGGAAACAGATGCTCTTCACTTGGAAACCAACAAGATAATGGGAATCTCACCACAGAAACACCGGGTAACTCAGGTTGTTGTCGCCTACCAACCCACGGGCGTACTGTGTAGGCACAGAGCCTATCCCTATATAGAGATGCCGCTGCCACCGCTAGAAGACAAAGTCTGAAAAGGTGTCATCAGGACTGCTGTAGACGTGCCAGAGCTTCCGGTAGCGGACAAAGACCTCGCCATACACGTGACAACAGTATCCTGATAAGGCCGCTGCTTCACCAATGCGGTGGATAGCCACCAGTGCTGAGCTCCTCTTCTATAAATAGGTTCCCAGGACCCATCAGCTAGCCAAATCCGGAGAAGGCACCATGGCAACTTTAGTTGATAATATAGTCTCACCCTAGCTTTGTGTGCGTCCACCCGAGTGTAGAGCTGAGGACCGGAGCGTCCGAGGACCTGTGGATGGTCTCTCCTGGCTGTGATGAGTGATTGACAACGTGGTGTGGACTAACTCTTGGCCGAGTATTGCGGGTGCAGGTTGCGGCTTGATTTGCGTTGGTGCAGGTGAAGAGTGGGCGCGAAAGGAATATGCCTTGCGGGGCCTCTGAGGAGTGGAGAGACAAGTAGGCCTGACTCGAGGGACCCGGTGGCCAGCGGGGTCAAGTGCGGGCCGCATGATGGCAAGAAAAGCAAGACGAAGTCGTCGACCGAGCCGGTTTAGGGTAGCGGCTCATGACCGAGTCCGCACGCGGGGTTTGCGGTGGTTCACCACAAAGCTGTCGGGTTACTTGGTTGAGCTACAAAACCAAGACCGGAGGCTTGGCGGGCGGAGACGGGATCCGGGCGCGCCGAGAAGCTTCGATGCCGGTGGACGCGTGGCGGGACCGCGGGGGCTTGTGTCGGGAGGGACGCGGTCGCGGCAACGCGTGACCGTGCGATGAAGAGGAGTGCTACATGACCTATTTGCCCCTGAGGGGTTGTATCTCAACTTAAGTGCTAGGGGTAGTGTGGTCTTTTGCCTGGCCCGGAGGGGACTCATATATATTAGCTCTAGGGTTTCCAGGCAAACCATCCATCCGGACTGCTTCTCATTTCCTTGCTCTCTAGGGTTAGATTTTTCCTCAGTTTGTAAAGAATCCGACCTCCGAGTGAATGGAAGCTTTCATGGTTGCGTCGATTCCCAGTTTGCAGCTCGTCGGATTTTCGTGTCGTTTTCGAGCTATTTTCGTTGGTTTTTCGTGCGCGGCTTGTTCCTTCGATTCTGAGGTATTTAGGCTCGAATTTGTTTGTGGGAATCATGGATAGTTGCCTCGTGCATCTTTGTGCTTGATCTTGATCCCCCAAACTTCAAGTTCGGCCTCCGATTGAAGGATTTCGGTTGGGTCCTAGGTTTTTGGTTGGTTTCGGTGGCGTTTCGATTCCCGGCGATTTAGGTTGTTTGAGGACCCAAGTTTTGGGGCATAGCATTCCCTAGGGACGCTTCACATCTTCCCCAAATCTTTCTTCAAGAGCTTCAACCGTTTGGGAGATCCTTGGTAGGATAGGTGGTAGGGTGCTCTCGAGTTGGTTTTCGGGCTGTTGTTCCCGCGCCAGTTTGCACCTCGCGGACCGTCCGCGTGGTGGGTGCGGACCGTCCTTGTGGAGGGTTTTTCCTAGGTGTTCTTCGCATTCTTCGCGTGTTCTTGAGCGCCTTCATTTTGATCCGGTTGGCCAGTGGCTTTTGGTGGAAAGTGGTTTGGCGGACAGTCCGCAGGGACGTCGCGAACGTCCGCGCGGCACGAGTTGCTCGCAGACCGTCCGATGACGTGGTACATACCGTCTGCGTGTGGAGGTGCCTGTTGGGTCATTCTGTTAGTTTTTAACGGACCGTCCGCCGTGTGGTGCGGACCGTCCGTGTGGTGGTCGCGGACGGTCCGCCCCAGGGCCGCGGACCGTCCGCCTGGACTGCTGCAGAACAACTAAGTCCTTTGCTTCTTGGTTCGTGTTCTGCTTTGGGATCGTTTGGGGTTTGTTCCTGGGGTTGGTACATCCATCGTGACTACGTGACCTTGGCAAACTCGTGTGGAAATCCTTGGTTGTGAATTCGGGGTTTAGGCTGAGTTCTCTCTTAGGAGAAGAATTTTTATCGGCTCCCATTCACTCCCCCCTCTCTGGTCGCCTAATCGGTCCTTCAAGAGCTGAGATATCATCGCTTGAAGCTAGAAGAATGCTTGCGAAGTTAGGAGAACTCCACCGACCTGTACACCTGCGCCCAGCGAGGAATCCAGGTGTAGCATGGGGCAGTACATGCCATGGCGGGCCTTGCGAGGAGAGACCTAATATGGTGTTGGAGGTCGCTATGCTGGACCGGGGGAGGTCGAAGGCGGAGCTGGTTCCATTTGGGATCTTGTGAGAGCACCCTAGCAAAAGATGGGGCTCCACAGGTAACCTTCTGGTGCTAGAGTACAGGTGGTTGTGTGGCAGCCACGACCTTGCCGGCGGTGGAGGGCCCCAAAGAGGTCCTGAAGCTAGAAGAAAGCTTGAGACGCGCTTCATCAGTGTAGGTTGCGCCGCATGCACCATGTAAGGTAGACCGGGACCTTTAACATGTTTGTATCTTGTAACATGGTCTTGAGCCAAGGTCTTTTGTAGCTTTGTAGCTGTTGTATATGAGCACTGAATAACCGTTCATCTCTGTCAATCACTGTGATGGGAGCACCCGAGACATCAATGGCGTTGCCAAGGTCTCGGCGCTATTGTGGTGCTAGACCGACCTTAGGAACATCACATCATCATACGTGAACGCCCGTGACAACCTGAATCGTCACAGCCGCTTGCGCAGTGGCGCAACACAGGGACGTCGACCCTGGGGTAAGGAGGTCGAAATTGACCTGACAGGTGCAAAGGCCTCAGCGAAGCGCTGTAAATAGGAGCGCAGAGGTCGTCAACGGGCAGTAGAGCCATTAAGCACAGGGCCGTTGATGTGGGGCCGCTGTAGGTTGTAGAGACCTAGAAGGCATGCAGGAAACCGGGCCTGAAGGGTGTAGAGTAAACCCTTGTGTGAAGAGGTCGGGACTGCTGGAGTCTGGGCGACCTGGAGCTGGTCGACTGTAGGTCGCTGGCGACCATGAATGCAAAGTTGGATTTCTGATGATAGGGGGGCTTAAAGTAGGGCATAACGAGTTCACATTAGCCAAAACCTCGCACGAAGGCTGGCGAACGCAGATTCCCGCACGGAACTAGCTGTTACTATCGAGTAGCCGTTAGGCCGAAGAGAGCCGTTAGACGAAAGATCCGTTGAAGGCGCCAGACCGTTGGGTTGCCGAAATTTGCGCCGGATAGACCTCGAGGCTCGGCTACCCGTTGCAGCGCTGGGTCCCGATTATATAAGGCCGCCTCGTGGCCCAGGGGCCTCCACTTGCTTCCATTTCCGCTTAGAGCTAGGGTTGTTGCCGCCGTGCCGTGCTCAGAGAAGCGAGAGCGCCGCCGAGCTTAGATCCGCCACCACCGTGCCCTCGCTTGCGAATGAAGTCACTAGTGACCTTTAGATCCAAAAGCATCGGGTTCGAAGAAGCCAAAATGGAGAAGCTGGCGATCCCCGATCCAAGCACTGTCAGGGAAACATCAACGGTGACCGAGGAGCAGATCCAGTCCCTGGTCGACCGCGGGCTGCTGCGGCCCATGTCGCAGGTCGGGTGGAGGTCGGCGGCGGGAGAGGCGTTCTCGATCGAGGGCACCGGCTAAACCGTCATCTTCATCACGCACATCGAGCGCGGATTTGGCGTCCCCGCGGGTGACTTCCTACGCGGGCTGCTGCAGTTCTACCGGATCGAGTTGGTGCATCTGGCGCCCAACTCGATCACGATCATCACGACCTTCATCCACCTTTGTGAGGCCTTCTTCGGCATCACTCCGCACTTCCACCTCTGGTGCCACTGTTTTGAGCTGAAGAAGATGGGCAAGGGGGTGGTCATCGGCAGCGTCAGCTTCATGTTACGCCGTAACATGAAGTTGGAGTACATTGACCTGGCGCTCCCCGACAACACCACCGGCTGGAAGCAGGGGTGGTTCTACCTCGACAACCCTGTGCCGATGTTGAAGTCAAGGACGGGGCGAGTTCCGGTCGCGGGCTCGGAGTGGACCAACCAGCTGGCGATGTTGGACACCGAAGAGCTCAAGCCCTTGCTGGACGACCTACAACAGCTCAAGGCGAAGGGGGCTGACCAGCGCCGCGGTGGCCATCAGCTTCTGCCGCCATCTCATCCAGCCTCTCCAGGATCGGGCCCACCCGGCCTTCGAGTATTGGGGGTAGACTGACCCGACCCGGGTCGCACAACGCAAGGTCTCCAAGGCGGTGATGATAGCCCGCAACAAGGAGTGCCCCAAGACGCTGGGGATATACAGCCCTATCGACCCAGTAAGTCTTCGACCTTAGTCTTTTCTTCGACCTGAAGTTCTTTGAGTGTACGTCTTTTGTTCTTGACACGATGTATGTATGTCTGTCTGTGCAGCACCGTGAAGGCATCTACTGGTGCCCGACACCGCTGCGTGACGAAGACCAGCACAGCTACAAGGTCCGCAGCGTGGCGGACGTGTAGGCGACACCCCCCCCCCCCCCGTCGAGGAGTACGTCTCCGACTAAACAGTCAGGGGCGACAACGAGGCACCCGCCACGTCTCGCAGGGGCCCATCCAAGGTCGCCGCACCACGACGCACTAGGCAGACTGCGGGGAAGATACCCGCCTCTCAGGCCGCGACCCAAGTCGCAGAGGCGAAGAAGAGGAGGAGCAAGCAGACCAGGTCCGCGGTGTCGACGGACACCACCACCAAGAGTTCCAACGTCGAAACCATCGACGTCGAAGAAGACGAGGGCGACGTGCAGTCGCCAAAGACGACAATGGCTCCGTCGCCAGGAAGGCAAACGACGGAAACGCCCCGCCCAGCACCTGGGGCGCAAGGGCTTTCCACATCAAGCATCGGCCCAGTGGACGACGCAGGGTCGAACAAGAGGCGAGAAGAAGGCCCCGCCTCGTCGTATGGACCTCCCCGGGCCCACTACCTCGGTGGGTACCGGGACCGACTACTCGGTGGGCCCCCGGGACTACCGGCTTGCGCTACACGGCACCGAAGGCGTGGAGCACAAGGACAGCACGGGAGTAGTACTCGGATAGGACTCGTACATGTTCCGCATCGTGTAGAGGTCTCCTAGACGTACTCGACTAGTACTCTTTCCCTACTCCGACTTGTAACCCCGCCTCCCGACTATATAAGGCGAGGCGGGGACCGATCTCGGGATCACCTCATCCAATCTCAACTCACGGCGCACTATTGCACCATCCCGTAATCGTGCCCTATCAATCCGAGCTACGCGGCATACGGGACGTAGGGTATTACGCACCTCGCGGCCCGAACCTCGTCTAAATTGTGTGCCACGTGCCTCTTCCTTCGAGTTACCGATCTCGGCGAGTAACATCCATCTACTTCGGGTACTCCCCGTAGTAGGTTGCCGGTCCAAAACACCGACAGGCGGCGCGCCGGGTAGGGGCTCTCGCTCGAGATCACATGGCGAACTCGACGGCTTCCGTTCACATCAAGCCAACCGTCGCCTTCAACCGCGGCGACACCTTCGTCTTCGGCGCCTGGGTCTGCACTGCTGATGGCGCGGGCTCCTTCCAGCGCCGCTTGATCATGCAACCCGACTCGAGGACGGAGCCTTGTGACGCTTCCCGAAGTTGTCACGGGCAAGCTCGCCGACAAGTTCGGCGAAATCTCTCTTTCCAACCTCCACGCCGACTTCGAGCTCGAGTCCGTCTCCAACTCGAACCCGACGTCGCCATGGGCCATCGCATGCGAGCCGGCTCCTCGCCCATCGCGAGCGGTCCCCTCTCCACGCCGGCGCTCCGCGCGTGGCCCTCGCGTTCCCGGCCCGGGCCCGCACGGAGGCCTCTACACCACGCCGGGCGGCAAGGAGCCCGTAACCGAGTACAACTCGGACTCCGACGCCGTCCCCGGCCCGCGTCTCGGACTCCGGCCCTCTCTCCGAGTTCTACTCGAACCCGGACTACGAGTTCGACTTCGGGTCGGACCCCGAGGAGCCCGAGTCCGAAGACGACTCCTCCGAGCTTCCCTTGTCGGGGCCGGCCTGCGGGCCGGTTATAAGATCGACGCCGGCCGGAAGATACGTCTACCGGCCGGACCTCAAGCCCGCCGAGGCGACAAAGGAGGACTCACGCTACGTCGCCTACATTGACTCGCTACCGTTCCGGGAGGGAACACCACTAGCCCAAGCCGACTCAAGCACACCAACCGAGGTGGCACCTTCGAGCCAAGCTTGGGTACCCCCGATCGTCAAGTCTTCATGGCTGCCGGCGACACCCCGGGAACCTCGTGCACGGCCGCGGACAAGTACACGGAGGACATCTCCGCGGACGAGCCGTCCGCGTCGATGCCCCTGCGGACGAAACCGACGCCAACAGGGGACGCCGGCGTGAACGTAACAGGAAGCGCAACGAACGACGCCGGCGGCTCAGAGACAACCTCCCCATCCGCAACCTTGCGGAAGCTCTCGAAGCAGTTGAGAGCAGAGTTCACACCACTCCTGAGCAATGCCTCATGTCGATCACAACGATCGCACGTCAGGCTCAGGGCATACGGGCCGGGAGAAGTCATCGCCAAGCTCGCTGAAGAAGCCTACTTCATGCGGGTCGACAAAAGAGTCAGTCAACCTCTCCCAGCCAAGCCTCGCGACAACAAGGCTACTAGTCGCGGTGTTGACCCCGGTCCTAACCGTACTCGGGGCGACATCCCGGCCGAACCAAACCGTCGACGCTCCACCGCCGGGCGGACCCTCACGACAAGACAACGTCAACCGAGAAGTCGTCCCCCACCGTGCTCCGGCCGGTGGCGGCGGCAACGACCCCCGACGGCGGCGGCGGCGACGGCGGCGGCTCCAACCACGGAGCCAACAAGAAGGCGGGAGGCGGCGGCGGCCGCGGCGGCCGCGGCCACGCGCATAGCCACGCCTCCGGCGCCTCTCACGGCAGGTACGATGCTCGCCAGAGAATCGATGAGTTGCGGCGAAGAAGTCGACGACCGCTGCTGAAGGCGACGGCTTCCCTGCCTTCTCACCCCGGCTTCGCAACCTGCTCCTCCCCGACAAGTTCAAGCCTTTGGGGATCACCAAATACGACGCGAAGCGGATCCCATCCGGTGGCTCCGATGCTACGCTCTCTCCATCGAGAACGGCGGCGGCAACGGCGACACCAAGTGCCTCTACTTCCCCTTCGCTCGGACCAAGCCCCACTCACGTGGCTCGAGTCGGCCCGGACAAGCACTCAATCGACAAGTGGGACCGGTCGAAGGAGCAATTCACAAGCAACTTCGCGGGCGCCATGGGCCGATCGGGTACTCGCATGGACCTTGCCATGATCAAACGAGAACAAGGCGAGACCCTCCGCAAGTACATGCGCCGCTTTTTCGACAAGCGCGCTACCGTCGTGGACGTCACCGACAAGGAGGTCATCGACCTCTTCCGGGACGGGCTCTACCATCGCCGCACCTTCGAAGACTTCGGCCGACGCCGCCCCAAGTCCATTCCCCACCTCAAGGACATGATCACGTCCGGGCGGATGAAGAGGACAAGGCCAACGCCAAGTACGACGCCATCCGCGGCAAGTCCAAGCGAGAACCAAGGTAGCGGCGGCGGCAGCAACCCAAACCAAGGCGGCCGCAGCAACAACAACAACAACAACAACAACAACAACTTCTCGGGTTCCAACCGCAAGCGCAAGCCAGACAATACCGTCGCGGCTATCCAGCGTCCTCCGAAAGGGAACTCGAAGAAGAATTCCGGCGGGTTCAAAGACCTGCTGAAGGAGAAGTGCCCGTGGCATCCAAACGGCAACCACACTACCGAGCAGTGCTACCAGCTCAGGCATGCACTCAAGGATACGCCGGAGCCACCGCACCCTCACGATCAGAAGAACAAGAAGAAGGACGGCGACGACTTCCAAGAACCCGAGAAGACCGTCAACGTCCTCTTCGGCGGACTACCCCGCGGGCGGGAGCGAAGGCTACTCGCCGTGAAGTGATGTCCATTGAACCGGCGGTTATGACCCCTCTCGGGTGGTCGAGAGACACCCATCACCTTCTCCCGCGCGAACCAATGGACCGGCTTCTCCGAACCGGGACATTTCCCTCTCGTCCCGAAACCAACGGTGGCGGGCTCTAAGCTCAACAAGGTGCTCATCGACGGCGGAAGCGGGCTCAATGTCCTCTTCACCAAGACTCTGAAGAAGATGAACCTTGACGTCACCCCCATGCTCGACAAGAGCAGCATGCCTTTCTACGGCATCGTCCCGAGCAACGCGGCTATCCCACCGGGCTCGGTGGTGCGCCGATTACCTTCGGGGCGTCTCGCGACAACTACCGCACCGAGTACATCAAGTTCGAGGTCGCGGATATCGAGACTTCCTACCATGCCATCCTCGGCGACCGGCCATCGCCAAGTTCATGGCGGTGCCCCACTACACGTACTTGGTACTCAAAATGCCAAGTCCAGCGGGGCGTGCTCTCCCTCCAAGGGGACTTGAAGATCTCTCACGACCGCGATACGAGAGGCCGTGGTGATCGCTTCAACAAATCAAGTACCCACCCCAATGATGGAGGTCTACGCCGCGTCGAAGAAGCTTGCCACAAGTGAACTCGACATCCCAGAGAAGTCTGACAGCGCCAACAAGCCTCGGCCACCCGAGGAGGTGCTCGTCAAGCCGGGTCGACCTCGGAACAGGGCGACCCCACCAAGACCACCACCATTGGGGCCGGCCTCGACCCCAAATAGGAAGACGCGCTCATCGCCTTCCTTCGGGCTAACCGCGACATCTTCGCGTGGAAGCCGACGGACATGCCGGGAGTGCCCGGGGAGCCGATCGAGCAACGCCTCAACGTCGACCCAAAGGCTACCCCCAAGCGACAACACCTCCGACGCTTCGCCGACGACGGACGGGACGCCATCAAGAAGGAGCTCGCCAAGCTACTCGCTGCGGCTTCATCGGAGAAGTCTTCCATCTGAGTGGCTCGCCAACCCCGTCCTCGTCCGCAAGAAGAACTCGAACGAGTGGAGGATGTGCGTCGACTACACCGACCTCAACAAGCACGCGCCCCAAGGACCCCTTCGGGTTGCCGCGGATTGATCAAGTCATCGACTCCACGGCGGGTTGCGACCTGCTCCGCTTCCTCGGCTCGCTACTCCGGTACCACCGGATCGCAATCAAGGAGGAAGACCAGGAGAAGACCGCGTTCATCACCCCGTTTGGCGCGTGCGCTACACGACCATGTCTTTCGGGTTGAAGAACGCCGGCGCTACCTACCAACGGGCCATCCGGGCTCGCTTCAAGCGGCAACTCAACAAGAACGTCGAGGCCTACGTGGATGACGTGGTTGTCAAAACCGGGGACTCCGGTACCCTCATCGACGACCTTGAAGAGACCTTCGCATCGCTACGCGAGTACCGCCGGAAGCTCAACCCGAACAAGTGCGTCTTCGGCGTACCTTCGGGCAAACTACTCGGCTTCATCATCAGCCAACGCGGCATCGAAGCCAACCCCGAGAAGATCTCCGCCATCACCAGGCATGAAAGCTCCCACGAGCATCAAGGACGTCCGGAAGCCGACGGGGGTGCATGGCGGCATTGAACGAGATTCATCTCGAAGCTAGGAGAACGGGGCCTCCCCTTCTTCAAACTACTCAAGCACCACGAGAAGTTCGTGTGGACGAGCAGAGGCGGACCGGGCCCTTGCCCGGCTCAAGGACTTCCTGTCGAAGCCACCCGGTCCTCACGGCTCCCTACAAGGGCGAGCGGCCTCTCGCTCTACCTCGGCCGCGACTACTCATGTGGTCGGTCTCGCCATAGTTGTCGAGCGGCGGGGAAGACGGCCACGCCTACCCGGTCCCGGCGCCCGGTCTACTTCGTCGGCGAGGTTCTATCGAGTCCAAGGCTCGCTACCGGCCGTGCGGAAGCTTCGTACGCTCTACTCATCACCTCGCGGAAGCTACGACACTACTTCCGGGAGTACTCGGTCTCCGTCGTCACCGACTACCCGCTCGGCGACATCCCGAGGAACCCGGACGCCACTCGGAAGGATCTCCAAATGGGGCCGTCGAGCTCGGCGCCCTCACCATCGACTTCAAGCCACGCACGGCCATCAAGTCACAAGCGCTAGTCGACTTCATGGCGAGTGGCGGGAGAACCGGCTACCTATTCCCACCGTGCGACCGAGCATTGGGTGATGTACTTCGACGGCTCACTCAACCTCGAGGGCGCGGGCGCGAGGGTACTCCCCGATCTCTCCAACGGGCGAACAACTCAAGTACGTCCTGGGATCTTCTCGGAAGGTCTCAAACAACGAAGCCGAGTACGAAGCTCTCCTACACGGGCTCCGCCTCGCGGCTTCACTTGGCATCAAGCGGCTACTAGTCTACGGCGACTCCGCGGTGGTCATCAACCAAGTCAACAAGTCCACGGGACCGCAACAAGGAGAACATGGACGCCACTTGTCTAGAAGTCCGCAAGCTCGAGAACAAATTCTATGGTCTCGAGTTCCATCACATCGTCCGCGACAACAATGTTGCGGCGGACATCCTCTCGAAGCTCGGATCCACCCGCGCCCGGTACCGCCGGGCGTCTTCGTCCATGAGCTTCACGCGCCATCCATCCGGAGCCGGCGCCACCGACCACCGCCCGGCCCATCAACCGGTGGGCGGGAGGTCATGATGATCGACGTGGACTGGAGGCAACCCTTCATCGATTACCTCGGCGAGCGGAAGGTCCCCTCCGACAAGAACGCGGCCGAACAACTCGTCCGCCGCGCCAAGTCTTACGTCCTCGTCGGCGACAAGCTTTACAAGCGAGGCGCATCTTCGGAGTACTCATGAAATGCGTCCCTCGCGAAGAAGGCAAGGACATCTTGGAGGAGATCCACGGGGGTGTCGCGGCAACCACGCGTCCTCCCGCACGCCGGTCGGCAAGGCCTTCCGCGAGCCTTCTCTCGGCCCACGGCCACGGGCGATGCCGAAGAACTCGTCGAAGGTGCCAAGGATGTCGGTTCTTCGCCAAGCGACAACACGTCCCCGCCTACAAGCTAGTCACCATACCACCAACCACGGCCCTTTGCCTGTGCCGGGGGCTCGACATGATTGGGCCACCGCCAAGCGCGCCGGGGAGGATTCAACGGGGGTGCGGTGGCTATCGACAAGTTCACCAAGTGGATCGAGGTCAAGCCGGTTACATGCCCCAAGGCCGACAGAGTACTCGACTTCTGGACGAACTTGTACACCGCTACGGGCTACCCCACCGCATCATCACGGACACGGGGTCCAACTTCAACAACCACCGGTTGCGGGAGTACCGCGAGAACGGCGGAATCGACGTCGGATACGTCTCCGTCGCCCATCCACGGCCAACGGACAAGTCGAGCGCGCCAACGGGATGGTGCTCGACGCCCTCAAGAAGCGGCTACACGACGGCGCTAACTCAAAAGGGGGCAAGTGGATCAAGGAACTACCCAATGCACTGCGGGGGCTGCGGACTCAACCATCCAAGCCAACGGGGCAATCCCCGTACTTCCGGTCTACGGCTCGAAGCCATCCTCCCTGCGGATGTCATATGGAACTCGCCGGCGGTGGAGCACTACGACGAAGGCGTCTCGGAAGACGACGAGACGAGTTGACATCGACGGCCTCGAAGAAGCTCGGCGTGCCGCCCTCGTCCAATCGGCAAGGTACCTGGAGGGTATCCGACGCTACCACGATCGCAACGTCAAGGAACGCTCCTTCAACGTTGGAGATCTTGTCCTCCCGCCGTATCCGAACACGGAAGGACTTCACAAACTCGGCTCCCCACAGGAAGGCCCCTTCACCGTGGCCAAGGTGACCGGGCCGGGCTCGTACCGCCTTCAAACACTCGAAGGCGAAGAAGTCAACAACTCGTGGAACGTCGACCGGCTCTCCGTCGATTCTACGCCTAGTCTACTCAACTACTCCGGGGTTCAAGTCTACACGACTACACCAACACCCCCTTGCCGCATGCGACCCCCCGGGTCCTGGCTCCAAGTCTCCGGACTACTCTTCTCCAGGTCCAGCCCGTGCGGCTACCTACGGACCCTGGGCTGCGACGAGCGTCAAGGACTCTAGCAGCGGTCTACCAAGAGACCACACTACAAGATCCAGCCCCGCACGGCTACCTACGGATGCGCGATCCGGCCTACACGGCTACCTACGGATCACTCACCGTAAGCGGCTACCCGCTCCAGTACTACTCGAGCTGTAAGCGGCCTCCGGTCCAGGCGACTACTTGTAACTACGGCCCTGGCCACCCAGGTGTACTTCTTCGGTAACAAAGTTTGATTGTTCATCAACTTCTTTCTTGTCTACCCCCGCGACGGGACTACTAAGCCGAGTACCACTACTCGCACCTACTCCACGATGGGCACTCCGCACTGCGAGATCGCGGTCACGAGTACTCATTGATGGAACATCTCATTTCATTGATATATGAAAAAGTTCATTACAACTGTTCCTATACAACTACGGCTACCGGCCCCTATCTATGCGGGGCTACTTGGAGGTTCAACTTATCGGCTACCTGCTCCGCAATGGGAGCCATGCGCTCCCGACAACTCGCGTCTTGCTCATCCGAGCGGTTGGCGGCTCCCCCGCCGGCGACTACCTCCACGGGGCCTTCGGGAAGTACGACTTCATGAAGGCCGGCACCTCGGCCGGGATCGACTTGGCCATGTGCTTCACGTAGGCGGCCGGCCGGCTTGGCGCCTCACGAAGTCGATCCGCCAACGGAGCGATCTTAGGGCCGCCGGGTGCGGCACCGGGAGCCTCGCGATCGGGAGGGTGGCCTCTTCCGGGTCCTTCGGTGGGCCCGGAGCGCCTCGCGGTCTTCGTTCAACTTCTCGCAAAGATTTGTAGCAGTTGACGAGATCCCGATCAGATGCAATTCTCAACTCCATGTGCTTCTCGCACTCGAAGGCCAGCTCCTTGTAGTCGAGTTCAAGTACCTGGCGGGCTTCTTGCTCCCGGTAGAAGAGATTCTTCATGCTGATCTCCGAGCCCTTCAGTCGCTCCACCTGGCCTTCGAGTTCTGCAACACCGGAACACAACAACGGGTCAGAGCTTGATGACTCCCAACAAGTACCCGACAAGTCAAGAGGCGTACCCTTATTCTTGTTGCGGAGGCCTTTGTTCTTCCGCACCAGCTCGTCGCTCTTCGCCTGCAAGTCCATCACATCGTTGTGGTACTTGGCGAAGGCGGCGTCAAGCTTCGACTGCATGGCGGCCGCGTGCTTCCTCGACTTCATGAGCTGCTCCTCCAAGGCCTCAGCTCGCAGTACCGTGTCGCCATAGCCTTGCAGCAGATTGGACTTCTCGCGGGATCGCTCCGCGACGTCCTGCAGAAGACAAGTTCAAGTCAAGCAGAGTACTCAACGAAAGGATTGACTACTCGGGAGGCAACGGCTACGTACCTTCATCCACTGTTCGGCTCGTCGCATCGCCTCCGAATCCTTTGCGCCAACACCGCCGGCTCGACGAGGTCGTCGGCAAGCAGCTCAATCCCGCCACGGCTACTCGGCGTGGCCTCCGTCATTGGCGCCGAGCGGATAGGCTCCGCGTCTTGGATCTCGGGAGACCGGATCGCCACCTCCAGGGCAACCCCTGGCGACGTGGCAGCCGCCTCCTCCTCGGCGGACTTCTCGACGGTTTCTCCCACGGGCTCGGGGGCTCCTACCGCAGCCTCCGGGGCCTCTGGTGTCAACTCTTGCACGGGCACCCCGCGGGGGATGTCACCCCCCCTTCGGCGCCTTGTCACCAAGGAACACGCGCATCGGCATTCTCGACTACTCTTTTTGGGCTCTACGGCTTCGAGGAAGAGTACTCACCTTCGACTATGACCGCCTGCGGCGCGCCGCTTCGGTAGCGGGGGGGCTTGGTCGTGGCTTGGGCTTCTGGAGAGGGTTCCTCGATGGGCGGCGCGGCCTCTTCGCCTCCTCGCTGCCGTGGGCTCCCTCTCCGTCCCGGCTCAGAGTCCGTGGATTTTACGCACAAGTATCCACGGAGGGTCGTTAGATAAAATCGACTACTACAACAAGTACTACTCATGAAGGCGTGGTACTTACAAGTTCGACCGGACGATAGTCACGGCCGCACACCGAGGATGCGGCGATGTCAACCGGTCCACCCTCGGCGGGCGTTTCTTCTTGCGCCTCCTCGACTACCGCCTCCTCTACGGTGGCGGCGGCCGCGCGGACGTCTTCTCGCGCTCCGCGGCTTCCACTTCCTCGGCGGCGGTGGTCGCGGGTACTCTGCTCCCCTCCGGGGCGGGGGCGGCGCTCCGGCGCGCGCCGAGAAGTTCTTCGACGAGTGGGGGGCTGGACTTCGGCTTCCACGGCCCGGTTCCCCCACCGTGGGCCATTCGCCCTCATCGCCTTCCTCCACGGGCTCGCCGGCGGCCTCTCCGCACACAAGAACGACTACTCGTCGGCCACCGTACTCGATCACCGGGTACTCGACTACTTTGCTCAAGATGACTTACCTGCGGAGGCGTGGTCTGCGAGACCTTCATCTTCTTGGCTACCCGTTTCTTGGCGGGGGTTGCGCGGCCTCCTCGGCGGCGCGGCAAGGCTAGCCTCCGGAGCTAGCCGGAGGGTCTTGGATGAGAGGCACATGAGGCAAGCCCGGACGGCTAAACCTCGACCGCCGGGGAAGCGGTCCTGCCGGCGTCTCCTCGTCTTCTTCGTCATCGGAGGTATCCTCCACGATGACGGGATCGTCGTCGTCTCCGACTACTCGGCGCTCCTTCACCTTATCCACCGTTGGGATCTCAATTCCGCTCGGTGGTGGCTGCGGCTCGAGAGACAAACCGCTTCACATCATCTGCGCAACGGACACAAAAGCGTCGGCAAATACGCTACAAGTGCCTACTACTCGACGAGGCGGGTATGACTACTTACCTCGTTGGGCGGGCGCGCGGCGGAGGAACTCCTCGACAGGCACGCCGTATACTCCGCATGTCCTTGAAGATCCTCGACAACCTCTCAATGATGTCGTTGTCTTCAATTTTGCCCCCCGGCATCCGCGACGTGTCGTCGTCGCCGGTGTACTCGAAGCCCATCGTATCCCGCGCCGACGGCGGGCGGATCCGGCGCTTCATGGAAGCCGAAGGCCACATGTTCGGCCCTCGGTCACCGCATCCCGCGGGGTCTTGATGCGTGCCGGCAACTCCGGAGCTAGATCCCCTCTTGCATGGTGGGTTCCGTGTTCCACCACTCTTGGTGCTTGGGCTGCCGTCCGCTCGGCTTCGGCGGCTCGGGATGGTGGTTCGTGGTATAGAACCACCTCGTCTTCCAATCCGTGTTGGAGTCCACGAGCTTGTACGCCAGTGCACGCTCGGCGGCATCTTCCGTCAGCGGATCCCCCCCCCCCCCCCCCCGACTACTCCCCCCCCCCCGGGCGGGGTTGGAGGCGGTTGGGGCCGCGGCTTCACGCGGAAGAATTTCCGGAAGAGAATCCAATGCGGCTTGATTCCCAAGAATGCTTCGCGAGAAATGGACGAAGACGAAGTGTGGAAGATTCCGTTGGGGTTCAAGTTGAGGTACTCGATGCCATAGTACACGAGAAGCCCTTTGAAGAAATCGCTCGCTGGGAGCGCAAGCCCGCGCTCCACGAAGCGCGAGAACATCGGGATCTCGTCTTGTGCCTTCTCCATTGGATAGGGATCTCTGCGGCGGATCTCCACATATCGATCTCCTTCTCCCTGACGAACCCGCTATTCAACAGGGGTCGACAAGTCTTCGGTCTTCACCTTCGACTTTTTCCACTCGCGGCTAGGGTCGGCGCGCGGTGGAGACGTGGGTGGCACCGCTCCGGTGCGGCCGCGGTAGCCTCTCGCGTGGCTCCTCTTCTTCCCCGCCGGCCTTCGACGTCTTCGACGGGGACGTCTTCATCCTCCAAGAACGGGGAGTCTTCACTCGCATTCACTCGGGGGCTACCCTACGGCTTTCCGGGTGGCGATGCGCTTGGATCTACTACGGCGGCGGCGCTCGCCGGAGTAGATCTACTTCAAGATTCAAGTGGCAAATGACCGCAGCTCACTTGGGTGAAAAACCCTAAGGGTTTCGGCTTGCATTTATAAGCCAAACCGCCTTCGTAACGAGCGGCCGGATAAGTCCACGCGGGCGACTCGGGCGGGTCGCGCGTGACTCTTCGTATTCCACTAGTCGACGCGCCTCATCTCGGGGGGCTCGGCTACTTCTACTCGACTACACGGGGACGCGGCTAGTCTCAAGAGCATCTCGGGACACATTCTTCAAGAAGACCCTTCAATTCGAGAGGAAGTACTCGACTCCAAGGCTCGGGGGCTCCGTGCCACGTGTCCTTCGGTTTTTTCTCTCCGGATTTTTCGGATTTTCTCGCCAAGACTTCGGATAGATCCTCGGCGGAACCCGCGGCTCGAGGCACGGGGGCTACTCCCCGTGGATGGCGGTTCGGCAAATCGCATCTTCTTGACGGCTCACGGCTTCAAGACAAGGCGAGGCATTTTTGAAGACCTTCGAAGGCAGATTTCAAGGACGCTTGGGACTACTCGAGAAGACTTCAAGATTGCTCAAACATCAGCTGGAGTACATTCCAGCCTCGGGATGCTTCGACTACTCTTGAGGACTTTTGACTTGTAGCACTCAGGGACGCTTGAGGACTACTTGTTAAGGCCGTCAAGACTACTTGAAGCTATCCTTCTCGACTACAAAGTACTCGGGGGCTTGTCGTATGGACCTCCCTGGGCCCACTACCTCGGTGGGTACCGGGACCGAGCTACTCGGTGGGCCCACGGGACTACCGGCTTGCGCTACACGGCACCGAAGGCGTGGAGCACAAGGACAGCACGGGAGTAGTACTCGGATAGGACTCGTACATGTTCCGCCAACGTGTAGAGGTCTCCCTAGACGTACTCGACTAGTACTCTTTCCCTACTCCGACTTGTAACCTGCCCCCCGGACTATATAAGGCGAGGCAGGACCGATCTCGGGATCACCTCATCCAATCTCAACTCACGTTTTATCCCTTGATTGAAGGGGCATGTTAACACCAAAATTTGGTAAGTCGACTTGTGGGTCGGCTCGATGAAAGTCCATACGTAAGAGGAAGGATCTTTCGAGAGAGATATTCGACGAAAATGCGCGGTCGAACTGTCTGTCGATTCGGCAAAGGCAGTGGGGGCGATTTTGCGGGATTGGACGGTGACGTGGCTCAATCGGGGAAACGAATGGATGGATAGGCGATCAAGCTTAGAGATAAGTTAGACGACGAATCCATTCGAAGTTGTACTCGACGAGGTATAAATATGACCTTTGAATGTATGTAAAAGGACACGAAGCCATTCTTATTCTCGCCCAGGCCTTACGCCAGACCCTAGAGTCCTTTTGTCGTGTCGTCGAGTTCTTGAGAGGGTTCATTGATCCGTCGACCTCCCAGTGATGCAGGCAACCTTGTATCATGTCTAGTATCATGCAGTGGATTTAGATGCGGTACGAGTAGTCTTGTTACCATGCTTTGTGTCATGCGGTAGATTCAAGCTTGGTTCAAGAGGGTTTCTTGTTAGGTCATGAGCCACGCGGTAGAGGCTTAAGATCTAGCTTGGTAGTTATTGGCTGCAATTAGATTTTGGCAAGATCTAATAGATTCATTAAGTTACCCGTGTTGCCTTGAGTTTTTACTTTACATTTAGATTCATGCTGTTCCCAATCTAGATAGTTTTGGATCGGCTTTATCCCTTTTGTGATCCTTGTACGAGTCGAGTTCGTGTTTCGGCACGTGGATCTTGCAGCTTTCGAATGCCGGCAAGATCGATCTAGGTTGTGACGTGTTGCGGGTTCAAGCTTGCCGATGTTGGTATAAATCTTGAAAGAGCTCGGGTATCATGCGGTAGATGCGGGTTTTTGGGTTGCTTTGGAGCTAATCATGCGGTGGATTAGATTTCAAGTCGATCGATAGGTTTATTCACTTGGTAATTTTCGTTCCTTCTTCATGGACCACGAAGGCAGAAGTTGTTGTTGTATTCGGTTATGTTTCTTCATGAGTAGAGCACGTGCGTTATTCATGCTTCAAATAATGTATGCTTTTTAGCTTTCCATGTTAGATTGTATCATGTGGTGGATAGATCTATTTGTGGAAAGTGGTACGGTTTTTCATGCGAGTTGTATCATGCGGTGGATAGATTTGCTTGACATCGTACCAGAACGGGTTTTAAAGTACCTAGATATGCGGTATTTAGTGCTTTGGATCTATGCATACTTGTTTATTACATGTTTATGTTCGTGCTTTACTTTATTCGTCTATTTAATGCTAATTATCATGGGGATCGGTCATGGTTTCGTGCATGTGCATCTTTGTTCAAACGAACGGAGTATTTGTCATGTTTACGTCATCCATTCGGCAATGTTACTTTTCCCTTTTTCTGAAGTTCTAGATTGGTTTTCGGTTTGCGGCAAATAGCTTCACATGGCTATGTGTCATCCCATACGGCTTTTCCTAAGCCCAGTAAATATGGAAGCACATGCAGGTACCACCGGCATGTTTCCAAGCTTTGGTATCTAACTACTTTATCTTTTGTTAATTTTTCAGGAAAAATTGAGCGCACGTCTCGTGACTCTTTGCGCGTGTGAAGGGCTTGACTTGTTCGGCTTGCTTTGTGTGTTTGGCGCTAGGTGCACGTTTCGCGTCAACGAGTAGGGGGCAAGCCCACATATTTTTCCCTGGTTATTTTGGGCTGCACTCCGAGGTAGTGCTTAATTAAATATAATTCAATCTCATATTACATGCTAGTCAATTAAGTAATTGACATCACGAGAATCTAAAAAAGTAATTGACATCACAAATAATATTTCCATACCCTTTGATGAAATTAATTTTTCGGATCACACATGACACATTATGAACACGAGAACAACCACGAAAGATTGTAATTAGTAGCTCACCAAACCCATTACACATGATATTTCCATGCTCACAAATAAATTTGGTATTGAAATAGAACCCACTAAGATAGCTACGTACTCACAAGCTTAGCACAAGCTAGCAGGGAGGACACTAGCAGAAGACTAAGAAACACAGTGGCCTTACCCAAGGCGCGAGCTTAGGCGGGAGATAGATATCTAGAAGAGGCCCACGCTTCTGTGAAGCTGGATGCATTTCCAGTGGAAGATCACAAAACCTCACAACTACTTCTCCTACGCAATGCCTACACGTACGATTTTTTTTGAGTCATATGGATATAAGGATCTTCCTTACGCGTTCATATACGGGCCAAAGCACACTCGTGTACCCACCAAATATTTTGCATGCCTACCGGGGAAAAATCCTGCATATTCGCCTTATACTTGTGACATGATTCCTTAGTAGCGTGGGCCTTTGTATTTTGAGCATCCCACCGTATTTTCATGGCTACGCAATCCGCAAGTGAGCGAGACTCTACCACGATGTGCACACTGCCTTAGTATCAGTCATGGTTCGATAAATAAGTGTGCCCAAAGGCCTTTAACTCTCTTAGCTAGCTTCATCCTCCACACATTGTGCTAGAAGACCACTCTATTTTGTTGCGACGTATGGCTGTGAAAGAGGTGAGCAATTAGCTTCCACATTGTGTTTTTATAGGATACGATCGTTGTTTCTAGTTAGTGCTTATTATATTTACGTTGTTGGCGAGTGTGTAGGAGGATGGCTTCGATGCGAACGGAGGAGCCTTGACTTCCATGTTTGTGCCACCTTCGTAGCAGCCAGGATACATGGATCCATATGATTTGTACAACATGGACGAAGTGGATGAGGAAGAAACGGAGGAGATGAAAAAAATGCTTTTCGCTTAGGCTGCGGGGAGCGAGGTTACACTCGTGTGCTTGCCATAGTCGTATGTGTGCCCTTACTGCAATCTTGCTAATAATAGTGGGGTTTTCGTGACATCCTACATCATGCTTCTGGCATTGGTCGCTCGGGACGTACCATGAAGTCGAGGGGTAGGCACCGTGCATTGGAGGAATATCTCTGCACGGATCCTCATTATGCTACATTCTTTCGTGCATTGTGTATGGCAGGATAGGCGTGTGTTGTATCCATCTCCATGACCGTGCTTGTTATCTTCCTCATTGCCAAGTCCGAAGATTTCATTATTAGGTGTTTGTGTTTGTGCATGCGGTGCCGGTGACCTTTGTACGGGTGTAGATACATGGGGATGTATCATGTATGTGCACATTTAAAGTTTGAATACTTTGGGCATGGTGGCCATCATTTATGTTATGTATATTCTTGGCAAAACGGTGAATTTAGTCAAACGGTAAATTTGTAAAATGGGTCATCATTTATGTGTGTATTTGCGGTGCGGTGCGGGAGAATAAAATATCACATGACAAGACATTACATCTTGGACTATGGCAACGCATCATGACCGAGGAAAACTACTTAAGCAAGGAAGGCGATCATGGAAAAAGAAGAACACCCATGTTCTTCATGGATTACGAGGGATACGAGGGGATTTTCGTACCACTACAAGATTCACGGAAGTAGAGAATCGGTGGATCGATCTTTTCCATCCAAAAGAAAACATACGGTGATCTTTCCATCCTGAAGACCCTTTATTTGAAAGTGCAAAAGAAAACCCAAATCCCAGGAGGTAATCAAAGACGATCCCTCAGGAGTTCCCGATGACTCTAGCGTCGAGGAAGCTTGATAGGTGGGGAGCCACGGGGCCGAGATTAGGCGGGGCCAACATTTCAAAGACCAGCGTCGAGGTGCATCTTCTTCATGGTCCTCTTCGAGTCCACCTCCTCCTCCTCTGCACCCTTCTTCTTCGCCGACGGAATGTCCTTGAACGAATCAAACTTCTGCAAGACATCATCCTTCAAAAATCGCCTCACAAACTCCTCCAAGTACATTTGATTCCTCTTCTTGGCCTCCACCTGTTGCCTCTTCTTGACCAGCGATCGCTTCTTCTCGACGGCCTCCCATGTCTCTTCCTCATCATCTTCTTCTTCTTCTTCTTCTTCTTCTTCTTATTTCTCGTGTTCCTCCTCCTCTTCCTCTTCATCCTCTTCCACGTAGTCGTACTCATCCTCGGCGTCCTCGCTCTCCTGCTTGGATTTCCGCTGTCTTCGCACGCCAGTTACGAGGAGGCTGGTAACGGCTCGCATGCTCTTGGTTGGGGGAGTCGGGTGGTGTCCCGATGGAGGAGGGGGTGGGGAGGCGGGGGAAGTTGAATCGTAGAAGAAGACATGGTGGTGTGGTTTTACGAAGGAAGAGAGTTTGTGACAAGGCAATAGAGTTGGGAGAGTACGGTATATTAATAGATCTCGGTTCCCGGGGGAAGGTCGGGGTGTCTCTCGGGGGTTGTATCACGGTAATGCGGAGGTGCCTCAAGCTCTAATAGTAACGGTCTTTTGCGAAAAGAACTATGTAGATTTGCAATCTTAATGAATTAGGAGCAAACTATATTTACGAGCACTTCAACATGTAGAGATGAAGCATGCATTGCCATTAGAATTAGATGTTCGGGTATGCGTGCATTAACGAATAGGATGTTTCGATTACAGAAAAAGATACAGAAAGGACAAATATTTCAGGACCTGTAAAAGATACTTGTTTTGATTTTTTTGCAAAGGTGATCTATGATTTCATAGTTTATGAGAGCGATAAAATAGGATAACATTTATAGGGAGACAAGGAACAAAGATGGTTAGGGAAACAAAGCATGAACAACTTCAAACAAGGGGATTGATCAACAAACAAACGATAACCAAATTCACAAACATGGTTTGGGTTAGGGATGCATTAGCATTTTGGATGTTTGGCAATAAACGCACGCTTGTTTTGAATTTGGTGAAGGTGAGCAACGATCACATTGCTATTTCTTATTAATCGTCCAATATTGATCTTCATCTTCTTTAGATAATGTGTCAAATAGGAATGGCGGATGTTGATGTAGGTACGTATTTAGTGGTGCTATGTTTTGGGTTGGAAACTTGTGATGATGTTCGGACTCATTGTCTAGTGATGCTTACTCTCCTTGGGGAGTCTAGGGGAAGATCGTTGTCCTACTCTAGCTTGAGTTAAGGTAGGTTAGGGTGAGTCGAAGTCTAGTGAATTCCTCTTTTATCCCTGTTCGCGGCTTGTTCGGTATTTCAGATTTATTTACAATGGAAATGAGCGATGCCCTTGATTCGGAAAAATCTGTCAAAATTTAGCAAACACGATCATGTATAAGTACAATATGAGTGGGTGTTCTTATGCAGAAACGGGAACAAGACGCGGTGGCACAACGTTGTGTGAATCGATTCTTGGCTAAGTATTGCGGGTGCGGGTTGCGGCTTGACTCGTGTTGGTGCGGGTGAAGAACAAGCGCGAAAGGTCGTTGTCGGTGAGGCCTCCCGGTGTGGAGAAGACAAGTAGGCTTCGTTCGGGGACCGGTGGCGGCGGGGTCAAGTGCGGGCCGCATGGTGGCATGAGCAGCCAGATGAAGTCGTGGACGGTTTCTTGGTAGAGCCTGAAACCAGGTCGAGCGGGACTACGTGGGGAATGAGTCATGAGTGGAGATTGGCGGAGGCTACCACCCAGAGTTCGCGGGGTTTGCGGTGGTTCACGGAAAACCCTTTGGGTTACTGCGGTGAGCCACAAGAAAGCCCAGGGGCGAGAAGACTCGACGAGGAGGTGCGGCCACCCGGGCGGTTCAACGCCCGGGAGGGGCGGTCGGGCGCTGGGGCCGGTCGGATCCTTTGGGCGTGCGCGGGGGCGGTGCGGCCGCCACGGCGGCGGCGACGAAGCTTCGAAGCGGAGGGGACACTGCGTCGGGATCGGCGTTTCGGGTCGATTCCTTTGGAGTAGAGGTTGCCCGGGGAGGTAACCCGGCTATTCCGAAGTTTGGGCGCAATCGTGGAGTGATTCGGGAGATTCGGCGCAAGGAAGTTGGGGGTTTGACCGCGGGTTCCACCGTGCAGGAAGGGGCGGTCTAGCAGCCTACGGGGGGCGGTCTAACGCGAGTGTTCGGGTCAAAGTTTTGTTTCGCGGATTTTCCTCTCGTGAGTTCGTTCGCCTTGATCGGAGAGGAGTGTACGGGTGAAATTTGGAGCGTTCTCGCGCGGTTGCTAGGTGTTCTTGGTTGGAGTTCTTTCTTTGGAGTACGGAGGGTTAGACCGCCCCGGGTAGCGGTCCTTGCGCTAGGCCCTTGGGTGAAGTTTTGGTTTTCGCCGAATTTTACGGTAGTAGCATGGCCTTGACCGAGAGATCTCTGTTGAGTGAAAGCTTGTGGTGTGTCTTGCCCAAGCCTTGCAAGTCGAATCTTAGGCCTGCAGTCAAGTAAGTCAGCTGTCCTGCGCACGTCATGGCTTTATTTTGTCTACTGGTCGTTTGCTTAGGTCGCCTTTTTGTGAGCAGAGTTCCGCCAACAACGTCGGAGAGCGGGAAGAACGCCTCAGGCCAGGAGGCGTTTTGGACTAAGGCACCGGAGGCGCCCATTGTGGAGTCGTCGGCGCTTCAGCAGCCGACGTGACGAGCGCGACCGCTGGGGCTGGGGCGACGACGACGTCCAAGGCCGATAAGGTCGGGACTAGTGTGCCTCCCGCCGCCAGTGGTGAGGCACCTGCGAGACGCGGGGAGGAGCGCGTCATCGGGGAGGCATCTTTGTTGAGGGCATGGAAGTGGCGAACAATGAAGACCGCTGTCTGTATGCCGGCACCCCGTGGGAGGCGGAGGTCGTTACCGACCGCCGCGACCTAGAGAAGTTCAAGGAGGTGGCGCACACAATCGGTACCATGCTGCTGGTAAGGGTCCTCACGAGGTTCTTTTGGTTCTTGCTGTGGTTACTTGAATGCCATGAGGTGTTAACGACTTCTGTTGCTCGACGTGCAGTCTCTTGCTGAGCGAGCACAAGCGCGGATAGGTTTGTTGCGCGAGGCGGCCAACGCGCACGCAGAGGTTGCCGCGGCTCGTGAGCCGAAGTTGCAGGCGAGGTCGTCGCGGCGTGCGAGATCCAGCGCATCAAGGAAGCCATGGCGCGCCAGGCGCGCAAGGATGCAGACGACCTGAAGAAGAAGTTGGAGGACGTCGAGCGGAAGGCCAAGGACGCGGCCTCCGACCTCCAGGCCGTTGTAGATGGTACATTCTCATCACTGCTTCGGGCCAACTCCATATGTTTTTTGTAAGGTCTTGGTCACGACTCTTCAACCTTGAATCGCTACAGGTGCCCGAGGGTCCGAGGAGGCTCTCAAGAAGGAGCTGGCCGCGATCAAGAGCCAGTTGACGCTCATCAAGGAGAAGTCCATGGAGACCCAGCGAGGTTAGCATTCTGCTTGTTGTTTAAGAGTCGACCGACGTGTAGCAGCAGGTTGTAATTCTGATTCCAGTTTCTTGTAATGCAAGTCTTGAGAAGGAGCTGGGCGAGCTCAAGGACACTACCCAGTACGTCATGGACCTGTACGTCCCCCAGGAGAAAGGGGCTGAACTCAAGCCACTGATCGACCGGCTGGACGAGTCTGAAGGTCGAATCAAGGGCCTGCTCCTGGACACCGCCAACCTTGCGGCGGTTGCGGTGTTGTCCACTGTCAAGCACCACGACCCTTCGTTCGACCTGCAGAAGGTCTTAGAAGACGTGGACCTGTCGGGCCTCATCAGGCGTGGAGACATCGTGGCAGCTGCGGGCAAGGTCGTCAAGAAGTTTGACTTCAGCACTGATTGAGGCGGTGCTGAAAGGAGCTTTTTAGACGTGGGTTAGGTCGATTAGTCATGTAAATATACGTGTAGTAAGGAAAAGCTTTTGCCCATTAAGAGATACATGCATGCTATAACATAATGTTTTCGTTATGCACGTCGAAAGTAACTAGGTCGCAAGATAAACCCTCCGCTCACCCAACTCAGTGGAGGAACGGCTTACCGATCGGGCAGCCCAGCGTGGGGACTTGGGCACGACCGGCGGCGGAGGGGGGTCGTGGACCCTGGACCCTAGGTCTTTTGAACCAGAGACTTAGGAACGTTTATAACGGAAGCAGATGCTAAAAGAATGGTAAAGACTTGAAAGCGTAAAATATGAGCAGAAATCCCTTCAGGCCGCGAGACCCTTAGGTTGGCGAAGCCAAGCCCCCGAGTGTTTCGAGACCTGACCTAGACCAAGCCCCCGAGTGCTTTCGAGGAGGAAGGGGAAAAGAACTTAAAGTAAAAAGGGAAAACGAAACACAGGTCGACAGAGGGGTCGCCGAACAGGGGGTCACTTTCTTTATTATATTGAAATTACAAGTGAGGAGAGTACATAGCTTTTTTGGTACGGGTCTTCTAAGGATAGAAGCGACGTAAATGCTCAATGTTCCAGATGTTAGGAACGCCTTGGCCGTCGGCCCACTAGAGGCGGTAGGTCGATGGGCTGACAACTTCCATCACAATGAAAGGGCCTTCCCAAGGGGCAGATAGCTTGTGCATCCCCTTGGTGCTCTGGATGGACCAGGTCTCCCACGTTGAAGGATCGCTCTCGTACGTTGCGGTCGTGATAGAGCCACAACTGCTACTCATATCGCGTGTGCCGCATCAGCGTGGCTACGTGATGTTCTTCAATGCTGTCGAGGTCGACCTTGCGTGTTTCCTCGGCCGTCCCTTCCTCGTAGTGTTGGATGCGCGGGGCACCGAAGGCTACGTCGGTTGGGAGGACCGCCTCTGATCCGTACACCAGGAAGAACGTCGAATATCCCGTCACCAAGCTGACCTAGATTCGGAGACCCCAGATGACGTGAGGTAGCTCTGCAAGCCACCTGGTCGCGTACTGCGAAGTGTTGTCGAAGATGCGGTCTTTGACGGCTTGAAGCACCATGCCGTTTTCCCGCTCGACCTGGCCGTTGCACCGTGGATGGGCCACCAAGGAGTAGGAGATGTCGATGAGGCTGTCCTGGCAAAAATCCCAGAAGTCCGATCCTTTAAAGACCTTGCCCAGGTTGGTGACGATCCTGTTGAGTACCCCGAACCGATGGGTGATGTCCTCGATGAACTTCGCGGCCTCTTTCGACGTGACCGTAGCGACAGCACGGACCTCGATCCACTTGGTGAATTTGTCCACCACCACCAAGATGTGCTTGTAGCCGCCAGGAGCCATCTTGAATGGTCCCACCGACTCAAGGCCCCAAATGGCAAAGGGCCAGGATGGTGGAATTGTCCTCAGGACTTGAGCGAGGACGTGTTGCTGCTTGGCAAAGAATTGGCAGCCCTTGCACCGCCGAACCAGGTCTTGAGCGTCAGCCAGGCAGCAGGCCAGTAAAAGCCCGATCTATAGGCTTTCCCCACCAGGTTTGCGGAGGCTGCATGGTTACCGCATTCCCCACTGTGGATTTCCGGCAGGAGCTCGAGATCTTCAGATCGGAGGATGCACTTCATTAGAACGCTGTTGGAGGCGGACCTCCGGTACAGCTCGGTGCCGATGACAACGTAGTCGGCTGCACGTCTGATGATCTTTTTTTTGCTCAACCTTGTCTTCAGGGACGCGCTTCTCCACGATGTAGGTGATGAAGTCGAGGCGCCAATCGACCTCGGACTCCGTCATGAGGACGTCGCGGCTACCCAGTACGTCGCTAGGCAATGTCTCAGGGTCGCTGAGGAGCCTGATTGATGGCTTGCATAGGTCTTGAATGAATACGCTGGCCGGAACCAGCGCGCACTTGGACCCCAGCTTGGAGAGTACGTCGGTCGCCATGTTGTTGTCACGGGAGATGTGGTGGAACTCTAGACCCTCGAAGTGATCCTCGAGCTTACGCACCTCAGCACAATAGGAGTTCATTGTCTCCTTCTTGACATTGCATGCCTTGTTGACCTTATTGATGATGATCTTAGAGTCACCGTACGCGATGAGTCGCTTGATTCCGAGGGAAACAGTGATGCGCAGCCTGTGGATCAGGGCCTCATAATCGGCGCTATTGTTGAACGCCTTGCAGTGGATCTGCAGGACGTACTTCAGGTGATCGCCCTGGGGCGAGATGAAGAGGATGCCTACGCCTGCACCTTTGAGGTTCAGAGAACCATCGAAGTACATCTTCCAGTGCTCCGGCTTCTCCGCAGACTGAGGCTGCTTGGTCTCCGTCCACTCGGAGACGAAATCAGTGAGGATTTGGGACTTGATGGCCTGCCGTGGGCAGAACTCGAGGTCGAATTTGCCCAGCTCGACCGACCACTTGATGATGCGCCCCACGGTGTTGCGGCTTCGTAGGATTTCTCCGAGGGGGAAACTGGAAACGACCTTGATCTTGTGCGACTAGAAGTAATGTCGCAGCTTGCGCGACGTGACAAGAATAGCGTATAACAGCTTCTGAGGTTGCAAATACCTGACCTTGCTATCAGATAAGACCTCTCTGACGTAGTAGACAGGTCACTGGATGGGGTACTGGTGGCCCTCTTCAGGTCGCTCGGCTACCAACACCGTGCTGACCACCTGAGTGGACGCTGAGATATAGAGCAGCAAGGTCTCCTTGGGTGCCGGGGGCACCATGACCAGAGGCGACGTGAGGAAGGTCTTCAGCTATTCGAGTGCCAGGTCCACCTCTTCTGTCCACTGGAACATGTCGGACTTTTTTAGGAGCTTGAAGAAGGGCAGGCCTTTCTCTCCAAGTTTGCTGATAAAGTGACCTAGGGCCGCCATCATTCCAGTAAGCTTCATGACGTCTTTCTTTCCGATAGGTCGGTTCATCCTGCAGATGACATCGACCTTGGTGGGGTTTGCCTCGATGCTGCGGTGGCTGACCATGAAGCCTAGAAGCTTGCCAGAAGGAACACCGAAGACGCACTTCTCCGGGTTGAGCTTCTAGTGGTAGACCCGGAGGTTAGCGAAGGTCTCGGCGAGGTCGGAAATAAGGTTATCTTCGATGGTAGTCTTGACAACTATGTCGTCGACATAAGCCTCGACATTTTTGTCGATCTGAGACCCTAAGCACTTCTGGATGGCCTACTGGTAGGTCTCTCCAGCATTCTTGAGGCCGAAAGTCATGGTCGTGTAGCAGTAGATGTCGTGCGGTGTTATGAACTTCGTCTTGTCCTGGTCAGAGGCCTTCAAGGCTATTTGGTGGTAGCCCGACCAGCAGTTGAGGAAGCACAACGGGGGTGCTCCCCGCGGTAGAGTCGACGACCTGGTCGATGCGCGGAAGAGGGAAGGGGTCTTTAGGGCGGTGGTGATTGAGGTCGGTGTAGTCGATACACATTCTCCATTGACTCGGTTTTCTTGGGTACAAGCACGGAGTTGGCGAGCCAAAGCGGGTTTTTACATTCGCGGATGAATCCGGCAGCTAAGAGCTTCAAAACCTCTACCCTAATGACCTCCTTGCGATCCTTCGCAAAGCGGTGCATCTTCGCTGACGAGGCTTGGCCGTCTTGCTTACATCCAAGGAGTGCTCAGCCAGCCCTAGGAACACCTGCATATCCGATGGGGTCCATGCGAATATGTCAGCATTGTCCCGGAGGAAATTGGTGAGCACGAGTTCCTATTTCTCCCTAAGGTCGTCACTGATGACCACCGTCTTGGATGGGTCGGCAAGGCCGAGATAGATCTTCGTCGATGGCTTGGCATCAAGAGCAGTCTCGGTGCGCTTTTCCGGACGGTCAGGTCGGACTGGTCGACCTTCTTGGCTTCAGCCACCATGACGGTCGAGGCATCAAAGCAAGCGTGCGTCGTGTCGATCTCCAGGGCGGTGTTGTCGCACTTGAACGAGATGAGCAGGTCGCCGTAGACTGTAAGGATTCCATTGGGAGTCGGCATCTTGAGCACTAGGTAGGTGTAGTGCGGGACAACCATGAACCTGGTCAGCATGGGACGACCTAGGATGGCATTGTAGGACAACTTGAAGCCAGCGACCTTGAAGCTGAGGTACTCTGTGCGGAAGTTTTCCTCTGTTCCGAACGTGATCGGGAGGGAGACCGGCCCATGGGGTAGGCCGCCTTGCCAAGCATGATGCCGAAGAAAGGCTCATTGCACTCCGTGAGCCTCTTGAAGTCAAAGTCCATCTTCTTGAGGGTGTCGACGAAGATGATGTTGAGCCCACTCCCGCCGTTGATGAGGGTTTGAGCGAGCAGAGCGCCCTCGATGTTGGGCTCGACGACCAGCGGGTATGACCCGGGATCTGGGATGTGGACCCAGTGATCAGCTCTGGAGAAGATGATGGGCTGCTCTGACCAACGCAGGGGCTGCAATGGCTTGGTGTGGATGAGATGGACCTCGCGGCTGTCCTTCCGGTACCTCCTCCTGCCCGTGCTGCTCTTCAGTTTGCCGACGATCATGTTGACCAACCTCTTGGCATGCTGGACTGGACCGTTAGGGTTGCCTGTCTCCGGTGGGGGAGGCAGGTCGCGCTCCTCGCGATGATCCTCCGGCGGGTTGTCGTCACATCACCGGTCGTCGTGGCACTCGTTGTCTTGGCGGCCACTTTGATCGTCGCGGCGGCTGTTGTTGTAGCGACGTGAGAATGATCTATCTCCGTCAGCTCTAGGTCACTTGGGGTCCACGGGTGCGCAGAACGCCCTCTTGAACTGCTAGCACTCATGGACCGTGTGAGTACCCCCTTCGTGGAATGTGCAGGGGCCGTCTAGCACCGCGTTGAACTCCTCGACGTTGAACGTTGAAGGCCGGCGCCCGTCCGCCGCGAGGACCTCCGAAGATCGCTTGCGGAACTTTGAGCCGACGTCCCCAGCAGTGCCAGGGGTGCCGGTATCTTGCTTGCCATCGTGGTCAAACTGGTTGACCAAGGCGTCTTCCCTGTCAATCAGCTTGTTGACGACCTCCATGAGCGGCGCGACCGTCGTGGCGCCGGACTTGTGGATCTTCTCGAAGACCTTGCGGTCCCTGAGACCTTTCTTGTAGCTGTCGACGACCTGGTCGTCCCGAACGCCGACACAGGTGTTGCGGTTCTTGAAGAACCAGTTGGTGTAGTCTCGTAGCCGCTCGCCAGGCTTCATAGTCACCCTCATGAGATTGAAGGCGTTGCCGAGGTGATTGTACGTCGCCTGGAAGTTCGACGTGAAGGCCTGTGACAGGTCGGCCCACAATGTGATGCTGCCTGTCGGGAGGTTGTTGAGCCAGAGCGACGGTGCATCGCCCATCACCAGCGGGAAGTAAGCCACCATGTGTTCGAAGTTGCCGCCGGCCGCCTTGACCGCGACGTAGTAGGTCGACAACCAGATGTTGGGGTCAGAGCGATTGTCGTACTTATGGATGTTCGGCTTGAAGTTGTCGGGGTATGCAACCGACCGAAGATGTGGCGCTAGCGCAGGGAAGGCGGTGAGTGCCATGTCATCGCTGCTATCGCCGACCTGAGCCGCATCGTCATCCTGCGCCACAGCCATAGCCTCGGATCTAGGCTGCCGCACCGGGTTACGGACCGGACCCTCAGGGTGGCCGTAGTCTTTCTCGTACTGGGCACGTCGCCAGTTCTCGACGTCGTAGCACTCGCGCTCCTCACGCTCCATGATCTGGTGGACTCCGCTTGGAGGAACGTAATCGCGGTCGTAGTCGAGGCGACGTCACAGCTCCCGGTCCTCGCGCTAGCTATGACGTTGGTCGATGTAGCCGCGGGCGTCGCGATCGCGTCGGTTCTTATCGAGGTTGGCACGTAGATCGACGGCTGGTGCGGTTCTTGCTCCAGGCTTGTTGACCTCCTCCTGGATCGTCGGAAGCCTGCTATCCGCAGGCTGATTAGATCGGCTGCGCGAGTGCCGGTTCGACGTAGATGAAACCGACTTGGATGCCGCGCTCTTCTCCTCCACGAGAGCAGTGGCGATCCGGACGTGCGCCATGGCTTCTTCGACCTCGGGTGAGGGATTGGCCTGCTGAAGACGTGCCAACACTGCGCCCAGGTTGGTCTGGGGGCTATTGAATGTCGGCAGACCCACCTCTTCAAACTCGAGACGTAGGTCGCCGGCGCACGGGGGTACCGCCTAGCACTGCTCCTCCATTCATCGCTGGGCGCAGTTTGCGTTGGCCTGGATCCGACGTGCTTCCTCGGAATCCGTGGCGCTGACCCACGGTGGGTCATTCGCTGAGACCACCAGGACACGCCGTCGGGTAGATCTCTGGTTGTCGGGCGAGATGTGGATCCGTGCCTTCTATTACTCACCGCCGTCCGGAGATGTGGGAGCTTGCGTAGCACGCACAACATCACGCTCCCGATCCATCTTCTTCCTCAGCCGACAACCATGAAGCGTATGTTGCGCACCCTTGTGGTAGATGCACGGTACGTCGAGAGGGTCACGACGTGTGCGAGGTTCGACCTTGAGGTCTCTAGTTGGTTGCTGCCGTCCAGATTGGATCTGGATCAACTTTGCCGCCTGATGCTGGTATACGTCGCTGGGAGGCCGCAAGCCGAATGGGAAGGTCTTGCGGTGCGACGCGTCCTGCGTTGAGTGCTGAGCTCGTTCGTAGATCTGGAGGGTTTCCTCCATCATGTCGATGATGCGCTCCATCCCCTGGACAAGGTCATAGGGTTTGGGCGCGTGGGTCTTCGACTTTCGGTTAGAGCAGGGGGTGACGCAGACGTCGCGGGGACCTTCACGGAAGCCGTTGGTGAGGTCGTCGCCGCCAGCGTGGTCGAGGTCGCCGTGAAGGAGCCGAAACAGATCTCCATAGGGTCGGCGAGGATGTCCGCCATGCTCGCTGGGAAAACAACGCCAGATCGGGCCGTCATGCTACACAACGAGTTCCTGATCTCCCCTACCTAGCGTGCCAACTGTCAGGGGGTGAGACTTGGCAGATCCGCAAGGGGTCTACCCAAGCGGTTGTAGGTGGATTGATGGGGGAATCAGGACCTAAGAGCGTAAGCGATAGTTCTAGGATGAACTCGGAACTCAGCGAGTATGGCAAGGACGCAAGGGATTTTAGACTAGTTTAGGCCTCAGGAGAGTAAAACCCTACGTCCAGTGTGGTGGGGTTATGTGGAAAAGGTGAAGTCCCCTCAAATGGAGCTCTAGGCCGCCTTATATGTCCGGCGGGCTAGGGTTTCCATTCGAGGTCAGTGGACCCTCATCGGGGTTGGTTACATGTTTATGAAGGTCGCCTTCTGTGATTACAGAGAGAATCCTGCGATCCTCGGGTCTACTGGCGGTGCCACCACCGTGATCTAGGGGAAGGCTTTCCCCGCAAGGCTGGCAGGTCGCCCGCAATATGGATAAGGTCGCCCGAGGTCTTCCAAGGTCGCCGGGGTTGCGGATAAGGTCTCCAGGCCCACTTGTAGGTCGGCTAGTCTTCTGGCAGGTCGGGTCCAATTGACAGGGACCTCTAGAACCCTAGTCGGTGGGGACCCATGGGTACCCATGTCTCACAATTGCTTTCCTTGTAAACAAAGATAAGATCCCCAAACAGTCTAGGAAGATAATCTGTCTGATTTCAGACTTGTCTGCGCAGCTGGCATTTTGGGGGCATATCTCCTAGCTCCTTGACCCGAATTAGGCCTTCCATATGTCCAAATCGAAGCTATCGTCGTGGCCCACAACTTTGATAGTCAAACTTTTGCCATTAGAGGCCATTTAAGTCTCTGAATCTGCACCAAAAGATCATGTTGTTCTGGGCTGCGAGAATAACTCTCAGGCTGAGTTGATCTCGTTGGTAAACCTTCAAGTCCCCGGAGTTTTACATGTTGATGCTTTGGTCTTTAGGTCTTTTGGAGTCATATTCACTTCATGTCTTGACTTGTGACGGGCTTCATGATATTCGTAAAAAGTGTTTGATGAACTTATCCCGAAAGTCTCATCTTCAACCTTGATTTCCCGCATAAACAATAAACTCCAAAAACCACATGCAATTGTGAACTTGTTACATCAATAGTATGCCTAGTGGTGGGTTAGTTATAATTCAAAGCTCAAACCAAAGTGTAACAAGTGCTCTTGGTTGACGGAATTTGACCGTCAACAGGCTAGGAGGTATGCTAGAGTAGTTCTACTTAAGGTTCCGAGTCTACTTTAGGATCTAGGTATGAGTTCTCTTGTATCTTTATTTTTTTATGACTTTGCTCTACTTCAGTTATATAACTATTTCATATAAAGTTTTGCTTGTATACATGGGTGATTTGTTCATGTGTTCACTTGTTCATCATTTAGAGGCTCATGTTCTTGATGAACAAGGCATTTTGATCCAGTTGACAAGTGACTTACTCATGTTTTTGGTGTTTGTTCATAAGTTAGAGGCTCGTGTTCTTCACAAACACGACCCTTTTATCTTGTTGAATAGACATAGGAAAGCACAAATCCATTTGTTTACCTAGCCTAGTTTGATCTAGTTAGATTCCATGTTCGTGTTGTATGAAGTTCGTGCTTAAGCTACGGTACTCGGTGTAATTGGTTGGTTTATCTGTTAGCTCTGACCTGGGTCACAATAGCCCGAGCCGGTCAGGGTCCTGCTAACAACGTAAGCGTGGTGCTTGGGTTGCGTAGCTACATTACTTATGAGTGTATCCCACGGTTTGTCTTGGGGTATGCCGCGGTAGTGACAACCATTGGACCCTTCTGGAACCCCCACGTTCGGATACATTGTAGGAGTCTAAAGTCCAACAACCAAAGTCGTGCGTAAGCAACGCAGGAGAATAGCTTCCCGTTTGTACCTGGGTGCTTGAGGCAACAGTCATCCAATGCTAGTGTGTATCTAACGCGCCTTACTGACTTCATGTGTTTAGTACCTTACAACCTAGAACTAGCTCGTATGTTGCCTCCTAATCCTAGGACCTTTAGAGTGAGAGTGTTTGCGTGTTCACACTACCAACTTATCTATCATACCTCACCCCTGCACTTGAGTGACTGGTTTGTTTTCGTCTATGATTTATATTCATTGTAATAGTGTTGAACTTGTTAATCCACCCAACCTTCCTTGGATTCGATACTCTTTGGAATACTCCTTTGGGGAAATGCTACAATGGTACTTGCATGTGCTTGCAGACACTTGTAATCGTTAGGATTACCATTTGGTCATTTCTAGCATCGTTGCTAGGAACTCATAACTTAACATCGACATTAACAAATGCCAACAGACGACAGTGGTTTCTATAGAAACAAATTTTCACTAGATGGTACACGAGAACTGTTGACGGTTCAAAACCGTGCTCAAGTTCACCGCAAGCCTACGGGTGACTTGGTGCCTTTTTCACCAAGCAGGGCCCTCCCTAGATTTGTCAATCCAAGGATCGGAAGCAAACTCCCAGGATTCTCCGTCTAACCTATCAATCTAACCTAACATGAAGCATTGATTGCATAAGAAGATAAACCTTAAAGTTATATGAGTTATAGCATAAGGTTGATCACATCATGAACGTCGACAAGGTAAGGAGCAAGCAAGGGAAACTAAGGCCTATCGTCTTCTAGTCGTAGTTGTAGCCAAAAGAGCAAGCGCGACATGCATCTCATCCAAAGCCATCTTTAAACTACTATCCTCCGGTCCGATTCCGAAAAAACCATGGGTCTTTATTTTTATTATGACCTCCACAAAAGATTAAGCTAGCATTTAATTAATTTCAGATTTGTATTAGAGAGAGCAATAGCTTAATCATGCATAAACAAGCACAAAGTTTAAACAAAGCGGCAACGGTCATCATATATCAACAAGCAAGATCAAGCTAAAATTATTTCATCATTGTGAGCACAAGATGATGATAATAAACAAAAACAAAAACTAGGTTGTACTCCTAGAAGCCATGTTATTTAACAAGAGAGACATACAAAAGTTGCATCTAAGGTTGTTGAAGGCATATACATATATACAAGCATTTAGAAAGACAAGGACAAAAAGAGGGTTGAGGAATTGTTACCGTACTTTGATGCTTGTTATGTAGCGCGCCCTCCCCCATGCTTAAGCATTATGCCTAGCACGGAAGAAGGAAGATCAACATCCGCAACAACCGTGATCCTTGAACTCCATGGGGTCTTCTTTCGTCCACCAAGTCTTTCCCCATGCTTAGCATGTTGCTAGGCACGGAAGATGATGAACCATCTTAAAATTCTTGAAGTCCTACCACCGTGCAAGGAGATCATCATCACATTGTTGCTTTTGTTCATCCTTCAATGTCCGCCCTTTGCCATGAGCCTTGATCTCAATTGTTTCTCATCCCATCTTCTCCTCCTTCCATGTTGTCCCTTATCATTGGTTCATTTTCCACGAGTTTTTATTCTACTTACAGAACTGAGTATGTACTGAATCATAGCTCCATTGAAAAGTTCTTGAAATTATCTTTCCAACGAGTGGTCATTCATTCCGATCGGACTCCGAACAAGAGAGTTACGCCCTTTTTACTTTGTTGGTGCAAGCTGTCCCGGGCTGATTTCAGAATGTGTGACACCCAAAGATTTGGTTGTAACTTTTTGCACGGGTCTCCTAAAATGTTGATTCTTGATGCATTAGAAAGTAGACTTAATGGAGCACTTGAATATCCAATTTTCTCCTTTTGTATATCTCTAAACATGTGCTTAATCTTAATGAAAACGACAGTGCTCCTTTCGGGATTTTGGAGGTGTTGATGATCTTGATTTCAGCTTTTATTGCAAACTCACGGGAGTGATTCACCATGCCTGCAAAATAACTATAATGCGCAAAGTACCCCGAGGTAACGGTCGGGAAATACTCACCCTATGCCAACAAACCGTGACATCCCTAAGATCTTCACTTGTGGCATAGTTAATCTAGCGAAAATCCTAATGGATGTACGTGAGTGCAAGCGTGCATGCAAATGATAGGATGGTATAAAAACAAAACAATGTTTACACCAAATTCTAAGCTCCATGCTTACAAAGTGGTTGCCAAAATTTCTACTCCCATAGAGATTTATTAACCAAGGTCAAAACCCCATGTTCATCCCAAGACCAACAATTCTTTATAGTGCAAGGAAATTAGGGCGCGTTGCTAAGTTTATAAATCAACCAATGCAACATGATAGCTCGTGATATAAGAATAAATGATGGTGGTTTCCAATCATGTCTAAACACCATATTTACACGACATTGCAAAAAGTAGTCACGCATGCCGGCAAGCATTAACATAGATATGAAAGCATTCATCATAAAGTTTCACAAAAGATCCCAAGCTAACATAAAGTGGATGATGACAAAGAGGTGGATGCAAAATGCAAATGCAAAAAGTTAGCACAAACTAGAATTAGCAAGGTTTGAAAAACACTTTTGATGTGGTCTACAATAAGCAAAGGACAAAGCTTGATCTCACACTTCATATGAAGTAAGCATTGTCAACAAGGAAATCACCCATTGAAAACAATCAATCAACCACACTAACAAGGTTTAAGGGTAGGTCATGGGTATCCTATATTTTTGGCTCAAACAAGGATTTTGAAGAGAGGAAGTGAAGTATAGAAATTCTAACTAAGGTGGTGCTTGAGTCTTTCTACAATCCTATGGTTTTAGGATTGTCTATACTTCTAAGGGTTTTATAGGGAGGCTAGTCAAAGTTTATGACGATGAGTTCTACGGGGCTAGAGCATGATTCACCCCGAAAGCACCGTCATTTTTTTAGTTAGATAGGGGTAGACTTGGCCGACCCGAAGGGTGACAGCCCCCAGTCAACTCAAGAATCCTACCTCTATTGGCTATGGTTTTTGGTGGAGGTTATAGGAAGGCTTAGGTTGGTAGGACAAAACGTTAGATCAAATCAAACATGCAGTGCGATGCAAGGTGGGTGAACAAAATGATATGACATGATATGCGGTGGTCTAAAACAAAAACAAATGTTAGCCTAAATTAACTAGCCACAAGTTTAGAATCAAAGGATGGTGCCAACTTCATATATCTCTCTAAAAAGACATAAAAGAAAAAGACTCTAATAGGAACACAAAAAGTTCTACAAGTTTTCCAAGATCAAATAACAAAGCGCTCCCTCAATAGAAATTAGAACATACAACATGATGTTGTGGTTTTTATTAGAGCAATGGTACAATTTTACTTGATGGTTCGATTAAAGAGCACAATGTAGATGGCCATGTATGTATGTATGTATGTATGTATGTATGTATGTATGTATGTATGTATGTATGTATGTAAGTATGTATGTATGTATGTATGTATGTATGTATGTATGTATGTATGTATGTATGTATGTATGTATGTATGTATGTATGTATGTATGTATGTATGTATGTATGTATGTATGTATGTATGTATGTATGTATGTATGTATGTATGTATGTATGTATGTATGTATGTATGTATGTATGTATGTATGTATGTATGTATGTATGTATGTATGTATGTATGTATGTATGTATGTATGTATGTATGTATGTATGTATGTATGTATGTATGTATGTATGTATGTACCAAGGTTGCCTCCCGCAAAGTGCTTCATTTAAAGTCGTAGAGCTCGACTTTGTCACATATCTTCTCGTTGTTGCGGAGCCATGATCTTTCATGAAATATTTGAAGGTGTTAATGCAGACTTGATCTACTCTCCATGCTTGACACGATCACTTATGCTCGATGAGAGGCTTGCCCAATCGTCTCCTTGCATCATCATCACCTTCTCCATCGCACTTTATCGCTGCCTCTTCTTTCACAATTTTTCCTCTCTGTCCAGATCATACCATGTAGAAAACAATAGCTTCCATTCGTGGCGCATAAAATTTTCTTTCCATCAAGTATTTATTCACCCCCAATGGACTCCGATCGAGTGAGTTATGCTCGTTCTACTCCGGCGCTGCAATCTGTCCAAAGCTGTTTTCAGACTGCACATTGCTCAATGTTTTGTCATATCTCCTTGTACGGGTCTTCAAATTCATCGATCTTGGATGCGTTGGAACCGGAACTTGATGGGGCTTCTTATTTTCAACTTTTTCTTCCTTGAACATGTCTGACCAGGTCCTTAAAATTGATGAAAACAGCGACATCCGGTTTTGAGGTTCGGTGACGGTGATGCACGGGTTTGCAATTCCTTTGGGTATGACTTCTCTCCTCTTAATTTATGTTTAATGCCCTGCATGGTTAGTGAAACTTGGGATTTCTCCCACAATTTGCTCTTTTAAGGTCACTAGCTTGACCGAGCACAAAGCAAGTCCAAGATTTACAAATCATATCGCAAACAAACACATCCATAACCACAATTTATGACAAAGTAAGTTGTGATTAATTGTAGCATAAGTTTTCTTGCTCAACGCTAAGTTCTCATTAGGTAAAGGTTCATTAGGCATGTAACAAAGTTTAAGCACAACAAAGCCTCTTTATCACTCTTAAGGAATTCTAGCCTATCATGATCATCATAAGAACAAGGCATAGAATTGAATCAACCTCACTATTGGATATGAATCATAGATATATCAAAGGAATATTATCAGCTCCAAAAGTATCTTGAGAGGTTAATTTGTACCTTGGCCTTCGAGATTTTCATCGTGAGTGGTATCTTGGAGTTGAAAGCAAACAATCTTCAATGATCGGTGGCTTGCATCGTCTTTTCGCAATTCCTTCGTTTGTGCCACACATCATCAAGGTTGCCTTGTGTGGACTCACTCTTCTTATTCATTTGTGGGAATTCACACATGTCTCAAATATCTTCATATAACTCCATGATTCTTCATGTGAGAGCCCAGAGTATCCGCGCCATTGGATGCCATCTTTTGTGTGTAATCCATCGTGATTTGCTTCTAACATATCCTAGCATCGGATGTTGCTAACTTGTGCCTTCTTTTGCTAATGCTCTTGGGGTCTTTGTTTTGTTCCAAACTTCTGAATTTCATCTCATGTGGTCCAATGGAAGCGTTGCCCAAGCTCCTCTTTGTTGTCGTCGTCCTCATCTCCACTATCTTGTTCTCATAGTGTTGCTACTGCCTCTTTTTCGTGGATTTTCCCTTGTGTACATAACAAAACATATACAAAAATATTGTTCCATTAAAAAACTTTATAAAATTACCTTTCCCAAAGGTACTCATTCATCTTAATCAGAGCCTAAATGAGGGAGCTATGGCCGTTTTATTTCCGCTCTTGCATACTGTCCAGAAAATTTCAGAACGCGCAACCTTCGGTAATTCGGCCATATCCGCTTGTAGAAACCTCCAATTGACTTGATTCTTGGTTCGTTGGAACTGTAACTTCATGGGGATTCTAAATATCTAAAGATATCTTGTTGTTCTCCCTTGAGGTTGTGCAGAGATTGATGTGAACATAGACTTCTTGCGAATCAATTCGAAGATGTTGACCACCTTGATCTTGTGGTCTTCGGGGCGTTACGTCGCGTCTCCTTCGGCTTTAAGTCATCCCCATTGTTGGACCTACGAGTAGCATGATGGCAATGGTGTGTATTCATGATTTTTCTTTAGCCAAAGTGATGGGTACTTTTTTTGCAACGTGATTGCTTCCAACACCTATTGCTTGGACAAACAAACCTTCACGAAAAATTAGTCTTAAAACTTTAATTGACACATTGACTTACCTTGTTTATCATCACTCATGTAGGGTGTGGACTCGATAGCAGATGATGGGCCACTAACAAAAGTTAGCACCTACCACTAAAGAGTGAATCTTGATGTAGTCATCATCTTGTCGGAGTGGATTGTGAACTTCTCGAACGTCTTGTGTCTAGCTTTTCACCTACTTTCAAGGATACAAACAAGAAAGCAAGCATATATGCAATAATATAAATTAGGGTTAGTCAAAGAGATAGATGGATCGCCCTAGGATTCGAGTTGCCGATCCCTGACAACGGCGCTAGAAAAGGGGGCTTGTTGACGGTTCAAAACCGTGCTCAAGTTCACTGCAAGCCTATGGGTGACTTGGTGCCTTTTCACCAAGGAGGGTCCTCCCTAGATTTGTCAATCCAAGGATAGAAAGCAAACTCCTAGGATTCTCCGTCTAACCTATCGATCTAACCTAACACGAAGCATTGGTTGCATAAGAAGATAAACCTTAAAGATATATGAGTTATAACATAAGGTTGATCACATCCATGAATGTCGATAAGGTAATGAGCAAGCAAGGGGAACTAAGGCCTATCATCTTCTAGTCGTAGTTCTAGCCAAAAGAGCAAGCGCGACATGCATCTCATCCAAAGCCATCTTTAAACTACTATCCTCAAGTCTGATTCCGAAGACGCCCGCCTTTTGGAGCCACCGTCCTATCATAACGCACTCGTATTCGTGCGGGTTATCCTAGGGCGAGTTCGAGAAGAACAAGTTGAAAACACTTGGTCGATCCGGTATGCACCTCTAGCCACCATACAAGAGCACCCCAAGCAATCTATCTAGAATAGATTGAAGATGAAGCATAGCCAAGAGAGAGCAATATCATAGAAGGAGGAATCGAGTCGCTAAATAATCAGATGACATGAAGTACTTTACTCACATAATAAATATGTTTAGATCATCTCCACCGAGTACATACCATTGATGACCTCAACTAGCTCCGAAACTCCGCCATGGCTCAACCGTGTAAGGTGGCCATGGCTCAACCATGCAAGGTGGCCATGGTGGCTAGGGTAGGCCTAGGCCATCTCCTAGACAACTTCGAGGACTCACGGCGGCCATCGTCCGTCGATCTCTCCTAGGTTTCCCCGAGTTCCTGTGGATGGATCAATGTGGCGGCCGACGGAGGCGGAGGCGATTTATAAAGAAACACCTAGGTCAAAGGGCGTCGCGAACCGGGCCCGAAACAGGCCAGGCCGGCTGGCCTAGGCCGACTTGCCTAGGCCCGTTTCGGCCCGGTTCGGCCCAGTTTCGCCCCGACGTTTCTCGGTCAATTGCCGACTTGCTCCCTTCTGCATGTGGGCCCTTGACGTCATCTTCTCCACGGTTTAGATAAAGCTCCTTGTCACGCAAGCTTCAGTATCTTATGTTCAGGTCCCTGGAGTTTTGTGCCTTCACGTTGTGGTCCCTGGGTCATTTGGAGTCATGTTCACCTTGAGTGTTGACTTGTGCCGGGCTTCATGATCCTCTCATAAAGTGCTCACTGAACTTCTCCTGAAAGTGCTCCTTTTAGTGCCTAAATCCTGCGTAAAGATCATACTCCAAATACCACATTCACAAGTGAACTTGTTACATCATTAGTATGCCTAGTGGCGGGTTAGTTGCAAATCATAATCGAAACCAATGTATAACAAGTACTCTAGGTTGACGGAAATTCACCGTGAACAGGAACTTTCCAAAGTTTTGATGGTTCGTAAGTAACATCTATGTGACATCTCGGCCCAAGGCTTAATAAGATTAATAAGGATACTCATACCAACAAGTTGCAACTTCTTTTTCGGAAGCCCATAGCCAAAAAACTCCAAAGTTAAGCGTGCTTGGCTTCAGCGATGGGTGACCGTCCGGGAAGTCCTTCTCGGGTGCTCATGAGTGAGGACAAAGTGCGCAAAAAAGACATGTGTTAGTCTGTGGGGATATTCTTGGGGTCCTAGAGAGCTACCAGGCGTAGGCGGGCCCAGCCTCGGGGAGGTGAGTCGTTACAAATGGTATCAGAGCCGACTCTCGCGGTTTCACGGGCGCGTGTGGTCGCATTTGCACAGGCATGGAGTGCATGGCTAGTGTGGGTCCTCAGTGGTCACACAACATGGCACATGCGCTAGTACTAGACCCACTAACATGGCCAAGAGAGGACGCTCCTGGCTTGGGGTTGATCGACGAGGACGTCGATCTTCTAAGGGGGTGTATGTGACATTCTGGCCCAAGGATTAATAGCATTAATAAGGATACTCATACCAATAAGTTGCAACTTTTTTCCGGAAGCCCATCACAAAAAAACTCCAAAGTTAAGTGTGATTAGCTTGGAGCAATGGGTGACCGACCGGGAAGTCTTTCCCGGGTGCGCATGAGTGAGGACAAAGTGCGCAGAAAAGATATGTGTTGGTCTATGAGGATATTTTTGGAGGGTCCTAGAGAGCTGTCAGGCGTAGGCGAGCCCCGCCTCGGGGAGGCGGGTCATTACAAATGGTATCAGAGCCGACTCTCACGGTTTCACGAGCGTGTGTGATCGCAGTTGCGCAGGCATGGTGTGCATGGCTGGTGTGTGTCCTGAGTGATCACGCAACATGGCACATGCACTGGACCCACGGATGTGGGCAAGAGAGGACGTTCCTGGCTTGGGGTTGATCGACAAGGATGTCGATCTTCTAAGGGGGTGTATGTGACATCTCGGCCCAAGGCTTAATAAGATTAATAAGGATACTCATACCAACAAGTTGCAACTTCTTTTTCGGAAGCTCATAACCAAAAAAACTCCAAAGTTAAGCATGCTTGGCTTGGAGCGATGGGTGGCCGACCGGGAAGTCCTTCCCAGGTGCTCATGAGTGAGGACAAAGTGCGCAAAAAAGATATGTGTTGGTCTGTGGTGATATTCTTGGGGTCCTAGAGAGCTGTCAAGCGTAGGCGGGCCCGACCTCGGGGAGGCGGGTCGTTACAATCTATCTTTTATAATGGTTCCTAGGTAAAAACCTCTTGAGTTATAGGAGATGTGTCTTAAAAACACGTCTCCAAATTCTTCGATGTGTTTTCAAATACGCACGGGGACAGACTTTCGACGGTGGCAGCCAACAAGAAAACACAAAGAAGTGTTGTGTCGCTGTGTGGTGATGGTGGTGCTACACAAAAATAGGAATGAGGACGGCCAACTTAGAGCAACTCCAACAGTTCCCCATCTCAAGTTGCCATTGTTATTTTTTTGGCCAAAACAGAAAAACATTCTCCAACAATTTCCCATCTCAGGTTGTCATTTATCCCAAGTTGGGAAAAACCGAATCCGCATGCGCATATATGCGTGCAGCGATCCGCGACGCATCCTTCTATATTAGAAGAGGTGGAAGGGTATAAAATAATTTTGTTTTTTCTTATGATTCCTGAATTAAGTTTGCAAGAGGTGGAAGGGTAGACACATAATTTTGTTTCTCTCTCAGGGTTCCTGATGTAAGTTAGATCTGAATTTGGCAAGTGGATTGTGTCAAACTGTTGGAGATGGACTCTTTTTTACTTGTCATATATTTTTAGAAATTGGCAAAACACAAGATTTGGCAAGTAAAATTTGGCAAACTGTTGGAGATGCTCTATTAGCTGATGAATACGAGCCGGCCAAAGGCCAAATTAAGTGCTACGAAGGTCAGTATGCAATGTATGGTCCAACTTCTAGTATACTTACATGTATATGCATATATACTAGATTTGTTTTCAAAAATATTGGGTGTGCATATGTACACCCATGCACCTCTACTGCCTCCACACATGCTCCTGACACTAGCGATGTCAGAATCCATCCTAGGGGGGCTCTCCCTGTTCTTCTTCCATCTCCCACACCCCAGTCCCCACCCTTCCTTTTTCCTTCCAAAAATAGGGGGCTCCACGGGATTTCCGACCGTAGGAGGGGCTAGAGCCCCACCCGCCTCGGTGCTGGCTCCACCGCTGCCTCCCAAGGAAATAAATTGGGTGCACGGGGTGTGCATACGCCCCGTGCACACCCTTGCCCCTGCGTCCCTACACACAAAACACGATGTGCGGGGATGTCCGATCATAGAGCTCGGCCATCTCGCGGGGCATTGCGTGCACACCCAATTTTTTCCTGTCCTAATGCGTGTCATCTCTGCAGGGGGTGAGACCTGGACAAATCCGAAAGGGGTGACCCAAGCGATTGTAGGTTGATTGGAGGGGATCAGGAACTAAGAGCGTAGGTGGTAGTTCATAGATGGAACTCGGAATACGGCGAGAATGGCGAGGGACACAAGGGTTTAGACTGGTTCAGGCCTCCGGAGAGTAAAACCCTACGTCCAGTATGCGGTGGGATTATGCGTGAATGGGGAAGTCCCCTCGAATGGAGCTCTAGGCCGCCTTATATGGTCAACGGGCTAGGGCTTCATTCGAGGTCAGTGGACCCTCATCGGCGTCGGTTACAAATTAGGAAGTCCATCTTATGTGATTATAGGGTGAATCCCGCGATCCGCGGATCTATTGGCAGTGCCAAGCCGCGACCTAGGAAGAGTCTTGCCCCACAAGCCCGGCGAATCCTCCGGGATCTGGATAAGGTCTTCCGGAGTCTTCCAAGGTCATCGGGGTTGTGGATAAGGTCTTCGGGCCCTCTTGCAGGCCGGCGAGGCTTCTGACAGGTCGGGTCCACTTGACAGGGACCTCTGGGACCCTGGTCGGTGGGGACCCATGGGTACCCATGTCTCTCAGTCTCGGCTCCCTCCGATGTTACGTCACTGCCTCCATCCCCGACCTCCATCACCTTATATGTCACTGACCAAACATGTCATACTCCACTAAAAAATATCTCATACTCCCTCCATACCCATAAAATAAGTCATTTGGACAAGATTTCGGTCAAAAAAGTTCTTATACTACACACAAATTATGCTTCTCAGAAGATTAATGATGGGAGGAAGTTTATTTCTTTTCCTTGATCTTTGAGTAAAGTACAAATGGGTCTTTGATAAATGGATTGAGGGAGTATGACAGGCCGGCTTAATTAAGATAAATAATCACCTTAACAATAAAAGTACTTGTTTTCTCATGAAGAAAAAACCTAATTTAAACATGAAGAATGCCATGCAAAAGTGACCAACCAACGATGGTGATGTTCCTTATTTAATTCATTCATGTGATGGCATTTTATCTCTACTCCTAAAAAGAATGAAAGTAAGACTAAAACTTCATCCGCTTTTTTTCTCTGCTCTAGCGGGTTAGCCCTCCACTCAGCCGCGCACCCTGCCCACTTTTTTCCCACACGCTTGCCCCTGCACTCCCAAAGCCTACCTCCAACCTTCCTCTCACGTGGTAGCGGCGGCGGCGGCTCTACCTCCCTCCGCACGGTCCACGCCCCGCCCACCATCATCGATCTTAAGCTCCGCATCGTCGTCGCCATCGATCTGAGGCGCCGCAGCATCATCATTGTTGTGCTCTATGTCGTCATCCTCGTCGTGTCGTCGATCTGAGGGGTCGTGCCCTCACTGTCCCCGTCGAGCCAAGGTGCCCCGCCGTCGCGTCGTCACTGTTGTCGTTGACCTAAGGCATCCTCGAGCCAACGCGCCACACCGTCGCCGCCTCAAGATCGATCTTGCCGCTGCCGTCCAGGATCGCCATCTTCTCCGTCGGCGCCGTCCGGAAACGTTGTCGTCCGCTGCCTGTCCCTCCTGGAGCTTGCAGCGGCGGTGGTGTCAGCGGCCTTCTCCCTCCATGTCCGGGCCTTCTCCAGGCGATGGTCGGGGTGAAGGCGACGTGCTTCTCCACGCTCGCTCTTCATTGGCGCCCCCAAGTTGATTCGACTGTGGCTCGCGCTCCTGCTCCCCCACGCCGGCCAATTTGACTCCAGACGGACGGCGTCGGGCTCCCTCTCCCATCAGGCGGCACCTCCCTCTCCTCTGGCCCGGAACACTCCCTCACCATCTCCTCAGTCCGAGCGCACCACCACTCAACGTCTACGGTTGCAGCAGTGATGGCCAACACGCGTCTGCATGTATTCACGTTGTCGGCCTTGACATCGATCTGGAGTTCTGTTGTACTGAGTTCATGACCACCGACGGCGCGATGGATGCCCGCACTGCCAGGTATGCCATTACATTCCATCCCCATCCCTTCTAACTATCAAAATCGAGCTTCCCCAAAGAAAGGCAAATTTATTTGGAACTGGCCCAGTCGAACGAATTACTCTATTCCATCTCCTTCCCTTCCGGCTTTGGACTAAAAACTCCAAGCGTTGTGTGGACTCCATTTTGTGTCCAATTGGATCGACAGTTGCATGTCTCCACCTTGACGCCCAACAATCTATGCACAAGTTTGTTAACATATCAAGCCGTCCTCTGCCAATTCATCATCTTGGTTTTCACATTATTGTTCTCCGCCATTTCAATCCAGCTCTGGAGTTGATATTTTGGTTCTGGCTATGGAGAAAAAGAAGCAAAATTTGTGTAACTTGAATGTTCTACAAGCCTTTCAGAACTGAAATCCCCTATTCCCATGTTGACATAATCTCGTGGTGTTCTTGTGCTTGAAAATCTGAGAAAAAAATCAAGCCCGAAACAAGCATTGCAAGGTACACAGCACAGATTTGTGAAGTGGCAACTCATACAGACATTGCCAGCTTCTGTATCATTTTTCTTTTAATTTTTTCTCTGACCAGGGGAATGCAAACTTGTGGTTAACTTATTCATCTCTGCTGGAATAAAGGGTCAAGCAAAGCTATGGCCAACAATGAATAAGGTATGATGAAAGACAATTGTGCTAGGTGTTGTTCAATATCAACATATGCTTTAGTTGCATGCCTGGTTAACTGCCTAACGCGTGTCTATAACTTATTGTTGTGCAAGTATATAAGTTCTTCTTGTCTAATTTATGTTTACAGTTTGATAGTTTCAGAACATGCTTTGACAGTGTCCCAAACTGCATCATCTAGGTTCTTTTATTTGCAGGTCACTCATTGACAATCATTTGGTTGTATAGCTACCCCAAATCTTTCAGAAATCATTGGGCTTGCATATTTGTAAGAGCACTTTGACTTGGCTAAATAGTTCTATAATATACAAACATTAATTGATAATTTCAGGCTTCTTAGCAATGACAATTACTTCGGTGTAATGATGTTGCGACTTATATTATGTCTGAAATTCTTTGCATCTTTTTTGTCAACGTCTCACCAATTGTTATCTCTTAGGTATAATGCAGAGAACATCAGATCACCATAATTCTAATTCTGTTTTTACATTTGTTTGATATCCTTCATGGATGCTCATTAGGATTTTAGTTGTTCCATGACCAAACATGAGTGCTTGAGTATACAATGAATTTTCACCATCTATTTTTACATTAATTGTTGTGCTACTGGTTTCATGGTTTCACAGTTTACAAAGGAGGCAGGGAATAAAATGGAAAGAGGTCAAATTGCAAGTCACTTATAGCTCGTCCATAGCCACCCTCTCCTGCTCTAGAGGAACCTGAAGAAGGTTCTCTGGCTAAGGTTTCTGAATCATAAAATGAAAATGGCCCTGTTGGGGGATTCACCAGAGTGTGTTACTTGAGTCAAAACTTACTTGGTTTCCATTTTTCAGTGGTTCTCTATAGATGTGTTGTAGGCTTCTAAATTTTGTTGGCGCTCATGTTAATCTGCAACATGGTGCTGTTACATCACTCAGCTTAGATGATTGTCATTAACGTGTTACCGCCTGCTCATTTACACGTTTGCATATCGATCAGTATGTATTTCCCAGAACTAATGAAGGGGTAATGGTATTTTTCACTTATAGAGTATCTTTTTTTCCTACTTTTTGATCGGGGGCAGCTTCATCTCTTTTGCCATGCTCATTGCAACAATAATGCTAGCCATCGTAATAATCTACATTTGTTTTATCACTAGATGCTATAGGGTTACTAATGTAACTCCCCTGCTTTTATGTTTTAAGCTAAATCTGTGTCCACTCTACTGGTTTGTTGTGTTTGATAATGCTACATTTCATCTTTTATCATTCATATCATGAGCATGGGCTTTATTTGTCTCATCTACTGTTTATTACAAGGTTTATGGATCTGAAGTTGGGGTAGCAGTATTTAGATGACCATTAGTCAGCAGACAGTAGCTCTGTATTTCTTTACGAAATGACCCTTTTAGCAGCAGATTAGTAGGATAATGACCGGAATTGACATTCTTGTATAACTGGGAGTGGTAGATGTTCCTAGAGTCACTTATCATCTTTTGATATTATTATTAAGGACAAATTAAGAGGCTTGAAATTTGAATTGCACGAGAAACTGAAAACTTTAGACATGCATGATCAAAACTGCATGCGTTAGTTACTGTTTAATCATGCAGATTGGATCAGATTCTTGGCATGTTTACTTCTTTTTCTCTGACAGCCGTACCTGATGCTAAGCTTTGCTGGCAAACCTATCTTGATTTGTTTATACTGCTTCACAGTTTAAATCAAAATTCTCCAACAGAAAACCCATGTTGGTTTTTTGCTGATTTGTGCCATCGTGTGCTCGTGCTACACATTTGTTGTTCGTGCAGTTGCTGACGTTGTATGATCTGAGAGTAGGGGTATTATTGTCTAGATCCATGTGTTTTATGACCTGTTTGAGTTGGAAGCACTATAACATTAACATTAGCCATGATGTATTGCAGCAAATGACCACAGAAATTGTAATGGTTCCTGGCAAACATGATTTTTCAGTGGCTTGTGGCAAAGGGCAGGTTTTAGCAGTGTCGATCAGCGGACAACGGTGATTAGGACGGGATGGATGGAGCAAAGACAGCGGCGACGGCGGGTGTGAAGTAGGGGCTTGAAGAGGCGTTGCTTCAGATCATACAAAAGCACCACCACCAATCCCTCACCAACGCCAACAAACTGGTGCGTCGTTGATTCCTCCTCGCTAAATTTTTATATATACAACGACAGGCACCATTGCCCTGCACTATTTCATTGAACCCAAGCAATAATCATTACGTTTTGGCGCGTTGTAGGCTAGATTTAAACTTAGACTGGTGTGCAAGGCACATCTTGCAGTTGCACACTCGAAAAACAAGTGTTGCATAGATTCATGCTCAGAGCAAAATTGACAGGTTTCATCATGCCTTTCTTCCGGAGATTCCTGATAATCATATGTTTGTTTTGGGATAAAGGCCACAGGAAGGCTTGCACTCTTCAAGGTCAAATTACTATTATTTCTACTCAATCGACAAACAAATTAATACAACACACTCTTCCTCACACATGCGCAGAGAAAACCAAGAACGATGCCCTGAGAACCGCGGTGCGCGTGGCTGACCTCCTTGTGGACTCGGTCGATGGAGGGGTGCAGGAGGGTGCAGGAGCTGTTTGTCAACGAGAAACACATCGAGTTTGAGGCCCATGCACTGCTCAGCACTATCACGCGCCACAGGAAGCAGACGGACCAGTGGCTGGCTGCCACCAATGACATCAATTCGATCTTGAAGGTGGGTTGCACCGATGCTATTCTTGTGCACACAAATTCTCAATTTTACATGTGTACTACTAAATGGAGCATATATATAGAATACTGCCCAAGTGAAATTGTGATCAGTAAAGCTAGAAAGTTGACAATTGACAAACAATTAATTACACTACCATTCCTTTAGGTTTGTTTTATTTTCCATAGATAAATCAACGCATAACACTAAATACCCGACCCAATACTGTGTGATTTCTGTTGTTGCTGAAGCATCTTTTTTTTACCTCTAGGAAATTGGTGATTTTGAGAACTGGATAAAGATCATGGACTTTGACTGTAAAAGTATCAATTCAGCGATACACAATATTCATCAGTCATGACTCTGCCTGCAATCACAACTTTAGGAAGTATTCTCTTTTTTAAGAGAACTTTAGGAAATAGACGTGTCATTAGATACATTCATTCCAATTGCAGTTTAGTGCAGCACATATGTTTTTACTTATAGAGTATCCTTTTTTCTACTTTTTGATTGGGAGCAGCTTCATCTCTTTTGCCATGCACATTACAACAATAATGCTAGCTATCGTAATAATCTACATTTGTTTTATCATTGATTACTTTGGACTAAAGGTGGATTTAGAAGTAAAGTACTTACAATCTCACATACTCTGCCATCTACTCGCCTAATTTTTTTAGCATGCTACCAATGGATTGTGAGTGACAATAGTTCTAAATGTTCTTTTTCTACATTTCCTTTTGTAAACTCCATTGTAACATGAGACTAAATTATGTATAGGTACCAAACCGATTATGTTGTGGTTTTAGAGTGTACTAAATTTATTTCATGAACAAATGCTATGTTAACATTTTGGATTCAAAAAATATATGGATATGGATTACTAAAAGCTGAAGTGAGGTTTTCCAATTGAAATAGTAGAGGCACTTGTTATTTCATTTAGAAGTGAAAGCCTATATGGATGTGCACATCAGATGACATAGCGGGACATCTAGTGACAGGCTGACAGCAGGATCTACAGAGGTTCGTCGCCATCGCTTTTCTTTTGATGTGTGAGATAATGTCAATTGCATCCTCTCCATGCAAGCTCTACTTCAAGGAAATGTGAATGCATTCTCACAATTTTTTCATAAGAACATCATAATCTTGACATGCTGAACTTGAGTTGCTCATAATGCACAATACATGATAAATGTCCTTATTGTTATTTTTTTGCTTGCACGTATGCAATCTAGTTCCACTTGCAACTCCATTTACTGATGCAGTGCTCCCTTTACGAGCCAATATAAAAGGTGCTAAGGTGATGGGAGAATGGTGCTTAGAACTATATAGTTCTGGTTCTGCAAAGTTTTAGGGATACGACTCAGATTTTCAAGTATTTTGCATTCTTCAGCATTATATTTTTTAGTGTGCTAAATTGGGGGTCAAGCTTGGCCCAAAAGGAGCTATGTCCAGATTTTTATAATGCCAACACTGATACACTTTATATTTCTAATGGATAGAATTCTCATTTATTTTTATATATAGGTTGATGAAACTTCCAAAGTTGTTGTGTTCCGCACTAGAAACTTGATTTTTAAGGTATACCTCTGAATTCATTCATTTCATGAGAGTTGGGTAACAGTAACACAAAGTGTTAACAATTTCTAATGATACTATATTTTGAAAAAAGAAATTAAATCCATCCATAAAAAATCATACAAGTGTGCTAAAACACTTGTTGCTCATCATGGTGGTTGCAAAAATACCGAGTGATAATAGAATAGATATGAAACAACTTGATCTGTGATAGGACGGCGAAACCAGCGATGGTGGCATCAACCATCATAGAGTGAGCGACTCTGCCTCCCCAACGGGACGACTAGGCGATGTCATGTTGTGTCATTCAATCTCGTTGCATACTTTGGAATATGTACACCGAAGTATTAATATTTTAAATGATATATTGTATGTATATATTTTTTATGTCATTACATATATTTCACACGTGAAAATTGGTGCTCATAAAAAATCTGTTATGTCCGTAGCAACGCACGGGCACGCTCCTAGTTATATAAATAGGAAAGCACACAGTCAATCAAGCGGTGAAGAGAAGCTTCGTCACCGTCAATGTGTTTTCGAGGTCAGTACGCACAGCGGGCCGGAGAATGTCAGGGCGCCGTGGCATCGTATAAGAGTCCACCTCGTTCGGGCTGTACGCCGGAGGGAACTCGTCATCTTTCCCCTGGATCTTTGCTCGGTCGTAGCGGCGTCGGGGTCAGCCGAGTGACCGAGTCGACGGAGCTGCCGTAGGGGATTCAATCTTCTCTCACCTCGAAATGTAACCTCGCCTTTGAAACCAAACAATAGTGGCGCACCGCGTGGGGATCTCTTCCAGCTTCCACCAACATCTTAGCTTATCGCTAGCTAATAACCTTTACAAACATTTTAGCAGTCATCTAGCACTTGTTCAACATGTTTATTTGGCTGATAGCTAGTGCTAATTTATTTTAGTTTATTTGGCTGATAGCTAGTGCTAATTTATTTTGAAAGAAAAGCATTGTTATTTAGTTGCTAGTGACTGGTTTGTTCCGAGACAAAAATACTGGTGGAAGCCAAACTAACAGGGCTGTTATTTCCAAATTGAAATATTGTGAATATACACACACCAATAATGATCCCACCATGCATCCTCTATTATAGACAAGAACCGGAAGACTCTTGCAAGAGCAAGAAGAATCGAACTTGTTGGCTCACAGGTCTGATGTGCCCTTTTACGACAGTTGAGTCATGCATCGTGTTGTTTGGTTTCATATCGACCTGGTCATCTTTTATGGATGTGACACTGACTCCAACAGAATGCACGGGTAGCCTGTGACTTGCATGCAGTTAACCGCACCCAAAAGAAAGTGAACATATTTTGTGTGTCTTGTTCACTTCCCCTACAACTGCGTTCTTAGACCATCTGCACCAGTGAACTAGAAAAGTCCCTGGAGGAGACTTTTCCAATTTTCACCCCGCAGCGGTCTCCTGCAGGGAGACGGGAAAATCCCGTCGCCCCCCATCCTCCTTCATATCCCCAGGAGAAGGGGACACACGGGAAGGACGATTCGCGGGACCCACGGGAGGCCGTTGTTGCTCCGCGCCAGCAGCTGGAAGGGGATGAAGAGAAGATGAGATGTCGGCTGCCGCCGCCGACCGAGGAGGGGAGAGGAGAGGGAGCTGCAAGCCCGAACCGGGAGGAGAAACCGGCGCGGCGGAGGAGAAGTGCAAGCGGGAGGGGCGGCGTCCATGGCTCGAACCGCGAGGTCCGCTAGCGCCGCGAGGTCCACCTCGAGCTCGCCGTCTCCCCGAGAGCTGCGTGGTCCACCTCGAGCTCGCCGTCTCCCAGAGAGCCGCGAGGTCCACCTCGAGCTCGCCGTCGTGCCGCGAGGTCCACCTCGAGCTCACCGTCGCGCCGTGAGGTCCACCTCGAGTTCGCCGACACCGGCGCGGACCCCCGCCCCTGCTCGCTCCGTCGGCGCCGGCGAGGAGGGCCGCCCGCCGCCGTGACGTTGGCTCGATTCGAGCTCAAGGACGGGGGCGTGCGGGGCCGCGGGAGCAGGTCGTCATAACGAGAGCCGCGCCGCCGCTTCCCGCCTTGGCTCCTCCGCCGGCCCGCAAGGCCACGAGATCCGCGGCCGCCACCGCCGTGGGAGGATGTTTGGGCTCGCGCAGTCCGCGAGGAGGGAGGAGGTCTCCGCGGTGGTGCCGGCGGAGCACCACCACGAGCTGGCCTTGCCTCATCGAGGCAGGGGGGCTGGCCTTCGCCGCCCACCCCTGCTCACGGAGGCAGGGGAGCTCGGTGCGCCTCCTCCACACCACCGAGACCTCCACACCGCCATGGAAGCCGCACGCCGGTGGACAAAGGGTGGGGGGGGAGGCGCGCGCGCGGCGGGATGGGCGGGACGAGCTTGGCGGGATCCGCCGGCGAGCCATGGATTTGGTGGTGGAGGAAGCAAGGTGGGGAGGAGGGAGAGAGGGAAAGGGTGGTTGGGGTGGGGGCTGCGAGGTGGGGGAGGGGAACAAAAAATGGAAGTGGGCCCGGATGGTTGGGATGAAGGTGAGATTTAAAGGATGATGGGTGTAGAAGAATAGAATATAAAGAAGAGAATATAAATGAGTAGGATGGAATGTTCTGTTTTGAAGGAGAAGATGAAGGATAACGAGTGTGGATGGTCTTAGACCATCTGCAATAGTGAACTGGAAAAGTCCCTGGAGGAGACTTTTCCAGTTTTCACCCTGCGCAGCGGTCTCCTCTAGGGAGACGGGAAAATCCCGTCGCCCCCGATCCTCCTTCATATCCCCAGGTTAAGCGGACCCACGGGAGGCCGTTGTTGCTCCGCGCCAGCAGCGGGAAGGGGATGAAGAGAAGATGAGCTGTCGGCTGCCGCTGCCGGCCGAGGAGGGGAGAGGAGAGGGAGCTGCAGGCCCGACGTGGGAGAAGCTGATGCGGCGGAGGAGAAGTGCAAGCGAGAGGGGCGGCGGCAGTGGCTCAAGCCGCGAGGTCCACCTCGAGCTCACCGTCGCCCAGAGAGTCGCGAGGTCCACCTCGAGCTCGCCATCACCCCGAGATCCGCGAGGTCCACCTCGAGCTCGTCGTCGCGCCGCGAGGTCGAGGACGGGGGGCGTGCGGTCGCGAGAGCGGTCGTCATCACGAGAGTCGCGCCGCCGCTTCCCGCCTTGGCACCTCCGCCGGCCGCGACATCTCGACCGCCGCCGCGGGAGGATGTTTGGCTCGCGCAGTCCGCGAGGAGGGAGGAGGTCTCCGCGGCGGCACCAGCGGAGCACCACCACGAGCTGGCCTTGCCTCATCAAGGCAGGGGAGTTGGCCTTCTGTAACACCCCAAGTGCTTATTAAAAATAAATATCTCAATTAGTTGTGTTAATGAAGCTTAATTAGGTCCTAAGCATCTTTGACATGATCTTGCATACTTTTGCGCAAAGGCCCTTGGTCAAAGTCCAAATATGTGGTCAAACCCCTAAGGATCCAAGAGGCTGATTTGGTTTTCTTGGGCGTTCTCCAAAAACTTCTATAGAAGTTCAAAATCGGCCAATATAAAAGTTCTTTGTTCTTTCCGGGAACACAATTTTCATAATTGGCGGACATTCAAATTTTGAGTGGAAGTTCGCTTAAATTCGAGTTGAACGCGTTGTGAACAGTAACTCGGGACTGAGAATTCTTGTATCTTCAACATGTTTTCCCACAAATCCATTGATCAAAACATATGACGCCCTTTGTGAAAGTTGTAGGTCTATAGTTTCTCTACAACTTCTATTTTTGGAGAATTTCAACTTAGTTGGCACTTTTTGGAGTTTAGGGTTTTTGAAACCGGGTAAATGGAATGAAAACAGGGTCGGACGCCACTCCCGCGTCGTGCACGTGTGCGAGCCGAGCGCCTGTCCGCCACGTGTTGTCACCTCCGCACTCCGGCGTACGGATCCTCGATCTCGTCGCGGTGGACCGTGCACCGTGGTCCCTCCGCCCTTGTTTTCCTCGTGCGTTGTGCTCACACGAGGTCTAGCGCCGAGCCAGGGCCACGCACCCGCGCGCGCGCCCGCTCGCACGGCCCGCACGCATGCACCGGGCTGGGCCGGCGCCTGCTTGTCGACCGCGCCGCATATCCCTCTCCCTGTCGCGCCTGCGTCGTCATCAGCTCATCCCAACCTGAGTCTTGATGCGTTGTCATCGTTCCTCTGTGCCCGCCATCGCACGCCATTGCTCCGTCGCCGCCCAACTCGCCTCTTCGCTCAATTCTGACAAGCTTCCGGAGCATCTACTCCTTCTCCACCATCCACCAAAGGGTCCCGTGCACTAGGTTTGCATCAACGAGCCACCGCTCCACCGGCATTAGAGCCGCAGCGGGCGGAACGCCCGGACACCACTGCCGGCCATCACCGGGAGCCCCTCCGCCCCAACTACCGCCAAGAATCGGTCGAGGGTAGACACAATCACAACCCTAGCCACTTCCCCACCCTTCTCTGGCCACCGGTCGCCGCCGGCGAGCCTCACCACCGCCGGAGGACCCGATTGCGTCTTCCCCAGTCTTTCTAGGGTCTTTTCCACGAACTAAGGGCCTCTGTGTAATCACGGAAAGTTGTCCCAGGGACCTGGCTGTAAAGAGATTTTTTGAGTTTTCAGCAGCAACTTCGAATATCAATTAAAAATCGTAGAAAATTCAGAAAAATGCAAATCTAATTTTGTTGGGTTCCTGGTGAAAAAACCTACCTTTTCTAGAAAGCATGTATAGGGTTTTTCTGTGTAGTTTTTGAATTAAAAATTCAAACTCAGTTTGATGTGTTTTTAGTGTAGTTTAAAATACACACATGTTATGAACTTGAATTTTGGATATGTTGCTCTTTATGGCATGTCTAGATCTTTGACCAAAGTTGGCATGAGTTTGAGGTGCAGATTTTTAATTATGATTTATGTAAGCTTTATGCTAGATCAAGCTCGATGCTTTTTGTAGCCCCTTTAATGAACTTTTATTTGAGCTCAAGTGCACCCTAGGCCTTTTCCTTGTTGAGTAGTACCTCTGGTAGCATGGATGTGATGTTAGGATGTGCTTTGGTTTATGTTTTGAATTTAATTTTGTGTAGGAGTTTAAATTCAAAAGTTGAAAAATAATTTGACTCTGCACTTATGCTTTGGTTAGAAGCTTATATTTGGCATAAATGACTTGTAGAAGAAAGTTTAGACCAAAAAGATTAATAAATCTTTTTATAAGATTTATTTGTGTTATGCTAGGCTGAAATTTGTTTTTTTCGTATAAATTAATTTATAGATGATATTAAGCTAAATTTTGGTTTGGGAGCTTAAAATAGGCATATGTTGTTGTGTACAAAAGTTTATGACAGTTGGAGTTATATTACTTTTATTATGAATTTTTGATGAAAGGCTATCTAAAATCAATTAAAGGTGTTTGCTCACTTTTTAAGATAATCAAGGAGTTTATGAATTGTTCCTGTTTTAATCATTTAAACACACCCCCTTAATGTTTGGTGAAGTTAAGTAACTTAATTTGCTTAGATGTGCACACAATCACCATCAAAGTAGTGTTTTGTTCATCATCACACCAACCTAATAATTTTGTGGGAAAATAATAATGTTTAGATGAATATGGCCAACAAGAGTTGGTTTTGTGGTAATTCTTCCACCCTCACCCTAATTAATGCATATGCATGTATACATGTAGATTTACCGGACGGGACGTACACGCTCACCTAGGAGGAGGAGGGAGCAGCTGGCGGGGAAGTGAACCAGCTTGGTGTGCAGCAAGACCAGGACCAAAGTCCAGAAGAGCTCAAGGCTAGTGTTAGTGTTGAGTCAGAGGAAGGCAAGCACCGGTTTCATCTAACCTTTTTGGATTAAAAGCTCATACCCTTACTTTTCAGTATTTATGTTATGTTTTGTGCATTTAAGTTTTAGGAGTTGTTTTGAAACCTAGATGCATGATCCTTAGGATTCCTATGCTCTTTTACTAGTATGTTAGGAACGCTAGTGCCATGCTTTAAGGACACTCTACAAGTCGAGTAATGACTCATTGCTCGCGAGATATAAGTTATTTATGTTGGAATCATAAGTTGGTTAAAATTGACTCGCTCATGTGGTAAGAGCAATGGGTTCGGTCTCGACCGAGTAGCATTGTGCTGGTTTAAGCTATTGAACGTACCAAGTGCTTGTCGAGAATGGGACCGGTAAGCCTAGTACCTAATGAACCAGTGTGGGGACTTTATCGCTACTACTCTTGAGATGCTTCTCCCAGTTTGCTCCCGGTAGTGCAAGTGTGAGTTTGGACGTGCCGTGTGAGGGTGTTCCAGTAACCTTGTACTTAGAACTGTAGCGCCTGTCCCTAATCAGGGGAATGACGGGAACCGCCTGGTCGAGGTAGACCCCACATTCGCTTTTATTTGATTTCTCGGGGTCTATCTTCTTCCGTGTATCTTGGGTTTGCCTTGCAAGGATATAAATTGATCGATCGTCGGTCACTCGTCGTTATCTGAGTTGGCTTGACCACTGGCTACCCCATGTATTTATGGAACAGTTGGATTAATATTATTGCCTATTTAATATTGTTTGCACAACATGCTTGTTTAGTACATGTGCTCACCTAGAATGGTTAACATACTAGAATATGAGCTAAAATTTGAAAGTAAGGATCAACTCTTAGATGCTTTTGGCAAAACAAACCCACCAGCCAAAAAAGCCTTGCATGCCTAGTTTTATGTTATTTTTGTCGGGTAAGTCTTGTTGAGTATTAGTATACTCAGCCTTGCTTTTATCGTTGTTTTCAGGTAACCCCATCTGGCCTGGTGTTATTCCAGATGGATGGGAGATTAAATGGGAGAACATTGATGAGGAGTGATATGCATAGATGGCCTCCTGTGTGTATCATAAGTTTAGTTTAATTTCCGCTGTCTAAAACTCTAAACCATGTTTACTTTTATGTACTCAAAACCTGGTTTGTAATTTTAAGTACTTATGGATTTTTATGTAATGTAATGTTGTACTCTGGTCCCGCCTCCGTGTGGGCTTAGCGCATATCTCGATCCTGTTGTAAGTGATTCACCGGGCTTTACCCGGCAGAAGCGACATAATAATTCTTTATTAATTCTTAATGACCACGTGGGCAGGCTTAAACGATAATACGGAATTATTTTGGGAGGTTCTGCCACACCTTCGCCGCCCGCCCTGCTCACGGAGGCAGGGGAGCTCGGTGCGCCTGTCCCTGCGGCCGTCGATTGTCGCCGGTGCAGAGAGAGGGGGGGTGCTCTGGGGGGAGCTGGAGTGCCCACGCGCCACCGGTCCGCACCTCGCCGCACCCATGCCATTGCTCGAGGGAAGGGCGGGGAGCCGCGCGAGCAAGGAGGTTGGCGGAGGGAGCGAGGAGGGAGGGAGGAAGGAGAGAAGTGGGGAGGCCGCGGTGGGTGGGGTGTGTTAAAATAAGACGAGAGGATGATAGGTGGGTCCTGGTGCAGGTTGCTGGGATGAAAGAGAAATATGAAAGATGATGAATGCAGAAGAATTATAAAGGAGGGAATATGGATGAGTAAGATGGAATATTCCGTTTTGAAGAAAAAAAATGAAAGAGAAGTGTGGATGGTCTTGCCGGGCAAACTGTACAACACTAGGTTACATCACCCAAAACCTCGAAGCACTCCACAGCAGCAACGTTCAGTTAAAAGGTTAACCGCACGGCTTCGGTCAGGAGAAACTGTGAGCGGCATAGCATCCACGTCCTCGTTTCTCAATAGATCACACAAAATTTGCAACCATCTTAGGGAGCCTCTGGTCAGCAAATAGTGTGCGGAAGTTGACATAGCTACAAATATTAAAAGAGTGAAAGGATGGGAGATGCAAATTCGAAAAAACGGATTGCAGTCCTCCGAAGGTTGGGTAAGTGTGGTTAGTGCTTCATGCGACGGCCGTAGGATCAGTAATCACTTGCAATGTGGCCTGGATCATCGCCACGCTGGTTTGGAGGAGTCCCGCCTTTGGCGTGATCAGAGAGGACGTTATGGTGGTTTTGTTCCCAGCTCAAAATCCTGGACCTCCCAGGCCTGGAACGGACGTTTGATCCCACAGGGAATGGTTCCTGAGGAGTGAGGACAGACAAAAGAAGTTACTCAAGATGCAAAAAAAGATGAAACAGAAACAGAATATTCACCCTATTGATGTATATGAAATATAGGGTCTGCTCGGTTCTCATCCACACTATGCCACATGCCCACACGGGCACATCCTTAGCCAAACATGGTCTAAGGTGTGGCTGACAATTGGTATGCCGCACCTTAAGGCAAGGTCTGGCTAAAAGTTGAGTTAATGACAAGTGGTTCTATAGCTGAAAACTGTGGTATGCCGTAGCTGTAGCACAAACCAAACAGCTGCCACAGAAAGTGTGGCAAAACTTTCATGAATTGTGGTAACCTTGTTAAAGAGTTGAAAAACGAAAGGTAACCATCAGACATACTTTCTTCGATCACAAAAGGGAAACAAGAACACTGGTATGGTCATAGGAAACATAAACACTGAGATTATACTCATTGAGTAGAAAGAACTCAATAAGGATGATAGTGATGTTGCATACACAGACGAGCCAAGGCTGATGTGGGACAAGAGAATATAGATAGGTGACAATGAAAAGACAGAATAGCCAAAGTGTGTTTGAACTAGCATATTTCAACGATAAGCCAGAATTGCATTCAGAGCAGAGTTCAGGAACAACTCATCATATACCATGGAATAACAGCTAATAAAAATAGATGGACAAGTAGAGAGCGTACTTGATCTCCTGCATTGGGACCATCAGAGTGGAAGAGTATAGGACGGCAGCGTTTATCTTCATTCATCAAACTTGAGTTCTGGAAGTGAGCAACTAGAGCTGATTTTCCCTGGATTCTAGCATAAGCAAGTGATGCCACTTTCTCACTGTTGAACTTCTCCCACCTTTTCCCATTAAATGTCTGTAAGACACAGATATTAAAGTTCATGTATAATAATTTGTCCACTTTTATTCACAAGGCGCACATGCATTCCAAATTCAAACTTCATAATCTTTGACTAACATTTAGAGAAATAGTTTGTAGATCGGGGATAAAAGTTTAGTGCCAGTAGATTTTTATCTAAAGCAATTTCTATATGGTGTTGATCTTTATGGCCTCGAACTTGTAATATTGACAGCCATAGTATGGTATGAAAATCATACCGAGTCAAACCTCACCTTGTACTGCGAAACAAAAGGATTACCGTCTACCATTAAACATCAGAAAGTAGCAAGTAACATACAATCAGAAATTCTCAAGACACAACGATCTATATTGAAAATTCACCAATAACTTGATGAATGCCCAAATAAAAAAACAAAGAAAATGTAAACATGAAAATGAGGCCAGGGCACAATTTTTTTTATTATAGAATAGACTAAAACCGACATGGCAAGTTCTTGATATAGTGCAAAATCTCACCTTGAAAAATGGAACAATATTCTCAGGATTGATCATGTTAATAAATGCATAACCAACATTGCACTTATTCTGAAAATGGTGATTGTTAATGGTTAGTCCAACAAATATGCCAGTAGCGTTGAAGCAACTAAAATTAAGGAAATATCAGCCACCTTAAAGTCAATTGGCAGGTAGATAAAATCATAAATTCCCCTGTGACTTTCATCAATAGCAGCCAGAAGCATCTTTGATGTGTACCTGCATCACCATAAGGTTTATGGGAACATCAAAATGTGCATGACTTAAAATACAGAGGCTCTTGCATAGAAAACTATAGTAAATCCCAGATATATACTTGTTTGGGATATTCTTTATCATCAGTGTAGTCCGCGAGTCCTCGCCCCGGACTATGCAGTCAATGTCAAGCTCAAACAGCCTTTTATTGTCAGATTGATTTACATTCGATTCGTTTCTCCGGCTCCTCATCCGTTCACCAGCTGAATCAAATGAGGATGGAATCGGAGCCATATGACTCCTTCGATGGAACATATGGCCCCTTTGCTGAGGAGATGGAGCACTCATGTGTGCAGGAGAAATAGCCGAGTCCATGATAGTCCTCCCTCCATTGTGCATACCATTGGTCTCCAACTGATGCAGATGTGTGCTGCCAGAGAAACCCATGCTTCCAGCACTCCCAGGACGGAAGCCTGGTGTTTCCATCATCTCCCCCGAATATCCATGTCGTCTATCCCAAATTGATGGATTGAAAGCTGGGGATGACCCCACATGTTGGTGATTCATAAGGATGGTATTATCAATCATGTGCAACGGTGCTCTTGAAATTCCATGAAATTTCATCGATGGGCGAGATGGTATGTTATTGATAAATGGCCCTGTGCTAGACCATAGCATGGGAGAAGGCTGATGATGTAAGTTATTAGAATTACTCTGAGCTAGGTGGTGATTATGGAGAAGGTAACTGCCAATGCTTGAAAACCCAAGTGCTGTAAAAAAATAGACCAAGTAAGCAATCATTTAGCATATTACAGAAGGTTTCTTGTAATCAACATCAAAGCACCCATGCTTGTCAGATGGCATTTAGAGAAATCACAAGGTGTAGAGAAAAAGGATGCCAATGCACCTAATATGGGTACTCGAAAAATACTACGTATAGATCACAAAATAAGAGAACCAGGATCTAGTAGTTGGTACCTTCAGTATGGGTAGAAGATTGATTGCTGAGATTCCCAGAACCTCCTCTGTAAATATGTCCAGCGTCCATTGCTCCGTTGCTCTTAACACCAACAGATGGGACTGAGAAGTTATAAGGGCCACCATTGCTTAGTCTATCGTTAAACTCAGGGAGAGAACAAGGATGGAAATCACTACACTCTTGAACGCTATAATCCATTCGCTCATTGGCTTGTCCATTCATCTTTCCAAGTGAATGGCAGTGCTCATCAAGAGCGTAGTGGTTGCTTTCTGATCCAGTAGTTGAGGGAAGATCTAGAAAATTTCTTCCCTCTCCGAAATGGTTTATTGGTGTCTGACCTCTAGAACGCAAAACCTGAACAGTTCCAGTTTCGGGGCCAGTGGATCTGATGGATGCCATTTTGAGGGAACCTTGCATTATGTCTTATACAGGTCAGAAAGTACAACAAAAGGTTCAATATTAGAAATATAAATACATACCAAAGTATGTTGACAAAGGACTGTTTGGGCTTCCTAGTTTGCATACACCAAACCTTTCCTGCTCCAGCGCGGGGGATGTCTGCTGCATCAAACTGCCACGCAGAAAACTTACATTACTAATTTAACATCAGGTGAGATCAGGTGACTCTGCTGCATCAAACTGCCACAAGAAAACTAACACTACTGATTTAAGACAATGGTGACTACATATACAAAATTACAAATGTGGTTTAGGTGTTTGTGACTGGGTTTTTTGTGGAGATGTATCAACAAGAAGCTTGTTGAGAAGTGAAACACATAACTGTTAAAAGGTGAAAACATAACCAGTATCGAATGTGGCTCATAGAGATGTAAAGTGGTTACATATTATTACCGTTTGGTACAATCCAGACAGCTGGGCTCCAATTTGATTTCATTTTCTGCAATATCACTCCTGCTTAAGGCATGTTGTGCAGCTTCAGCTGCTCTAAGGTCAAAAAACTCTATCGATTTGTGACGATCGTTGCCTGAAGTATTGTGAATCTGCAAGGATAGTAATTTAGCAATGTTTCACCTGAATTTAGAGGTAGTTGATAATTACAACATCATACCTCCTTAATTTCACCATAGACACCAAATATCCGGCGAAGATCAGCATTTGTTAATGAGGGGTCAAGGTTAAGTACTAGGGTGCCAGGGTTGATATTTTTCTCCAAAGGATAGTCCTAAAAGGATGGAGTCACCATTAGATTGTGTAGTAGTTATCAAATTTGCAAGTATTCTCATAGTTTCGGTGCCAAGTGGCAAAATATAGGCAATTTCATAGATGGACGCAGGTTAAATAAATGAACAGGAAACACTGTAACATCACAATAACAAAGTATATACCCTTGTAACAAAGTGGAAAAGACACAACAGTATATTTAAGAATTTAGAAAACGGCATGGTATCATGTAAATACCTTTCGAATGGAGTACTGTATGTCAAGTTTCCTATGTCCGAGTGCCTTGCTTTGAAGGGCCCTCACAGCATTTTCAGCTGATCTTACATCATAGTAAGATACTATCACAAAACCATGATGTTTGCAAGAAGCATTAAGTGCACACATGTCTCCGTATTGCTAAAAGGGAAAGTAAATATCATTAGACTACTTGAATCATTTGCCACAAGGTGTCTACTAGCTGAATAGGAACACCTACCTCAAATATGAATTTCAATTCAGAATCCTCAATATTACTATCAATGTTTCCGACGATAAGGATTCTCGAAGTTTTACCATTTAGTTGGACATTTGACCTAGTATGACTATAACTGACCCCGCCGTTAACTTTTGACAGTTTTTCATTTCCATCTGCTTCTAATTCTATTCCACCTCCAGTACAAAATATGTCATCCTCATAGTCATCCTGATAATTACTTTGGGTATTATACCCAACATTACCAGGAACACCTGACAATAAGTTATCATCATCAGGGAGCAGGTTGCCAATTATTTGGGTCTCAATTTCCTTTGTCATTTCAAAAGGCTCATCATCTGCTTGGTTGCGACCGACTTTTTCAGCCAGCTGACTGACACCACTGTCCTTTGGTTTTAATCTCACTGCACAATAGCAAATGAAAACAATATTAAATTACTGCAGAAACAACACTTCTTTCTTTTTGGCTTGGATGTAGTATGCAAGATGAAATTTCACTAAACCAGTGGGTTCAATCAGCAGACTAGTAGAAATGCACAGTGAATAAAGGAGAAAGATTCTTAGAGGAAAAAGGCAGACTAAATTTGTTTTGTTATCTTCTCTTTTGTTCATTTTTTTCCAACTGCTTAACAGACTATTTTCTTCCTTTCCATGTATGCGAGGATGCTTTAGCTATTGCAGGTACAAACGACGAGTCCATTGTTCAGTGTGACAAAATATAAAGTACAAGAAAATGCAAGAGACAAAAATATGATGGCTCACTTTTCTTGTCAAAAATGTCTGGAAGAGAGCTGGAAAACAGTCCGCTTTCATACTGGGCCCCGTTTAAACTTCCCCTTCTACCTTCCAGAGGTGAAAACAACGGCTTGGGAAAAGAAACACGTTGGTGTGCATGATCTTGATCTGCTCTCCAGAAAGATGGTGGCAGATTAACATTTCTTTGGTCGAGCAACTTGTCTTCAGGGCCAAATTGAGCTTTCTGGTCCATTAACTTGTATGGCTGCATATCAAACTGATTCACTACTGCTCCACCAATAGGCTTGAACTTTTGAAGTGAAGAACATGCAAATATGCCTGTGTGGAAAAAAAAAGGTAAATCAGCCATCATTGACCATCAAACAACAGTGACATGCTGACATCAACGCAAATAAGTATGATGAAGCAAAACTAGCAATGTTTAGTAGAAGAACTGTGTAGGCAATACTGCCAAGACAGTATGTTCTTATGTTTGTACTTAGGGCGGGTTACAGGCCTTGATATCTGTAACACTCTGGGGAGAAGTGCCCCTTTTTTTCTTCTTAATATATTGATGCGCAGCTCTCCTGCGCGTTTGAGAAAAAAATGGCGATAGTGCCAAGACAGCACAGGAAAACAGTTGGCAACTCCTAAATCAGCAGTGTGGCCCCTCCATAGAAATGCAGCTAGCTAAAACTTTCTGGAAAATGGTATGTATCATCAGATTTTGCTCAATCAGTTGTCCAAACTGAAGAAACATGAATGCCCCACATACCCCAACTACTACCCCGTTCTGATTCACTTGTCATTTACAGTATAACATGGTCAACCATGCACAATTTACATCTTCACTCTAAGAGGTTAGTAGAAAAAAATAACAAAATTATGATGAACAGAGGCACATTTGATGACAAATCTGGTAACATCATTTTATTTGACTATTTTGATGTATAATGTGGTCCAAGAGAACTTGGTCGCCCACAGGATGTAATCTGCAAGTAGTTTCCTACTTGCAACCAAATTTTAAGCAGAGGAAGGCTACCAAGAGAAATTAATCGACCCACAATGTGAACCAAATTTCAGTTACTCACCAACATTCTCAGGAAAGCAACCCTGCTTCAAAACTCCAACCTGAATGAAACGAATCAGCGTAGGTCTAGTTGCGTTGCGCATCATAGTACTAGGTCATGGGGAGTAAAAACTAAAAGTTACTGCTTCACCAGAAAATAGAGTAAAGTACGCTACCGGTCCATAAACTTTTCATGGTGTGTCATCCCGGTCCATAAACTTTTAAAGCATGCCGTCTCGGTCCCTAAACTCAATTCGGGTCTCTAATCAACCCGCTAATGGATCCATTGCACCAAACGGCTATTGTATATTTGCAACCGGAACCCTATATCTTTTTGCCGATTAATTTTTCATCCTTGTCGATTCCCTATCGATTCAATCCCAGCCGACATTTGCATCGACGTACGACCGCCGGCCTCCATCGCGCAACAGTCCCGCTGCGGTCCTGCATCACGTGAGACTCCGCTGCTGCCTGCATCACGATGTCCGACCCGTAGCGCGATTCCGCGGTGGCGCGGCGCGAGGGTTAGGGTGGCACGAGCAAGGGACGGCAGCCTTGCATCGCGTGAGACTCCGCGGCTGCCTACATCACGATGTCCGACCCGTAGCGCGATTCCGCGGTGGCGCGGCGTGAGGGTTAGGGCGGCACGAGCAAGGCGCGGCGGCCCTGCATCGTGTGAGACTCCGCGGCTGCCTGCATCACGATGTCCGACCCGTAGCGCGATTCCGCGGTGGCGCGACGTGAGGTTTAGGGTGGCACGAGCAAGGCGATGCGGCTGAACGACGGCACGATCACGGGAAGGACAAAAAATCAATCGACAAAAAGATACAGGGTTCCAGTTGCAAATATACATCCGTTAGCGGGTGGATTTGAGGCGCGAATTGAGTTTAGGGACCGAGACGACACACTTGAAAAGTTGATGGATCGGGATGGCACACCATGATGAAAAGTTTATGGACCGGTAGCGTACTTTGCTCCCAGAAAATGAGTGTGAACCATCATTTCAAGCTTCAATCCTGGGGCAAGCACCCAGTTCATGAAAGGATTGAAGCAGCAATCTGGCAAGTACACGCGCGGGCTCACCTCCGGACGCAACCGAAGCTCGTCAGTTGGGGACGATTCAGACTCCGCCGGAAGGAAGTGGGCTGGGGGCATGCGGCGCCTCTGCTCGGTTCGCATCCTGCGGGCGCTGTGCCTCTCACCAGTCACCACAGACCTAACAACACAAGCAAACACCCCAAGTTTCAACGCTTCCGGGAGCTCGGTTCAAACGGATCAAAATTTCAGGGCACCGAAACAGCAAAGCTTGACGAAGAAGCGCGCGGAAATTTGGGTCTGCAAGAAATTCGGGGGCCACGGAATACTTGGCAGAAACCAACAAACAGCTTTTGGGGGTTTCAAAAATTCCGGATCGGAAGCGTTCGCTTTTCTACCGATTAGAAAAATGTCTGTGCGAAATTCCGTGCGAATCTATGGGCTCCAGCAACATTTGGCGGTAGTAAAAAAGTGTGTGCAGAAGAAGACGGGGGAAATTAATTGGCCAAGGGACCTCAGCCTCAACGAGCACGGAATGCACATAAGCAACTTGTGATTTAAAATAAAAGGCCGCAACAGACAAAAAAAATGCCTGCGGAGGAGCCAAATTCATGCGAAACTCGCCGCGATTCAAGCGCCATTTGCTTGCCGAAGCGAGTAACCGTCGAGACCCAAATTGCAAACCGCGTTTCATCAAAACAAAAATTGCAAACCGCGAGAGCACAGCTCAGAACACATCCAAACATTGAGTAACAAAAAAACAATAGCAGGGAGACGGTCTCACCGGCTGGGCGCCTGGATCCCCTTCCTTTCCGGTCACAGCCGGGAGCTGGACGGGAGGACGCAACCGGCCGTGGGCGCAGGGACGGGCGAGGGAGGAGACGTCTTCTTCACCATGGCCTACAGATCAGCGGTAGCACAGCTCTAGTTCGCCCCCATTCCAGTTCCCAACACTCGCGCGCCTTCTCCCGCTGCACTTTACAGGTTGCAGCTCGCCGGGAACCTTCTCCGGCGAGGTGGTGGTGGTGTGGTGGTGGTCTGGTAGAGTGGCGGTGGTGAGAAGAAGCAGAGGGACAGAAGAAGCACCGAAAAGAATTTTAAAAGGGCGGGGAGGACTATAATTATATTGTTTTTTATGACGAAATCGAAAACGCGAAACAGGCCGGGCGCGTAGTACGTACTGAGGGCCTGTTTGGGAGGGCTCCGGCTCCGGCTCCACGAGCGGCTCCGGCCCGGGCCTGCCAACGGTGGAAGCTCGCCGACCGGGTGTGGGCGGGAAAGGCCCCCGCGGGCTTTCAAAGGGGAGGTGGAGCGCGTTTTTGGTGGGCTTCACCCGGCTCCAACTAAAAATCCACCGGAGGAGCTATTTCGCAAACGTTTTTTAAAACGACTCAACTCCACCAGAGGAAGGCAGGGCCGGGCCGTTTTGGAGAAGCGGGAGCCCTGCCAAACAGGCCCTGACTGTTTCGCGCCTGATAGCGCCAGGCCGCCGCGCGCCCGGGTTGGCCTCGTGGGTGACAGGTGGGCTCCCTGGTGACGGACCCACGTGTCGGTGAGGCTCAACGGTTGACGGGCAGGTGGTGGGACAGCGGCGTTCGGACGGACGGACGGACGGGAACGGAATTATTGGTGGGTGCAGTGAGTGAGGCTGACGCGGTGACGTGGGGTCCTTTTTGGATAGGGATGCCGCGCGAGGTGGACCACGTCGAGGACGATCAGCTCGACCGCCCTCGAGTTGGAAGCTGAACGCATCCATGTGGAAACTTGAGATGCAGACGCTATGCGACGGTTTTTCGAGTGATTAGATAGGTCGCACTAGGTACTGGTACCGGACGACGACATGCGCTACGGGGACACGCTGGCGTGTGGCGTTGCAATTTGGGGTAAAAACTACCGCACCGGGTACTCCAAAGCGCACGGGACGTAGCGCTCGTCCGCCCCCGACGCCGAATCCGGCGCGCATCCGGGCGTGCGCTACGCCCGCGCCGGCCCCACCTTGCGTCCGAGCAACGGCCCGCGCGCGGCCGGCGGGCCCGGCGCCGCGGCCCGCGGGGACGACTCCTCGCCGGGCGGTGACCCGACGAGCGAGGAAAGCCGCGGGAGGAGAGAGAGGAGGCGCGAGGAGCCGCGGGGAGGAGAGAGAGGGGGGGAGCCGAACCGCGCCGCCGCCGGTCGATCCGGCCATGGATCGGGCGGATCCACCGTCGATTGGACCGCCGCCGCTCGCTCGAGCCTCCGCCGGCCGGGGAAGGGCCGCGGACGGGGGCGGCGTCCAATCGGAGGCCGGGAGGGCGGATGCGCGGAGGATGGGGAGGAGGGCGCGACCGCGTCCTCTTGCTAGCCGGTGTGGGGAGGGAAGGGAGCGAGGGGGGACGGTGTGGGCGGAGGGCGGCGGGCGTCTTTGCGAGAGCCCCACCGCCGCCGGTCGTGCGAGCCCCACCATCGTCGGTGGGTGAGGGGAGGGAAGCGGGAGGAGGGAGTGGGAGCCGCCAACGCCGAGGAAGGAGAGGAGGCGTCGGCGCGTCGGGTAGGTGGAGGAGTGAGAATGGAGAGAGAAGGGATGGGGAGGGGAGGGGGAGGAAGAAAAGGAGTATGACGCGTGGGGTCCGCAGATGTTGGTTGGTATGGGGTACGAGATTTAGGGGATGACGGGTGCGGGGAAAATGATGTTGATCGAAAAATCTCGGCGACTGGACGGAATATTCTCTTTTAGGGGATGAGTTTGGAGTACGACGAGTGCTACCAGTCTTATTGTGGAATATGTAAAGATGCTTACAGTATGCTTGCAAAGAGGAACTAACAGTCATCCTTGTCAGCAATTAGCTACTACTAGGATCGCAGCGTTCCGAGGGTCTCTCTCCTCCGGCGCGCCCGGCGGGTTCGAATAACCGGGGGGCAACCCCGTCCTTTCGCATTAGAGCATAGCTACGGCAGTGGCCGCCTGGCGGGTCCCGCCAATCCCATCACGGAGGATTTACGAGACCGTCCCGTTTGGTCTCGCGTTCAGCGCTCGGGCCCCGGGGGCATTGCGGACGCGTGTCGCCGCGCCACTGCTTTTCCCTCACGGACGGTCCCGCATGACAGTCGCACTGTTCCGCCACCGCCAGCAGATCTTTCTCTCGTACAAACCAGCCACCGAATGGCCAAGAAGATTTTTCTCTCGAAACGTACCAAAGACTCACCATTAGCTACCGCCCAACCGAACAGGGCCGAGTGGCGTCCGGAAAGGGGCGCGTGCTTTCAATTCGTTGAGCAAGTAGGTCACGGGTCCCTTCCGAAGACTCCGTGCTACGGCGGCAGGCACGGCGGGAGCGGGACCCTTTAGACTGTCACCAGCAACGACGCCCCCCTGATGCAAAGGAGGAAGGTTTCCAGCGGTGTGCGTAACCCGTCGCGCTGCTCCTGCGATGGTTGCTCGGCGCGCCCTGGCCTGGAGCCTTCCCTTCCCTGGTTTGGGGGCGACTGGGTTGGAGGACGAGCCGACCGACGACTGTCACACTCTAAAATTTCCAATTTCAGGATGTGAATAGAGATAATAATTAAACAATGATTTTTTCATAATTTTAAAACTTTCCCAACATTGATCTTCTTTACAGGAAATATAGTTTAGGAAAAATCTTTGTTTGATTTTCTGAATTAAATAAATAGTTATGTGTGTTGCATTCATGCCAATGTATCTTGGTGCTTCTTGGGTGTAAAAAGTTTCAAAAATGCGTTTAGGTGTTGTCCAAATCCTTCCGAGAATTTTCCGAATTTTTCTGAAATTTATTCTCATTTTCCTTCAACTATTTTAATTTATTAGAAGACTCTAAAATCTTTTTCATGAGCTCCAAATACTTTATTTGAATTGTTCATACTTCAACTACTCTGGGAATTTTCCTGAAATTTTCTGGGTATTTTGTGTGCCTCTAAACATTTTTCTGGGGTTTTCTGAATTTATTTTGCATCGGAGAATAACTTCGGAAAAATATAAAACCTATCCTTTCCTACCAGGCCAAGCCCGAAGGCCCAACCCGCTCCAACCCGCTAGGCCCGGCGTGGCCCATCCGGCCATGAGAGGCTAGGGCCGACACGGCCAGCGCCACCGCCGCCAGGCTTTGCTTTGGCATGCGTGCCACGCAAGGCTAGGGGCTCCGCGCCTTTAAAGCTGCGCCGCCTCGAGCGCCGCGCGCCCCCGCCGCCTTTCTCCGCCTCTCGCGCCCTAGCACAGCGCCGCCGCCTTGAGCCGAGCAGAGCGCCGCCACCGCCGGTGTTGCCTCGTCGACTCGCCGCATTAGGATGCCAAGGAACGAAGCCAAGGTCGCCATGAGGTTCGCGACGCCGAGCCGCACACCCTCCGCTGGTCTCAGTTGCCTCCTCGTCGCCGAAGCGGCGCCCGAGGGCGAAGATCGAGTCGTCGGTTGCCGCACTTTGCCGACGGATTCCGGCCACGTCCTTCCGTCTTCGCCCGTGGTGAGCGTCTCTACGAGCTCCTCTTGATCTCATCTACCTCATGCGCCTCTCAATTGAACCTCTAGGCCGCTGGAGCGTCGCCGCCCTAGAGGAACAGAGCCGGCCACCATGGCCGACCGCCGCCGACTCCTCGTCGTCGATTCGCCGCTTGGGGCACAGCCGGAGCAAAACGACTCCACCAAGCTTCGCAAGGACGAGCTGCAGGGAGCCTTTTCCCTTCGATGGACACCCACCGGAGCGTCGTTGCCCCTCGCAGACCGAGCTGCCCGCCCCGAGCTTCTTCACCGGCCGTCCTTCTTCGAATCCCGACCGCCAACCCTCGTCAACGCCGCCGGTGAGCATATTCCCATGCCCCTCTACCTCTCCTCTCTCCGTTCAGAGCCTCACCCGAGCTCCTAGGCCGCCGAGTCACCGGCAATTTGGCCGGACAGACCCGCCACACCCCCTCTGTTTGTTTTGTCCAGAGGTGGAAGATGAAGTCTTTCCCTTTTGCAGTCAGGCCCCTGTTTGATACCGAAATTCCTATGTTATTTTATGTCTCTTGCAGATCTACAAATAACCCCTCGAATCTTTAGATCCTTTGCATATAGATCCAACCCGAGCTCTTTTGCATATCTAATCCTGATCTTAGATCTATTCGCGGGCACTGTTTTAATGTGTCTCAAGAATCTTTTCTGCTAGCCCTCCAATCTATAGTTAATTACGATCAGGTCCTTATCATCTTGTTTTCTCCATAGATTTCATGTTTTAACTCCGTTTTAATTTATTCAAGTTGCGGTAGGTTCATAATAAAATAAAGTGCGCGTTAGTGGTGTGCTTTCATCATGCTTGTTTTCTGAATAAATTTAAAAATAATTTTGATTAATGCTTAGTAAACATGTCTTTTCCAAAAAAATCTATATAATGTTGTACACCGTTTTTCATAATCAATATTAATCTGATTAAAGATTACTTCACATGCTCTTGTAAATAAAATCTAATTAGATCTTTATCTCGGTTTTCATAAACAAATATTAATTTGTTTAATAATTATTTAATCCTTTCTAATTAAAATTTGATTAGGTTCTTTCTGCGATTTTGCAAAGAAAGTTTAATCTGAATTAATTCCAACTTAGGATACTTTTCTTTATGAAATATTCTATCATATGTTTTTACTAATTAAAATAAACCTAGCACATAGTCTTTTGTGTTTCATATATGCAAATAATTCGTTTGACGTTCTTTATCAAGCTTTATCTCAGTGTGATCTTTCTGGTCCTTGCTCAGCCTTTCACAACCATCTCTTTAAAGCTAACCAAGCCTTTCCCTTCCAAGCACGTTTCGTGTGCTTCAATGATCCCTAACATCGATCCTATCCTTTAGTACGTTCTTTTGAAGCTTCTCTTTTGTTTGGTGCGTTGTTCTTAGGTTTTGCATGTTTGTACCCAATGATTGATGCGAGTAGAGTGAACGTTGTCCAAGAAGCTTGAAGAGCTTGAAGTTGAAGACATTCTGAGCAACTACTTTGGTTAAAGGCAAGTGTGTCCTTGATCTTTTGTCACAATAATGTGTTTAATCACTCATTGCATATGCTTGCATTAATATTGATGGGTCCTATTAAGGTTTATCCTAGTCTTTGATTGTCATTCCTTGTCAACCTGGGTTTACGTTTATGTTGGGTAGCTATGCTAGTTGCTCTACTTGGGTTATGGTGGTTAATATGAACATTAAAGAAGAACATGCTTAACCTTTATGTTATATCTTTGGTTGCTTAACACAAGATCACAATACTTAATCGGAACATGGAGCAACCACCTAGGAAAACCATACAACCACAAGGCATATGGCTTTGCCTTGGCTGAATAACTAGAGACTCTAGTGTTGTAGCAACCTTACCTGAAAGGGACTAATGGGGAGGCGTTCTCAGAGTATAGAACTGCTCTAACGGGGAGTTGGGTTTGTTATTTATGGTGGGGTATTGACCCGCTAGGGAGCTTTATGCCCTGCTTTGTCCTGAAACCTAGTGGGTTGCTATACATTGGGGAATCTTTGTAAAGGCCTTGTAGCGCCCCTATGCAATCACACCTCGGTAGTGTGGTATGGTGCCTTGCAAATACCGCATGGTTGGGTCCAAAGCTCTTCGGAGTTTTTACGCGACTTGTGGTGAAAGTGTACAATCTCTGCAGAGTGTAAAACTAATCGATTAGCCGTGCTCACGGTCAAGAGCGGCCTGGACCCTCACATGATAATTAAACTTGAAGATGGACTTAAATCATGCTCTCTGGTTATGCTTGCCATATTCTTATGGTGCATCTTACCTCTATGCTTATTGTGGGTTGGTATATACTTATACTTTATTAGTAATCAGGTGCTAATAAAACTTGACCAACTAAAAGTACTAAATGCTTATAGCCCAGTCCATTATAAAGCCTTTTCATTCATCCATTCCCCACACTTGTTGAGTACGACATGTGCTCACCCTTGCTATAAACAATGTTGCTCAGAAAGAGGATGCTACTCTGAAGTCTTGTGAATATGTTGTTGGAGCTAGGCGTACGCAACCCCCTGTCGACTGCCTGTGATGTTTGGAGCCTTCGTTTTCTAGGATTAAGCGTAAATCTCTGATAATCTCCCTTTTTCTTACATGATACTATTTCTGTATACAGTTACATGTATCTATATGCATGAAACATGATCCTGGCATGCATATAGGTTTGCACTTGGTTTTCTTTGGAAAAACATGTGTGACAGCGGCGCTAGTGACCGGGGTTGGGCGCGGCGGAGGTGGGGTCAGAGCAGGGGAGGGAGCATGCGGCCACCACCGTCGTCGTCGCAGGGGTCAGAACAGGAGAGGGAGCGTGCGGCCAGCACCGCCGTCGTCGCCGCCCGACCTCCGCTTCCGCGGCCGCACGCTCGCGCGCGCTCGACGCCGAGCTCGGCTTCCACGGGCCGCTCGCGCGCGCTCGTTTGGCCCGCGGGGCGGGGCAGGATCAAGGTGGAGTTACGCGATGGCCAGCAGAGGAGCAAGGCGGAGGAGGTTGGTGAAGTCGTGGACGCCGACGACGTCGTGGAGCTCCTCCGCCCCTCCCGGTCGAGGTCGCTGCGGATCCACCACGTGACGCCACGGAGCTCCTGCGCCCCTCCATATCGAGGCCTCTGTTCCGCCTCTACTTGTCGGGAGAGAGGGAGGACAAGGGTGGAGGAGGAGCCGTCCGCCGCGGCCCCGCCTGCCGCCGTTCCTCGACGACGCAGGCTCCGCTCGCCGCTGATGGAGCACCTGCTCGCCTCACGGTGTTGGTCAACGCCCGCTTCGATTTGTTGCTTCCCGCGACGGATCCACTGGAGGAAAGGGTGAGGAGGCAGCCCGCTGGCCGGATCTGGCCGAGGAGGCTCGCACTGCTACCAGGAGCAGGGAGAGAAAAGGGCGGGGGGGGGGGGGGGGGAGAGCAGGGACGGAGGCGCGAGGGCGGGGGGGAGGGTGGTTGGGCCTGTGCGAGATGAAGAAAGGAGAGAGAAGTGCCCTGTTCCCTAAGAATGCGCGTGGGGGGGGGGTGAATACAAATGCAGATGGTTTTGCAGCGACTGCTAGAGCATGAACAGTACCATTTCAATCTGCATTTTGCAGATGCAGACACACATGAAGACTCTGCTGGAGTCAGTCTTAGACCTCGGGCGTCGGCGGCGGCCCTGTGCTTCCTTTCTCGCCGGAGCGGCGGCAGGGGATCGTCGATTGGATGGGATGCAAAGAGTGGACGGAGTTATGGGTGTGGCTGGTAGGGTGCATAGCACCTATCCGACCACCTGGCTCCTGCAATGCAAAACGAGGGATATCTGGCTCTGCTTATGTATGTTGTGCGAAGTTGGTGACGGCCCAACAGATGCTTCATGTCACCTCTGCCTGCCGCGTTCTTATGTCTCAGTGCCCAATCTACTGGTCGTCTTCCTCTTTGAGACAAGCTCCTGGTAGCCCAGTGTCGTGCTCGAGCGAAGCTCCGCTGCGGCAATGGGCTTGCAGCCTGGCCGGTTCACCTCCCTCTTTCAGGTGGTGATGCCGAGCTGCTGGCAGTGGAGCTCAATTGGCGACCGGGGAGTTCGATTTGGCCATGCTGGAACTTGATTCGGCCTCCGCAGTCGTCAGTTTTCCCTCTGAATAAAATCCAATCAAGCTCCTCCAATCCAATTGCCAAAGGAGGTGCCTATTGCCATGCGCATTCGTGCAAAGGTAACAAAAGCAAGGTGGCGTGTCAAGGTGGCGTGTCAGGCACGCACTGTCGGCCTCTACATCCTAAGACAGTCTCCAGCAAAGTTGTCGTTCCCCTTGCGCAAATGGTCCTCCTCGAGGAAAGGAGAGATGTGATAGAACCGCCCAAAATAATTCCATATTATCGCCTAAGCCTGTCCACGTGGCCATTAAGCAATAATAAAGAACTATTCTGTCGCTCCTGCCGGGTAAAGCCCGGTAAATCACATACAACAGGATCGCTGATATGCGCTAAGCCCACACGAAGGTGGGACCAGAGTACAGCATTACATTACATTAAAGTCCACAAGTTCAACATTATTACAAACCAGGTTTTTCGTACATAAAAGTAAAGGTGATCAGAGTTTAAACAACAAAAATAAAACTAGCGGAAGATACACATGGGAGGCCATCCATAGAGTATCACTCATCAACATCGTTCTCCCACTCAAGCTCCCAACCATCTGGGATGAGCCAGGCCAGATGGGGTTACCTGAAAACCACAAATTGCAAGGCTGAGTACTAATACTCAGCAAGACTTACCTGACAAAAATAAAGTACAGCTAGATATGCAAGGCTTTTTGGCTTGTGGGTTTGTTTTGCCAAAAGCGACTAAGAGTTGATCCTTACTTTCATGTTTTAGCTCAAGGTCTAGTATATTAACCATTCTACGTGAGCACCTGCACTAAACAAGCATGTTGTGCAAACAATATTAAACAGGTAACAATATTAATACAAAATGTTTCATACGTAAACATGGGGTAGCCAGTGGTCAAGCCGACTCAGATAACAATGAGTGACCGACGATCGATCGATTTATATTCTTGCAAGGTAAACCCAAGATACACGGAGGAAGTAGACCCCAAGAATTCAAATAAAAACAAATGCGGGGTCTACCCCGACCAGGCGGTTCCCGTCATTCCCCAGATTAGGAAAAGATGCTACAATCCTAAGTACAAGGTTACTGGAATGTCCTCACACGACACGTCCAGGATTACACTTGCACTACCGGGAGCAAACCGGGAGACACATCTCAAGAGTAGTAGCGATAAAATTCCCGCACTGGTTCATTAGGTACTAGGCTTACCGGTCTCATTCCCAACAAGCACTTGGTACGTTCAATAGCTTAGACCAAACACCATGCTACTCGGTCGAGACCGAACCCATTGCTCTTACCACATGAGCGAGTCAATTAAACCAACTTATGATTCCAACATAAGCATCCTATATCTCGCGAGCAATGAGTCATTACTCGACTTCTACCGTATCCTTAGAGCATGGCACTAGCGTTCCTAACATACTAGTAAAAGAGCATAGGAGTCCTAAAGATCATGCATCTAGGTTTCAAAGCAACTCCTGAAACTTAAATGCACAAGTAAAGCATAAATACTGAAAGGTAAAGGACATGATTTTAATTTATAACATGGGTTAGATGAAACCGGTTCTTGCCTTCCTCAGACTCAATACCAACACAAGCCTTGGGCTCTTCTGGACTTTGGTCCGTGCCTTGCCGCACACTAGCTTGATTCCACTCTCCACTAGCTGCTCCCTCCTCCTCCTGGGTGAGCGCGTACGTCCCGTCTGGTAAATCTACATGTATACATGCATATGCATTAGATTATGGTGAAGGTGGGAGAATTACCACAAAACCAACTCTTGTTGGACACATTCATCCAAACATTAATATTTTCTCACAGAAATTATTAGGGTGTGTGAAGATAAATAAAACTCTACTTTGATGGTGATTGTGTGCACATCTAAGCAATTTAAGTTACTTAACTTCACCAAACAGAAAGGGGGTGCGTTTAAATTAATAAAAATAGGAACAAACATGATTTCACAATCTAACACTTTAATTTGCTATTTCTTTATTTAATTAATTAGAACAAGCTTTACAACCATAAATCCGTATCAAATCAAAAACAATTCAAATGAGCCTAAGTCGACGTATGCCTATTTTAAGCTCTCAAACCAAAATATAGCTTAAGATCAAATATAAATTAATTTATATGAAAAGGACAAATTTCAGCCTCGTAAATAACCATTAATTCATATAAAAAGATTTAATAAACTTTTTGATCTCAACTTTCTCATACAGGTCATGTATGCCAAAAATGAGCTTCTGACCAAAGCATGAGTGCAGATTCAAATTATTTTTCAGATTTTGAATTTAAACTCCTACACAAGATTAAATCCAATTCACCCATTAAATAATTTCCTAAAATCAATTCCACTCTACCATAGGTTCTACTCAACAAGGCAAAGCCCTAGGGTGAACATGTGGTTACAGAAAAGTTCATTAAAGGGGGCTATAAAAAGCATCAAACTTAATCTAGCATAAAACTTACAAAAATAAAAACTGAAAATATACACATCAAAATCATGCCAATTTTTGTCACAGATCTAGACATGCCATAAAGAGCAACATAACCAAAATTAAAGTTCACAGCATGTGTATTTTTCAAACTACACTAAAAACACACCAAACTGAGTTTGAATTTTTAATTAAAAACTGCACAGAAAAACCCTGTACATGTTTTCTAGAAAAGATAGGTTTCTTCACGAGGAACCCAACAAAATTGTATTTGCATTTTTCTGATTTTTCTACGATTTTTAATGAATTTTCGAAGTTGCTGCAGAAAACCCTAAAACAACTTTACAGCCGGGCCCTCGAACTTATTTTCTGAAATTACGCAGAGGTCCATGGTTTACGGAAACAACCCTTGAAAGAACGAAATTGCTGCAATGTAGTCCTTGGGCCGGGAGGCCTCACCGGCGGCCGGAATTCCCGGCCGGTGAGCACCGGACTTGGCCGGTCGAGGGTCTAGGGAGGTTAGGGAGCTCACTCTTGACCGATTCTTACCGAAGATTGGACTGGGGGTGGCCTCGCCGGGTGCCGGGGGCGAGGAGCTTGGCGCGAGCCCGCTGCGGCCGCGGCGGGCCGGCGACGGCGCGACCCCGACGTGCGGCGGCAACGCGGCGGGGTTAAGGAGGAGCAGGGACGGGCGCCGGACGGGAAGGACGCGAGCTGGAAAGGCAACGAGGCAAGCTCCCTTGAACCATGTCGGCGGCTGACGGATGATCGAGCTCGGGCAAAAAGAGATGACGGCGCGCGCGCGGCTCGATTCCTGGGCGACGACTTCGACGAAGCAAATGACGGGGAAGGGCTTAAGGCGCTCCACCGCAAGATGGGGCCAGCTGGACGCTGCATGCGCGCGAACGCGCGCTCGCGCGAGCACGTGGCTGCGCTCGCGGTGCGGTCGGCCGACTAGGCGCGGCACACGGGAGGAACGCAGAGCGGAGGGTCCACGGTGGTTTGTGGGTCCATAGAGGAGACTCCCCGGACGTCCGTACACCGGGCAACGCGCGGAAGCCACGTGGCCGGCGCGGTCCAGACGCGCGCGACGCGCTGGGCGCGGCGACGACGTCGCCCGTCACAAGTTTATTTCGTTTAAGCCTTTTCGAAATTGCAAAACTCCAAAAATTGTCAACAAACTTGAAAATCTCCAAAAACAAAAGTTGTAGAGGAGCTATAGACCTACAACTTTGCCAAAGGGCGACATATGTTTTGATCAATGGTTTGTCTGGGAACGTTGGCCGAAGTCGCAGTTTTTCCACGGCTCAGTTTACTGTTCATAAGGGTTTCAAATCTGTTTTTGGCTAATTTAGACTCAAAATTGAAATGTCCGCCAATTACGAAAAATGTGTTCCCGGAAATAACGAACAACTTTCGTATTGGCCGATTTTGAACTTCTATAGTGAAATTTGGAGAACGCGCAAGAAAACTAAATCAGCCTTTAAGGAGATCTAGGGTTTGACCGTGATTTGGGATTTTGACCAAGGTCTTTTGTGCAAATTTGTGACAAAACATGTCAAACATGCTTATAAGCTAATTAACCTTGATTAACACATCTAATTAATGTCATTAGCACAAATAAAAATCAGGGATGTTACAGCCTCCCCCCTTAAAAGAAATCTCCTCCCGAGATTAGGATTTAAAAAGATGAAAGTAGGGGAAGGAACTTTTACGTTGCCTAGATTCAAGAAAACCCGTATAATTCTCATTGAGATAATGTTCAGTTTCCCATGTAGCTTCTTCTACGGTATGATGACTCCATTGGATTTTATACATCTTTACAGATTGCCTTCGAGTTTTTCTTTCTTTTACATCAAGAATCCTCAAAGGACGTTCCACTACAGAGGGATCTGGTTCAATCAAAGCATTAGCTTCTTCAATCACTTCTCTAGCCGGTTCATGTGCACATTTCCTCAATTGTGATTCATGACACACATTGTGCACAGCAGAGAATCGTTCGGGCAGCCGAATACGGTATGCCACTGGCCCACAGACTTGAATGATTTCATAAGGGCCAATGTAGCGATGAGCTAGCTTCCCTTTCACACTGAATCTTTGGACACCCTTGGTTGGCAAAACTTTTAAATACACAAAATCGGTGGGCGAAGCCGAAGAGAAAGCCACCGGGGTCTTTCCTATTTCGATTGGGATCTTTACCTTTGAGAAACAATGTTAAACGGTGATTTGAATTGAATTTGCACAAATCCATCGGGGTCGGCCGACCCCGACAACAAAGGGCAGCTCCGCCCCCGCACAAAATCACCAACTTTGTATTCCCTAGGTCCCTTTCCCTTGTCATAATGACTCTTTTGTTTTTTTTGAGCAATTCTCAAATTTTCCTTGATTACCCTCACTTTTTCTTCGGCATCCTCAACTAAGGCCGGACCAAAGAATTTCCTCTCCCCGTCCGTGACCGGTTCAAGGGAGTACGACATCTCCGTCCATAAGGAGCCTCAAAAGGTGCCATTTTCAAGCCGGCTTGATAACTATTGTTGTAAGAAAATTCAGCCAAGGCGAGACGGTTGTCCCAACTCTTATCAAATTAATCACACACGCTCGCAACATGTCCTCTAGAATGCGGTTTACTCTTTCGGTTTGACCATCGGTCCGAGGACGATAAGCCGAACCGCATATGAATTTTGTGCCAAGTGACTTATGTAATTGTTCCAAAAAACGTGCCACAAAGAGATATCCCCTATTGGAAATGATGGTTTTAGGAACACCATGCAAGCGAACAATGTGCTCAATATAAAGACTTGCATAATCTTTGGCATCATATGTAGTGTGGATCGGAATAAAGTGAGTCGTTTTGTCAGTCTATCCACGATAACCCAGACGGAATCATGTTTCCTAGATGTGAGTGGCAATCCGGACACAAAGTCCATACTTATGTCATCCCACTTCCATGAAGGTATGGGTAGGGGTTGAAGAGTACCGGAAGGTTTCAAATGACTTGCTTTAATTCTTTGACAAGTATCGCATTCCGACACATATTTGGCAATGTCCACCTTCATATTGGACCACCAAAAATTCTCCTTTAAATCTTGATACATTTTACTACTCCCCGGATGGATAGAGAATTTAGAGAGGTGACCTTCATCAAATATTTCCTTTTTCAACTCCCAATTATCTGGAACAACAAGGCGTTGCCCAAACCAGATTATGTCTTTCTCATCCTTCCGGAAGCAATCATGCTTAGGATCCTTTTCTAACAATTTTTGTTTAATTAAAAGAATACTCTCATCTTGAAGTTGAGCCTTAACAATTCTATCGAATAGGTTAGACTCCGCGGAAAGAGCATTTAGGCTTCCTTGTTCAACAATTTCCAAGTTTAGCCTTCTCAAATCCTCACATAGAGTGTCACTGTAAGGTTCCATTGATAGGCAATTGCAGTGAGCCTTGCGGCTAAGAGCATCTGCAACTACATTCGCCTTTCCAGGATGGTAATGAACCTCATAATCTTTGATTAACTCTAACCATCTTCTTTGCCTCATATTTAAATCGGATTGAGTGAAAATGTATTTGAGGCTTTTGTGGTCAGTAAAGATATTGCAGCGGGTTCCCATAAGATAATGCCTCCACATTTTCAATGCATGAACAACCGCTGCTAGCCCTAAGTCATGTGTGGGATAATTCTTTTCATGAGTGCGGAGCGCTCGTGAGGCTTAGGCAATAACCCGATTTTCTTGCATAAGATAGCGGAGACTCCCGGGACGTCCGTACGCCGGGGCGACGCGCGGAAGCCACGTGGCCGGTGCGGTCCAGACGCGAGCGACGTGCTGGGCGCGGCGATGACGTCGCCCGTCACAAGTTTATTTCGTTTAAGCCTTTTCGAAATCACAAAACTCCAAAAATTGTCAACAAACTTGAAAATCTCCAAAAACAAAAGTTGTAGAGGAGCTATAGACCTACAACTTTCCCAAAGGGCGACATATGTTTTGATCAATGGTTTGTTTGGGAACGTTGGCCGAAGTTGCAGTTTTTCCACGGCTCGGTTTACTGTTCATAAGGGTTTCAAATCTGTTTTTGGCTAATTTGCACTCAAAATTGGAATGTCCGCCAATTACGAAAAATGTGTTCCCGGAAATAATGAACAACTTTCGTATTGGTCGATTTTGAACTTCTATAGTGAAATTTGGAGAACGCGCAAGAAAACTAAATCAGCCTTTAAGGAGATCTAGGGTTTGACCGTGATTTGGGATTTTGACCAAGGTCTTTTGTGCAAATTTGTGACAAAACATGTCAAACATGCTTAGAAGCTAATTAACCTTGATTAACACATCTAATTAATGTCATTAGCACAAATAAACATCAGGGATGTTACAAGAGAGGGGAAGTGCGAGCCGCGCTCCTAGCGATCACGCGCATACTGCAGCGGCTGTTGGCTCCCACGGGAAGAGGGAGCTCGCGCCGACCGGGGAAGGAGGCGGTCGGGGTGCCTCGATCTCAAAGGAGGTAGCGGGGTGGTGGAAGCCCCAGATCTACGCCGCGGGGAGCACCTCTACTCCCTCTCCCACCGCTTCGCTGCTCCAGTTGGAAGGGAGGGAGAAGGAGAGTGTGAGACATGGGTACCGCTGGGTCCCCACCGACCAGGCTCACGGCCGACCCCGACAAGTGGGTCCGACCTACCAGAAGACTCGCCGACCTGTTAGTGGGCCCAACCGACCTAGATGGCGGCCCACATGACCTCCTGAAGACCTTCCAGAAGATTCCCCAAACAACCTAGTTCGTCACGACCTCAAGACTTGGCGTACAAGACAAGACTCCGGTGGACTTCGCTCAAGGCAGATAGACGGGATATGGCAAGATGTGTAACGTAGACTTAGGTCTCCTGGTCGTAAACGACCCGAAATCTGGGAACTGACCTCATCCGCTGGCCAATATAAGGCGGGCGAGGCGACCCCTTGTATAACATACGCAATCCTCAAGCAATCTACACTGACAACTGGACGTAGGGTTTTACTCTCCGGAGGCCCGAACCAGTATAAACTCGCTGTGTTCTCTGTGTTCCGCGTACTCGTGTGCGACCTTCGAGTTCTCAGCCTTAGACTCCTCTCCGCCGAACAAATAAACCATAGGGATCAACACCCCTGTGGGCTGTCCAGATCTCACCATGTGACAGTTGGCGCGCCAGGTAGGGGCTGAGTCATGGTTCTTCGTGCAACTCGATTGCTTCGACCAACGACGTCATCTTCCCGGAGAGCATGGCGGACTTCCTCGCCAACCCCGTCGACATCTGCTTTGGCTCGATGCCGGCAACTTCCACCACTCCAACCGCCTGCCTCGTCATCGAAGGCAACGCGGTCACCACCAACCAACAGATCGAAACAGATCTGTCGAAGAAAACCCACCCACCCACTCCTAGCGACCTGATCGCCGGGATTGATCGTGTCGAGGGCATGCTCTCCGACACAATCAAAGTCGGTGAGCGCGTCAAACGCCCTCACACGACCTCTTCGCCCTATAGCATGCCTCTAGGCTTACGCAACGCTGCTCACGTAGCATCACGCTACATGAAACGCAAGATCCAGATCGAATATGGGCTCAACTTTCAAGATCGTGGAAGCCGCAGAAATCACCTCGATGAACCCTGCCCTGTCCACGAGAAGTCCAAACACACCGCACGCCAGTGCCGTGTCCTCAAGAAGTTTTGTCGACCTCTTACTGCGGCCCACCACCGCTGGATGAACCAAGAGTCGTCTCCGGATTGCCTTGCGTTCTAGGTCGCCCACACAATGATCTCCCCGAACTATCCGAGAGAGGAGTGCGAGACCCTAGATCGCCAGATCTTGGTCGTCTCCGCGGACGTATCGCCGCAAGATGGAGAAACAGACGAGCAACGTCAAGAGCGTGAAAACGCTAATGCTGCCAGAGCCGTCCGACAACAACAAGAAGTCACTGTCACTGTCCCAGGTGCAGGCCTACAACCGGCTCACGCCGGACAGGTCCATGCCAACGCCGGGCAGGTCAACGCCAACGCCGGACAGGTCAACGCCAACGCCCAACAAGTCAATGCCAACGCCGGGCAACACGCACTTGTGGCACCAACTGCCCCACAACAGCGATGCCAAGATGATGCACCTCGCGCCAACAGACTGCGTGCGCGAGATCTCCTCAGGGACTTCGAGCGCGACGGACTCGAAGTATACAACTCACCGCAAACTAATTTTGGCGCCACTCTTGCCGCTCTCAATCACCTCGAAGATTCCCCAATGATCCGGCGCCTCCAAGCCAACGTCCGCATTGCAGCTGCTCAGATCGAAGAAAGAGGTCCTAGATACAGTAGATCTGCGGCAAGTTCTTACTCCAGATGCAGATCGGAGCGTCCTCGCCAACGATGTCGTAGCCAGGGTCCCCTCGACCCAGTGGCTGAAGAAGGTCGAGGCGAAAATGAAGTAGCACAGCCAGCAGCCAATTCTGCAGCAAATGCTCCAGCAAACGCTCCAGTCAATGACGCTAGTAACATCGTCAACAATGCAGCCAATACTGTTAATGTTCAATGGAACGCCGCTCCAAACCCAAGACACAACGTAGGAGCTCAGCCTCCTCTGGTCCAGGCCAATCGTGCAGAGGGAAGCCAGCGCCACCGCGTAAGAGATGAAGTCGAGATAGCTCGACGTGCTAACTACAACCGCGAGCATGGGGTCCCTGACGCACTTGACGCCAACAACCCCATCCAAGCTACAGAGCTCCGGATTATGCACGACCAGGAACTCCTACGACGTGCTCAGTACGACCAAGACAATGGCCCTCTCGACAACCTCTACGTCATCCCCGCGACTCACGCCCCATCGGCAAGCCCGGGAGCGGCCAATAATTTCCCAGCTTTCTCACGACGTCTCCGGACGATCAGATACCCAAAAGACTTCAAGCCAGCTATTGAGAAGTACGACGGTCGCTCTGACCCGAGTATATGGCTCAAGATGTACAACATCACAGCGTGTGTCTCTGGTGGCAATGAAGACCACATGGCTAGATACTTCCCCCTCGTGATGGGCAAGGCATCACTCCTGTGGCTCGACAACCTCCCAGTAGAGTGCATCACCTCCTGGGCGACCTTGTCTCGCCTCTTCACGACCAACTACCAGGCGACCTATAATCATCTTGGTAATACTCACCACCTCGCAAGAGTACGGATGAGACGTGATGAAACTCTCTGTGAGTACACCAACCGCTACTTCGAGAACCGCAACACCCTTGCGGGTGTCAAAGATGACAACATCATCGCTTATTATAAAAAAGGAATCACCAACATCAAGCTGTTCGAGAAGATCCATGAGGCTGACGCACACACCATAGGCGACCTCATGGCTTACGTCGACAAACTGGTCGACACTCAAGATGTGGTAATGCATGACTTCAACGGAGAAGACCATGACGACGGAGGCACCAGTTCGTGCAAATGATCTGGTGAAGCCTATGTAGCAAATCCACCAAGACCCTCCACCTTCCTCGAAGATGACTTCAATATGGTCATAGATGACCAGTGCCAGTTCCACCGCGATGCCAAGTTCACCATGAGAGAGTGCGAGCAGCTAAAGCGCGCCCTTGGAGTCCCGTCTAACTCCAAGAAGACCAAGAGCAACGACGACCGCAACGGTGGTCAACGCTTCGACAATCGTGACCGTCGACCTGATCGACGAGATTACCGTGATCGTAGGCCCTAACCTCGCAATGATAATAGGGATTGATGTGATTATCGCCGTGACTATCACCGCGATGACAGACGCGACGACTACTGTCGTGATGACAGACGTGACGACTACCGTCGCGATGACCGCAACGACAAGCGTGACGTCCACAGGAGTGATCATCATGATGATCGCCGCAACGACCGACGTGACGACCGACGTTGCCAGGACAACCACAATCACGAAGACAGCAACCGGAAAGAGCGGACACCTCCGCCACCGCCCAAAGGGGGCAACCCCAATAGTGCATTCCAGAAGGCCAACCATGAGATCAACTTCACCGTCGGAGGTCGCCAAACAATCAAAACCAACCGACAGACCCGATGAAACACCAGGGAGATTGGACACGTCAACACCGAAAACCCGCGACCTCTGCGGTGGTCTGAATTCCCAATCACTTTCTCCAGGAAAGATCATTGGGTTCACATCCCTGACCCCAGGACCTACCCGCTGGTCGTCAACCCCATAGTCAACAGGGCCTTCCTCCCTAAGACCCTCATCGACGGGGGCAGCAGCCTAAACATCATCTTCACAGAAACGTTGCGCAAGATGGAGTTCGACTTCAGCAAGATGACCGCTTGTGATGAACCCTTCTATGGGGTTGTGCCCGGCAAGGCTGCGTACCCCATAGGTCGTGTATGCCTGCCGGTCACCTTCGGCACAGAGGAGAACTTCCGTACAGAGTACCTGACGTTCGAGGTCGCGGACTTCCGCTCATCATACCACGCCATCTTTGGCCGACCTATGCTTGCCAAGTTCATGGATATACCGCACCACACCTACCTCATCTTGAAGATGCCAACACCAAATGGAATTCTTTTTGTCCTCGGTGACATCATGGTCTTCTACAATTGTGAAAGCACCACCGTCGAGCTCTCCAAAGATTCAGCGATCAAAGCCGCAATAACGGTCATGGTCGCCCAGGCAGCCAAGATCGACCAAACTACCCTGCAGGTACCAGAGCAGAAGTGTACAAGCACGGCCCTGGACCCTAGTCCAGCTGTCAAGAAAGTTTGTCTCGGCCTGCCCGGCGCATCCAAGGAAGTCGTCATCGGGGCCGATCTCGATCCCAAATAGGAACTCGCGCTCACCAGCTTCCTCAGAGACAACGCTGACATTTTCTCATGGAGTCCATCCGATATGCCTGGCGTCCCTAGGGAGTTGGCTGAGCACAAACTTGAAGTCAACAAGACTGCACGACCTATCAAGCAAAAGCTCCGGCGATTTTCAAAAGATAGAAAACAAGCTATAGAAGTAGAAGTATGTAAGCTCTTAGCTGCAGGTTTTTATTAGAGAATGTCAACACCCGGTTTGGCTCGCAAACCCGGTTCTTGTACCAAAGAAAACTTGTGGATTAAGGATGTGTATCGACTACACCGACCTTAACAAGCACGACACGAAAGATCTGTTCCCTCTTCCTCGTATCGACCAGGTCGTGGACTCCACGGCTGGTAGCGTCCTACTCTGCTTCCTCGACTGCTACTTGGGATATCATTAGATAGCCCTGCATCCTGACGACGAAGTCAAAACGACGTTCATAACGCCTCACGACATCTACTGCTACAAGGTCATGACCTTTGGCCTGAAAAACGCTGGAGCAACATATCAGAAGGCAATCCAAAAGTGCCTGAAGGCCCAAATCGGCAAGAACGTCGAAGCTTACATAGACGATGTGGTCGTCAAGACCACAGAAGAAGACAAGCTCATCACCAACCTCATCGAAACCTTCGCTAACTTGTGAGAGTTCCAGTGGAAGCTTAACCCAACAAAGTGTGTCTTTGGTGTCCCCTCCTGACTGCTCCTGGGCTTCATGGTCGGGCACCGAGGCATTGAAGCTAACCCCACAAAGGTCGACGCTATACGAAAGATGGCCAAGCCATCCAATAAGAAAGACGTCATGAAGCTCACCGGCATGATGGCGGCCCTAGGTCGTTTCATCAGCAAGCTCGGCAAAAAAGCTATTGAAGAAGGCTGACAAGTTCGTATGGGATGACGAAGCCCACAAAGCGTTCGAGGTTCTCAAAGAGTCCTTAACAATGCCACCGGTTATGACACCTCCAATCCCGAAGGAAACACTCCTACTCTACATCTCTACCACCACCAATGTGGTCAGCACGGTTCTCGTCGCCGAGCGAGAAGAAGAAGGGCAGGCCTATCCTGTCCAACCACCTGTGTATTACGTGAGCGAGGTCCTGGCCGACGCTAAGACATGTTACGCACAACCTCAGAAGTTTCTCTATGCACTCCTGATCACGTCGAGAAAGCTTCGACACTACTTCCAAGCTCACAAGATCGTGGTCTCGTCTTCGTTTCCCTTAGGAGAAATCATCCACAACTGCGACGCCAACGGCCACATTGTCAAGTGGTCAATTGAGCTTGGAGAGTTCGAAATTGAGTTTTGCCCCAGGCAAGTGATCAAGTCACATATCCTCGCAGACTTTGTGTCTGAGTGGACAGAGATCCAGATGCCCCCTCCCAAGGAGCGGCCTGAACACTGGATAATGTACTTCGACGGTGCCCTCAACCTTGAAGGAGCAGGTGCAGGAGTATTGCTTATCTCTCCTCAGGGAGAGCAACTCAAATATGTCCTGCAGATTCATTACAAGGCCTCCAATAATGGTGCAGAAAATGAAGCCCTGATCCACGGGCTCCGAATAGCAGTGTCCCTTGGCATCAAGCGACTGCTAGCTTTTGGCGATTCTAAGGTTGTCATCGAGCAAGTTAACAAGGAGTGGGACTGTGTCAAAGACACGATGGATGCTTATTGCGCTAAAATCCGTAAGCTCGAAGGCCACTTCGAGGGGATCGAGTTCCAGCACGTCCACGGAACAACAACGTCGCCACTGATGTACTTTCCAAGCTAGGCTCTCGTCGAGCTCTAGTCCCAGCAGGCGTATTCGTCCAAGACCTACGCAAGCCTTCAATAAAGCTCCTGGATCCTGATAATCCAGAGCCACCTCCAAATGATCAAAACACAACACCTCCCCGCGATGTGCTCATGTCTGAAAAAGAGGATGATTGGCGCAAGCCCTTCATAGACTTCATACTCGACCAACTTGTCCCTGATGACAAGATGGAGCGAGAACACATCACACGACGAAGTGCTAACAACGTCGTGATTGGTTCCGACCTATACAGGAAAGCTGCCTCTACTGGCATCCTGATGAAGTGTATCCTACGATCAGAAGGTCTCCAGCTCTTAGCTGAAATCCACAGTGGAGAGTGTGGCTGTCATGTGGCATCCACCAACTTGGTCAGTAAAGCGTACCGATCTAGATTTTACTGGCCAACAGCCGTCACCGACGCCAAAGACCTCATCAAGAGGTGCAAAGGATGCCAATTCTTTGCCAAACAGCATCACCTGCCAGCCCAGGTCCTGCGTACCATCCCTCCGTCATGGCCCTTCACTATGTGGGGCCTCGACGCTGTAGGACCATTTCGTACCGCCCTAGGTGGCTACAAACATATCCTGCTCGCCGTAGACAAATTCACCAAGTGGATTGAAGTCCGACCTGTTGCGAAAGTAACGTCGGAAGAAGCTGTTAAGTTCATCGGAGACATCAAGCATTGCTTCGGTGTACCTAATAGGATCATCACCGACCTAGGTGCAGCCTTCACTGGCTCGGTCTTCTGGGACTTTTGTCAGGATAACCTTATCGACGTCTACTACTCCTCGGTCGCCCACCCACAGTGCAATGGCCAGGTCGAAAGAGCCAATGACATGGTGCTTCAAGCTCTCAAGGACCGTATCTATGACGACGCCTCCAACTATGCCACCAGGTGGTTAGCTGAATTGCCACATGTAATCTGGGGTCTCAGGACTCAAGTCAGCTCTGCTACGAGCTTCTCGCCCTTCTTTCTGGTCTACGGATCAGAAGCTGTTCTACCCATCGACGTTGCCTTCGAAGCTCCACGCATCCAGTTCTACGAGGAAGGAGAGGCCGAACAAACACGTCGTATCGACCTCGACAACCTCGAAGAATAGAGACTCGCCGCCGTCATGAGACAAGCTCGTCATCACCAGCAACTACGTCGCTATCATGATCGCAATGTTAAGGAAACTTCCTTCAACGTTGGCGACCTCGTCCTTAGACGCATCCAGAAGACTGACGGCATGCACAAGCTCTCTGCCCCTTGGGAGGGACCCTTCATCATCAAAGAAGTTGTCAACCCATCAACATATCGACTCCAGTGGGGCAACAGGCAAGGAGTATCGAACCCATGGAACGTGGAGCATCTACGATGATTCTATCCGTAGAATAGTTTTAAAATTTAAGCCATGTATTTCCCTCTTTTGTACCCCTTCTTCAGATTAAATAAATAAATAAATATTTCAAGCAGTCATCTGCTATGAGTCGAGCACTACCTCCTCCTTTTTCATACAGTAAACCCCTCCTCGACATGCTCGGGGGCTTGTCTAAAGCCAACATTTGGGTCGCAAGACCTAGGGGTTTGGAGTCTTTCTTACTCCTTCCCCTCGATATGCTCGGGGGCTTGTCTCAATGCCAACCTAAGGGTCATTACGACCTAAGGACACCATCCCTAACAAGTATAAAGCCTCCTGCCGCTACGACCATGCTTGGTCGGAAAGGTCGCCAGGCCTGAGCCCTAGGCTCCTCTCTTGCGCGCTGACCTCTTGTAAGCCTCCACGTCGAGCTGTGGAGGTCAGTAAGCCAGCCTCTCTGTGAGTAGTGGTTAGCAAGTCAAGAACACAAGACGTTGTCATCTACAAGATCAACCAAGCTCGTGCAGGCAAAAGGCAAGTACTTCATTCAAAGTTTACTCCAACGTATCCCTGAAGCATTATTTACAAGTTATGATAGGAGGGGGAGGTACAGCTCCTAACTACTACTGGCCGCCACCGTCGCCACCATCGCCACCGGCGCCACCATCGCCTTCGAAGTCGATGTTCTCCATCACCTCGTTGGCTGCATCATCAACTTCAAGCTCCAGGGCCTGGAGGTCCTTCGTGGTGTCCGCACCGTCCTTGATCTTGGCCATGTCGACCTCAGGATAGTGAGACTTAACTCTCACCAATGCATCGGTCGCAGCCGCCAAGCCCGTCGCCCTCAGCAAAGTCAAAAGCCTGTTAGGAGTGTCTACCAGGCGATCAACAAAGGACTGTTGCTGCTCCCCTTCTTCTGGAACATGTATGCAAGACATTGCATAATTGGCAGCACCCTTGAGGTCGTTTAGCTCCATCTCATACCCTGCAATGGTGATTTGGTCACACTGTAATGACTTCAAAACAACCTCGAATTCGGCTTCAAGGCCCCGACGAGTTACTGTCTCATAAGCCAGCTTTTGAGATATGCCGTACTCACTGTCGGTGGCTGCTTTCATCACCCGCTTGAGTTCCAGGCCTCCGGCCTCGATCACTCGGACCCTTATCTCCAAGTCCCGGACCTTGCCCTTGGAGGTCGCCAAAGCGTTATTCAGCTCCTCCTCACGATTACGGAAATCTGCAGACACAACAGTTAGCACACAGCTAACAATCTCCTTCTCAAAAGGGATAAGGATTCGACCTACCAGTAGCCATGGTATTGAACTGCGCGATAGCCTTCACGGCTTTGTGCTTCTCCTCGGTGAGCTCATCCTCGAGCTTCTTCTTATCGACGGCCGCCGCCTCACGGACCTCCTTGAGCTCTCGCTCAAGGTCGACAATCCGATGTTCCTTCGCTGCTGCGTCCTTCAGCAGGTCGGCCCGGCCCTTAGCCTTGTCAGCCAGCGACTGCCACAACACGACAAGATCGTCAGCATCATTTCAAATAATGTGCAAACAAGTAACAATAGCACATCGTGAAACACTCACTGTCAGTGCATTATTGATCGTGATGATGCTGGTCCGCACGGCCTGCATATCTTCATTGTCGCCGAACCAGTCCTCCTGCCAAGGGGTGTGATTCCAATTAATCGATCGCCGTCGCAGCCTTGGGCTTGAGGATGAAGGTGGAGGTATCTGTGCGCCAGATGTTTCTGGACCTCCTGGCGCCAGGTCGATCTGAGGCTGGTCCCTGACCAGGTCCTCAGCCCCACCAGGAACTGTTCTGATGGGGTCGACGTCCATAATTGTTGGGGGAAGTCGTCACCCCGACGTCCCCAGCTGACGCCCCGACGTCCCCAGCTGACGCCCCCACTTCCTCAGCAACACACGGGGGAGTCTCCACCCTTGTGCCAGCCACGGGCGGTGAAGTTACCATGGTCTCAACCGGCACCAGTGGCGGAGTAGCAGTACGCGCATCATCCGCAAGCGCCTCCCCCACGACCTGTGGCTCAGGAGACCTCGTGCGGGAGGGAGAAGACGTGGCAATTGGACCCCCTTGCGGCCTCGTCACCGGCCTGCATGGAAAAGCAACTCGTAAGGACAAACATCAACAAAGATAGTAAGTACAAAGACAAAACCAGCCCCCAAGATTCTACCTCGTCACAGCCGGAAGCCGAGTCTTCGGCCAAAACACCCGAGGCCTAATAGTCGCAGGCATCCTCGCCTGCGCCGCTGCAGCACTACACTGCGCCTCCAATCTATGCCGGAGAGAATCCTCCGACATCTTCTGCACCAGCTCCCGCTGCCTCTTGGCAGCAGGACTCTCCGGCCTCCTTGCTGCCTGATCCTCAGGGACCGACAACTCCTCGACCGCCTCATCCTTCTCCTTCTCTTTCTCCTTCTCCTCCTCCTCCTCTTCCGACTCGATCTCATGCGAGTGGGGTGTCGGAATCAATGGAGTAACAACCGCCGGAGGGGATGCGGCCTTCCTCTTCCTCCTCTTCTTCTTCTTTTTCTCTGCAGCCTTCATTGCAGAGATAGCAGTAGCAACGACCGAAGCAGACTTCTTCATAACCGCCGACCTGGTCCTACGCCTGGACTTCGCCACACCAGCACCTGGGTCTACCCCAGCCTCTGCATCAGTATCTTCGTCGGCCTCCACCGACGAGTCAGACTCGTAAAACTCCAGCAGACGACCCGTTGGAGGTTTGTACTTGTCCGACCTAAGCTTCCTCCGGTGCAGCTCCCCCTCAGGGAGAGGTGCTGGGCACCACATATGAAGCTCGCACATCTGCAAAAGGATGACATGGACGTTATACGACCTAAGCAAACCAAGAAAGCAAAGTGCAAACGACCTAAAGATAGATCTCAGGATCTTACCGGGTCAGCCGGTGTCTTCAACGAGTGTGCCTTCGGGCACTTATTCACCTTTACTTTCCCAGAATACATCTGGGAAACCTGAGCTGCCATCTCCTCCTTGGAGACCTTGTGGTTCACCTCGCATGTGGGGTTTGATTGCCCACAGTACTCATACACCGGGTGGACCTATTACTTGATCGGCTGGATCATCCGCCGGCAGAACGACCTCGCCACCGCCGCTCCTGTCACTCTCCGTTCCTTCATGTCACTAACAAGCTCCAGGACCCCCTTGAGGTCCTCGAGGTCGCGGGTTGGGAGTCCTAGATCCCACTCGCTAATCTTCGCTGGCGTATGGCCAGTATGACTTGGAAGACCAGGAATCTGATCCGCAATGTAAAACCACTCCGACCTCCACCCGGCAGTGTTGTCGGGGAGGTCGGTGTCTATCCACTCCGCCTTGAGGCCCGGCCTCAGCACAAACATCACAGCCCCCACTGAACCCAACCTCTTGCCAGTGCTCTTAACGTAGAAAAAATACCTCCACAGCAGAAAGTGAAGCGGAATCCCTAGATACGCCTCACAAAAATGGATGAAGGTCGAAACTACAGTGACGGAGTTGGGAACAAGGTGTACCAGCTCCAGCCTGTAGTAGTACAGCAGGCCGCGGAAGAAGTCTCCCATCGGAAGGTTGAAGCCACGCTCGAAGAAGGAAGCGAAGACGACCTACTCCTTGACGTCCTCGCTCGGGAACTCCTCCCCAATGGCAGCCCTCCACTCCACCTCTACTTTCGGCCGGAGCAGCCCCCGGTCCACCAGCGCCTGGATCTTGGCCTCAGTCATCGTCGACCGGACCCACGCCGCCCGCGGGTCCGGGATGCAAGCCGCCTCCGCCGCCATCTCACCGCTAGGGTTTGAGTTGGATCTAATGTGGCACAGGGGCTTGACGCGCATGCACCGGAGGAGCACGGCGCGGAACGGCGGCGCTAGCGTGAGCCTAGCCAGAGGTGGAAGCTGGACGAGCGGGCGTGGGAGCACGACGGTCGCAAAAATCACTACGGCGAGAGAGAGAGAGAGAGAGAGAGAGAGAGAGAGAGAGAGAGAGAGAGAGACCGAGACGAAGGAAGACAAAGGGGAATGGGGTCAACCCCGCCCCGGGTCACTCTATTTATAGAGGGGTCCACTGAAACTATCTGATGCGGCTCCTTCCTCTGTACAACACGCCCCAACGACCCTATCCCGAGAAGTTCACGAGAAGATTAGGGCGGATTTTTCGCTAACAGACCATGTGCTACGACCTAAATCTGAGTTTAGGTCGTCAGGTAAAGAAGAAGATAACATTAGGTCGTCCTGATGGCAAACACAATTTGCAAGCCCCCACATCATATAAAATTAGGTCTTTGGCAAATTATTTTGCCAAATCGACCAAGAACATGATAGAAGAGAGAAAGCATTACATGGATCACTCAAGGCTACACAACCACCTACGACCTTATCAGATCCAGAATCCGAGTGTACAAGCCGCCTACGACCTTACTGGATCCAGAATCCGAAGGTATACAAGTCGCCTGCGACCTCATTGGATCCAGAACCCGGCACACAAGATAAACATACACAAGGCCTGAGCTACTTAGAGCAGTCATCACGACCTACTCTGCCGAAGCAGAGCACGTCACGAGACTTCTCCTAGCACCAGGACCTTGATGGCGGCCTTGCGGGAGACAACAGCAGGACGACACGCAAGCTAAGGCAAGCCCGACTCCAACTATTGGAATGGAGACACGAGCTTGCTCTTCAGCGTTGAAAACCAAGCCCTAGTGAGCTCCCAGTGCTCACCAGAGACGTCCTGCTGAAGCTCCAGCTCGAACAACATCACCTCCAAACTCTACCTGATACCCCGCAGAGGCAGGGCTCATAGGATGGAGATGTTGCCTACACTTCGCGAGAATTCTCCTAGCTCCAAGCATCTACAAATGCAAGAACCTATAATCTGGTGGATGAACACATGCCCATGGCATGGCGGAAACACTACTTTGCAGCTCCATGGCTCGGTGGTGCTCGGAGCTTGCCTCCTTAAGTCCCGAAGGAGCTATTTGTAGCCGAAGCCGTGACCCGGGTAGCTGGCGAAGTGATGACAGTGTCACCACGTGATACGGGGTCTTGTAAGCCTGTGCATGATTAAAGGTGACGACATTAACTTTCTCTCTGACTCACGACGACTTTGTTGTTTGTGCATCAACGATGCCTGAGCCCCACCAAAGAGATCACATGGCTACAGTAACTCCTCAGTCAGTGGGCAGTTTGTCATTTTTTGGGTGGCAAGAGCATCTCCGACCACTGTTGACCCTTGACCCTGCAGTCTACACAACAAGACATAACCTGACCCTGTGTCAGAGGGCTCTGCGCCTATTCCAACCCCCTTTCGACGACGACTCCACGACCTTCCTCCACGACCTGATGTTTATTATCTGCACCCGCTAGGCTCTGGGTCCTGGTACACCCGCTATGGCTCTACACATAAACGGACCTATTCCAATCAGCCTATATTTCTGTTTCCTAAGCAGAATGGTCGTAGGTTCGATTGAAGACCTTCCGGGGTAGGCGTGCCTCGCTGCTCTTCCAGATCCATCTGGGCGCCTGGAGACCTACAAGTACCATGGAGATCAGAATCGTCACAGAGGTCTACAATTTTCGTCGGGCCCCCGTGATCGGTGTGCCTATTTTTGAGGTCGCCGATGCCTTAGCACAATGGCCCCACTGGATGGCAAGCAGCTATGTTGGTCATTTGGACACCAAAACGACCTCCTTGAGGTCGGCATGCCTTAATACTTAGGTCTTGCAATACCTTGGTATGTCTACGGCTCTGCCAACCTAGTTGGGCGCCCCGGATGCGTGACCTTCTGAGGTCGGTGTGCTCTTGTAGCCCTGCCAGTCTGTTCTGGGCACCTAGGATTTTACGTCGGGAATGAAGGCCTCCCTGTGGGGTGTGCGCCTGATGGCCCTGCCAAGTACTTCCAGGTGCTTGGGCGCTTCTTAACTTGAGACCTTCTTAAGGTCGGCATGCCTCGAGTGGCTCTGCCAGACTCTTGCAGCTATACAAGATATCTGGATGTCTCTACACTCCATACGTTTCAGACCAACAGAACTTTGGCTTCATCGTCAAATGCCTCGAGACATCACAACTTCAACTACGACGCAATCAACAACTTCTTCATGCAACGTACCTTTCACGATCCTACTGGGTATCCTCAGATACTGGACATCATCGACTTGAGACCTCTTTGAGGTCGGCACGCCTACAAGGCCTCCTCGAGGTCGGCCCTGCCAGACTCCTTGTAGCTATGCTCGGAGATCTGGGTGTCTCTACACTTCGTTTGATCAAGACCATGACTCAGTTTCCTTTTCTTTTTGGAGCATCAAACCAACCGTGCTACCTGCTTCAATGCTCGGGGACTACTCTACGAGTGTGTCTTCGACGCCCTCTTGTTCCCTCGTTGTACCGACCTGATTGGGAAACCTGTTTCTCATCACATCGTTACTCGACCTACTTTTATCTCTTCTTCTAGGTCGGCCGGCGGTGTTGTTAGGCGGCGGCGGCGTTCCGGCGGGCTCCAGGCGACGGGAATCGGCGGAGGATGCGCAGCTTGACTCGGGGAAACTTTCGGCGGGATCAATTTTGCTACAGTCGCGCCCCAAGCGACGAATCGGCGGCGGCCATGGCGTCGGCTCAGAGGGGCTGGCGGCGCAGAGGGCGGCGGGATGCGGGGAAGGCGGCGAGAGGGGCGGCGCGCTAGGACACGGGGTGAGGTGGCCGGGGTTCTAAGGGGGGTGCGGCGGGGAGAGGTCTTGCGGGCACGGCATGGACCGGCCGCGGCGTGCTGATGCCGGACTCCGGTGAAGTCCGGTCGGAGCACGGCTGCTGCCCCAGATGGGCTTGGCGGGCCTGGGAGCGGGTCAGCCGTGGGCTGGGCTTGGTGGGTTGCGGCCTGCAAAGCAACTGCGTACGACGAAGGAGTTGAGGGAGCACAACTAGACTTCAATCGACGGCCGAGTTGGGCTGGCGTGCGGCTAAGGGAAGAAAGTTGAGGGGTACTGCCGGACTTCGGCTAGTGGGTTGAAAGCGGCTGTGGGCCAAAAGAGAGGAAGGAATAAAAAGGAAAAGGGAAAAGAGATTTCTTTTATCTTCAGAATTTATTTTCGGGGAAAAGAATAATCTAGAAACAGCTAGATAATTCATAAATGCCACGAAAAATATTCCAAAAATTCCAGGAAAATTCCTAGAGATAGACTAAGACATGAACAATCCAAATTAAGCATTTGGAGCTCATGAAAAAGATTTTAGAGCCTTCTAATAAATAGAATAAGATCAGAGAAAATGAGAATAAATTTCGGAAAAATCCAGAAAATTCTCGAAAGGTTTTGGATAGCTCCTAAACGCATTTTTGAAACCTTTTGCACTCAAGAACCTCTAGATGCATCGGCATGAATGCAACACTCACAACTTTTTATTTGATTCAGAAAATCAAACAACGATCTTTCCTATACTATATTTTTTGTAAAGAAAATAAATGTTGGAAAAATTTTAAAATTATGAGAAAATCGTTATTTAATTATTCTTTCTATCCACATCCTGAAATTGGAAATTTCAGGGTGTGACATTGCCTCGGGTGTAGCTCTGTTGTCCCTTGTTGGTCTGCGGGGTCTGATTCCCGCTCCTTGTCTGCTAGTGGTTCTGCACTGGGGTGTGTGGAGGGTTCCTCTTTGGGCAAGCATTGGCATAATGACCAAGCTCTCCGCACTTGAAGCAAGTAGTGGTGGCAGGATTAGGAGGTGCCACAGACCTCGCAGGTGTGCCAACTGCAGCTCTCTGCTGACTCTGCTGGGAAGCTGGGTGTGGAGTCTGAGGGACAGGACGCCGAAACCGCCGAGCGGTAGGCCGGAACCGCCGAGCGAGACGTTGGGCACCGTTGCTCGCCCAAAGTTTGCACCCGGTCCCCCAAAGCGGAACGGGGTGTTCGGCGGTGGATTGAAGCGCGGGCGAGACACACTCCCAAACTGCCCAGAGCTGGCGGCCTTCCTCTTCTACTCTCCGAGCTCCTTACGCTTGTGCTCCAAGCGGATGGCAGCATCACCTAACTGCTGAAAGTTGGGGAAAGGATAAGACATCAGCTGGTACTGCAGCGAACCAGCTAACCCATCCAGGAACAGCTCCTGCTTCTTCCTGTCTTCTGCAACCTCCTCAGCTGCATAACGAGACAACTCAGTGAACTTGTCTCTGTACTCAGCCACTGACATTCCTCCCTGCTTCAGAGAAAGAAACTCCTTCTTCTTGATCTTCATGACTCCAGAGGGTATGTGAAGGCTCCTGAAGTTGGTGGTAAACTCTTCCTAGGTGATAGTGTCTAGGGCGGCATGAGCGGCAGAATACGCATCCCACCAAGCGGCTGCAGATCCTTGAAGTCGTCCTGTAGCATACAAGACCTTCTCTCCGTCGTCACACTGACAGGTAGTGAGCATCTTCAAGACCTTGTCTTCAACCAATCTGCAGCCTTCTAGTGGATCAGCGGCATGAGTGAACACGGGAGGATGGTGACTCATAAACTCCCGGTGCTTGTTGCGAGGCGCCGGTGGCTGCACCGTAGGGTTGTTGACCTGGGCTTGCAGGTTTGTCACGGTGTTGATCAGGTTCTGGAGGAGCTGAGTCCGTGCCTCTGAGGAAGCTGCCGCATAGCGGGATCCATTTGTCTGGGCCGGGGTGCTCTTCCTGCTGGTTGATCAACTCCTGATCCAGACCTGGTGTTCACCATCTGAGTGTTAGGGACATTACTTTAGATGATTGCACCAAGGGTTAAACCCAAAAAGATAGGATAGCAATGGTGTTTAGATAAGACAGATTCTGTTGACTCCAAACAATCAGGCATAACTCTCAGCATGGGTGACCAAAAATTATGGGTTTTGGATTGATAAAAGATAATGAAATTACGGAACTACTCCAGCTGGAATCACCTCAATCGGAGTTTGTAACTCTGGTTATAAAATAAACAAGTCAGGTAGGTCAGCAGTGTTTAACATATTCGTGTGGCTGTAATGTTTCAGTCATAACTCTCTGATTATCCATCCAAATATACTGAATTTTTCACGGAAAATCGGTCATGAAATTTCTGAACTTCTCCAATTGGTTTTACTGCAATCGGATTTCTGTAGCTCGAGATAAAATTAAAACAGTGCAGCTTACTCAGAAAGCTGCGCGAACAGATTTAGAGCTCTCGGATTTGCGTTTAGGAAAAACTTAAAGGGACAAAAGGATTAAGATAGATAATTGATTGAGGCTGAAAGTTGACCCCCACAAACTTACTACTAAACCAATGTCATTGTGGTCATCACTCCACAACACATTGCACTCAAACAAAAATCCAGCTCAAACATTAAGCACAAGAACAAGCATTCAACCACAGTTCTAAACTAAGCACACTTTACCGATCGTCTACTAGCGATTACAAAAAGACCCTATTCTTAACTTGATCCTAAGGACTATCTTCCACCATGGCATATGTGCGGGCGTCAGGGGAGTCGTAGTGTGGCCTCTTGGGCGACTGGGAGGTACATCCTTCTGTGGCCTCATGAGCAAGCGATCGCTCCCGTTGCGAAGTGCGGCTTCCAAGGCATGCCTCTCGCATCTCCGAGTGATAATGCCTGGCTTCGTGCCGCAAATAGAGTGTTGTTGGTGTCATCCAATGCGGTGTTAACGGTACTGCAAGCGGACTCCGGACATTGTTCGGCGTTCCTTCATAGGCTAGCGCTGGGGCGATGTAGGTCTTGGCTTCCCCACTGGCTCTGAAGGGTGTGTAACGGCAGTAGGTATCCTCCAACCTGTCACGCTCCTTGTGAGAGAGCACATAAAGTGCCCTCCGAGCTGACTCTGCTATACCTGCGTCCATAGTAGTCCTGTGAGCCACATCATGATGCTTGGACATCTCCCTAACTCCTCGGCATGGAATGTACTCCAGGCTGGCAGCAACCTCCCAATGGGGCTCGAACCACGGATGAGTCCACAGCTCACAATGGTAGACTAGGGCCTTATCATAGCCCAAGCGGTGTACCATAGCTCGCAGGTGATCCGCCATGGGAATGCCTACTCCATCCGCCCTGTAGTGGTACACTTCCCAGAACACGTCCTCAGCTTCTTCCTCTTGCTCTTGCTCTTGTTCTTCCTCCTCCATCTCTAGGTCAGGGTGATCTTCCAGCTCTTCTCCTGGCGCTTGTTCTTCTAGATTGGGCTGTTCAGTTGGCTCATCCTCCTCTGGAATCACATCTTCAGGATCTTCCTCTTCATCTGGCACTATGATGAGGTTAGGGGCGACCACAGGTGCGGGCTCCATCTCAATCTCCTCGTCTGTATCTCCGTCATGGAAGTCATGGTACTGTTCTTGCGGGGCATACTGGTGGACTGCTCCAGCATGAGAGGTCTTCAAACAGCGAACCATCTGTAGTGCAGTGTAGAATGAGATAGATGGTAAGACAAAAAGGATGAGAGCTAAAGCACACACAAGGTAAAGAATGCAGACAACTCAAGAGTGAGGAAAAAAGGCAAGAGTAAGGTTAATAGAAGTAAAGCAAGCATGTAAGAGAAAGCTTCTATGATTATAAAATCCTTAGTTCGACCATTTCTGTCTAGGCTAGCGTTCCTACAGTCAACACAGCTCTAATACCACTCTGTCACACCCAGTTTTAAAGGCAAAACCGAATGCATAGATCATGTGTGCGCCAGGATCAAGTTACACACACGCTTAGACATTATGAATACCAAAATCAGTGCCACACGAAATAAAGAGTTATTACAGACCATAGTCTTAAACGAAACTTAAATAACGAGTTCTTGCAACGGACAAAATGCCTCCACAAGCGGTACCGACCGAAGACTACGCACACCTAGAACTCCCGGAAATCTCCTGGAATATCTTCAAAGTTCTCCCGGTCCGAGCAAACAATCCGGTATTGTAGATGCAAGAGAATAAATAAGCGTGAGCACTTGACGTACTCAGCAAGAGAGAACAACATAACATGTAAGGCCATATGGTGGATGGCTAAGGTTCAAGCAGTTTAGCATTTTAGTGAGTCAAGTTTTATTAGCAACCTGATTACTAAAAAGGTGTAAGTTCATACCAACCCAAATATTAAGATATAAGCATCATAAATAAAGAAATAAACAGCAATTAAACAATAGAGTTCCATAATTTAATCATGTGAGTGTCCAGGCCGCTCTTGACCGTGAGCACGGCTAATCGATTAGTTTTAACACTCTGCAGAGGTTGTACATCTTTACCCACAAGCAGCGTAAAAGCTCCAAAGAACTTTGAACCCAACCATGCGGTGTTTGCAAGGCACCATACCACACTACCGAGGTGTGATTGCATAGGGACGCTACATGGCCTTTACAAAGGTTCCCTAGCAAGTTATGACCCACAAGGTCCGGATCAGTTAGCAAGGTATAAAGTCCCCTAGCAGGTCGATACCCCACCATAAAAAGAATAACTCACCCAACCCCCTCGCTAGAGCGAGTCCATACCCCACATTACCGTCGATCCCTTGTCCTTATCGGGTAAGACCATTCCAAGCTAAAGTTCCTAATTATTCGGCCCAAGACCATTGCCCATTAGTTCTTGTGGTTGTACTGTTTTACTGGGTGGTTCTCCATGTTCCGATTAACATATTAAAGTGGTCTTGTAAAGTAAAGAACATAAATGGAACATAGATCATAAAGGTAACCAAGTTTGATTAATACCAATCCCAGTTGAGCAGGCTAAGCAATAGCTCCCACAAGATTAATTTAATTCCCGGTGACAAGGTAATGGTAGTAAAAGACTAGTCATGATCCTTAATAGGTTCCCATCAAATTAATGCAAGCGGAAAAGTAAATACAGTGAATTTGAATGCATGTTATGTAGGATAAGCGGGTATTCATCAAGGAAGACTTGCCTTCAACAAAACTCTGCTGCTCAAACTCTTGCACGGCTTGATATTCAAATCCCTCGAACGAATCGCTCTCTACGATCCAGAATCATCACATACAAGCATACAATAAGAATAAAAAAGAAACAGTCACCAAACAGATCAAATAGAACTAAACAGTAGCATAAAACTATTCTATGCTTCGAGACGAACGCGTGGACATAAAGAACGCTAAAATCGTAGCTAAAACGACCAAGTTACGGCCTAAACAAGGTGCAAGGACTAATCTGTAAAGGTTTGAAAAGAATCTGGGCTAAAACAAAAGAAAAGGACTGAACTGCAAGAAACTTCCTAAGGTGGAAGGGTATTTTTATGAATACCGGAAAACTTGGGGGGTTTTCCGCAAAGCGCCGGGCCGGCGGGGGGTTTGGGCGGGCGACTCGATCTAGATCTGTTGGATCTAGATCTAGCGGTTGTGGTGGCTTGCGGGTTTAAGTGAGGCGGCTGGATTGAATCTGGTGTGTCGGATCTTGATCCGGCGGCCAGGGACGTATGTAAGCGGCCGGCGGCGGGGCAATAGCCGACGGCGAGCGGGGCGCGGCGGTGCGGGGCGGTGATCTCGCCGGCGAACTCGATCTCGAGTTCCAGGGCACGATTCAAGGCGCAGCTAGCACCTAGGCGAAGCGTGCGGGACGACGAAGTAGCTAAGGGCGGCGGTAGTGACGGAGTCGCGACGGCGCAGGCGCTCGGCACGGCGGAGCGGCGACGCAAGTCTGGCGACGGCTCCAAGGCATTGCGGAGCACGGGTTCGACGACAAGTGGCGCGGGGTTTGCATCTTACCTCCTTGCGCGGCTCCTGGGCGGCTTCACGGCGATGAAGCGGCGGCGGAGTCCAGGTTTTGACGGCGGCGGCGGAAAACTCGAGCTAGGGTTCCGGCGGCTCACGGCTAGGGCAAAAGGCGGCACGGGTTGCTCGGGTAGGAGGTCCAGCGGGCGGCGGCGGCCTTAAATAGTCTGGGGAGGGCCCTTGGAGTTGGCGTGCGGGCCACGCGTCCAGGGCGTGCCGAAGTCGGACTCGCGCAGCGGCGGCGATGTCGGGTCGGGGACGGCTTGGCGGAGGGGATGACCGGTGGGTCCCGTTAGTCGGCCACGGCGGCGGAGGCGGTCTTTGGGGCCGGCGGTGCCGGCGAGCTTGGGCCGGCGGGTCTGTGTGGTGCGCGGGCGGGGGCGGGGAAACGGGCTAGCGGGGGCCGGGCCGCGCGGGGTTAGCTAGGCCGGGCCCCGGGCGCGATGCTCGGGTTGCGCGGCGGCGGCGGGGGTGGCGGCTTCGCTAGCGGGCCGGCGGGCCGCGCGGGCGCCGGCGCGGAGCGGGCTATAGAGGATGGGTGGGCTGAAAGAGAAAGGATAGGGAAGGGTTTAGGAATTATGGTTTTGGGTTTGAAAGGGATTCAAACAATGGAATTCAAACTTGAATTTGAATTCCAGCAAACAAAAGAAATGCACCAACATGAATGCCACAATTAATTCCTATAGTTCATTAATTTTATTTTAGGAAAGTTTTAAATGCCTAAAAGAAAAGTAAAGCAACCTTATAATCCTTAAGCAAAATACACCATAAACACCCGCCTCCTCATGTACTTGGTTGAGTCCGTCTTTCTCTCAGCTTCGTGTAGAGCTCAACCGCATCCCAAACCAAGCTCCAGAGCGCAAGAGCGAGTTCTTCGGCGAGCCTGCCGCTCGGCGCCGCCGCGCGCCGCCGGACTCTGACGTGCTGAGGACCATGTGTGGTTCGGGACCGGTGGATGGTCGCTTCCTGGTGTGATGAGTGATTGACAACGTTGTGTGGACTGATTCTTGGCTAAGTATTGCAGGTGCAGGTTGCGGCTTGACTAGTGTTGGTGCAGGTGAAGAACAAGTGCGAAAGGTCATTGTCGGTGAGGCCTCCAAGTGTGGAGAAGACAAGTAGGCTTCGTTCGAGGGACCCGGTGGCCAACAGAGTCAAGTGCGGGCCGCATGGTGGCAAGAACAGCAAGATGAAGTCATAGACGGTTTCTTGGTTGAACCTCAAAACCAAGGTCGAGCCAGGACTACGTGGGAGCCGAGTCATGAGTGGCGATTGGCGGAGGCTACACCGAGTTTGCGGGGTTTCCGGTGGTTCACCAAGGAAAACCACCGGGTTCCATGGTTGATCCACAAAGCCAAGACCGAAGAATCGAAGACGGAGGTGCAGCAGTATCGGACCGGTTTGACTGGTTGGTCTGACCGGTCTGACTGGTGGGTACCGGTTTGACCGGTGAGGAGCACCGGTCTGACCAGTGTGTGACGACGCAGTCCGGAGACTTCGAAGCGGAGGACACGCGTCGGGATCGCACGGCTTGCGTCGAGGCTAAGCAAGTTTGCGGTCGCTGGGCATCCGTCCGATGGAGCGATGACAAAGACTTCCGAATTCGCCCTTGAGGGGCATGTATCCCTAGTTAGCTAGTAAGGGTATTTTAGACTTTTGGTTGCCTCCATATAACCCAAGTGGTGAGAGGATGGCAACCATCTCTTGGAACCCTAGCTCATTTTGTTTTGCTATTTTCTTCTTCCTTTTCCCATGGAATTTCTAGGACTAGCTTGAGAGCTTCATGGTGAGATCTTGTGAGAGGGTAGGATGATTGGGCGAAAGCTAGACCTTGTATGAACCTTCATGGTTTGTATAGATGATTCGGCGTGGTTCCTCAAGGCTTGTTTGAGTTCTTCCCGGTTTTCCTTTTTGGTGATTTTCAGAGCCTTTTCTTGGCGATTTTCTTGGAGAGATTTGGAGGCCGTTTTTTTGGGGATCTGTCGGGAGATATATGCATGAACCCTTCGTGGTTCTTTTCCTTTTGATTCCCCTCCCAAATCCGTGAGAAAAGGGGCTCGATCTTGGGGTTTTCATTGTCCTAGGGTTTGGTGTGTTCTTGGCGGAAATCCTTCGATTCCTCTTAATTCAAAGAGTTTTGGTGGACCATATCTTGGATATGGAGTGCCCATGAGGTGTTCATACTATCCCCAAAGTCTTGATCGGATCCGTGGAGCGAATCGGGAGATCGGGAGTTGGATGTGGAGGAGTTGACCCGCGGGTTGTGTTCATCGCAAGCTGCCCACGTTACACTGGTCTAACCGGTGCTCTTGACTGGTCTAACTGGTGTGAGCCCTTTATGGGATTTGCCTCGAGTGAGCTACTTAATCTGTGTGTCTTTGGGTTGTGTTGTTGCTGGTCAGTTCTTGGTTAGTTTAGAGTTGTTTTGCTAGGTTTTGTGTAGGGTTTTTCTTTCATGCAGGTTGTGCTTTGGGGGTGTTTGTGTTCCAGGGCCTAGAGAAGTCACTGAGGCTCTCTGGAACATTTGTTGTGCGGCTGCTGTAGCCACTGGCCTGACCGGCTCGTCCACGGTCGGCCTCGATCGGTGCCACCGGCTCGACCGGCGTAGACCATCGGTCGACATGTGTAGCACAAGCAGCAAGCCGTGCAAATTTCTGCTGCTTGTGTTGGTAAGTTTTGGGTTGGAAGGTTGTTTCTTGGTTCCTAGGATCAGTAGCATTCCAATGGCTACGTAGTCTTGACCAACTTGGGTAGTTGAGTCGGAGACGTGTGTTGGAAGTTGTGTTCATCTTGTTAGAGTCTCTATCTCCTTCGAGAAGAAGTTTTATGGGCTCCCATTCACTCCCCCCATTCTCTGGTTCGCCGTTTCGGTCCTTCAAGTGGTATCAGAGCCGATTGTGGATCTTCGTGATTCTAACCAGTCTAAGATCCAAGGATGGCGTACCAGGAACGGGGTTTGGGTCCTCCACACTTCGATGGTAAAAACTACCAGATGTGGAGTAAACGGAAGGCGGCATTCCTCCGTGGAAAGGGTCAGATCCTTTCGGATGTCAAGGTGGACACAAGCTATGAATTTCCTTGCTCCAGGATCGAGGGACATGTTCGACGTAAACAACAAGGCGGTGGAGTACTTGTTTCGTGCGCTGTGTCATCCTGAATTCGATCGGGTGCACACGAAGAGCTTGGCTTGTAGAATCTGGTCGGTGTTGAAGGAAGCTCATGTTGGAAATGCCCAGGTTCAGGCTCGGATGTATGCGACTTACTGGAGAGAGTACGAGAATTTCACTCATCTCCCCGGTGAGTCCATCAATGCCTTGTTTCAGAGGTTCACGGCTGTGGTGAACAACATGAGGGCCAATGTGGATGTGCTCCCGTACGATGATCATGATAGAGCCGTCAAGCTCTTACACTCGTTGGATCATACGATTTGGTTTGGGAAGTTCGAGGCCATTGTGGAGTCAGAGAAGTATGACACTCTGACCGTGAACGAGCTGTTTTTGAAGCTCAAGTCGGCTGAGATGGATCGGGGTGTGACAGCCAAGATTGAGGGCCCGACTGACTCTCATAGTCTCGCCCTCATCGGTGGCTCGAAAGGAAAGTCTAACGCTAACCCATCCACCAGGATGTTCTCGTTGTCCTCTTTGATTTATATGCCAGATGAGAAGTTTGACGTGTTCGGAGAGGACGAGCTGGCGCTACTGACGAGGCGGTTCGAGAGGTTACACGAGAACCGGGTGAACATGAGGAGTAACACGAAGACATGTTTCCAATGCAGCAAGCCAGGACACTTCGTCGCCGACTGTCCCGTGAAGGTTGAGAACAAGGACAGCTACAAGCACAAGTCGAAGACGGATGGCAAGTACCGTTCAAGGCGTGACCACAAGCACAAGCACAAGGGCAAGCACAAGGACGAGCGACGATCAAGAAAGAAGGAGAGCCGAGGCAAGGCCCGAACGATGGTTGGAGCGAGCAACGTCGACTCCAGTTCCGCGTACTCCACCTCGAGCTTGAGTAGCAGTGAAGATGAAGGTGATCGGTGCAAGGGCAAGAAGTTGTCCAAGAACCTGAGCGGGCTGAGCTACTTCGCTAGAGACGGCTTCTACACCATGGCGCTTAGCTCCAGCAGCAAGAAGAGCAACCAGAGCGACTCGGACTCCGACTCTGACGATGAGGTACGAGATGAACTTCCCTTCTTGCATCAAGAGAATGAACGGCTTGGCTTGTTGCTTGATAATCGCGATGATATGCTTAGAGAGGCAAAGAAAATGAGGAAAGAGCTTAGGGCTTCGCTTGAGGATGCTAGGACTAGAGTGCCTGAGTTAGAAACACAGAACTTGGTTGCTAAACTTGTAATTGACTCACTTAAGGCTTCACCTGTTGTTTCTGATGAAGTTGAATGTGTTGATTGTCCAATTTTCCTAGCTGATCTTGCTATGTTTAAGGAAAAGCATGCCTCCAAGTGTGAGGAACTAGATGTGCTTAGGGTTGAGTGGCTAAGCTTAAGTCTAGACCTACTTTGCTAGGTGCTTGTACTTCTTGCCCTGTTTTGCATGAAAAAATTGATGAGATGCATGCTTACACTGTTTCGCTTGAGGCTAAGTTGAAAGAACATGTTCCCACTTCTTGCTCTACCTGTGAACTGCATGCTTTGAAGAATCTGGAACTTGCACATTATGTTGATCATTTGTAGGATGAGAATGATGAGTTGAGAAAGTTGATGGGTTGGTTGTCTGGTCATGAGCCTCAGTTGAGGATAATGATCGAGACATATAAGCGCCAGGATTGTGAGGGACTTGGGGCAAACAAGTTTGGTGAGGGAAGTAGTGAGAATATCCCAGAGCCACCAAAAACCCACCACAAAAATTCTTTTGTCCCTAAACCGAATCATCTTAGGAACCGACTAGACACAACCCAGCTCCACCCGTGTTTCCTCCACAAACCAACGATTTCCAAAAGCCTATCAAGTTGATGAGCACTTTGGGGAAAGTGTTCTTTGGGAAAGAGAGTGAGAAGGCGAGTGAGGAGAAACTGGTTGAGAAGCCTAATGAGGAGAAACCGGTTGAGAAGCCGAGTGGAGAGAAACCAAGTGAGCAGCCCCAACCCATGCCTGAACCTATGCTTGTGAAGTTTCATTGTGACTATTGTGGGAGAGATGGTCACAAGGGTGTGTTTTGCTTCAAGAGGAAGCGTAAGGAGAGAATGGCAAAGAAGTGGGCTAACAAGGACAAGTACCATCCTTCTAATGGTGTACTTGAGCCTCATGTGCAGATGCCTAGGGCCAAGGCGAGTGTGAAGACAGTTTCGGCTTGGGGAGAGCGAAAGGCTGCAGAAGGTGCTGCTAGTCGGGCTACACCGGTCAGACCGGTGCAGGTCTGGATAGACAACACTTTGGGTTTCGTGCTCGTACAGATGCTAGGTTTGGTTCTGGAGGTCGTGGTTCTGGTGGTTGGTCTGGAGAGGTTGCAAGTGGTCAGTTTGCTAGGCGTTCTCCCCTTCATGCTCAATACGGGGATGGGAGGAGTTGTAGCTTTGAGATGGAGAGGAGGAACGGTCGACGGTCTTCCTTTCGTGGTTTTGGTCCTTCTCCAGTTATAGAGGGTTGGTTCCCTCATAGTGGTTACCTTGGCGGTGTTCGTGGAGGTAGCTTTGGTAGCAGAGATGTTTTGGATTGTGCTAACCCCACTTTGGAGCAAATGGCTCGACACTGGTTTTACTCTTTTGGTACTAAACCCAGTGCTGAGTCGTTTGTTCGCTCACGTGCTTGTTTTTGAATTTCAGGTAGGAAACTTGAAGAAGATTTGGTTGATTGACTCTGGTTGCTCGAGGCATATGACCGGAGACAAGGGGTGGTTCTCAAGTCTCATCCCGGTGGTGACAAAGAGGTACATCACCTTTGGAGACGATGGGCGTGGGCGTGGGCGTGTGCTGTCAGAAGGTGAGATTAAGGTGAGTGACAAGATCACTCTCAGGCGTGTTGCTCTAGTTCAATTGCTTGGATACAATTTGCAATCTGTGTCCCAGCTATTGGATGAGGGTCTTGAGGTGTTGTTTCGGCCTGGTGGTTCTCAGATTTTGGATTCTCGAGGGGACCTTGTCTGTATGGTCGTTCCTAAGGGTCAGGTGTTTCGAGCTGATTTTTCTTAGTCTTCTGGTGTTGAGCGTTGTTTCTTGGCTGGTTCTTCGAGTGAGTTGTGGAAGTGGCATAGGAAGTTGGGTCACTTGAGCTTTGACCTTTTGTCTCGCTTGAGTAAACTCAATTTGGTCCGAGGATTGCCACGGTTGAGGCTTGAGAAAGAGTTGGTTTGTGCACCGTGTAGGCATGCCAAGATGGTAGTCTCTTCTCACCCGCCTCTCACCGATGTGATGACTGAGCGTCCATGCGAGCTGCTCCATATGGACCTTGTTGGCCCAGCTCGTGTGCGATCTGCAGGTGGGAAGTTGTACGTCCTAGTTGTGGTGGACGATTACTCTCGGTATGCGTGGGTGTTCTTTCTTGAGGAGAAAGGGGAGACATTTGGTTTTGTTCAAGATCTTGTCTTGATGTTGGGGAATGAGAGGCATGGAGATGCCATACGAGCTATCCGTAGTGATAATGGCTCGGAATTCAAAAACTCTCGTTTCGAAACCTTTTGCCATGACTTGGGTCTTGAACACCAGTTTTCGGGTCCGTATACACCTCCCCAGAATGGTGTTGTGGAAAGGAAAAATAGAACCTTGTGTGAGATGGCTCGGACGATGCTTGATGAGCATAGGACTCCGAGAAGGTTCTGGGCTGAGGCGGTGAATACCGCGTGCTATGTTTCGAACAGGATCTACCTTAGAGTGCACAAGAAGAAAACATGTTACGAGTTGATGCACGGTCACACACCCAAGGTGAGTCACTTCCATGTCTTTGGTTGCAAATGCTTTATCCTTAAGAAAGGGAAGAAGTTGGATAAGTTTGAGGCTAGGTCGGTCAATGGTATTTTCTTTGGTTATGCATCTCACTCTAGAGCATATCGAGTGCTCAATCTTGAAACTAACCAAATCGTGGAGACTTGCGAGGTAACCTTCGACGAGACACAGCCACATAGTCAACTTGTCTTTGAGTGTGCAGGTGATGATGAACTTGGCGAGGAGATCTTTCAGGAGGAGGAGCATGAACATGGAGATGATGAATATGGCGGTGTGGTGCCCGCGGCTGAGCATGTACCTACTACTTCGACTACGGTGATGGACGGCCCCTCTCCCACACCTACGACGACAAATCAAGATCAAGGAGAAGCTACAGTTGAGGGGGAGGTAGCATCAAGGCGAGAACCTCCCCGGCAAGTCAAGTGGATCACCCAGCTTCAAGGATCATCGGCGACATGAATGAATGTACTACACGGTCAAAGGTTCGGAACAATTCTCATTTCGCTCATGCTGCTTTTGTTGCCACCTTTGAGCCCAAAGACATTGGACACGCACTATCTGATCACATTTGGGTTAATACGATGCATGAGAAGGTGGAGAACTTTGAGAGAAATCAGGTTTGGGAATTGGTTGACCCTCCCCCGGGGTGTAAGCCGATTGGGACAAAATGGGTGTGGAAGAACAAAGAGGGAGAGAAAGGCGAAGTAGTGAGAAACAAGTCAAGGCTTGTTGCTCAGAAGTTCAATCATAAGGAAGGGATCGACTATGAGGAGACCTTTGCTCTAGTATCTCGTTTGGAGGCGATTAGGATCCTTCTAGCTTTTTCTGTGGCCAAAAGGTTCAAGTTGCACCAAATGGATGTGAAGAGTGCCTTCTTGAATGGTGTGTTGGAGGAAGAAGTGTATGTGAGGCAAGCACCGGGGTTTGAGAGTGAGAAGTACCCCCATCGGGTGTACAAGTTGAGGAAGGCACTGTATGGGTTGAAGCAGGCGCCTATAGATTGGTACGGTACGTTGAGGGGGTTCCTGTTTGAGAGAGGGTTCGAGATGGGGAAGGTCGACCAGACCTTGTTTCCTCTCAGGCAGGGCAGAGATATCCTGATTGTGCAGGTGTACGTGGATGATATTGTCTTTGGTGGCTCGCTTAACTCTCTTGTTGCAAGGTTTGCAGAGGATATGAGCAGGGAATTTGAGATGAGCATGATGGGTGAGTTGCAGTTCTTCCTCGGGCTATAAATCAAGCAATCAAAGGAAGGAATATTTGTGCACCAAGCTAAGTACACCAAGGACATTGTGAGGAAGTTCAAGATGGAGGATTCCAAGGCCATGACGACACCTATGAGTACAACTACAACTCTTGATGCGGATGAGGAAGGTGAACACGTGGACCAGAAGGAGTACCGGAGCATGATCAGGTCACTCCTCTACTTGACAGCGACGAGGTCGGACATCCAGTTCTCGATATGTCTATGCACTCATTTTCAAGCATCTCCAAGGACTTCACATCGGCAAGAGGTTAAGCGTATATTCAGGTACTTGCGTCACACTCCCGACTTCGGCCTTTGGTACTCCGTGTCTTCTTCTTTGGCGCTTCATGGTTTTTCAGACGCGGATTTTGCCGGGTGTCAGTTGGATAGAAAGTCCACTTCTGGGACTTGCCAGTTTTTGGGATCTTCTTTGGTGTCTTGGTCTTCCCGCAAACAGTCGAGTGTTTCTCAATCCACTACCGAGGCAGAGTACGTTGCCGCAGCTAGTTGTTGCTCTCAGCTCCTTTGGATCGCATATACCATGAGTGACTTTGGTGAGGAGTATACCCATGTCCAACTTCAATGTGATAGCACCAGTGCCATAAGCGTTGCAAAGAACCCAGTGCTCCTTTCCAAAACCAAGCACATAGAAGTGAGGTATCATTTTCTGAGAGACAATGTAGAGAAATGGAAGATAGCTTTGATCCATGTACCCACACATGACCAACTAGCTGATATTTTCACCAAACCCCTAGATCAAGCAATTTTCACTCGTTTGCAGGGGGGCTTGTTGTGTGTTTGATTTCTTGAGTTGGTGTGTGGGAGCTCCTTTGTAGTATATGTATAGCTTTCCTTTATGCATTTCTTGCATTTTGCATGGCATATGTAACATGATGTATAGGCATCCTTGTATGCATTTTGTATCATATGCATTGGACAGGAAAAGCTTCTCCTATATACATTGTTCACCATGGAATGATATTTATGTCTTTGTGAGCTTGTTTGGTATGATATGGTTAGTTTGGCTTAGCTCTTGATAATCTTGGTTTATATCCATGGATGATGGCTATGTTTTTGAAAAATGTCATGTGTATGCTCTCTTGTGAGTAAATGCCTTTATATGATCTTGACATGTTTTAGTGGCTTGGCTATGCTTAATTTGTGGTTAGATATCTTATTTTGATCATATGGGGCCAAAGGCTCATTTGCCATCATGTTTAGGGCGTGTTTGGGAGAGCTCCACGCGGCTCCGGATCCACAAAAACAGTTCCACTCCATTTTTTTCTGCCAAACACCCCGGCTCCAAAAACTCCGGATCCACCAAATCCATGGATCTAGCTCCCAACTCCACCAAATCCATGGAGTGCCTCAAGGGGTACTCGCAAACACATTTTTCATAACAACTCGTGGAGTTGGGGGGGGTATTTACCCACCTTTGCCACCGATTACACAACATACGGTTCGTTCTTTTTTTCCTCCCCACCGCGACCCATCGCCTCCCCGCGACCCCCCTATTCCGTGCCGCCGCCGGTTCGTGAACGGGACGCCGCCGGCGCCCTTCCCCTCCGCCGGGCGGCCGGGCCGGACCGCCGGGAATCGCCGCGGATGAGCCGTCCGCCTCCCCCTCCGCCTCCTCCTCTCAATTCCGGCGTCGAGTTGGCCTTTCCCGTCCTCCTCCTCCAACCCTAGACGCCATGGATGGCAATGGAGCGGCGGCCACGGAGACAAGGAGCAAAACGGAGCTCATGGCGCGATCCGGGAGGATTCATTTGCTCCGTTTTCGAAGGATTTGACGTGGGCGACGACTTTGGCGAAGAAGAAGCCGGCGACCTTGGCACGAGCGCCGCCGACGGCCTGCCTAGGGGCGCGTACGGCATGGTGCTAGGCGCGGCCGGCGGCCCGGGGGGAGGGCGCGGCCGGCGGCCGGCCGGTGGCACACACCCATGCACCCACCCATGCACCCGTACACACCCATGCACGCACACATGCACACCCATGCACACAACACTCACACACACCATGCACACATCATGCGGACACCACGCATGCACACACCACGCACAAGTACACAAGCATGCACACACGGGACACGCACACACCACACATGCAAGCAAAACAAAAAATTAAGGGCAAAAGAGGGTAATTAATTCAAATCTTCATTTTTCGGGGGCCGGAGTTGTTGTCTCGGCCAAACACATCTCCTCAACTCCAAAGGGAGAGTCCGGCTCCACGGTGGAGCTGCAGATTGGTGGAGTTCGTTGCTCCCGAGTTGGTTTGGTGGAGCCGGAGCCCTCCCAAACACGCCCTTAGTCCTCATGCTTTATCTTGTGGAGGGGCATAAGTTCCTTTTTGTCGAAAAGACATTTCATGTACCAAATATGAATCTGAAAATGAAATGTAAATTGCTTGGAAAATGTGCTCTCATGTCATATGTGCTAAATTTAATTTGCTTTGGGTGCTAAACCGTTGCATGATGCCTACCAATGAGAAGTCTCATATATAGAAGTAGGCACATGGCTCGGTGGCTGTGACATGACATGATGTGCTTGTGGGTGTTTATGATGGTCTTATGCTTAGAATGGTTGTCCTTGCATGAAGTTTGTGTGGCTTTGCCATTTTGACATGTTTTGCTCATGTTTAGGACTTTGCTCATGAGAGGGTAATTTTTCACAAAATTGCTCAATTTTATCTTAGCTTCGTCCAATGGTTGTGAAACTTGGTGATCATGTAGTATAGAGTATCTAACTTTTTCATTTGGACATGTGTAGCATCCTTTGCTGAATTTTGTCTATTTGAGAAGCTTTAGGTTGAATGTTTTGCATTTTTGGCTTGATTCATGCATTGTCAACAAGGGGGAGAAGTTTGAGCTTGTTTTGGGCTACTGGATGCATTTAGAAAGTTTTCAGGTGGTTTCGAGCCATTTCTGGGCTCTGTTGTGCACTGGTCTGACCGGTCATGGTCACCGGTCGACTGTCGAGTGTTCATCCCGTGCACATGTTGAGCACCGGTCCGACCGGTGGTGGCGGCGGTCCGGACGACCGGTCGAGCTAAGCCGATTCAATTTGCTCTGTTTTCTTCAAGTGTTTGCATGCATTGGTCCAGGGGGAGTTGCATTGGTTCAGGGGGAGCTTGCATGTGTGCAGGGGGAGTTCTTTGTGTTTTTCGAGCTTTGGTTTGGTGGTTTGCGCTCTTTGCTTGAGCATAGTTTTTTCTCGGATGTGTCGAGCCGTTGCCCTTGCCTAAGGGGTCCGAGACTTGTCTTCTTCAAGTGATCTTTCTCTTTGCCTTTCTTTGGCTTTCGATCGCTTGTTGGAGTTTCTTTTTATTCGTTTCTTTTCTTTTTCTTTTCTTTCGGGTTACTATATGTGTGTGTTGTCAATGCACTCATCAAGGGGGAGATTGAGGACCATGTGTGGTTCGAGGACCGGTTGATGGTCGCTTCCTGGTGTGATAAGTGATTGACAACATTGTGTGGACCGATTCTTGGCTAAGTATTGCAGGTGCAGGTTGCGGCTTGACTAGTGTTGGTGCAGGTGAAAAACAAGTGCGAAAGGTCGTTGCCGGTGAGGCCTCCAGGTGTGGAGAAGACAAGTAGGCTTCGTTCGAGGGACCCGGTGGCCGGCGGAGTCAAGTGCGGGCGCATGGTGGCGAGAACGACAAGATGAAGTCATGGACGGTTGCTTGGTTGAGCCTCAAAACCAAGGTCGAGCCGGGACTACGTGGGAGCAGAGTCATGAGTGGCGATTGGCGGAGGCTATACCGAGTTCGAGGGGTTTCCGGTGGTTCTCCGCGAAAACCACTAGGTTCCTTGGTTGATCCACAAAGCCAAGACCGAAGAACCGAAGACGGAGGTGCGGTAGCATCGACCGGTCGACCGGTTAGTGCGGGTCCGACCGGTGAGGAGCACCGATCCGACCGGTGTGCGACGATGTAGTCCAGAGACTTCGAACCGGAGGACACACGTCGGGATCGCAAGGCTTGCGTCGAGACTAAGTAAGTTTGTGGTCGCTGGGCATCCGTCTGATGCGGCAATGACAAAGATTTCTGAATTCACCCTCGAGGGGCATGTATCCCTAGTTAGCTAGTAAAGGTATTTTAGACTTTCGGTTGCCTCCATATAACCCAAGTTGTGAGAGGATGGCAACCATCTCTCGGAACCCTAGCTCATTTTGTTTTGCTATTTTCCTCTTCCTTTTCCCTTGGAATTTCTAAGACTAGCTTGAGAGCTTCATGGTGAGATCTTGTGAGAGGGTAGGATGATCGGGCAGAAGCTAGACCTTGTATGAACTTTCATGGTTTGTATAGATGATTCGGCGTGGTTCCTCAAGGCTTGTTTGAGTTCTTCCCGGTTTTCCTTTTTGGTGATTTTCGGAGCCTTTTCTTGGTGATTTTCTTGGAGACATATCAAGGCCGTTTTCTTGGGGATTTGTTGGGGATGTATGCATGAACCCTCCGTGGTTCTTTTCCCTTTGATTCTGTCGGTGTTTAAACCTCTCGACCTCCATGGGAGGTACCCGCAGCAAGGTAGAAGGTGGGGATCGCCATGATGCGGAACCCGAAGGTACGCGCGAGGACACAAGACACGAGATTTATACGGGTTCGGGTAGCGGAGTAGCTACCCTACGTCTGTTTGGAGTAGTATTACGCCTGCGCTTGGTGTTGTTCCCGGAGGGATTGGAGATGTGTGGCTAGGTACCCGGCCCTCCTTTATATAGTCCGGGGGGCGGGTTCCTAGTCGGTTACAAGGCGAGGAGTCCTAGTAGGATTACACAGAGCGAGTCCTAGTAGGAGTCCGTCTTCTACTCTTCTTCCTTCCTTGCATGAGTACCCGGGCTGTATGCCCGACAAGCCCCCGAGCACGTTGGAGTCGACAGTAGTAGTTCAAGTAGTCTTGAAGCCTCTTCGAGTAGTTCTTGAGCGTCATCGAGTACTGCTTGGAGAAGTCTTCAATAGTACTTGAAGCTGCCGCGAGGCCGGAAGGTGGTCCGGCTCATCGATCTTGAAAAAAATTTGAATGATGGGTGTAGCATAGCGACCCCCGAGCCTTGAAATGATTAGGTAATCAATCCAAAAGTCTTCGGTGTTCGCGAAGCCATCATCCGAGTACTCTTGCGACCGTAGCCCCCGAGATAAGAGAGCGTATGAGCCACGTCGAGTAGTGATTGGTGAGGAGCCCCCGAGCTTGAGAGCGAGCGAAGCATCTGTGAAGTTATCTTCAAGTAGCCCCCGAGCCGGGAGAGATTCCAAGTAGCAGTTTGGCGTCGAGCCGTGGAGCTTGAGAAGTAGTCGTGCCGTCAGAGCGGACTTTAGTTGCGACCGAAGTCGACTTTAGATGCCGGCAGAGCGGACTTTAGAATGCGACTTAAAAACCGAAGTCGACTTTGTGCCGCGCGGAGCGGACTTTGAGATGCGACTTGAAAACCGAAGTCGACTTTGTGCCGCGCGGAGCGGACTTTGAGATGCGACTTGAAAACCGAAGTCGACTTTGTGCCGCGCGGAGCGGACTTTGAGATGCGACTTGAAATCCGAAGTCGACTTTGTGCCGCGCGGAGTGGACTTTGAGATGCGACTTGAAAACCGAAGTCGACTTTGTGCCGCGCGGAGCGGACTTTGATACGCGACTTTAGAAGTCGACTTTAGGATGCCGTGTGAAATGGACTTTAGATGCGACTACGGTAGTCGACTTAACGCCACACGGGGTGGACTTAAGATTCAAAAAACGAAAAAGCACTTTCCGGAAAGCCAAAGCGAATAAAAAATCGAGAGAAAAACGAATAGTTTTGCCGCCGGAGCGGGCTTAAGATTGCGACCGGAGTCGGCTTGTGCCACGGAGTGGGCTTGGATGCGATCGTTAGCGTCGACTTGTGCCACGGAGTGGGCTTAAGTACACGAGCCATGGATTTCGGACCCAAGGTACGGTTGCCGCCGAGCGGGCTTGAAGGTGCGGCCGGAGTCGACTTGCGTACACGGGCCATGGATTTTAGACCCGGGGTACGGGTGCCACCGTAGTGGACTTGAAGGTGCGACCGGAGTCGACTTGCGTGCACGGGCCATGGATTTCGGACCCAAGGTACGGAGCGCGAGTACTTAGGGTAGTTGGACCCATGGTACGGAGCGTGAAGACCACGTGCGGCTAGGTTCCATCGTCGCCGGGACCCGAGGGGCCGCTTACGGCTAGGTTCCATCGAAGCTTACACACGTAGTATGCCATCGAAGCGGGCGAAGATGCGACCGGAGTCGACTTTAAGTTGCCGCACGGAGCGGACTTTAGAATGCGACTTTAGAAGTCGACTTTAGATTGCCGCGCGTAGCGGACTTTAGAAAGCGCCTCCTAGGGATAGCCCCCGAGTTGATGAAGTAGACTCGTGGCGACTTGATTGATATACCCCAAGAGTAGTCGGCGAGTGTAGCTCCCGTGAAAACCCACCGAGAAGCATACACAGGCGAGTAGTCGGCAAGTTGTCCTACATGATGAGGAGAACAAGCCAAGAAAACGAGTAATCATTTAGATAAATGACTTTCTTTATTCTTTGCTGAGCGGACCGATGATGAAGCCGTGGCGATCGGCGATGGAGCCGCGACGGTTGTTGTTGAAGTCGACTAGTCAGAGTTGATTCCGACTAGTTGTTGGGAGCGTGATCGCCTTTCTCGACTAGTTTGGAAAACTAGTCGAGATGAATGGTCAACGCGATGCGACTGGAAGACGACGTTGTGGCGGCGTGCGGCGTACTCGAAGTAGAGCCAGTGTTGCCGCGAGACAAGTAGTCGCGACGAACAGCGTGGCTGAAGTAGAGCCAGTGTGGCTGCGAGAGGAAGTTGTGGCACACGGAGTAGTCGACGACGAACCCCGTGACGGGCCGCGCGACGTGCCGAGGCACCCGGACGCGCGGCGTAGGCGAAGTAGTTGACGACGAGCCCGCGTGAGGTGGAGTAGTCGACGACGAGCGGCGCGACGACCGTGTGACGAGCCGCGCGACGTGCCGAGGCACCCGGGACGCGCGGTGGAGTAGTCGACGACTAGCTCCGGGCGAGGCGGAGAAGTCGACGACGAGCGGCGCGATGAGCCGCGTGGCGAGCGCGCGCGACGTGCCGAGGCACCCGGACGCGCGGCAAAAGGCGAAGTAGTCGACGACGAGCTCCGGGAGTAGTCGACGATGAGCGCGCGACGAGCCGCGTGACGAGCCCGAGTAGTCGACGATGAGCGGTGCGACGACCCGCGTGACGAGCCCGAGTAGTCGACGATGAGCGGCGCGACGAACCGCGTGACGAGCCGTGTGACGTGCCGAGGCACCCGGACGCGCGGTGGAGGCGAAGTAGTCGACGACGAGCTCGCGCGAGGCGAAGTAGTCGACAACGAGCCGCCGCGATGCGAGAGAAGTCGACGACGAGCGGCGCGACGACCCGCGTGACGAGCCGTGCGACGTGCCGAGGCACCCGGGACGCGCGGTGGAGTAGTCGACGACGAGCCCGGGCGAGGCGAGAAGTCGACGACGAGCGGCGTGACGAGCCGCGTGACGCGGGACGCGCCGCGCGACGTGCCAAGGCACCCCGGACGCGCGGCGGAGGTGAAGTAGTCGACGACGAGCTCGCGCGAGGCGGAGTAGTCGACGACGAGCGGTGCGACGAGCCGCGTGACGAGCCGTGCGACGTGCCGAGGCACCAGGACGCGCGGCGAAGGCGAAGTAGTCGACGACGAGCCCGGAGTAGTCGACGATGAGCGGTGCGACGAGCCGCGTGACGAGCCCGGAGTAGTCGACGATGAGCGGCGCGACGAACCGCGTGACGAGCCGCGAGACGTGCCGAGGCACCCGGACGCGCGGCGGAGGTGAAGTAGTCGCGGCGCACGGCAAGGTTGACGTAGAGTGCGTGCAGCCGGAGACGAGTAGTCACGGCGCACGGCAAGGTTGACGTAGTCATACTCGCGTGCGTTGCTTGTGTGTATCAAGTGTTGATCTTGGAGCTTCCCTGGTACGTCTTCGTGTGCAGGTAGCAATGATTCACCACCCAATTTTCTTTTCACGTGAAGACGTGAAACTCCTGGAGTCTTTGGACACAAATGCACATAATAATTTTTTTGCTTGACCGTGACATGCAGCAGCAAAACCAGTACGCAAAACAGAAACCGGTTCTTGATGTTCCCAGGCGCAGTCGACCTGGACCGAGGTAGCTTGCTGATGTGCGAGTAGCAAAAAAAAAGCCTCCAATTTGCTAGTCACGTGATGCTCTTGGAGTCTTGTGGGAGTCGTTATCGTGTGTAGCACGAATAAGCGAATTTTCTCGCCGCAAGGAGCGGAGGCACTAATTTATCTTTTCCTGGTGGAATTAGCTTTCGACTTGGAATCAAACTAGCATCAATATATACGGGCACTAATTTCTCTTTTCCTGGTGGAATTAGCTTTCGACTTGGATTCAAACTGGCATCGATATATACGTTGTCGAGCAGTAATCCATCAAATACAAGTTTGACTTGTGGTCTTGGATCTTGACGCGGCCGTCAGACGGTTGAGTGTCGCCGAGTAGATTGATCTGGGTAGATGAAGGTCCTTCGAATTCGCCCGATAATCATGTCGAGAAGGCCCCACGGTGGGCGTCAGCTGTCGGTGTTTAAACCTCTCGACCTCCATGGGAGGTACCCGCAGCAAGGTAGAAGGTGGGGATCGCCATGATCTGGAACCCGAAGGTACGCGCGAGGACACAAGACACGAGATTTATACAGGTTCGGGTAGCCGGAGTAGCTACCCTACGTCCTGTTTGGAGTAGTATTGCGCCCTGCGCTTGGTGTTGTTCCCCGGAGGGATTGGAGATGTGCGGCTAGGTACCCGGCCCTCCTTTATATAGTCCAGGGGGCGGGTTCCTAGTCGGTTACAAGGCAGGAGTCCTAGTAGGAGTACACAGAACGAGTCCTAGTAGGAGTCCGTCTTCTACTCTTCTTCCTTCCTTGCATGAGTACCCGGGGTGTATGCCCGACAATTCCCCCTCCCAAATCCGTGAGAAAAGGGGCTCGATTTTGGGGTTTTCGTTGTCCTAGGATTTGGTGTGTTCTTGGTGAAAATCCTTCGATTTCTCTTGATTCAAAGAGTTTTGGTGGACCGTATCCTGGCTATGGAGTGCCCATGAGGTGTTCCTACTATCCCCAAAGTCTTGTTCGGATCCGTGGAGCGAATCGGGAGATCGGGAGTTGGATTTGGAGGAGTTGACCCGCGGGTTCTGTTCATCCCGAGCTGCCCAGGTTACACCTGTCTGACCAGTGCTCTTGACCGGTCTGACCGGTGTGAGCCCTTTGTGGGATTTGCCTCAGGTGAGCTGCTTAATCCATGTGTCTTTGGGTTGTGTTGTTGCTGGTCAGTTCTTGGTCAGTTTGGAGTTGTTTTTGCTAGGTTTTGTGTAGGGTTTTTCTTCCATGCAGGTTGTGTTTTGGGGGTGTTTTTGTTCCAGGGACTAGAGAAGTCACTGAGGCTCTATGGAACATTTGTTATGCGGTTGCTGTAGCCACCGGCCAGACCGGCGCAGGCCATCGGTCTGACCGGTGTAGCACATGCAACAAGCCGTGCAAATTTCCATTGCGTGTGTTGGTAAGTTTTGGGTTGGAAGGTTGTTTGTTGGATCCTAGGATCAGTAGCACTCTAGTGGCTACGTAGTCTTGACCAACTTGGGTAGTTGAGTCGGAGACGTGTGTTGGAAGCTGTGTTCATCTTGTTGGAGTCTATATCTCCTTCGAGAAGAATTTTTATCGGCTCACATTCACTCCCCCCCACCTCTGCGGTTCGCCATTTCGGTCCTTCACGTGCCCGCCGCCGCCAACCGTCCATCCAGGAACAAACAGCCAAGATCAACCCTAGTTGCGGGTCAATCAGCCTCATACCGGTCAACACCCTCGCCTGTTGTGGCAGTTTTGCAAACGAGCCCCCGCAGTTTTTAATATCACAGAAATGCACTTCCACCTTTAAAAACTCTTACAGTTAAGTCCTATTTTTATCATTTAAGCCCTTAACCTTATTAGTTTTTTCAGCCAGAGGTCCTAGTAGGGTTATTTTTTGCTATAGACCTTTGGTTTATATGCATAATTATGTCTAGATCCCTGGTTTCTTGCATATAAGCCCCTGGAGTCTAGTTTCTTTCACAATCTAGCCCCTAAACCTTGTTTTAGCCATATGTTTTCTGTCTTAGCTCCGTTTTAAGCGTTCTTGGTGTCCACGCGATCGTCTCAACAAGCACGTTAGTTTTAGAAGCTTGTTTTAGTATTTTAGTAATGTTTGATGCACTGTTATTTATTGTATGTTTTCTTGTATGATCGTAGACAATGCGCCATTCGAAGAAGAATAAGTTCAAATCTTTGAAGGAAAGGAGATTAGCTTATCGTTGGAAAAAGGCAAGTGACCCTAACCACCCTTCTACCTATGCTTTAATACAAGAATACTATAAATTAATCAGAACATGGAGAACCACCCAGGAAGACAGTGCAACCACAGTCCACATGGCTCTGGTTTAGCCAATTAATTAGGTGTGTGATTGTACTGATGACCTTATCCGAAAGGAACACATGGGGCTCGGGGTTGCAGGGGTATAGCCTGGTTCTTTTGGGGTAGCAGCATTTGCTAAAGTGCTCATCACTAGGGAGGGTTATGGTCCGCCCTGATGTGACAACCACATCCAAGATAATGTCGTACTATCGCCTAAACCACTCCATTTGGTCACTAGCGATAAGAAAGAATCATCCCGTTGAGTGTTGTCGGGTCAAAGCTCGGTAAATTACTTGAAAACACACAGAGAGGATCGAACGTATGCATTAAAACTCCCATGAATGAGAGTCCAGAGTACCTTACAAATTAAAGTAATTCATCCCCATAGGGTCCATTATTACAAACCATGGTTCTTGACATGGAAGTAAATGGTTCAGAGTTTACTAAAACAACGGAAAAATAACTAAACGGTACGATAAACATCATAGGACGCATGTCCATGATGCAATTACTCGTCATCATCCACCCATTCCAGCTCCTAGCCAGGTGGAATCTCTCCAGGCCATACATCACATGCATTACCTGGAAACAACATTTAAATAGAAAGGCTGAGTAATAATACTCAGCAAGGCTTACCCGTCCAAAATAAAAGACTTTACCTCTAATCATGCATGGCTTTTGGCTAGTGGGATTGTTTGCCAAAAAGCTACTAAGTGATTTTAGCTCCAATTCTAGTAGAAGTAATCATTACTAGATAAGTGTTGACTGTGTAAAACCGTGCTCAAGTTCACTGCAAGCCTACGGGTGAATTGGTGCCTTTTTCACCAAGGAGGGTCCTCCCTAGATTTGTCAATCCAAGGATCGGAAGCAAACCACTAAGGTTCTCTATCTAACCTACCGGTCTAACCCTATGTGAAGCATCGATTGCATAAAGGTAACATACAAACACGAAGAAACAACATTGCAGCGGACGTCCTGTCGAAGCTTGGTTCTACTCACGCTCAAGTACCAGCGGGTGTCTTCGTCCACGAGCTTCACGCGCCATCCATCCCGGAGCCGGCGCCACCGACCACTGTCCCGGCGCATCCCCCCGGCTAGCCGGGGAGGTCATGATGATCGACGTGTACCGGAGGCGACCCTTCATCGACTACCTCGGCGAGCGAGAAGGTTCCCTCGGACAAGAACTTGGCCGAGCAGCTCATCCGCCGTGCCAAGTCCTACGTCCTCGTCGGAGACAAGCTCTACAGGCGGGGCGCATCTTCCGGAGTACTCATGAAGTGCGTTCCCAGACAAGAAGGCAAGGACATCTTGGAGGAGATCCATAAAGGCGTCTGCGGCAACCACGCGTCCTCTCGCACGCTGGTTAGCAAGGCCTTCCGACGAGCTTTCTATTGGCCCACAGCTCTGGGCGACGCCGAAGAACTCGTCAGAAGGTGCCAAGGGTGCCAATACTTCGCCAAGCAGCAACACGTCCCAGCCTACAAGCTAGTCACCATACCGCCAACATGGCCTTTCGCCTACTGGGGGCTCGACATGATTGGGCCACTCCCAATTGCGCCAGGTGGTTTCAACCGAGTATTGGTGGCCATCGACAAGTTCACCAAGTGGATCGAAGTCAAGCCGATTACATGCCCCAAGGCTGACAAAGTACTCGACTTCCTGGATGAACTCGTACATCGCTACGGACTACCCCATCGCATCATCACAGACCTGGGCTCCAACTTCAACAATCACCAGTTCTGGGAGTACTGCGATAACAGCAGGATCGATGTCCGATATGTCTCAGTTGCCCATCCTTGGGCCAACGGACAAGTCGAGCGCGCCAATGGGATGGTGCTCGACGCTCTCAAGAAGTGGCTACACGATGCTGCTAACACCAAGGGAGGCAAGTGGATCAAGGAACTACCCAATGCTCTCTGGGGGCTACGTACTCAACCCCCCAAGCCAACGGGACAATCTCCATACTTCCTGGTCTACGGCTCCGAAGCAATCCTTCCTGCTGATGTCATATGGGATTCACCAGCAGTGGAGCAATACGACGAAGGCGTATCCGAAGACAGCAGACGAGTTGACATCGACGGACTCGAAGAAGCTCGCTGTGCCGCCCTCGTCCAATCAGCAAGGTACCTAGAGGGTATCCGACGCTACCACGACCACAACGTTAAGAACGCTCCTTCAACGTTGGTGACCTCGTCCTCCGTCGCGTCCAGAACACGGAAGGACTACACAAGCTCAGCTCGCCCTGGGAAGGTCCTTTCACAGTCGCAAAAGTGACTGGACCGGGCTCCTACCGCCTCCAGATGCTTGAAGGCGAAGACGTCAACAACTCGTGGAACATCGACCAACTATGTCGATTCTACACCTAATCTACACGACTAACCGGGGGCTCCAGTCTATACAACTACTCAAGACCCCTTCGCCATAAGTGGCATCCAGGTCCAGGCCCTAGTCTCCGGACTACTCCACTCCATGATCCAGCCCGCGCGACTACTAACGAATCTTGGGCTGTGACGAGCAACAATGGACTCCAGCAGCGGTCTACTGAGAGACCATGTACTTCTAGATCCAGCCTACACGGCTACTAACGGATCTACTGCTGTAATCGGCTCTACTCCCTAGCACTACTTAGCAGTAAGCGGCCTCCGGGTCCTGGCGACTACTTTGTAACAACGGCCCTGGCCATCCAGGTGTACTTCTTCAGTAATAAAGTTTGATTATCTATCAACTGCTTTACTGTCTCCTTCCCTCAACGGGACTACTGGCGAGCACGACTACTCGCGACAACTTCATGATGGGACTCCGCACTCAGAGATCGCGATAACGAGTACTCATTAATGGAAGTTTCTTTCATTCATACTTAAACAAGTTCATTACAACTGTTTATGTACAACTACTGCTACGAGCTAACTATTACAGGACTACTGGAGATTGAGTTTCTCAGCGACTTGTTCAGTAATGGGCGCCATCTGCTCCAGCAGCTCCATGTACTGCTCGTCGGTGCAGTTGGCGGCTAGTCCGCCGGCGACTACGTCCACAGGGGCCTTCGGGAAGTACGACTTCATGAAGGCCAGAAACTGGTTCGGGATCAACTTCGCCAAGTGCTTGACGTAGGTCACCAGGCGGCTTGGGGCTTCCTTCAGCCGGTCCACTAGTGGGGCTATCTTCGGTCCCCCGGGATGAGGCACCAGCAGCCTCGCGATGGGAAGCGCGGCCTCCTCGAGTTCCTTCAGCTGGGCCCGCAGCTTCTCGTAGTCCTCGTTCAGCTTCTGCAAGGATTTGTAGCAGTTGACGAGGTCACGATCTGAGGCAATACGGAGCTCCATGTGCTTGTCGCACTCATAAGCAAGCTCCTTATAATCATACTCCAGTACCTTGCGGGCCTCTTGCTCCCTGTAGAAGAGGTTCTTCATGTCGGTCTCAGAAGCCCTCAGCTGATCAACGCAGGTCTCAAGCTCTGCAATCAACAAGGCAAAGCGGGTCAGACTACAACAAGCTACTATCAACAAGTACCCGACAAGGCGGTCGCGTACCTTTGTTCTTGTTGCGGAGAGACTTGTTCTTCCGCACCAACTCGTCACTCTTCGCCTGCATATCTTGGATATCGTTATGATACTTGGTGAAGGCGGTGTCCAGTTTCGACTGCATCGCGGCGGCGTGCTTCCGGGACTTCACAAGCTGCTCTTCTAAAGCTTCCACCCGGAGTACTGTGTCGCCGAACCCTTGAAGCATGTCGGACTTCTGACGGGACCTCTCCGTGACGTCCTGCATCATACAACAGATATCAACTGGGTACTCAACACTAAAGGATTGACTACTCAAAGGTGTCGACTACTCACATTCATCCATTGCTCGGCCTGGCGCACTGCCTCCAGGTGACGAGCCACCGTCGCTGGGTCGACCAGATCATCGATCAGCAGCTCGGTCTAGCCACGACTACTCGTCGCGGCTTTGGTCATTGGCGCCGAGCGGATTGGCTCCGCGTCTTGGATCTCCGGCGAGCGGACGACTACCTCCAGAGCGGGTTCTGGCAGTGTGTCGTCGCCCTCTCCTCCAGTCGTCGCGGCGGCTCCTCCGACGGCCACCTCCATCGGCTCGGGGGCTCCTCCGGCAGCTCCCTGCGCCTCCGGTGTCACATCTTCTACGTGCACCGCTGCCGGGATATCACTTCCCTCGGCTTCAGCACGTGCCGACGAAAAGACAAGCGGATCAGTCCTACTCGGCGGCTACGACTACTCATCGGGGTTACTTGCTCTTGAGCAAAGTACTCACCTTCAACGACGCTGGCCTCAGGCAACGTAGCCTCCGCCGTCGGCGCCTCGGATTCTGCCAAAGGGGCGGGAGCGGACTCCTCAACGGGCGGCGCGGCTTCCTCTTCCACCACCGCTGTGGCGGGTTCATCCCCCTCCCAGGACAAGTCCGTCGATTTCCTGCAGAGTACACAAGCTGGTTGTCAATCAAGTACGACTACCACATCCAATGTACCACTCGAGAAGGATCAATACTTACAAGCTCGACTGGACCACCGTCACGGTTGGGGCGCCGAGGATACTGGCAATGTCGACCAGTCCAGCCTCGGCAGGCGCCTCTTCTTGCGCCTCGGTAGCCCTGCCTCTTCGGTGGCGGCGGTGACCGTTCTCGCGCCTCCCTCGGCCAGCCAGGGGGCGGCACGTCATCTGCGCCAAAAGCTCCTCCACGGTGAGGGCTGGGCTATGACTACCCCCAGCTGGCTCCCCCACGGTGTCCCAATCGCCTTCGTCACCCTGCTCAACGGGGTCGGAAGGCGGCATCTCCTGCAATCAAGGGAACTTCGTCGTCAACACACAAGATCGAGACATGAGTACTCGACTACCCTAGTGAAGACGGCTTACCTCCTGGGACATGGTCTCCGTGACCTTCAACTCCTTGGCCATGTGCTTGCGGGCCACGTTGCGCGGCCTCCTTGGCAGCGCGGGCAAGCTAGCCTCCAGGCTAGTCGGCCGATCCTGAATGAGAGGAATGTGCGGCAATCGAGGGCGGCTGAACCTCGACCGCAACTGGAAGCGCTCCTACAGCGTCTTTTCATCGTCGTCCTCCTCAGACGTGTCTTCGACAACAACTGTCTCGTCTCCTTCACCAACTTCGCGCCGCTCCTTGGCCTTGGCCTTCCCTTCCTCTGGGACCTCGACAAGTTGAGGAGGCGACGCCGGCTCGGAGACGAACTTCGCTAAGTCATCCTGCAAGAAGTACAACGCGTCAGTTCGATTACTCTTATGCAATGAGTACTCGACAATGGATGCGGCTACCAACCTCTTTTGGTGGGCGCGCGGTGGAGTACTCGGGCACAGGGCACGGCGTGTACGCCGACATGTCTTTGAAAATCCTACCCAGCCGATCTACGATGTCGTCGTTGTCGTCGACTTCATCACCGGGCATCCACGACGTGTCGTCGTCGCCGGTGTACTTGTACCCCAGGGTGTCGCGGGCCATCAGCGGCTGCACCCTACGCTTCATGAAGCAGAAGGCCACATGTTCGGCCCTCAGCCCGGCTTCTCTCAGCGCCTTGATCTTCGCCGGCGGCTCGGGCAAGGCGGAGGCCTTCTGCATTGTTGGCTCCTAGTTCCACCACGTCGGTGCTTGGGCCGCTTCCGCTTGGCTTCGGCGGCTCGGGGTGGTGGTTGGTCACGTAGAACCACTTCGCTTTCCAATCCGGTTAGAATCTATCGGCTTGTAGGAGAGGTGCGCTCGGCGAAGATCCTCCCTCATCCGGATCCCCGCTCCTCCGACTACTGCGGGATTGCCGGCGCCGGGCCGAGGCTTGACCGGAAGAACTTCCGAACAAGATCCAATGGGTCTTGATCCCCAAGAAGGCTTCGCGAGAAATGAACGAAGAGCGAGGTATGGAAGATACCGTTGGGGTTGAGGTTGAGGTACTCGATGCCGTAGTACCCCAGCAGCCCCTTGAAGAAGTCGCTGGCCGGGAGAGACAGTCCGCGCTCCGCGAACCGGGTGAACATTGGAATCTCATCCGGATTCTTCTCCATGGGGTACGGACTCCCCGCGGCGGCTCTCCACATGTCCACTTCTTTCTCCCCGCAAGAATCCGCCGTTGAGAAGGGCCGGCGGATCTTCGGTCTTGGCCTTGGACTTCTTCCACTCTCGATTTGGCGGAGACACCGGCGGCGATGTTCCCGCAGCAGATCCGGCGACCTCCTCACAAGCCCTCTTCTTCCCGCCGGCGGTCTTCATGGCCTTCGATGGCGAGGGCTTCATTCTCCAGGTGCAAGGTGTCTTCACTCGCATTCGCTCAGGGGCTACGGTGGTGGCTTCCTACGGCGGCGCGCTTGGATCTACAACCTCTCAACGGTGGCAGTGCGCACCAGTGGCGATTTCTAGCCCGATCTACTGGGAATGGCTGCGAATGCGTAAGGTGAAAAACCCCAAGGGTTTTGGCTTCTATTTATAAGTCAATAGCGGCCCCTCCAACGGCCGGATGGATAAGTCTGCGCTCGGCTGACTCAGCGGCGGCGCGTGACTCTTCAACTTCTACTAGTCGACGCGTTTCACCTCGGGGGCTCGGCTACTTCTATTCAACTTCCTGGGGAGAGACAAGACTCAAGAGCAACTCAGGACACATTCTACAAGATGACCCTTCAATTTGAGAGGAAGTACTCGACTCAAGGCTCGGGGGCTCCGTGCCACGTGTCCTTCAGTTTTTTCTCCGGATTTTTGGGGATACTCTGTAACATCCCTGATGTTTAATTGCGCTAATGACATTAATTACATGAGTTAATCAAGGTTAATTACCTTCTAAGCATGTTTGACATGTTTTGTCACAAATTTGCACAAAAGACCTTGGTCAAAGCCCCAAATCCCAGTCAAACCCTAGATCTCATTAAAGGCTGATTTAGTTTTATTGCGCGTTCTCCAAATTTCACTATAGAAGTTCAAAATCGGCCAATACGAAAGTTGTTCGTTATTTCCGGGAACACATTTTTTGTAATTGGCGGACATTCCAATTTTGAGTGCAAATTGGCCAAAAATCGGTTTGACTGCGCTGTGAATAGTAATTCAAGCCGTGGAAAAATTGCAACTTTGGCCGGCGTTCCCAGACAAACGGTTGATCAAAACATATGTCGCCCTTTGGGAAAGTTGTAGGTCTATAGCTACTCTGCAACTTTGCTTTTTGAAGATTTTCAACTTAGTTGACGATTTTTGAAGTTTTGCAATTTCGAAAAGGGGTAAACGAAGTTGAAACTAGAGCCTTGACGCGCGCACTCGCGCTCCAGAGCGCGAGGCCGCCCAGGACTCCGGTGTACGGCCCCTCGGAGGCTCCGCGGTGGACCTGCGCCTCCGTGGGCGCTCCACCCGACCCCGGCCCACCGCGCCGCGCCCGGGCGCAAGGGCGCGAGCCGGTCGCGGGCCCGCCCGCCACGCGCCGCCGCCCCCGCCGCCGCCGCGCACGTCACGCGCATGCACGCGGGGACCGGCCGGCCAAGTCGAGACCTCGACCACACCTACGTCGAAACACACGCGTGCACTTGCGCTCAGCCAAACCGCAACGCCGTCGGGGTGGTCCTCCAGTGCCACCGGTGTCGAAACCGCCAGTCTCCATGGCCGCCGCCCCCTTCTCTCCTCTGGCCGGCTCTGTGGTTCCTCTCTTCTTCCCCTAGAGCGCTGCCTCATCTCCTTGAACAGCACCACGCCACGGCCAACTCCGGCGCTGGCGGCGCGGCCGCGGCAGCAACCGCAGCGGGAGCCCGAGCACCCCGCGCCGCCGGCGCCCGTCGGGCCCGTCCTAACCCCGTGCACCACCCCAAGTCGGTCCCTGTAAGTGCAAATCGGCCGTAGGGCCCCTCCCCGGCAAACTCCAGTGACCGGACCACCGCCGGCGGCCTCCCTGCGCCGGTAGGGGTGACATTGCAAGAGAGAAGGTATTTCCAGGGAAATTTATGCAAGTTTCCAGGGACCCGGCTGTAAAGGTCATTTTAGGGTTACAGCAGCAACTTCGAAAAAATCATTAAAAATCGTAGAACAATCAGAAAAATGCAAAACCAATTTTGTTGGTTTCGTGGTGACGAAATCTATCTTTTCTAGAAAACATGTATAGGGTTTTTCTGTACAGTTTTTAAATTAAAAATTCAAACTCAGTTTGGAGTGTTTTTAGTGTGATTTAAAATATACACATGATATGAACTTGAATTTTGGATATGTTTCTCTTTATATCATGTCTAGATCTGTGGCAAAAGTTTGCATGATTTTGATGTACATAGTTTCAGTTATGATTTATTTAAGCTTCATGCTAGATTAGGTTTGATGCTTTTTATAGCCCCTTTAATGAACTTTTCTGCAACCACAAGTGCACCCTAGGGCTTTGCCTTAATGAGTAGTACCTCTGGTAGAGTGGATGTGATTTTAGGGAGTTGTTTAATAGATGTTTTGGATTTAATCTTGTGTAGGAGCTTAAATTCAAAATCTGAAAAATAATTTGAATCTGCAAGCATGCTTTGGTCAGAAGCTCATTTTTGGCATACATGACCTGCAGGAGAAAGTTGAGATCAAAAATTTTATTAAATCTTTTTATATGAATTAATGTTGATTTACTAGGCTGAAATGTGTCTTTTTCATATAAATTAATTTATAAATGATCTTAAGCCAAATTTTGGTTTGAGAGCTTAATTTAAGCATATGTTGTTGTGTGCAAAAGATTAGGCTTATTTGAAGTGGTTTTGATTTAATTTGGATTTATGGTTGAAAGGTTTGTTTTAAGTAATTAAAGAAAGAAATGGAAATGAAAAGTGCTAAATTGTGAAATCATGTTTGTTTCTGTTTTTATTAATTTGAACAACCCCCTTGCTGTTTGGTGAAGTTAAGTGACTTAAATTGCTTAGATGTGCACACAATCACCATCAAAGTAGTGTTTTGTTTATCATCACACACCCTAATAATTTCTGTGAGAAAATGATAATGTTTGGATGAATGTGTCCAACAAGAGTTGGTTTTGTGGTAATTCTCCCACCTTCACCATAATCTAATGCATGTGCATGTAAACGTGTAGATCTTCCCGACGGGACATACACGCTCACCCAAGAGGAGGAGGGAGCAGCTACTGGAGAGTTGAATCTAAGTTAGTGTGCAGCAAGACATGGACCAAAGTCCAGAAGAGCCCAAGGCTTGTGTCGGTGTAGAGTCTGAGGAAGGCAAGCACCGGTTTCATCTAACTCATTTTATAAATGAAAATCATGTCCTTTACTTTTCAACATTTATGCTTTACTTTGTGCATTTAAGTTTCGGGAGTTGTTTTGAAATTAAACCTAGTTGCATGATTCTTAGGACTCCTATGCTCTTTTACTAGTATGTTAGGAACGCTAGTGCCATGCTCTAAGGTCACGGTAGAAGTCGAGTAATGACTCATTGCTCGCGAGATATAGGATGCTTATGTTGGAATCATAAGTTGGTTAAATTGACTCGCTCATGTGGTAAGAGCAATGGGTTCGGTCTCAACCGAGTAGCATTGTGCTGGTTTAAGCTATTGAACGTACCAAGTGCTTGTCGGGAATGGGACCGATAAGCCTAGTACCTTCTGAACCGGGGCGGGATCTTTCTAGCTACCCGCTTGGGATGCGTCTCCGGGCTAGCTACCCGTGGTATAGTGTGTGAGTCCGGACTGGTCGGGTTAGACCCTCCGGATAACCGTGTACCAGAGTTTGTAGCGTCTGATCCCAAACTGTGGGATGTTGGGAACCGCCTAGTCGGGGTAGACCCCGCATTTGCTTTTATTTGAATTTTTGGGGTCAACTTCTTCCGTGTATCTTGGGTTTACCTTGCAAGAATATAAATCGATCGATCGTCGGTCACTCGCCGTTATCCGAGTCGGCTTGACCACCGGCCACCCCATGTTTATTTATGGAATATTTTGGATTAATATTGTTACCTGTTTAATATTGTTCGCACAACATGCTTGTTTAGTGCAGGTGCTCACCTAGAATGGTTAACATACTAGAACTTGAGCTAAAATCTGAAAATAAGGATCAACTCTTAGTCGCTTTTGGCAAAACAAACCCAGCAGCCAAAAAGCCTTGCATGTCTAGTTGTATTTCCTTTATCGGGTAAGTCTTACTGAGTAGTAGTACTCAGCCTTGCTTAATTTGTGGTTTTCAGGTAATCCCATCTGGCCTGGTTCTATCCCAGATGGTTGGGAGCTTGAATGGGAGAACGATGATGAGGAGTGATATGCATGGATGGCCTCCCGTGTGTATCATGCGCTAGTTTTATTTCCGTTGTTTAAACTCTGATCATGTTTACTTTTATGTACGAAAAACCTGGTTTGTAATAATGTTGAACTTGTGAATCTTTTTACGTAATGTAATGTGGTACTCTGGTCCCGCCTTCGCGTGGGCTTAGCGCATATCAGCGATCCTGTTGTATGTGATTTACCGGGCTTTACCCGGCGGAAGCGATTTAATAATTCTTTATTATTGCTTAATGGCCATGTGGACCGGTGAAGGATCGGATGGCGACTAGAGGGGGGGGGAGTGAATAGGAGCCGGTAAAAATTCTTCTCACGTAACCCGGCCTATACCCTAGTCAAATCCCGGTCACACACAAGCGATGGATCGAATCACACACTAATCGCCAAGACAACGAGGTTATGGATCAACCTCTAGTCCTAGGAACGATTCCTTGAAGCACACGCGGAAGCACAAGAAGGGAAGGGAGGAATCGAACCAAGAAGCAAAGCACACGGGCTGCGGCGGACCGTCCGGCCAGAGGGGCGGACCGTCCGCAATGAGCCGCGCGGACCGTCCGGCAGGTACCGCGGACCGTCCGCACCCTTGCCGCGGACCGTCCGCCCGAGCCGCGGACCATCCGTTAAAGCGAACGAACCTCCGGTAGCGAACCTCGAAAAACGGACCGTCCGCGGGGAGCACACGGACCGTCCGCCGTGCACCCGCGGACCGTCCGCCCGGTACACGCGGACCGTCCGAAACCGCGTCCAACCAAAACTCAAAGCCACGACGGATCGAAACAAAAGGCGAGCAAGAACACGAAGAACACCGACGAACGCACCCGCGCGGACCGTCCGCCGACACCACGCGGACCGTCCGCCCCTCGCGGACAGAACAGAAAAACGCCCGACCTCGAAGGTCAACTCCCCCAAATCATCATCGGATTTCCCAAACGGTAGAAGTTTGTGGAGACAAGGGTTTGGGGACTTGAAAAGCGTCACACAAGGATGCTATAGCCCAAAAAATCTTGCCTCCTAACTCCCTAAATCACCGGAAATCGCGAATCCTTTGAGCACCACCAAAAGCTAGAGCACCGAACGAAAATCCTCGAATCGAAGTGGTTTCCGGCGATTGAAGGCACAAGATCAATCACAAAGATGCACGAGACATCTATCCATGTTTCCCTCAAAGAAATCCGGGGAGAAACCCACTCAAATCTGCGGAATCACATGGAGAACAAAAGCACGAAAACAAGCACAAAAAGGCCACGAAAAACACAACTCCGAATCTTCTATACAAACCAGGAAAGATTCACAAGGTCTAGCATGCCGCCCTAGCATCCATCCCTCTCAACAAATCTCTCATGAAGCTCTCATGCTAGCCTATAGAAAATGGAGAAGAAAATAGCTACGAAAATGAGAAATGGAAGGGGGGAAATGAAACCCTAAGTCGTGGAGAGAGCAAGCCATCCACACACACTCATGGCTTATATATCGAGTCCCGCCGTGAGTGGTAAATGACTCGACTACCCCTAACTTAACTACCGGCGATACAACCCACGTAGGGGCATTTAGGTAATGTTTGTGGGTCTTTCCATCGGACGACCATGCGATCCCGCCGCGTGTCCTCCGCTTCGAAGCTTCCCGACACGCCGGATCCCGTCTACGTCGTGTTGGGCCCTCGGACTTGGTTTTGAGGCCCAAACCAAGAAACCGTCCTCCGATGGTTTTGTGGGCAAACCACCAAACCCCCGCGTGCTCGGTCCGGCCTCCCGCCAAACCACTTGACTCGACCGCCACCGTGCACCGGCTCGCTTGTCCATGACTTCGTCTTGCTCGTGTCGCCACCATGTGGCCCGCACCCGGTCCCGCCGTCCACCGGGTCCCTCGAATCGAGCCTACTTGTCTCTCCATCTCCCGGAGGCCCCTAAGGGCGAAGACCTTTCGCGCCCGTTCTTCACCCGCAACAACACGAACTAGGCTGCAGCCTACACCGCACACTAAGCCAAGAGTCGGTGCAACACCCGTTGTCAATCACTCATCACTAAGGAGCGGTCACCCATCGACCACCGGACGCTCCCGGTCCTCAATCTCCCCCTTGATGAGTGCATTGACAACACACAACGCGAAATGAAATTCGAGAGAAAGAAAGAAAGGAAGAAGAAAGAAAAACAAAGAAGCTCAACTCATGACCAAAACCAAGGAAAGGCAAAGAAAGGTCACAAGCCAAGCAAAGCACAAACTCCACACCGAAATTAGCAAGAAAGCTCCCCCGAACAAATGCAAGCTCCCCCGAACATGTGGATGCAAACTCCCAAATTTTAGCTCACCTCTTCGAATTTTCATTAAGCTCGCCTCTTCTCCCCCTTGTTGACAATGTATGAATCAAGGTGAAAATGCGAAATGCAAAACAAAGCATATAAACATCTACATGAGCTTCTCAAATAGGACAAATCTAGTGTCAAAGGCTAGAAAAGAGACAAAAATCACACATATGAATCATAGCAAAGACAAAGCATTGCCACAAGTAATATATGAAAATACAAGCATGTGACAAAGCAAAATGTTCAGATTTAGGCAAGTTTTACCAAAAGAAGACTCGCTTCACATGTAAAAGCCTATCCATGTCACAATTGAGCCACAAACATGCATACCATTCAAAGATCTTACAAGGATATCAAATTCTCAGCAAAAGATCATGGCAAACACCCATAAAGCAAAGCATGTCATGTCAAAGCTCATGAGCCATGTGTCCACTTCGGGGAGACTTCTCCACTGGTGAACATCATGCAACATGTTTTGCACATGTGAAAGGTAAGACATTTTAAGCATAGACATGACGGATGGAGCATTTTTCAAGCATTATACACGTCTTTTCAAGATTAAATCATTTCATGGTACATGAAGTGCCTTTGCGGCAAAGAGAAGCTTATGCTTCCCCATGAATGCAACATAGGCTAAATATTCACAATGATATTCGGCCTTTGGACCAAATGCAAGAAAAAGACATCCAAGCACAATCTAAGCATGAAAAGCACATTCAGACCAAACTGTGACATGGATACACTACTACACACGAGTGGAGCACATTTCACCAAAAATTAGTCAAGATTAGCATTTATTTCAAAAAGGGCTATCTCACCACACATATATCTCAAATATTCCAAGAGCATAGCCTCACATCACCATTTCTCCACACATATGACCAATATCTCACAAATAGCCAAAGAGACTCAAATAAGGCATATGAAAGAAGCTCATCATCCTAAAATGCAATATGATACAAATGCAACATGATATATGACAAGATGGCTATCCTACCATGGTTTGTACATCAAGCAAAACATGTATATACATCAAAGTAAACATGGTATGATACATATGGTACAAAAAGAAAATCCCCCAAGAAACAACTAGAAAGGGCAACAAACCCCAAGTTCCCCCCGCAAGTGCACAAATGTAGCTTGGTCGAGAGGCTTTGTAAAGATGTCGGCTAGCTGATCTTGGGTAGGGACATGACTCAACACAATGGTTCCTTTTTCCACATTGTCCCTCAAGAAATGATACCTCACTTCTATGTGTTTGGTTCTGGAGTGAAGCACCGGGTTTTTGGCTACGCTTATGGCACCGGTGCTATCACAAAGAAGTGGAATCGGGTGCACTCCTCACCAAAGTCTCTCAAAGTGTATGAAATCCACAACAGGTCGGGAACAACAACTCGCGGCCGCAACATACTCCGCCTCGGTGGTAGACCGAGCTACACTAGAGCGCTTGCGGGAAGACCATGAGACCAACGAAGACCCAAGAAACTAGCAAGTACCGAAGTAGACTTTCTCTCGACTCGACAACCAAAGCAAAATCCGCATCGAAAAACCATGAAGAGAGAGAGTCGAGGAAGAAGAATACCAAAGGCCAAGACCAGGGGCGGACCGTAGGTACCGAAAATCCTCTTGACGGCCCGTCGATGTGATGTCCTCGGCGAAGCCCCGAAAACGAGCGCACGGACACACACTAAAGCGTATGTCGGGACTCGTCGCCGTCGGATAGAGGAGGGAGCCGATCATGCTCCCGTACTCCCGCCGGTCCACCGGTTCTCCGTCCTCGTCCGCATCCAAAGTGGCCGTACTCCCCATGGGAGTCGACATCGGCTTCACATCTTGCATCCGGAACTTCCTCGCATGTCTTTCGTGTACTTGGTCCGGTGCACAAAAGTTCCGTCCTTCACTTGCTTGATCGCGGCAGCCCGAGAAAGTACTGCAACTCGCCCATCATGCTCATCTCGAACTCCCTGCTCATCTCATCTGCAAACTTGGCAACAAGGTTATGTGACAAGCCACCAAAGACAATATCATCCACGTATATCTGAACAATCAACAAGTCATTTCCATGCTTGAGGAGAAACAAGGTCCTATCCATGGTACCCATCACAAACCCTCTGCTCAACAGAAAACCTCTCAATCTCCCATACCAAGCACGGGGCGCCTGTTTCAACCCATACAGAGCCCTTTTCAACCTGTACACCCTGTGTGGGTACAGCTCGCTCTCAAACCCAGGTGGTTGCTTCACATACACCTCCTCCTCTATGACCCCATTCAGAAAGGCACTCTTCACATCCATCTGAAACAACTTGAACCCTTTAGCCACGGCAAAGGCTAGAAGGATTCGAATTGCCTCAAGACGGGCCACAGGAGCAAAGGTCTCCTCATAGTCGATCCCCTCCTTCTGACTAAACCCCTGAGCAACAAGTCTGGACTTGTTCCTCACAACCATCCCATTCTCGCCCTCTTTGTTCTTCCAAACCCACTTGGTTCCTATAGGATGGCAATTTGGAGGTGGTTCAACTAACTCCCACACCTGGTTCCTCTCAAAGTTTTCCAACTCCTAATGCATAGAATTGACCCAGTTTGCATCAGATAAAGCATGTCCAATGTCCTTGGGCTCAAAGGTGGCAACAAAAGCAGCATGAGCAAAATGAGAGGAATTCCTGGACCTTGATCGTGTAGTACGTTCATCGATGTCCCCAATGATCTTCGACAGGGGATGCACTTCTTGAATCCGCCGGGGAGCCTCACGCCTCGAGACTACCTCCCCCTCAACTTCAGCTTCTCTCGCCTGGTCCTCTTGTCGCACCGTCGTTGTCCATGAAGTAAACGGTCCACGCTCCGTAGTTGTCGTAGGGGAAGTAGTGGGTACACACTCGCCTTCGGGCGCATGGTTCTCCCCATCATCATCTCCGGCCTTCATCCTTCTCCTCTTCAAAGAGGTCCTCGGCCATCTCCTCTTCACCGCACATTCAAAGCCAAGAGAGGTACATGGAATTGTCTCGTCGAAGGTTACCTCGCAAGTCTCCATGATTTTGTTAGTCTCAAGGTTAAGCACTCTATAGGCTCTAGAGTGGTTAGCATATCCAAAGAAAATACCATCACTAGACCTAGCCTCAAACTTGTCGAGTTTTCCCTTCTTAAGAATAAAGCACTTGCGGCCAAAGACTCGGAAATGACTCACCTTGGGTGCCCGACCATGCATAAGCTCATAACGGGTCTTTTTCTTGAAAGCTCGCAATAAAATCCTGTTGGAGACATGACAGGCCGTATTGACCGCCTCAGCCCAATACCTCCTAGGAGTCCTGTGCTCATCGAGCATCGTCCTAGCCATATCGCAAAGAGTCCGATTTTTCCTTTCCACGACTCCATTCTGAGGGGGGCACATAAGGGGTCGAATACTGATGTTCAAGACCTAGATCACGACAGAAGGCATCAAAACGAGAGTTCTTGAACTCTGAGCCATTATCACTGCGGATAGCTCGGATGGCATTCCCATGCCTCTCGTTCCTCAACCTCACGATCAGATCTCGAACAAAACCAAATGTCTCACTCTTGTCCTCCAAGAAAAACACCCAGGCATAGCGAGAGTAATCGTCCACCACAACAAGGACATACCACTTCCCACCCACCGAGCGAACTTGAGCCGGCCCAACAAGGTCCATGTGCAACAGCTCTGTCGGACGCTCGGTCATGACATCGGTCGGGGGTGGATGGGGAGTGGCTACCATCTTGCCATGCCTACACGGAGCACAAACCAAATCCTTCTCAAGCTTCAACCTCGGCAATCCTCGGACACGGTCAAGACCACTCAAGTGGGAAACCAAATCAAAGCTCAAGTGTCCCAACCGCCTATGCCATTTCCACAAATCGAAGAAGGACCGGCCATCATCAAACGAACGAGCAGACCCAAAGAACGAGAGAAATCAGCCACGAAAATCCGACCCTCGGGGATGATCATACGTACAAGATTACCTCGAGAATCCAAAGCAAATGAGACTCGCCAGACTTGAAACGCACCTCAAAGCCCTCATCAAGCAAATGAGAAACCGAAAGCAAATTGAAACCCAAAGACTTCACAAGAGCAACTCTCCTCAACGTTACCTTGTCACTCACATGCACAACACCCTCAGAAATCACCATTCCTCGTCCATTGTCCCCAAATGTGATGTACATCTTTTCCTTCACCGGGGTGAGGCCGGAGAACCACTTCTTATCTCCGGTCATGTGTCGAGAACATCCGGAGTCGATCAACCAAATGTTCTCCAAGCCTCCCCGCCCGTAGTCGAAACAAGAACGAGAGTGAGCTAGCGACTCGACACTCGGGGTTAGCACAAAGAAAGTTAAACCAGGTGTCGAGCCATCCGCTCAAAAGAGGGGTTAGCAAACATCATTCCCTTGCCACCAAACTTCCCATGTCCCATGGAAGGAGTACGAGCACCACGAGGGGGAAAACGTGGTTCGTAGTTCCTCCGGGAACCCAAGGCCGCGATCATCTCCCCTAAACCCATATTGAGGACGAGTAGGGGGCGTCCAAAGCAAAACCACCACGAGCCCGACTAAACCTCTCACCAAAGACGCACACCATCATCTCTTCTAACAAACCTCTCACCACCACCTCTCCGTGGGAACCTACCACCCCGAGCTCCAACTCTATCAACACTCTTCATACTTCCCACACCCCGTGGAAGTGGCACTCTAGGCTCGGGGATACCATGAGATCGGTGATACCCGTCCCGGTTTGGTTGCTCCCTAGCAAGCCTCTCATCCCTCTTCCTCTTGTAGCAAAACTCGCTAGATGTCTCTCCTTGCCACAATACTCACACCGAAGGGGATGGGTTTTGGTTTTGGCTCGGCTTCTCTCTAGGCTTCTCACCCTTCTCACTCACAAACTTCACGGGTTTCGGAAGTCATTTGTTTTTGGTGGAAATTTGGGTGGATCTTGGGTTGTGTCAAGCATGTTGCAAAGGTGGTTGGGCTTTGGTGTGAAAGTGTTCTTGGGTGCCTTTGGAAGTGGGACTTGGATGTCTCCAATCACCTCAAACTCGGGGTTAGACTCAACACACTTCTCATACACACTCTCCCCACTATTCTCTCCCACTTTCTCACCCAACTTCTCAAACCCCAAACCACGACCATCGGCTCTCTTGAACTCGTCAATCATGATTTTCAATTGAGGTTCCCGCCCGTACAACCAACCCAACACCTTCCTCAAGTAGTCATTCTCCTCATAAATGACATCCAAACGGGAAGTAAGTTCAAGGTTGCGCAAAGTAACTTCATCACAGGCTAGTGCATGCATTGACAACAGGAGATTTCAAAGAAGCTTCCAAAGTGCTAATAGTAGAACGAGCATCAACAAGCTTAGCATGCATAGTAGGACATGATTTACAAGCACCAAGCAAAGTGGGTCTAGCCTTAAGCTCATCATACTCGATCCTAAGAGCATCTAGTTTAGCCAAAGTGGAGGCATTCTTCTCGTTAAGTAACTTGATCTCATTCAACCATGCATCACACTCAAGACATTCAACATCATCGGGAGTAGTAGGAGCAAGTTTCAAAGAGTCATTCTCAAGTTTCAATTCAAGCAATTTGGACTCTAACTCTCCTACTTTCTCACTAGCATTCTCAAGTTGAGCCCTAAGATCTTTCCTCATCTTCTTAGCATCTCTCAACACACTATCACGGTTGTCAATCAAGCCATTCAACCTAGTGATCTCGGCAAGCAAAGAGTCGGGGTCACGATTTACCTCATCCCCCGAGTCGGAGTCGATGTCTTCCTTGTTGCTCTTCTTCTTGCTCGAGCTATGGGCCATCCCACAAAAGCCTTCAAGCGCCACACAGCTCAATCCACTGAGGTTCCGGCTTGCACTCTTCTTGCCCTTGCGCCTCCCGGCGTCTTCATCTTCACTGCTTGAGCTTGACTGCGCGTCACTTGAGCTTGAGTCGACGTCGCTTGCACCGACCACCATGGCTCTTGCCTTGTCCTTCTTGTAGCTGCCCTTGCTCGGTCAACGTTTGTTCTTGTCCTTGCTCTTGGACTTGCTGAAGTGCTTGCCCTTGGAGGAGTACTTGTCTTCACGCCTCGGGTGCGCCTTGTACTCGCTCATCTTGTACTTGTTCTCCTCCGCTTCCGGCACTCGGCGATGAAGTGGCCACGCTTGCCACACTTGTAGCACGTCCCCGAGCTACGCCTTGCATTCCTCCGACTCTCGTGTAGTCGATCAAACCTTCTTGAGAGCAAGGCCGGCTCCTCCTCGCCCAAGACATCAAACTCCTCATCCGGAATAGACATAAGAGAAGACAAGAAAAGCGTCGACGGGAAGGGTTAGATTTGCCCTTTGATCCGCCCACAAGAGCAAGACTATGGTCAGTCGAGCCCTCATGCTTGGATTGCAACTTCCTGTCAACCTCAGCCGACTTGAGCTTAGAAAAGATGTCATCCAACTCAATAGTCAAATACTGCCCAGACTCCTTGATGGCCTCAACCTTAGCACCCCAAACATTTGGATCCAAGACATGCAAGAGCTTCAAAGCCTGATCATGCTCGGTGTAAGGAAAATCCTCAACATTAGCCTTCATGTTGTTCACGATGGCGGTGAACCTCTGAAACATCGCATCGATGTCCTCACCGAGAAGTTGAGTGAAGTTCTCATATTGCATCCGGTAAGAGACAAAGAGGCGAGCCTTCACATGGTTATCACCACCGTGAGCAACCAACAACTTCTCCCAAATTTGCCAAGCAAGATTCAAATGGCGAACACGCTCAAACTCAGGATCACACAAGCTCCGGACCAAGTGATCAACGGCTTTTGCATTTGCCTCATACTTGGCCTTAGCACCGGCATCGGTCACCATAAGAGTATGGATGTTGACCGAATAGCATAGGTCTTGTCAAGCACAATGAAATCCAACAGTTTTCCACGAAGAAAGATCATCATACGAGCTGCCCACTTGTGGTAACCCTTGCCATCGAAGTGCGGCGGACCGCTCCGCTCAACGTACGCCATCTTAGGATTCGAGACTTGTCAAAGTCGCAAAGAATCCGGCACCAAGCTCTGATACCAATTGAAGAATCAGATGGCAACTGGAGAGGGGGGAGTGAATAGGAGCCGGTAAAAATTCTTCCCAAAGAACCCGGCCTATACCCTAGTCAAATCCCGGTCACACACAAGTGATGGATCGAATCACACACCAATCGCCAAGACAACGAGGTTATGGATCAACCTCTAGTCCTAGGAACGATTCCTTGAAGCACATGCGAAGCACAAGAAAGGAAGGGAGGAATCGAACCAAGAAGCAAAGCACACGAGCTCGGCGGACCGTCCGGCCGGGGAGGGGCGGACCGTCCGCAATGAGCCGCGCGGACCGTCCGGCGGAGGTACCGTGGACCGTCCGCACCCTTGTTACGGACCGTCCGCCCGAGCCGCGGATCGTCCATTAAAGCGAACGAGAACCTCCAGTAGCGAACCTCGAAAAACGGACCGTCCGCGGGGAGCACGCGGACCGTCCGCTGTGCACCCGCGACCGTCCGCCCGTACACGCGGACCGTCCGAAACTTCGTCCAACCAAAACTCAAAGCCACGACGGATCGAAACGAAAGGCGAGCAAGAACACGAAGAACACCCGACGAACAGCACCCGCGCGGACCGTCCGCCGACACCACGCGGACCGTCCGCCCCTCGCGGACAGAACAGAAAAACGCCCGACCTCGAAGGTCAACTCCCCCAAATCATCATCGGATTTCCCAAACGGTAGAAGCTGTGGAGACAAGGGTTTGGGGACTTGAAAAGCGTCACACAAGGATGCTATAGCCCAAAAATCTTGCCTCCTAACTCCCTAAATCATGGGGAATCGCGAATCTTTTGAGCACCACCAAAAGCTAGGACACCGAACGAAAATCCTCCAATCGAAGTGGTTTCCCGGCGTTTGAGGGCACAAGAACAATCACAAAGATGCACGAGACATCCATACATGTTTCCCTCAAAGAAATCCGGGGAGAAACCCACTCAAATCCGCGGAATCACACCAAGAACAAAGGCACGAAAACAAGCACAAGAAGGCCACGAAAAACACAACTCCGAATCTTCTATACAAACCAGGAAAGATTCACAAGGTCTAGCATGCCGCTCTAGCATCCATCCCTCTCAACAAATCTCTCATGAAGCTCTCATCCCGCCGCGTGTCCTCCGCTTCGAAGCTTCCCGACATGCCCGGATCCCGTCTCCGTCGTGTTGGGCCCTCGGACTTGGTTTTGAGGCCCAAACCAAGAAACCGTCCGCCGATGGTTTTGTGGGCAAACCACCAAACCCCGCATGCTCGGTCCGGCCTCCTGCCAAACCACTTGACTCGACCGCCACCGTGCACCGGCTCGATTGTCCATGACTTCGTCTTGCTCGTGTCGCCACCATGTGGCCCGCACCGCGCCCCGCCGTCCACCGGGTCCCTCGAACCGAGCCTACTTGTCTCTCCATCTCCCGGAGGCCCATCGTGGCCGAAGACCTTTCGCGCCCGTTCTTCCCCGCAACAACACGAACTAGGCGGCGGCCTACACCCGCACACTAAGCCAAGAATCAGTCCAACACCCATTGTCAATCACTCATCACCGAGGAGCGGTCACCCATCGACCACCGGGACGCTCCCGGTCCTCAACCGGCTTAGGCGATAATACAGAATTATTTTGGGCGGTTCTGTCACATATTATTGCCAAAACTTCAGATGGACCCTCAGCCAGAGTCTACAACTCAACCTAAGGCTCGAGGGCTACTCCATATGGAGTGCGATTTTGCAGTCGCCACCATATCAGTTTTGGCTTCAAGACAACACGGGCATTGTTGAAGACCTTCAAGGGCAGCACTCGAGAAGACTTCAGGATTGCTCAAACATCAGCTGAAGACCTTTGACTTGTAGAACTTGGGGACGCTTGAGGACTACTCGTTGGGGCCGTCAAGACTACTCGAAGCTATCCTTCTCGACTACAAAGTACTCGGGGGCTTGTCATATGGACCTCCCTAGGCCCACTACCTCGGTGGGTACCAGGACCGACTACTCGGTGGGCCCCTGGGACTACCCAACTTGCGCTGCACGGCACCTGATGGCGTGAGGCACAAGGACTACAGAGGAGAAGTACTCGGTTAGGAAGCTGTACATGTCCCGCACTGTATAGAGGACTCCTAGACGTACTCGACTAGTACTCTCCCCCCGAACCGACTTGTAACCCCGCCTCCCGACTATATAAGGCGAGGCAGGGACCCCTCTCTCGATCATCTCATCTCACGGCTTAAGATTGCATCATCTTGTAATCGCACCCAATCAATCCAGAGCTACGCAGCATACAGGACGTAGGGTATTACACACCTCGCGGCCCGAACCTGTCTAAATTGTGTGCCACGTGTCTCTTCCTTCGAGTTACCGATCTCGGCGAGGCCACATTCATCTACTTCGGGTACTCCCCTTAGTAGGTTGCCGGTCTAAAACACCGACAGGGATGTATGGATCACATCCACCTAGCCATAAAGGTAAGCAAACCAAAGGTAAACCTAGCCTATCGTCTTCTTGTTGCTGTTCCAGCCAAGGTGATAAACTAATCTAAACCTATACTATGATAAGGATTACACTCGATATGGAGTAACCTGATATGGAGTGTTCCAATGCACGTTCACTCGCCGCTTTCCCCTCCCTCGTACAGTCACTACGCGAGGATATTCATCACCGAGCAACAACCTAGGTCCGGGCACTACTACGGTGTATCCGCAAGACAAGACTAATCACCATGATTCGATCTAGTCCTACTAAAGGCATATGGTAGCTACACATATGAATAAGCATAACTCGAAGTAGATCAAAGTATGACTAGCTATGGTTACATCACCGAATGTTGAAGGTACAAACGCTTGACGAATTCAAGTCGCGGCTCCGGAACTCCACCATGGCTTTACCACGCAGGGCCAACCATGGCGGCTAGGGCATGGCCTAAGCCATCTCCTAGGCAACTCGAGGACTCGTGGCGGCCGTCAGCTTCCTCCCGGTGCTTCTCCTTCGTCTCGGCGGCTCTTTTATGAATGGATGGATGTGGTAGCCGACGGAGGCAGAGGCAATAAATAGACAAGCACCTAGGGCAAAAGGGGGTCGCGAACCGGGCCCGAAACAGGCTGGGCCAGCCGGCCTGGGCCGACCAGCCCAGGCCCATTTTGGCCCGGTTCGGCCCCGTCTCGCTCCCTGATGCTTCTCAGTCAATTGTTGACTTGCTCCCTTATGCATGTGGTCCCTTGACGTCGTCTTCTCCATGGTTTAGACAGAGCTCCTTGTCGTGCAAGCTTCAGCATCTTCTGTCTAGGTCCCTGGAGTTTTCCGTCTTCATACTTTGGTCCCTGGGCCCTTTGGAGTCATGTTCATGAGGTGTCTTGACTTGTGTCGGGCTTCATGATCTTCTCTTGAAGTGCCTGATGAACTTATCCCGAAAGTCTCCTCTTTAACGTTAATTTCCTGCGTAAACAACAAACTCCAAAATCGACAAGCAGGAGTGAACTTGATACCTCCGGGAGGTTAGTACCATTGGTTAGAATATCAAAAACGTGCAAATGTTGACGGTAAACTCATAGCTAGGTGTACCAAAATCGACCGTCAACATCTCCCCCATGCTTAAACCTTGCTCGTCCTCGAGTAAGTTTCAATGGATATCAGCATTGTCTTTCATTGTACATACCTTGCACTTGATCACACATGAGAAAGCATAATGCTCTCCAAGTTTATATTTGTTAAAATTCCATAATGTAACTAGCTTTCATCTTTATGGAGGGTAGATATAATTTAAGCTCTTTCCACAAGTAATCAATCATGCTCCACAAAATTCGAATAGGTCTTAGAAACTTTTGAAGTGAAGAACAAGGTGAATAAAAGAGCTAAACCAAGTACAAAAATTTAAACCTTCTTGCATCTTGCTCATGAACTCTCTCATCTCACAACACTCTCAAGCCTACTTGATCTATATCCTTTCCCTCTCATGTTTGTAGGTGGAAGGGTTTTATTTGGAGCTCATAGGAAAGTTTTTATCCTACCAAGATGCTAAAGTTGAGACTATTATCAAAACAAGGCAAGCTTCTCATGGACTTATCATGACTCGTCAAAAAGGTCATTGGAAAAATAATGTTCACAAGAAGGGGGAAGAGAGAACTCACACTTTTAGATAGGTGGACATGTGCAAATGGCATAGAATGATCCCGAGGCCCCAACGTAGTCCTCGTTATCAGATTGCACATGGTTAGAAAAATGAGTATGGGTCTTGATCTTGAAGTCCTTGGAAAATCCTTAACCAACTAGAGAACCGGGGGAGATTATTATTACTCTATTTTTTTTCTTTTTCTTTTTCTTGTTTTCTTCTTTTTCTTCTTCTTTTTCTTTTTGACATGTGAGGTACTTGGATTTTTTATTTTGTCCTCTTATCTTATTCATTTTTTATCTCCCCTAGAACTCTAATTTGCATAGTACCTACCTCCTCCCCCATGCTTAGATGTTTGCTCGTCCCCGAGCAAAGAGGAAGTGGTGTTAAGGTAGGTGCGGATGTCTTGATGAGAGGGAATTTGAATCTTCCCTTTGAAGCACCTTCTTGTGACGTGTCTTCTCCATACTCACGTGATAGGTAGGTAGGTCAAGGAGGTTAACACAATAGATGATGTTGGTTTAAAGGGTGGATATCCGGCGAGATTTGCAAAGCTTCCGATGTGGGGGCTCCCAATGCACGGATAGAATAGGCTAGCAAAAGATAAGTTACACAAAACATGGAATGACCAGCTTCTTAGTCACGAGCCAAAGAATCGAGCCTTGAATCAATTCACCCAACAATAACTCTTGTAGTCTATGGTTGCACTCAATATATAAGGCTTTGGATAGGTAGAGCAAAATGCAAGAGGTATTAATGACAAGGTTAGCATGACTTTTAAAAGCAAAAAGTAATATGTCATTCGACCCATCCAAAGTTGAGAGCATAAAAGAAACCATGGGTCTTTATTTTTTTATCATGACCTCCACAAAAGGTTAAGCTAGCATTTGATTAATTTTAGATTTGTATTAGAGAGAGCAATAGCTTAATCAAACATAAACAAGCACAAAGTTTAAACAAAGTGGCAACGGTCATCATATATCAACGAGCAAGATCAAGCAAAAATTATTTCATCATGGTGAGCACAAGGTGATGACAATAAACAAAAACTAAAACTAGGTTGTACTCCTAGAAGCCATGTTATTTAACGAGAGAGGCATACAAAAGTTGCATCTAAGGTTGTTGAAGGCATATACATATATACAAGCATTTTGAAAGATGAGGACAAAGAGAGGGTTGAGGAATTGTTACCGTCCTTTTATGCTTGTGATGTAGCGCGCCCTCCCCCATGCTTAAGCAGTGTGCCTAGCATGGAAGAAGGAAGATCGGCATCCGTAGCAACCGTGATCCTTGAGCTCCATGCGGTCTTCTTTCGTCCACCAAGTCTTCCCCCATGCTTAGCATGTTGCTAGGAACGGAAGATGATGAACCATCTTAAATTCTTGAAGTCCTACCGTTATGCAAGGAGATCATCATCACATTATTGCCTTTGTTCATCCTTCAATGTTCACCCTTTGCCACGAGCCTTGATCCCAATTGTTTCTCATCCCATCTTCTCCTCCTTCCATGTTGTCCCTTACTGCTGGTTCATCTTCCACGAGTTTTTATTCTACTTCCAGAACTGAATATGTGCTGAATAATAGCTCCATTGCAAAGTGCTTGAAATTATCTTTCCAATGAGTGGTCTTCATCCCGATCAGACTCCGAACAAAAGAGTTACGCCCTCTTTACTTTGTTGGTGCAAGCTGTCCCAGGCTGATTTCAGAATATGTGACGCCCAAAGATTTGGTTGTAACTTCTTGTGGAGGTCTCCGAAAATGTTGATTCTTGATGCATTGGAAAGTGGACTTAATGGAGCAATTGAATATCCAATTTTTTCCTTTTTGTACATCTCTGAACATGTGCTTAAGCTTGATGAAAATAGCAGTGCTCCTTTCAGGATTTTGGAGGTGTTGATGATCTTGATTTCAGCTTTTATCACGAACTCATGGTAGTGATTCACCATGCCTAAAAAATAACTATAATGCAGAAAGTACCCCTGAGGTGACGGTCGGGAATACTCACCCTATGCCAACAAACCATGACATCCCTACGATCTTCACTTGTGGCATAGTTAATCTAGCGAAAATACTAATGGGTGTACGTGAGTGCAAGTGTGTATGCAAATGAGAGGATGGTATAAAAACAAAACAATGTTTATGCCAAATTCTAAGCTCCATGCTTACAAAGTGGATGCCAAACTTCTCCCTCGCCATAAAGATTTATTAACCATGGTCAAAACACCATGCTTATCCCAAGATTAACAACTCTTCATGGTGTAAGATAAGTAGGGCGCATTGCAAAGTTTATAAATAATCCAATGCAATATGATAGCAAGGTATATAAAACTGAATGGTGTGGGCCTCTAATCATGTCTAAACACCATGTTTACGCAAGATTACAAAAAGAAAAATGCTCATATCGTCATATGAAGCATTAACATAGGTACGAAAGCATTCATCATAAAGCTTCACAAAAGATCCCAAGCTAACATAAAGTGGATGATGACAAAGAGATGGATGCAAATGAAAATGCAAGATGTTAGCACAAGCAAACATTAGCAAGGTTTTAAAAACACTTTTGATGTGGTCTATAATAAGGTTTAAGGCTAGGTTATGGGTATCCTATATTTTTGGCTCAAACAAGGATTTTGAAGAGAGGAAGTCAAGTGTAGAAACTCTAACTAAGGTGGTGCTAGAGTCTTTCTACAAAACCTATGGTTTTAGGATGTCTATATGCTAGTCAAAGTTTTTAGTTAGAAGAGAGGAAAGAGATAGACTTGTTCAATCCGGATGGCAAACGATCAACACAATCAATCCTACCTATATTGGCTATGTTTTTTGGTGGGGGTTATAGGAAGGCCTAGGTTGATTGACAGAGAGTTAGATGAGCACAACATGCAAAGCAACATAACATGGATGAACAAAACAACATGATACGGAGGTTGTCTAAAGCAAAAACAAAAGTTAGCCTAAATTAACTAGCCACAAGTTTAGAATCAAAGGATGGTGCCAACTTCATATATCTCTCTAAAAAGACATGAAAGAAAGACTCTAAACTCTAATAGGCACACAAAAAGGTCTACAAGGTATTTGAGATCAAATAACAAAGTGCTCCCTCAATAGCAATTAGATCATACAACATGGTGTTGTGGTTTTTATTAGAGAAATGGTACAATGATACTTGATGGTTCGATTAAAGACCACAATGTAGATGGTCATGTATATATATAAATAAAAACCGGGTTGCCTCCCGCAAAGTGCTTCATTTAAAGTCATAGAGCTCGACTTTCTCACATACCTTCTTATTGTTGTGGAGCCATGATACTTCATGCAAGATTTGAAGGTGTTCATGCAGAATTGATCCACTCTCCATGCTTGACACGATCACTTATGCTCGATGAGAGGCTTGCCCAATCGTCTCATTGCATCATCATCACCTTCTCCATCGCACTTTATTGCTGCCTCTTCTTTCACAATTTTTCCTCTCTGTCCAGATCAGACCATGTAGAAAAAAATAGCTTCCATGCGTGTCGCATGAAATTTTCTTTCCATCAAGTATTTATTCACCCCCAACGGACTCCGATCGAGTGAGTTATGCCCGTTTTACTCCGGCGCTGCAATCTGTCCAAGCTGATTTCAGACTGCACATCACTCAATGTTTTTGTCATATCTCCTTGTACGGGTCTTCAAATTCATCGATCTTGGATGCGTTGGAACCGGCACTTGATGGAGCTTCTGATTTTCAACTTTTTCTTCCTTGAACATGTCTGACCAGGTCCTCAAAATTGATGAAAACAGCGACGTCCGTTTTTGAGGTTCGGTGACGGTGATGCACGGGTTTGCAATTCCTTTGGGTATGACTTCTCTCCTCTTAATTTATGTTTAATTCCCTGCATGTCTAGTGAAACTTGGGATTTCTCCCACAATTTGCTCTTTTAAGGTCACTAGCTTGACCGAGCACAAGGCAAGTCCAAGATTTACAAATCATATTGCAAACAAACGCATCCATAACCACAATTTATGACAAAGTAAGTTGTGATTAATTGTAGCATAAGTTTTCTTGCTCAGCGCTAAGCTCTCATTAAGCAAAGGTTCATTAGGCATGAAACAAATTTTAAGCACAATAAAGATTCTTTATCACTCTCAAGAAATTCTAGCCGATCATGATTATCATAAGAACAAGGCATAGAATTGAATCAACCTCACTTATTGGATATGAATCATAGATATATCAAAGGAATATTATTAGCTACAAAAGTATCTTGAGAGGTTAATTTGTACCTTGTCCTTCGAGCTTTTCATCGTGAGTGGTCTCTCGGAGTTGAAAGCAAACAATCTTCAATGATCGGTGGCTTGTATCGTCTTTTCGCAATTCCTTCGTTCGTGCCACACATCATCAAGGTTGCCTTGTGTGGACTCACTCTTCTTATTCATTTGTGGGACTTCACACATGTCTCAAATATCTTCATGTAACTCCATAATCCTTCGTGTGAGAGCCCAGAGTATCCGCGCCATTGGATGCCATCATTTGTGTGTAATCCATCGTGATTTGCTTCTAACATCTCCTAGCATCGGATGTTGCCAACTTGTGCCTTCTTTTGCCAATGCTCTTGGAGTCTTTGTTTTGTTCCAAACTTCTAAATTTCATCTCGTGTGGTCCAGTGGAAGCGTTGCCCAAGCTTCTCTTCGTTGTCGTCGTCCTCATCTCCACTATCTTGTTCTCATCGTGTGCTGCTGCCTCTTTTTTGTGGATTTTCCCTTGTGTACATAAAAGAACATATACAAAAATATTGTTCCATTGAAAACTTTATAAAATTACCTTTCCAACGGGTACTCATTCATCTTAATCGGAGCCCAAATGAGGGAGTTATGGCCGTTTTGTTTCCGCTCTTGCATGCTGTCCAGAAAATTTCAGAACGCGCAACCTTCGGTAATTCTGCCATACCCGCTTGTGGGAACCTCCGATTGACTTGATTCTTGATTCGGTGGAAGCATAATTTCATGGGGCTTATAAATATCTAAATATATCCTGTTGTTCTCCATAAGGCTGCAAAGGGGTAACCGTTAGGTGCACCTCCGAACCTCCTTAGTTCAATTATTTGTACTACTTCTTCAAAATTGAGCTGAAGTAGTACAAATAATTGAACTAAAGAGGTTCAGAGGTGCACCACATCATAATCAATTTGCACCCCTAGTTCTCCCTTGAGGTTGTGCAGATATTGATGCGAACAGAAACTTCTTGTGAATTGATCCGAATATGTTGACGACCTTGATCTTGTGGTCTTTGGGGCGTTACATCGCGTCTCCTTCGGCTTTAAGTCATCGCCATTGCTGGTCCAGCGAGTAGCATGATGGCAATGGTGTTTCTTCTTCATGATTTTGCTTTAGCCAAAGTGACGGGTACTTCTTCCACAATGTGATTGCTTCCAACACCTATTGCTTGGATAAACATACCTCCACGACACATTAGTCTTAAAACTTTAATTGACACATTGACATACCTTGTTTATCATCACTCATGTAGGGTGTGGACTCAATAGCGGATGATGGGACACTAACAAAAGTTAGCACCTACCACTAAAGAGTGAATCTTGATGTAGTCATCATCTTGTCTGAGTGGATTGTGAATTTCTCGAACGTCTTGTGTCTAGCTTTTCACCTACTTTCAAGGACACAAACAAGAAAGCAAGCATGTATGTAATAATAAAAATTAGGGTTAGTCAAAGAGATAGATGGATCACCCTAGGGTTCGAGTTGCCAATCCCCTGCAACGACGCCAAGAAAGGGGCTTGTTGGCGGTGTAAAACCGTGCTCAAGTTCACCACAAGACTACGGGTGACTTGGTGCCTTTTTCACCAAGGAGGGTCCTCCCTAGATTTGTCAATCCAAGGATCAGAAGCAAACCACTAAGGTTCTCTATCTAACCTACCGGTCTAACCCTATGTGAAGCATCGATTGCAGAAAGGTAACATACAAACACGAAGGGATGTATGGATCACATCCACCTAGCCATAAAGGTAAGCAAACCAAAGGTAAACCTAGCCTATCGTCTTCTTGTTGCTGTTCCAGCCAAGGTGATAAATTAATCTAAACCTATACTATGATAAGGATTACACTCGATATGGAGTAACCCGATATGGAGTGGTCTGATGCACGTTCACTCGCCGCTTTCTCCTCCCTCATACTGTCACTACGCGAGGATATTCATCACCAAGCAACAACCTAGGTCCGTGCACTACTACGGTGTATCCGCAAGGCAAGACTAATCACCATGATTTGATCTAGTCCTACTAAAGGCATATGGTAGCTACACATATGAATAAGCATAACTCGAAGTAGATCAAAGTATGACAAGATATGGTTACATCACCGAATGTTGAAGGTACAAACGACTTGACGAATTCAAGTCGCGGCTCCGAAACTCCACCATGGCTTTACCACGTAGGGCCAACCATGGCAGCTAGGGCATGGCCTAAGCCATCTCCTAGGAAACTCGAGGACTCGCGGCGGCCGTCGGCTTCCTCCTGGTGCTTCTCCTTCGTCTCGGCGGCTCTCTAATGAGTGGATGGATGTGGCGGCCGGCGGAGGCAGAGACAATAAATAGACAAGCACCAAGGGCAAAAGGGGGTCGCAAATCGGGCCCAAAACAGGCTGGGTCGACCGACCCAGGCCCATTTTGGTCCGGTTCGGCCCCGTCTCACTCCCCGATGCTTCTTGGTCAATTGTTGACTTGCTCCCTTATGCATGTGGGCCCTTGACGTCGTCTTCTCCACGGTTTAGACAGAACTCCTCTCGCAAGCTTCAGCATCTTCTGTCTAGGTCCCTAGAGTTTTCCAGCTTCATACTTTGGTCCCTGGGCCCTTTGGAGTCATGTTCATGAGGTGTCTTGACTTGTGTCGGGCTTCATGATCTTCTCTTGAAGTGCTTGATGAACTTATCCTAAAAGTCTCCTCTTTAACGTTAATTTCTTGCGTAAACAACAAACTCCAAAATCGACATGCGGGAGTGAGCTTGATACCTCCGGGGGGTTAGTACCATTGGTTAGAATATCAAATATGTGCAAATGTTGACGGTAAACTCATAGCTAGGTGTACCAAAATCGACCGTCAACAATAAGCAACTATTGCAATCATAGTTGTACAATACAATTAATCGAATAATAAACTTCACAAAGTTCCATCATAAAGGGATGTCATGACTAGTAGATTAAGTAGTATCAGATAACGGTGAGAGGCTGACAGTCGATTTATTTAAACCTTGCAATATGGACCTAAACACACGGGAGGTGCCCTCACTAAGAGTTCACCAACCAGGCGGTTCCCATCATTCCTCGAATTGGGATCAGAGGTTACAGTCTTAAGTACAAGGTTGCGGACCGGAGCATCCAAGGACCAGTGGATGGTCACTCCTGGCTGTGATGAGTGTAACACCCTATAATTCATCACCAAAATAATGTAAGCAACATGGTGTTTAGATTTTAATTTTCTAAGGATTAAATAAATTATCAAATAAATTTGGCCTTTAAATATTAAATATCATTTAATAATTTAGAAGCAATAAGTGCTTGTGCATCATGATTTTAATGCATGGTTTTATTTGTTTGTGGGAAGTTTTAAAAGTTTTTAAATGTTTTGAAAATTTTGAAAACGATAGAAGTGTTTTGAAAAGAGTTTGAATTTAAAGTTAAAAAAAGAGTTCAATTTCAAAAGTTTGAAAAATGAGTTTGAAAAGGTTTGAGAAAAAGAAGAAAACTCTCCAAAACCCAAACCCCTCTCTTCTCTTCCTCTTCCCTCTTTCTCCTTTTCTAGCCCGCGGCCCAGCAGCTCGCGAGGCCCAAATCCCCTTCCTCCTTTCTTTTCCTGCAGGCCCACCTCCACTCCTTTTCCCCGCTGGCCCAGCTAGCTCAGCGCAGCCCAGCTAGCCAGCGTGTGGCCCAGCTTCTTTCTCCCCTTTTCTTTTCCCCGCGCAGCCCAATCCCTCTCTTGGCCCATCTTCGCACCGCGCAACCCACCGAGCCGAACTGCCGGCCTAGCATCTCCCTCTCCCCCTTTTCTTTTTCTTCCGATCGCTGCCAGCCAGGGCCCGCATGTCAGGGTGCCCCCCACCTCCAGCACCTCCCCCGTACCGCATCCAGCCGCGCCCGCCGATCATTAACGCGCCTTTCCCCGCTCGTGGCCTTCAATCGGGGCAATCAAGGCGCACTAAAGCACCGGCCGCGCCTTCTCCCTTAACTCCCCCTTTCGTTTCTTCTAATTAAGTTTCCCCCTTGATTGCAATCAAAACCGGCCACCGCCATGGCCATTAATGGCCATTGCTCCCGGCCGTGGCTCTCCTCCCCTCCTTGCCCTATAAAAGCTCACCTAGAGCCCTGTAGCTGCCCCCTTCGCACTCCCCTCGAGTCTCCCGCACCTTCCTCCTCGCCCCCTCACGCGCTGCCACCACCGCGGACCGCCGCTGGCCGCCGCAACCCTCCACCACTGGCCATCTTCCCGTCCGTCTCCGGCCAAGGTGAGCAAGCCCTCGCAACCCCCTCGGCTTCCTCTCCCTTTTGCCCAACTCATCCGAGCCCCTTGATGCCCAGGTCGCTGGCGATTTGGTCGACCCGATCTCCACCGCCGGTCACCCCTCTTCAAAATCCGACCATCTCCGTACCTCTCATTCGTTGGAGAGCATGTCCCTGTGATCCCCTCGATCTCCTCTCTCCGTTTTGCATTTCACCCAAGCCCCAAGCTGTCTGAAACCCCACGTATTTGATGCGCCAAGAGCAAGTTCCTGTGCATGAGGAGATTCTGTTCGTCCCAGAACCGAAGGTTGAAGAAGATGTGGCGGTTTTGCTTTTTAGCCCTTGTGGAACCCTTTAACCCTTAGCCTATCTTTTGTGTCTTGGCCAATCTGCAGAAAACCCCCTAGGAAGATCCCACCTTTTGCACATAAATCCCACGTTGACTCTTTTACCTGCTAGCCCTTATCCTTTAATCTTTTCGCAAGCACAATCTTATGTGTTTTGCGGATCTTCTCGGCTAGCCCCCGAAGTCTATAGTTAATCGTGATTAGGTCCTTCCAACCTTGTTTAGTGCATAGATCTTGCATTTTAGCTCCGTTTCCACCGTTTCAAGTTGCGCTAGGCTCATATAAACTCAAACTACATGATAGGACCAATGTTGTATATAAATCCTATTGCACATGCTTTTCTAATTAAAATCTAATTAGAGTTCAACATGTGTTTTCATAAGAAAGTTAATATGACTAATACTATTTGAATAATTCTGTAAATTAAAAGCTAATTAGATGAATATCTTGATTTTTATAATCAAACTTAATTTGATTAATGATTATGCAATTTGCTTTCTACTAAAATGTAACATAGGCTACATCCCGAGTTTTCTTAATTAAATGTTAATTTGATTAAAGTGAATATAAATGTGTTTTTAAATTATAATTTGATTAGAATAACTCAAAATATAAAGATAAACGCCTAGATGCTTTTACATGCTTCTTTTAAAATTAAATGTTTAATTTGCATAAATCATACTTGAATATATATAAGTAAAATTGGACTAGGCTTACATCGTCTTTTAAATACAAATATAACTTGCTTAATTATAAATAGGGTATTTACGTAAAATAACCTATACATGTGATTTTACTTAATTAAAAGATACCAAGCACATAGCTAGCTCTTGTATGTGATCATCCAAATATCACGATAGTTCCGAGTGTTTTTGTGTTCGCGGTACTAGACCCAAACCTTGTTTTCTCTTTAAGCTTTTCATGCTTGGTGTATTGTTTTGTCTATTGAATGTATTCTTGTGTGCTCGTAGACATCGTGCCGGTTTCAAGCGAGCGACCGGTTGAAGTAGATCAAGAGCAAGTGTTTGAAAAAGAAGAACCTCGGCGCAAGTGGTCTTCTCCCCCTGCATGATTCTATTTTATCCTATGTAATTGCATGATAACTAAGTTTATGTTTATTATGTTATTGCATTAAATTGATGGGAACACCCTTTTTAAGGACTTACCTAGAGTTTTTATCCACAATCCTTGGATCAACCCCGTTTAACAAATGTTTCGGGTAGAATATGCTAGTTTCTCAACTTGGGTTGAATAAAATGGTTTTTCATGTTAAAGGCTTGTATGTTTAATGACGATGCTTTTGGTAATACAAGATCATATGAGTTAATCGGAACATGGAGAACCACCCAAGAAAACATGTGCAACCACGGTGTCATATGGCTCGACCTTAGCCAATTAATTATGTGTGCAATTGATCCGATGGCCCTTTTCCGAAAGGAGCAGAGGGGGATCCGGGTTGCGGGGGTATAGCCTGGTCCTTTTGGGGTAGCAGCCTTTCCTAAGGTGCTAACCATTAGGGAAGGTTATGGTCCGCCCCGATCCGTAACTATGCGGGTCGTTAGTCTTTTGCATGCCTTTGTAAAGGCTTCGTAGTGTTGCTATGCAATCACACCTCGGAAGTGTAGTATGATGCCCGATCGGCATCGCATGGTTGGGTCCAAAGTTCTTCGGAACTTTTACGTGAGTTGTGGGTAAAGTGCGCAAACCTCTGCAGAGTGTAAAAGCTGATCATTCAGCTCGTGCTCACGGTTATGAGTGGCTTGGACCCTCACATGATTAATAAACTAAAAGATGAGAATAAATTGTGGTTCGATGAGCTTTGGGTTGTTTTGCTTAAAATTTTCTAAAATGGGTTGGTATATACTAACATCTAGTAATTAGGTGTTCTTTAATTAAAAGTTTCGCCAACATTAAAATGCTAACCATGGCAAAACCTTAGCCTATCCTTGATAGTCTTGCATCTTCCCCCATTTGTTTAGTACCAACCATAAGTGTACTCGGCCTTGCTTACCGCCGTTCGTAAGAGAACAATGGTGAAGAGTTCTACAACGTCTTTGAGGAGTTCGAGGCATGCGTCTCCCCCGAGTCAAGTGCTTGTGGAAGCGGAAGACGAAGACTCGTCGTGTAGTTATCGTTTTTCGATGTTAAAGACCTTTGTGTCTTCCGAATGAGTGTTGTAAGTTGTTAAACCCCTTGTTTCATTTTTACTATCTATGATATTACGGTCATTTTCGTCTATCATATGTGTGGAACTAGATCCGGCACACATATGAGATGCATTTGGTTTCCCTCACGGAAATCGGGTGTGACAATGAGTGATTGACGACGTGGTGTGGACCGACTCTTGGCCGAGTGTTGCTGGTGCAGGTTGCGGCTTGATTTGTGTTGATGCGGGTGAAGAGAGAGCACGAAAGGTCTATGCCTTGCGGGGCCTCCGAGGAGTGGAGAAACAAGTAGGATCGACTTGAGGGACCCGGTGGCCGGCGGGGGTCAAGTGCGGGCCGCATGATGGCAAGAAAAGCAAGACGAAGTTGTGGACGGGAGTCGGTGCAAGGTAGCGGCTCACGACCGGAGTCGCGCGCGGGGGTTTGCGGCGGTTCCCCACAAAACCATCGGGTTAGTTGGTTGAGCCACAAAATCAAGACCGGAGGCTCGGCGGGCGAAGACAGATCTAGGCGCGCCGAGAAGCTTCGATGTCGGCGGACGCGTGGCAGGATCGCAGAGCTTGTGTCAGGATGACGCGGTCTGCTGCAACGACTAGGCCGTGCGATGAAGAGGAGTGCTACATGACCTATATGCCCTGAGGGGTTTGTATCGCAACTTAATTGCTAGGGGTAGTGTGGTCTTTTGTCTGTCCTGAGAGGGACTCATATATATTACCTCTAGGGTTTCCAGGAAAATATCCTTCCGGACTGCTTCTGATTTCCTTACTCCATAGGGTTAGATTTTTCCTCCGTTTGTAAAGAATCTGACCTCAGAGTGAATGGAAGCTTTTACGGTTGCGTCGATTTCCCGCTTGTAGCTCGTGTGGTTTTCGTGTCTTTCTCCAGCTATTTTCGTTTGTTTTGTGTGCGACTTGTTCCTTCGATTCCGAGATGTATAGTTTTGGATTTGTTGGTGGGGATCATGGATCGTTGCCTTGTGCATCTTTGTGCTCGATCATGACCCCTCAAACTCCGAATTTGGCCTCCGATTGAAGGATTTCGGTTGGAAACCTAGCTTTTTGTTGAGCTCGGTAGAATCTCGATTCCTCTTGAATCAGTGGGTTTGAGGCTACAAATTCGTAGGCATAGCATCTCCTAGAGACGCTTCATCTTCACCTATGATTTGGTAGCTTTCCCTTGGTTGATTTGGGAGATCGGGTAAAGGGAAGAGGTGTTGACCTTCAAGAGGTCGGGCACGGTTTGCTGTCTGTGATCGTCGCGGACCATCTGCGGACCCCGTGCGGACTGTCCGCGAGGTGCCAGCCGGCCTGTTGTTTATCGAGTTCTTCGTGTGTTCTTGTTCACCTTTCTTTCGATTCATTTGGCCGTGTGCTTTTGGTTGCACAATGTTTGTGTCGGGAACGACCATAGGGGTCCCCTAAAACCCGGGGGAAACCCATTGTCTTTCGCAAAAAAACAAAACGCAAATGAATTCACAAACCTAAAACACGCCCAAGACAATCACGGCTTAGTAGCGAGGGGCCCACGGTCTGGCGGCCCCGGTGGCCCGCCGAGCGGTCGGCCCCGGCCACCCTAGGGCGAAACTCCGCCTCGCTCGAGGGGCACAAAGACCGTACTAACGAGACTCCGCCTCGCTCGAGGTCTGAACGCCCCCTCGGGTGAGATCCCGCCTCGCTCGAGGGACAGTCACCCCCTCGCGTGAGTCTCCGCCTCGCTCGAGGCTCTCACGGGCTCACCGCCTTCATACCTTCTCCCTAGACCCGAGCATTTAATGTTCCGACACATGCGAGCGCACGGGTCAAAGACGAATCCACGCAAGGTCGTCCCTCGACACGCTTGGGAATCATATTCGATGATGTTCCGCCAACCCTCTCGGTGAGGCCATCCCCGCCACCGCACGGCATCGTGCGGTAAGGCCGATGTCGGCTCCGTGACACCGTGCCACCCACTTACGTATGGCCGATGCACCGCACCCTCGAAGGAGGACAACGAGAACCCTCAAAAAGGGGATGGACGCCCATTCCGCGCTCGCCTAGGACCACGCCGTGACGTCGGGCCGGTGAGGAGCGTCTCCTCTGTCACCATCGGCCCCGTGCGGCCACCCCCGCCATCACGATGCCATCCCCCGGCACCGCAGTGCCATCCCCGACGCCGTGGGAGTGCGGTGCAACAAGACGCCGCCACGCCCGCCGTTGTGCCCCCTACGGCCTCCCATCGCCCGCACCCTCGAGTCGGCGTACGGACAACAACCGAACGTGAAGCTCCTACTCCGCCACCCTCAAAGCCGCTCCTGGACTAATACGGGGCACACCATGACGCTCCGCCGAAGCAAGATTCGCCGGGATGGCCATCTACTCCACCGTGTTGTACGCCAAACCACCACACGTAGGTAGAACGAGTGTGTCACGCCGTAAACCGCCTCCCCTTGGCCTATAAAAGGAGGGGTAGTCCCCCGGCCGCAAGGGGGGGACGACGGATAGCTCTCACTCGCTCGCTTTCCGCCTTCACCACGGTATTGGCACCTTGCCTCGATCAAGCCTCGGGGACCTAAAGGCCCCCGCCTCCTCTCCCGCCTTGCTTGTAGCTCCCCTCTCGCAAGCACCACGGTGCAGCGCAATACAGTGCCTCGAGCACACCACTAATGGACGTACGGCCCCGGCCGGAACCAGGATAAACCTCGTGTCACTAGTTGCTTAGCACCGGCCATCGAGAGATAGATCTCAGCGCTCTTACTAGTTAGTGTCGGGACTACTTTCCGCACCAACGGTTTGGTGGACGGTCCGCGAGGAGAGGCCGACGGTCCATGCGGCGCGGACGGTCCGCGGGTAGAGGACGGACGGTTCGTTATTGAGGGTGCGATGCGGTGGTTCAAGAGCTATTTTCGGACGGTCCGCCATAGCCCCCGCGGACGGTCCGCCACGGCCCCGCGGACGGTCCTCCCGGGTCATGCGAACGGTCCTCCCGGTGCTTGCGGACGGTCCTGCCGGTGCCGCGCGAGTTGCTAGGTCCATTGCTCCTTGAGTTTCACTTTCACTTTGGGATTGTTTGGGGTTTGCTCCTAGGGTTGGTAGGTCCGTTGTGACTACGCGACCTTGGCAAACTTGTGTGGGAATCCTTGGTTGTGAATTTGGGGCATAGGCTGAGTTCTCTCTTTGGAGAAGAATTTTTATCGGCTCCCATTCACTCCCCCCCCCCCCTCTCTGGTCGCCTAATCGGTCCTTCAATGGTTTCCGGGCTATTCCACCAAGGTCACCTAGCCTCACGCAACTACTCGGGTGGCGAGCCGGGGCCGCAACCCTAAGATTAGTAGCGCAAAGTTCTTGCACCGTCTCATTTAGGTACTAAGCTTACCATGCCCATTTCCGACAAGTGCTTAGTACTTTCAAACAATTAACCAACGAAGCCACCGGATCGGAGCCCAAATCCCATGCTCTTACCACATGAGCAATTCATTAATAAATATGGTGAATCCATAAAGGAGATCATATTCTCGCGAGTGACGAACATCACTCGACTTGTACCGGATCCTTAGAGCATAGCAACTAGCGACCTAGCATGCTAGTAGAAGATCATGTGTACTTAAAGATCATGCAACTAGGGTTTCAATTCAACTCCTAAATGTAAATGCACACGGAATAACAATGATAAATTCGAAGCTTAAAATAAGCACATAGGTTAATGTTAAATTGGGGCTTGCCTTCGTCAGGCACAAGCGATCACACAAACTTCGGACTTTGGTCGCGGTGTTGTTCTACGGACACGTAATGCACATCTCCTCCTGCTTCCTCGTCCTCGTCGGCCGGTACGAGCGTGTAGGTACCATCGGGAACTTCTACATGGAGGATGCACATGAAATAATTAGGGGTGAAATTAATTTAATTTAATTTAAACAGTAACAAAAGACAACAAAAACATATGAATGACCACATTCACCTTGACAACAATACTCATCACTTTTCCTTTTAAGATTATTATGAAGGCTTATTTATTCTTCTCTTTATAGTGATTGTGCACACATCTAAATAATTAATTTATTTATTTGCACAAACAGCAATGAGATGGTTTTCAAATCTGAGTTCACTTTCACAACATAAACAAGGGCTCAAAAAGATAAAAGGAAAGGTTTTCCCATTAAACTTGTTAATAAGCTTATAATGGCTTCTCCATTTTTACTCATCACAATGCTTTATAAAAAGCCAAGGTTGGTACCCACGATCTCACTGATCTACTACAAGCTGCGAACAGCAAGCACATAAATTGGAGCTATGAAAATAAATACACCAAAAATAACATTTCTAGCTAGTACAAAAGAGATAAATGCACACAAAAATAAATACAACACTTTTGGAGTCAAACTTTCTCCTACACCCTCTCGATCTAAAACAAGGCTAGGAAACCAACAAACACATCCATAGCTATTTTAAATTTTGAACTAAGCATTTATGATTAAAAACAAGCATAAATCGGGAATAAATATTTCTACCAGGTCAAAAATCATGATTAATTCAAGGTGCATCTATGCATTTCATGACCATTCCCGGACGTTGAGCTCAAATCTATATAATGTTTTCTACAAAAATCATTAAGGCAGAAATAGCATTAATACAAGATAAATCAAAATAAAATATTATTTAGTAACTTTGTGCCAATTTTTGCACATAGCATACACATGCTATTACTCACAATATATCCAAAAATCAGCTCATGATCATGTGTAGATTTTGAACTACAAAGAAAAGTGGCTTAAAGCGATTTCAATTTATCATGCAAAAATTATAACTCAAAAGTATATACATGCTTTGAAAAATATGTAGGTCTGCTCACAAGGAAGACAACAAAATTGGTTTTAAAATTTTTCAATTTTTCTACAATTTTACATTGATTTTACAAGATTCATCCTCCTGATCCTTGATCCGGAAGATACATATTACAAAGAGGTCCTCGAATTTTTACAGATAGGCCCTCACAATGAAAACACAAATCTCAATTGGGTCCCCGGTGCCATGGCCGGTGGAGGGAGCTCGATTCCAGTGAGGGGAAGGTCGGGATGGGGCCGGGAATGTGGACGAAGATGATGAGGGACTCACCTAGGGTCGGTTTGGGTGCTTAAGCTGCGCGGCGGGGGAGACGACCGGAGGGCGTGGCCGGCGGAGCGAGGGTGGCGGGCGCCGCCGGAGCTCGAGCTGCGGCGAGGAGGCGGCGCGGCCGGGGCAACAAGCGGGCGTGGGGGTCCGGTGGCGCTTGAGGGAAGAGACGGAGCACTCTAGGGGTAATGGTGTTGGTTGGAAGTGGAAGCTCACCGTGCGGCCTTCAATGGCGGACCGTGGCGGCGGCGGTGACCGGCGGCATTGCGCGCGGCCGCGAGCTCCAATTCTTAAATAGGCACACGTGCCTTGGGGAGGACGTCATGACGGTCGCTTAACACGGTGGTTCGTGGCATGGGTAGTGGGGGCGGCGGCGACGTGCGCGTGCGCGGCGCCAATGGAAGAAGGCGGTGCGGCTAGCGGGCGGGTGGGAGCACGCCGCGTGTGAGGACCATGTGTGGTTCGGGGACCGGTGGATGGTCGCTTCCGGTGTGATGAGTGATTGACAACGTTGTGTGGACCGATTCTTGGCTAAGTAATGCGGGTGCGGGTTACGGCTTGACTAGAGTTGGTGCGGATGAAGAACAAGCGCGAAAGGTCATCACTCGGTGAGACCTCCGGTGTGGAGAAAACAAGTAGGTTTCATTCGAGGGACCCGGTGGCCGGCGTGGTCAAGTGTGGGCCTCATGGTGGCATGAACAAAGAAGATGAAGTCATGGAGAGCACGAAAACCAAGGTCGAGCCGAGACTACGTGGGAGCCGAGTCATGAGTGGCGATTGGCGGAGGCTACACCGAGTTCACGGGGGTTTCCGGTGGTTCACCAGAAAACCACTAGGTTCCTTGGTTGATCCACAAAGCCAAGACCGAAGAACCGAAGACGGAGATGCAACAGCTCCAGACCGGTCTGACCGGTGGGTACCGGTCTGACCGGTGTGCGACGACGCATTCCGGAGACTTTGAAGCAGAGGACACGCGTCAGGATCGCATGGCTTGCGTCGAGGCTAAGCAGGGTGCGGTCACCGGGCATCCGTCCGATGGAGAAAATCTGAAGACTTCCAAAACCGCCCTTGAGGGGCTTGTATCCCTAGTTGTTAAGTAAGGGTATTTTAGACTTTCGGCTTGCCTCCATATAACCCAAGTGGTGAGAGGATGGCAGCCACCTCTTGGAACCCTAGTTCATATGCTTTCCTATTTTCCCTTCCTATTTTCTTAGGATTTCCATAGAACTAGCTTGAGAGCTTCATGGTGAGATTTTGTGAGAGGGTTGGATGACCGTGCGGCAAGCTAGACCTTGTACGAACCTCCTTGGTATGTATAGATGATTCGGCGTGGTTCCTCAAGACTTTGTTGTGTTGCTCCCGGTTGTTCTTGGTGGTGATTTTCGGAGCCCTCCCTTGGTGGTTTTCTTGGTGTGTTTTTGGCACCTTGCTCTTGGGGATTTGATGGGGGAAATATGTGTGAACCCTTCGTGGTTCCTTTGCCTTTGATTCCCCTGTGAGTTAAGGGGCTCAATTTTGGGGTATTCGGTGTTCTAGGGTTAGAGGAGTTCTTGGCGGGATTTCTTCGATTCCTCTTGATTTGACAAGTTTTGGTGGGATTAAACTTGTCTATGGACTCCTCATGTGGTGTTCCTACTATTCCCAATGTCTTGTTCAAGTCCGTGGAGCGATTCGGGAGATCAAAGTTTGGATTTGGGGGGTTGACCCACGGGTGCTATTCATCCCGAGCTGCCCAGGCTTGACCGGTCTGACCGGTGTGTGTGACCGGTCTGACCGGTGTATGCCACTTGTGGGATTTGCCTCGGGTGAACTGCTTGACTCGTGTGTCTTTGGGTCTTGGTGCTGCTGGTCAATTCTTGGTCTGTTTGGAGTTGTTTTGCTAGGTTTTATGTAGGGTTTTCCTTCTGTGCAGGTTGTGTTTTGGGGGTGTTTTTGTTCCAGAGCCTAGAGAAGTCGTTGAGGCTCTCTGGAACACTTGTTGTGCGGTTGCTGTAGCCATAGGCCTGACCGGCTCTGTCCACCGGTCTGACTGGTGCGGCACAGGCAGCAAGCCGTGCAAGTTTCCGATGTGCGTGTTGGTGAGGTTTGGCTCGGAAGGTTATTTGTTAGTTCCTAGGTCCAGTAGCACTCCAATGGCTGTGTGAGCTTGGCCGACTTGGGTAGTGTCGGTGTTTAAACCTGTCGACCTCCATAGGACGTACCCGCAGCAAGGTAGAAGGTGGGGATCGCCATGATCTGGAACCCGAAGGTATACGCGAGGACAAAAGACACAAGATTTATACAGGTTCGGGTAGCCAGAGCAGCTACCCTACGTCCTGTTCGGAGTAGTATATCACGCCCTACGCTTGGTTTTTTCCTCGGAGGGATTGAGGATGTTTGGCTAGGTACCCGACCCTCCTTTATATAGTCCAGGGGGCGGGTTCCTAGTCGGTTACAAGGCAGGGGTCCTAGTAGGATTACACAGAACGAGTCCTAGTAGGATTACAGGAGAATTCTAGTAGGAGTCCGTATTCATCCTTCCTTGCATGAGTACCCGGGGAGTATGCCCGACAGGTAGTGAGTCGGAGACGTGTGTTGGAGGTTGTGTTCATCTTGTTGGAGTCCTTATCTCCTTCGAGAAGAATTTTTATCGGCTCCCATTCACTCCCCCCTCTCTGGTTCGCCGTATCGGTCCTTCAAGTGGTATCAGAGCTGGTTACGGGTCTTGATTGACTCTAACCAGTCTAAGATCCAAGGATGGTGTACCAGGAATGGTGTTCGGGTCCTCCACACTTCGATGGCAAAAACTACCAGATGTGGAGTAAGCGGATAGCAGCGTTCCTCCGCGGAAAGGGTTAGATCCTTTGGGATCTCACGGAGGACACAGGCTATGTCCAGTCGCTGAACTTCCTTGCTCCAGGATCGGGGGACATGTTCGACGCCAACAACAAGGCGGTTGACTACCTGTTTCGTGCTTTGTGTCGGCCTGAATTCGATTGGGTGCACACTGAGCACTTGGCTTGTAGAATCTGGTCGGTGTTGAAGGACGCTCATGTTGGGAAAGCCTAGGTTCAGGCTCGGATGTATGCGACCTACTGGAGAGAGTACGAGAACTTCACTCATCTCCCCGGTGAGTCCATTGATGCCTTGTTTCAGAGGTTCACGGTTGTGGTGAACAACATGAGGGCCAATGTGGACGTGCTCCCGTACAATGATCATGATAAAGCCGTCAAGCTCTTATACTTGATGGATCGTACGGTTTGGAGCGGAAAGTTCGAGGCCATTGTGGAGTCAAAGAAATATGACACTCTGACCGTGAACGAGCTGTTCTCGAAGCTCAAGTTGGCTCAGGTGGATAGGGGCATGACAGCCAAGATCGAGGGCCTGACTTATTCTCAGTGTCTCGCCCTCGTCAGTGGTTCGAAAGGAAAGACTAACACTAACCCATCACCAGGATGTTCTCTTTGTCCTCTTTGATGTCTATGCCAGATGAGGAGTTCGACGTGCTTGGAGAGGACGAGCTGGCGTTGCTAATGAGTAGATTCGAGAGGCTGCACGAGAACCAGGTGAACATGAGGAGGAACACAAGGACATGCTTCTAGTGCGGCAAGCCGGGACACTTCGTCGCAGACTGCCCGAAGAAGGTCGAGAACAAGGATGGCTACAAGCACAAGTCAAGGACGGATGGCAAGTATCGGTCGAGGCGTGACTGTTGACGGTGTATTTTGGTACACCAAACATGTTCATTACACTTTGGTTTGGATTTGTTTATGAACTAACCCGCCACTAGGCACACTAATCATATAACAAGTTCATATATGTGCATGCATTTGGAAGTGTTGTGTTTATGTAGGAAAACATGGACATAAAGGACGGATTCACAACAAGTTCAAAGGAGCATTTACGGAGTCTTGTTCGTGTTCATGAGCTTGATGAAATCACTTCCAATGGTGGCAAGGACCGAAGTGCTACATAGGAACACCCCCGGGGATTGAAGCGTAAAAGATCGAACTTCATGCGCGGAGAACCTCCATCTTGGATGCGAGGATGACATCGTCAAAATAATGCAAGTGGAGGGGGCAAAGTGCATAATCACCTAAGGACCAACGGGAGCGAAGGGGCGACCGAACCAGGCCGAAGTGGGCCTGGGCCAATCAGCCCAGGCCGGCCGGCCCAGCCCACTCTGGGGGTCGGTTCGGCCCCCTTTCCTTGCACCCGAAGGATCTTCAACCCTAAATCCCTGGAGGTGCCGCCATTCGCAGGGGAGAGAGCCATTCGCACCAGGAGGCCATCCACAAGCTAGAGGGAGAGGAGGGAGATCTCCGAAGGGGGATCGACCACCTCGAAGGAAGCACCCACAAGTGGAGAAGAAGGAAGACACAGTCGGAAGGGTGACTATGATCAACGGTGCTATGTCTAGCACCTTGATGGGGTAATCTCCTTATTCGTCCATGGGTTGTAATCGATCTTGAGATGTAATCATACTTTATTGGATTATCTATCTATGATCTTGTGTTGAATATACTTTACTGCTTAAGGTTAGCTACCATGCCGTAAAGGGAGTAGAGCTCCAATGCTTCCTTGGATCCATTCAATACGCTGTGTCCATCATAGGTCTAGTCACGAATACCTTCGCGTAGTTACAGTACGAGGGGAGGGAAAGGGCAAAACCGTGGTCACAACCCCCAATAGATTAGATTGGTCTTCATGTTTAAAGCAATTGCATGCTCTAGTATCGTAGACCCATGGGCGAGTATCTCCTTTCTTGATAGCTTAATCATTCTCTCTATTGTAGTTTAGCCGTTTTCTAGTTTAATAATAGTTAGGGTTTAAGTAGTTAGTGAGTAGAGGTAGATCAAACGCTTGTAATCCCCTTGCTCTGCGGATTGACAAGAACCTTGCGAATCCCGTGGTGAAAAAGGTGTAGGTTCGTACGCTTGCGGATCGTAGGTGGATACGTCTTTTATCCGTCTACAAGCCCCTTTTTCTGGCGCCGTTGCCGGGGAGAAAGCTAATTTACATCGTTTGGTTTGCATCTAACTTAGTTTTATATATAGTTTATCTTTTGTTTACTAATATCTAACACATATTGCCTAGAAAACCACTTTGTTTGTTTTTGTTTTTGTTTTTATCTTGTTGTCTAGATGGCGTTCGTCAATCAACCCGTGGAAGAACCGGAGAAATCACTAAGGGATTACGCTAGCCCTCGATGTGAAATCATAAGAGTACAAGAGTCGGATTCGAAGCTCGAAGCGACCAAGTATGAGATTAAATCCAAGATCATCGAGATGGTGGCGGCAAACCCGTTTGAAGGGATGGTTTCGGAGAACCCATATAGACACATAAGGCATTTCACGACGCTATGCAGCACGGTGCATCAAGAAGGACTTCCCAATGAATGGTTCAAATGGAATCTCTTTCCCTACTCACTTGCCGGTGAAGAAAAGACATGGTACTCGTTTGCGTCCTTTGAAGTTGAAGGCAATTGGAACAAGTTGACAAAGAAGTTTTGCGAGAAGTTCTTTCCAATTAGCAAGGTTCAACACCTAAGGAGGCAAGTGATCACTTTCACGCAAGGAGAAGAGGAAGGGATAGACCAAGCTTGGAATAGGTTTAATGAATTGATCGAACAAGGACCAAGACTCGGCTTCTCCGGTGACGTACTCTTGCATACATTTTTCTTTTTCCTAACTCCTAGTTGCATGCAACACGTCCAAATGTGTGCAGGTGGGGATCTCATGGAGAAAACACTCACGGAAGCCGCTCAACTTTTACAAAAAATTAGTAAAGCGGCTACCATGCGAAGAGATTGGGAAACAAGGCTTGCGGGAGAGCCGGAATAAAACTCAAGGATGAAGTGTGATGAAATTTCTAAGGAGGCAACCCCGGAAGTCACAAAAGAGGAGCCAATCCCGGAAAAGCTTGAAGAAGAGCACATACCAACCGATTTCTTTGTTATTGATGCTTACCATAGTAATCATGATCACATAATCCTAGGTAGACCCTTTCTTAAGTTGGTTGATGCCGTGTTGGATGCCAGAAAAGGCAAAGTAACAATGAACCTTAATGGAAAAAAGTACACAGAATTTTCTTCGCGTTTCTAAACACCCTACACCCTTTCCTCCCGAAGACGAAGTAGAGGAGGTAGATAGTCTTTGTTTTGTTGAAACCCTTAGAGACCCGCTGCAAAGAGCGATGGAAAATCAAATTAATGATCAACAAGATGAAGAGCTAGAAGAAGCAACAAAAGGCCTAGAACCACAAGATGGAAGCGTGGAGGAAGAAAAATTCGAGGACATAGGAGAGATTAAACCCGAGGAGCCACAAGTTCCCGAGATAGACCTTAAACCTATGCCCAAAGGATTGAAGTATGAATTTTTGGGCCTAGACAAGACTTATCCAGTCATTGTGAGTGACGAGTTGAGTCCCGAAGAAAATGAGAAGTTGCTGATTTTATTGAAAAAACATGGGAAGGTGATTGGATATTCGATTAATGATCTCAAAGGTCTTAGCCCAGTCTTTTGCACTCATCGTATACCAATGGAAGACCAATATAAACCCGTAGTGGACCACCAAAGGAGGCTAACTCATGCCATGCGAGAGGTAGTAAAGAAAGAGGTCATCAAGTTACTTGATGCCAGAATCATCTACCCGGTTCCGCATAGCGAATGGGTGAGCCCGGTACATTGTATACCGAAGAAAGGAGGTTTAACCGTGGTGAAGAATGAGAATAATGAGTTGATACCGCAAAGAACCGTGACCGGGTGGTGGATGTGTATCGATTATCGAAAGCTAAACAAAGCAACGAAGAAAGATCACTTCCCCCTACCGTTCATTGACGAGATGCTCGAGAGATTAGCGAACCACACTTACTTTTGCTTTCTCGATGGGTACTCGGGGTTCATGCAAATTCCCATTCACCCGGACGATCAACATAAAACAACGTTCACATGCCCTTATGGAATGTTTGCATATCGAAGGATGCCCTTCGGTCTATGCAACGCTCCGGCCTCTTTTCAACGTTGCATGATGGTCGTATTCTCGGAATTCATCAAAGAAATTGTCGAGGTATTCATGGATGATTTTTCCGTTTATGGGAAGACGTTCATGGATTGCTTGGCAAACTTGGATAAGGTCCTCACGAGGTGTGCGGAGGTAGACTTGGTGTTAAATTGAGAAAAATGCCACTTCATGGTTAAGCAAGGCATAGTGCTCGGACATGTTATATCCGAGAGAGGCATTGAAGTGGACAAGGCTAAAGTAGAGACGGTTGAGCAACTCCCACCTCCGATGGATGTTAAGTCCTTGAGGAGCTTTCTAGGTCATGCCGGATTTTATAGAAGATTTATTAAGGACTTCTCAAAGATCACTAAGCCTTTAACGCATCTTCTTCAAAAGGATGTGGCTTTTCACTTTGATGAGAAGTGCCTAGCGGCATTATAGACCTTGAAAACTGTGTTGGTTAGTGCTCCCATTATTCAACCTCTGGACTGGAGCCAACCTTTCGAGATCATGTGTGACGCAATTGATTACGCCGTAGGCGCGGTTTTGGGTCAAAGAAAGGAAGGCCGAGTTCACATCGTTTACTACGCTAGCAAAACTCTTAATGAGGCACAATTAAATTATGCCACTACGGAAAAGGAGTTGCTAACGGTGGTATTTGCATTCGAAAAATTGAGATCTTACATCGTGAACTCGAAGGTCATTGTTTACACCGATCACGTGGCCATCAAGTATCTCTTGACTAAGAAGGATGCAAAACCGCGTTTGATCTGTTGGATCCTTCTTCTCCAAGAATTTGATGTTGAAATTCGTGATAAGAAGGGGGTGGAGAATGTTGTGGCCGATCATTTGTCTAGGATGAATCATGGACAAAATGATAAAGAGCCCATAGAAGACAAGATGAGAAATGACCACCTCTATCGAGTGCTCGACAAAGACTCTTGGATGATCGATATCATTCGAGCAATTCGGAAGATGCCTCTTGACCATCTAGATAGAAACTCTCAAAGGAAGATAATCTCCGAAAGTAAGAAATACTTTTGGGATGCACCATACCTCTTCAAACTTGGCAATGATGGAGTTATGAGAAGATGTGTGCCAAGAGAAGATAGGCTAGGAATTTTGAGAAAGTGCCACGCGGCGGAGTACAGTGGACACTATAGCCATTTTCGGACCCAAGCAAAAGTATGGTCCAGCGGATTCTATTGGCCGGAGATGCATGAAGATACTAAAAGATATGTTGCATCATGCCCCGAATGCCAAAGAACCGGAAACATCTCTCAAAGAAATTCTATGCCCTTGAGATATAATCTACAAATCGATTTATTCGATGTGTGGGGTATAGACTTCATGGGGCCTTTCAAAAACTCACACGGATATGAGCATATTCTAGTCATGGTTGATTATGTATCCAAGTGGGTAGAGGCCATACCATGTCGTATAGCTTCCACGGAGGAGTCCATTACTATGATCAAGAACGTGATTTTTCCTCGTTTCGGTACACTGAGAATCGTGATAAGCGATGGGGGAACTCACTTCACTGGGAAGAATTTCAGAAAGTGCTTGTCCAAGTTGGGAATTGAACATAGGGTCTCTACGGCCTATCACCCACAAACCAACGGACAAGCGGAAACGTCGAATAGGCAATTAAAAAGCATCCTCAACAAAACCATAGAGAAGGGAGGCAAAGATTGGTCAAAGAAATTAGACGGAGCTTTAAGGGCTTATCGAACGGTGTTCAAGACACTGATAGGTATGACCCCTTATCAATTCATCTATGGAAAAGCTTGCCACCTTCCGGTTGAGTTGGAACATAAAGCCTATTGGGCAATTAAAGAGATGAACCTTGATCTCGATGCTGCGGTGGTAAAACGAAGGATTCAAATAAGCGAGCTAGAAGAGATAAGGTTAAAAGCATATAAAATTGCAAGAATATACAAAGAGAGAATTAAAAGGTGGTATTATAAAAGGTTGAAAAAGAAAGAGTTTAAAGAAGGAGATAAGGTCCTCCTCTACAATTCGAGGTTTAAAACCTTCGGAAAGGGGAAATTGCAAAGCAAGTGGGACGGACCTTATGTTGTTCATTCAGTGCTCTCCAACGGAGCGGTAACCATTATGGATTTGAAAGGTGATCAGTTTATGGTGAATGGTCAATGGCTTAAGGTTTACTATGAACCCGACGTTGTGCCCCTTCACCATGTTGATGTCTTCACCATGGAAGAAGAGGCCGAACGTCCGGCCTAGGACGAAAAACAAGGCATGGATTTTTGTAAATAGTTTTTCTTTTATTTTTCTAGAGTTTCTCGCGAAGATTTACTGGGCCAACTTTTTCCCATGGGCTAAGAAAAAGAAAAAAGGGCCGATACACGGGAAACCGAACCGGACCGGCACCCGAGACAGGGTGGGCCGGTCGGCCCGGTCCAATCGGCCCAGTGGGGCCCCAGCGGCGGTTCACCCCGGTTTTTCCCCGGAATGCTCCTTTTCGACTTCCTTCTTCGGTCAGAAAACTTTAAGGGAAGTTTGAATAAGGAAAATGAGGTTTCTAGGGTTTTCCTTTTTCGGACTATTTATTTGGCAGAATTGGGAGCTCGGGAATCCATCCCATCTAGCAATATTTTGCACCCACACAGCAGCCATGGTGTCCCCGAGGAGCTTAGTGTTGAAGCAAGGTGCCGAGGAGCGATCGATGGAGGAGGCGAAGTGATGCAAGCTCAAGCTACCCGTCGAGATCAAGAGGACCACCCGCATCCGTTGTAGAGGGCGTGTCCCGACCGGAGCTATCGCATATCGCAACCCCGTCAAGGAGGAGAACGTCCCTAGTCCCATTCGAAGGTCGGTGCGCATCCTAGGCATGAAGCGGAAGGACTACAAGGAGGTGTCACCCGAGCCTAAGAACTATGGGGATAGCGACTACTCCGACGATCGTAGCCCGAGCTCGTGGACGGCCGTCGGAAGAGATGATAATGATTTGTACGTTTGGGAAGAGGTGCCCAAGGAGAAGACTCCCGAAGGCCCCAATGGCGGCGGCAACGATGACGGCGGAGACCCTGGCAATGACGATCCTTTCGGGATGCATCCGATGTGTTGTGAGGCTTGCCGTCACTCCATCTCGGAGCTCTACGCATCGGCCGACGAATGTTTCCAGGCCATAGAGGCAATGAGGCAGCGTATGAAGGATTTGGAGTGTGTGGTCGAAGACGACTACAAGTTCCTAAACCGCAACGTGCGCAAACTTTTTGGCATGGTTGGGAACATGAAGGGCAAGTGGTGCAATAGTTGCGGGAAGTACCACTAGGTTTAGTTTTCCCCCTTAGGATTTTTTGTAAGATACGACGAGGACGTCGTATGATTTTAGCGTGGGGGAGCTAGCTGGCTAGCCTTTAGTTTTTGAGCTTCAAGTTTAGATTGGTTCTTCGGTTTAGTCTTCGAGAGAGTTTAGTTTTCGAGAGAGTTTTAGAGTTTAAGAGTCTTTAGTTTTTGAGTGTGTTTTTAAATTTTTGCAAGTGTCTTAATTTAGTCTTGCATCAAAGAAAATCAAATAAAAAGAGTCCTTTAAATTTTGTGTCTTGTGTGTTGCTTATCTTGATTTACTCGTTCGTTCATCTTTAGTTTTTGATATATGAACATAAATCTGTGGTTTGAAAAACGTTTACCGTGGTGCTTAGTGGAGTTGCTACCTCCAAAAGTACCCATACCACACTTCGATATTGAGCTTTACATGTTGGTTGTGCTATGTTCAATGCTAAAAGTTGGAGGATTTCAATCCTGAAAATTATCTAAAAACCCTTGTAATAAAGGTTAGCAAAACCTCTTTTTCCAAGTTGAGAGTAAGAAAAAAATCCTATACAAAGCCAAATTTATTTTGCTCCACCATAAGTGTGATTAGCACAATGAGTTGGGCTAGGACCCTTCTCTCTTGGGAGTTTTAATTTCGAGCAATGATCATGTCCTTGTGCTTATCTTTTGTTGCTAGCCTTGTCATGCATTCGGTAACATGACTTTTACATCGAAGTTCCGTACATCACCGAATTCCATACCCAACCCTATACATCTCTTTTGTACATCGCATTTCTTGAACACAACCTACTCTCAAAGTTTCGTCTCGTCTCTAGCATGATTTATTTAAAATTTCAGATTGTGTGCATGCAAGAAAGAGAGGAGTTGAGAGCTTTGTAAAGAGAGAAAAGATGTCAAGAGAGGTAAAAATAAGAAGAAAAGTATGTGTATGGAAAGGAAAGAAAGAAAGAATAGAAAAGAAAGAAATAAAAATAAATATATGTGTATGAATGAAAGAGAGAAGAAAAAGAGAAAGGAGGAGTGGCAATAAAGATATGAGAGGGATGAATCAAGTAAAAGAAAGAAAAATAAAGTGCAAGGAAGGATGTCACGTTGTTGAGAGACGGAACTTTCACTCTTTTTCCAACCATGTGCAATCCGACAACAAGGACGTCATCGGTGCCTCGTAGTCATATTTTTTTGCCCTTGCACATGTCCACCGTTCTATATCTTCTCATCCTTGATATCCCCACATATGGGTTAATTCTCATGATCATTGGCTTTTAAAGGTAAACAACCATTAAAGCAAGTTCTTAGTTTGACAATATTTGTGTTGATTGCACTAGCCCTACCTATAGCTCCACTTTACATGTAGTATGAGATATTTATAGGAGGTGAGAGTTTTATAAAACTTGTTTAGGATACCCACCTCATATGAGTGACTTGAGAGAGCTTGGAGAAAGGTTTTTGTCTAACACTTGTTGCAAGAATTTTATTTTTGAAAATCATAAAAACCCTCCGATGGAAGCAAAGAAGTAAGCATGGATGAAATTGAAGACTTCGAGTGAAGAGTTTGAGTTGTGGGGTAAATCTTGACGTGGTAAAGATTCTAAACGCCCATGTTTATGTATGATGATAATTACTTTATGTTTATGTATTAAAGACAAAAGATTGACTAACTTGTGAAGAAGGATTAGCGGTACACGATTACAACACTTTGGACGAAGTTCTTTTACGAGTACTTGCTCGAGGACGAGCAAGAGCTAAGCGTGGGGGAGATGTTGACGGTGTATTTTGGTACACCAAACATGTTCATTACACTTTGGTTTGGATTTGTTTATGAACTAACCCGCCACTAGGCACACTAGTCATATAACAAGTTCATATATGTGCATGCATTTGGAAGTGTTGTGTTTATGTAGGAAAACATGGACATAAAGGACGGATTCACAACAAGTTCAAAGGAGCATTTACGGAGTCTTGTTCATGTTCATGAGCTTGATGAAATCACTTCCAATGGTGGCAAGGACCAAAGTGCTACGTAGGAACACCCCCGGGGATTGAAGCGTAAAAGATCGAACTTCATGCGCGGAGAACCTCCATCTTGGACGTGAGGATGACATCGTCAAAATAATGCAAGTGGGGGGGCAAAGTGCATAATCACCTGAGGACCCACGGGAGCGAAGGGGCGACCGAACCGGGCCGAAGTGGGCCTGGGCCGGTCAGCCCAGGCCGGCCGGCCCAGCCCACTCTGGGGGTCGGTTCGGCCCCCCTTTCCTTGCGCGCGAAGGATCTTCAACCCTAAAACCCTAGAGGCGCCGCCATTCGCAGGGGAGAGAGCCATTCGCACCAGGAGGCCATCCACAAGCTAGAGAGAGAGGAGGGAGATCTCTGAAGGGGGATCGACCACCTCGAAGGAAGCACCCACAAGTGGAGAAGAAGGAAGACACCATCGGAAGGGTGACCATGATCAACGGTGCTATGTCTAGCACCTTGATGGGTGTTGACGGTTAATAATTGTATCAAAGTTCGTTTGTGGTCGGCAAGCGGACAAGTCTCCCGTCGTAGTCAAGGGACCCTTCTTCCCTCGAGTGGTGAACCCAAGGTATCGAATCCGTGGAACAAATGTGTGACGCAAGAGTTGATCTAGTAAAGCCAAATAACTTCAATCTTTGGTAAAAGAGAAACCCTAATGCATCTAGATAAGAGCACAAAACAAAGATAAATCTAATCTACTAAAGACCGGAGAAAACAAAGTAAGATTAGGTAGATAAACCGATCTAGAGGGATCGGGGTAAGCCTTTTGTTGAAGTTCCAAGCAAGAGAAGAAGTAGCAAATCGAATCTTAATAGAAGCCTCTTTAAATCGTGGTTTCCCGTCCAAATCCGAAAACATCCGCCTTTCGAGACCCCCGTTCGTCACAACGTATCCCTATTCATGCGGGGAGCTTAGGGCGAGTCAAAAGACAAGTCGAGATTCTTTCGGAAGATCCGGCGTGTACCTCTAGCCACCGCGGCTACAAGAACACCCTATGTAATCTATCGCGCGAATAGAATTGGAATAAGCAAAGCCGATCGAAAAACGAAATCTTCGAGGAAACACTTGATCGCTAAGAAAAGATTCAACTTGATAATTCAACTATGACAATGATACATACACAAGATCACCACCGGGATCCTTCCTTGATCTTGCTTCTAGCTCCGGGAACTCCGACGTGGTCTTCCATGCAAGGTTCCCACGTCGGCTTGGGAAACCCTAGTCAACTAGCTCGACCCTCTCCTCTCCGAGATGGTGTCCCTCTCTTCTCTGCTCCTCGGCGGCCGAAGACGAAATCTTCTCCCCGTGGCTCTCGGTCAGGGGGCTATAAATAGCCTGATTGGCAGCTAGGGCAAGGGAGGAGGTGTTTGGGCCCAAAATGGGCACGGGCCGACCGGGACCGGGCCGGCCGGCCCGGGCCCATTTAGGCCCGCGGCCCGTGGGCTCCTTTGCCCCACGTCGGTTCCCTTGCTTCCGGATGTTTCCCCCTTCGCATGTAGGTCCATGTCGTCGGTTTCTCTCCGAATTGGACTCAACTCCTTGTCTTGCAAGATTCAAGCACTTTTCCGGTCGGTCCCCGGCGTCCGTCGTCTTCTCGGATCAAGTCCCCGGCTTCTTGGAGTTAAGTTTGCTTCATTGCATGACTTGTACGGGGCTTCAAGGTCTTGTCATGAGGTGCTTGATGAACTTATCCCCAAAGTCTTGCATTCAACACTAAAACCCTGCATAAACATTAAACTCCAAAACCGACATGCACACGTGAACTTGTTATACCATGGGGGTTAGTACCAATGGATAAGGTATAAAACTCATGCCAACACCGAAGGTAAACTCATGGCTAGGTTGACGGATTTTCACCGTCAACATCTCCCCCATGCTTAAACCTTGCTCGTCCTCGAGTAAGCCTTCGATGGATATCATCATTGCCAAACAATGTTTAAACTTTGCATTTGATCACACATGAGAAAACATAATGCTCTCAAAATTTTAATTCATTAAAGTTCCATAATATACTAGCCTTCAACTCTACGGAGGGTAGATTCTTGTTAAGCTTATCCCACAAGTATTAACATGCTCACAAAGTTTTAAATAGATCTCAGAATTTTTGAAATAAAGAACGAGATAAAGAAAAGCTAAACCAAGTTCACAAATTTAAATCTTCTCGTGTATTGCTCATGAACTCTCATCTCACTTGTCTCTCAAGCCTATATATTCTACTCCTTTCCCTCTCATATATATGTGGTAGGCTTTATATGGAGCTTTGGGAAAGTTTAGTCCTAACAAGATTTTATAAATGAGGTGTTGTCAAAACAAGACAAGCTTCTCATAGTCTTACCGAGACTCGTCAAAAAGGTCATTGGAAAATAATGTTAAATCAAGGAGGGGAAAGAGAAAAATACACACACTTTTAGACGAGTGGACATGTGCAAATGGCAAAGAGTGATCCCGAGGCACGAAGAAAGTCCTCGTTATCGGATTGCACATGGTTGGAAAATGAGAATGGATCTTTTAACTTGAAGCCTTGAATGCACTTTTAGAGACCCGGGGAGTTCACTTTACGCACAAAAATTTTTTCTCTTTCTCATATTTCTCATTCTTTTCTTTCTTTCTTTCTTTCTTTCTTTCTTTCTTTCTTATATATATATATATATATTTTTCTTTCTTCACCTTGGAAGTCACGTACATCGCCGAATTTTTTCTTTCATCATTATATTATTATTTTTTTTAAATACTCCCTTTTGAACTCTAAAACTGCACCGTACCTACCTCCTCCCCCATGCTTAGACGATGCTCGTCCTCGAGCAAAGAGGCGAAAAATATGGTAGGTACCAAAAATAATTTTCCTTGGAGAGATACTTGAAATCTTCAATGTTGGCACCGTCTTGCGATCTTCCTTGAATTGATGATCCATTCTCAACGATAGGTTGTGGTCAAGGAGGTAATCACAAAAGATGATATTTGGTTTAAGGGTGGATATCCGGCGAAGTTTTGTGAGATCACCGATGCGGGGATACACAATGCACGGATAAAAGGCTAGCAAAAAGATAGATACGCAAAAACGGAATGACCAAATCTTCTTAGTCTCGGGCCGAGAAATCATGGCCTGCAATAACTCACTCAAAAATAAATCTTGTACACTAAGGTTTATGCACTCAAATATATATAAGGCTTTGGATAGGTTGAGCAACACACAAGTGATATTTGTGACAAGGTTAGCAATATTTTTGAGCATAAAAGACATCTTTAATCTATTCGTAACTTGAGAGCACATAAAACACTATGGGTCTTTATTTTAATCATAACCTCCGCTGAAAATTAAGCTAGCATTTAAATAAATTCATATCTGTATTTTTAAGAGAGCACTAGCTTAAACATGCATAAATCAATTACAAAGATGAACAAAGCTGCAATTTTAATCATATATCATCATGGCACAAATTTTGTATCTTTTCCAATGATATAATCTAGGTGGTGTCTTTATTAATGATGACATCAAGTTGAAATACATACTGAAAATAAACAAACATGCTTGCTGAAATTTAAATAAAAACAGAAAATACTACGCAAACACACATAAGAAAAAGCTGAAAATTACGAGAGAAAAAGAAAAGAAAAGAAAACTAAAGTTCCTAAATCTTCTAGTCCTCCGCCGGTGGTTGATGTTGATGATCTTGATAATAATACCCTTGCTCATAATACGATTGGACATTCCCTCCGACGAATTGATTTGGCTCCACAAGGTGAAGGCGTCCAAGTTCAAAGGCAATATTAGCGTTGCCTTCACCGAGTTGAGCTGCGTTAGCTTGGATGGCTGCGATGTTTTGAGCGTTTCTTGCAGCATACCCTCCAATAATGGCCATGCTTTGTTGTGGTTGGGGATGATGAGCGTAGGACTCCGCGAAGTTAGCGTTGGGCACAACATAATTTTGTGGGGGTACCGGTGCACCACCCCCCCATGCTTGCTCTTGTGGCCCTCCGTAATAACTTGGCGGAGGAGGAACTCCGCCGAATGGTTGCACATTGGGTTGTGCTCCACTCGCTTGTGCGGAGGATGTTCCCTCCTCTATGATTCTTCCTCTCTTGTTCTTCCTTGCGGGGACAAGTAGTCCCTCTTCCAACCAATCTTCTCTCCCCTCATTGAAAAGCCTAAGCCTCTCGTTGGGAAGGGGTAGGTTCACTATGGCCAAACGATAACCTCCTCTCTCATCTCCACTAATGTATTTGCCTTGCCGCAAATATTCAAAGCCGAGAGAGGTACCACGCAAAAGGTGAGCGGGGTTTCTTGCGATCCCCGCCGCAAGGAAAAGGCCAACATGGAGAGGTAACACCCCGAACCAATATTACCCGCCCCCGATGTTGCTTCACAACACCAACGGTTGATCATGAGGTAAGAGGGGTCTATTGGCTGCCTGGCAATTAAAGCCGAGTATAGCCAATTCAACTCCGTGTCGGTCACCTTTGTTTCCTTCATCCTCCCCAATACCCTCTTGCACATCCAAGAATGAAATATCCGGATAATGGGGTTGCGGATGCAATTGCGTTGTTGATGGGCTTCTCCGGAGATCATATTCCAAAATCCCGCTAACATGCCGGGTGGCACGTCAACTTTCTCCGGAGCTCCCTTGTGGAATCCAAGCAGCTCCCTAACGTGCTCGTAGGGAACCACTTGTTGGACTCCCTCCAAACGGAATGACAAGATTTGCACCCCATCATCATCAACGATGGGTGCAATAGTCATCAAAATTTCCAAGGCAAACCCCAAATGGGTGTCCACCGATACTCCGTTGGAGAACCGCACCCATCCAAGGTGCCCCAACATATAGTATATGTCGGTGCCAAAACCCAAGGTGTAGAGTGCTTGGTCGTCGAACTCGACGTTGGGCACAAGCCTCTTCTCAAGATTAGAGAGCCTCTCCTCCTCCGCCAACAAGATGATGAAGCCGTACGAAGAGTACGTCGGGGTGTAAGGAGGTGGCGCGGTTGAGCGAGTCGATCGTCGTGGTGGCGCGGGCTGCTCCTCCGTGTGCCCACGAGGTTCGGTGAACCTCATGGAAGTGCTTCTCGCAGCCCTCATACCACCAAGGAGGAGAGCATCGTTCCTCCTCGGTGGTGCCGTATCCGTCTCCATGCTCCGGGAGACTCGGAAACCGAGTGCCTCCTCGAAGACGTGGTTGATGACGGCTTGGACGACGACGAACTCTTCTTCTTGGAGAAGAGACTTGTGGTCTTCTTCCACATGGTTGCTGCACTCTTTTCTTCAACTAAAATTCCGGGTTGCAACCGGTAACTAGGCACTTAAACTCTTTGCTTCGGATGTGGACTTTGAGTGGATTAAGGATGTGGATTTTTTCTTGAGCTATCAAGCTTGGGAAGGTTGGCTATGTCTACGGAGGTTTTGAGCACACAAACTTGAACGCACAAACAAAGGAAGGAGAGGGAAGCTTGCCTGCAGAAAACGGGAGTCGGGGGCTCCTTATGTAGGTGAGGCCGGCCTTGGTGCTCCTCCCCGCCTCATCTTTCTTCTAGCACGATCATTTCACCTCTCGCAACTTTCCCCGCCCGCGTGCTCCACGAGTTGCACCGCCCAAACGCTCTCGTCCACTATTGGTCCTTCCACTTGATGCTTCATGTTTTGGATCATGTCCATGCTCCCTAGCTCCACTTGCTTCACATGCCACCATGAAATTCCTACAAAGTTGATGCTTGCTGCCCACCATGCTTGTCCTTAGCATGTGGAATTGGTGAAAGTTGATGAAAGGGAATCCAATGGTGCATGCATGATTACTAGATTGCCTCCATTTAGGTGTGTTTAAGGTTAAGCACTCCTCTAATTCGAAATTTAAAATATTTTTCAGAGCCATGCAAGAGCTCAAACATAATTTTAGAGAAGTTTTTAAACCATTAAAAACAAATATAAGTCGAAAATATTTTTCGACTACGTCGATTTCGGTCTCACCGGTATAGTTTGCCTTCATCGGTTGAGAGCAAACTTTTCCCGGCTTGATCATGGGGGCATAGGTTTAGGTTCTAATTTTGGTTAAATAAGAGAGATTTTGAATAAAACAAAATTAGAATAGGCTTAGAAAAATTCTAATCCTAGAGAAACCAAGGATATAGATTTTTAAAACCAACCAAAAGTTTTGATTTCTAGGTTCACGCGAGTCCTACCACGTGCTGAATTTTATTAACACTTGAATATAAATCGTGGCTCTACTCGTGTGGTTTTAGCATGAAAAATAAGTCAACCTCAGCACCATAATGAGGGTGAAAGGTTGAGTTAAGGTTCTGAAATTATTTGGTTGAGGGTTTCTCGAAAAGAAAAGAATCAAACAAGCACATAGGAGGGTTCATGCAAAGGGTTTATGATAAAGCAAATATTCAATCAAGAATTATGTCTCTAATATTGTTCAACCACTTCTAAGTCTAATGTCTTTGCATAATAAAACTCAAAAACTAAATTATTAAAAATGTTCGAAAAACCCGGAATCGGGTTGTCCTCCCGTAGCTTATTCTTGACTCGACGAAACGGGTTGCCTCCCGCCTAGCGCTTCGTTTATAGTCTATAGCTAGACTTCTTCACTTGATTACTTCGGATCAACGCTCTTTGTGGGCGTTGCAATCTTGGGTACCCGCTTTGGCTTAGTCAATTTTTTTGGTCTTCACGGGCTGGCTTTGTCCTTTGGTCTTGACGGATGCAACAACTTCCTTGTGGCTCGGCATCTTGAACTCCGGCCCTTCGGTCGTGATCTTCATGGTCTCTAGTGTGATCCTTCATCTCTCCCGAATGAGCTTGAGTGGCCTTCGCCGTCTTGGGACTTTGGAGTTGTCTCGGATATTCTTCTTCGTTACCCATCGGGCGCCGGCAAGTTGTCCCACTTGCGTCGCATCTTCATCACGATGAACACTTCACATGTGGATCTTGCCTTGGCGGCCTTTAGGTGTTGAGCTTCTTTCTCCATCTCCATCTTCTCCATCCTCCTCTTGATTTTGAACGGCCTTCCGGCGTCTTGACTTGGAGGTGGTGATTCCCTTGGAGATTTCGACGGTCCTTCGACTTCACTTTTGAATTTAGGGTTTCCACCCCTTTAGCTTGTGTTGCATGTCACCTTTGCCTATAAAGTTTTCCCGGATCATCCACAAAAAAGCTTGGGTTTCTTGTAGAGGTAGCCAACCATCTCCGATTAGGGTTAGCAATAAAACAAAAATCTAACAAAAGAAAAATTAGGGATAATCAAAGCTAGATTAGATGTATTTTGAGGATGATCAAAGTTTAGTAGATGCAAAAAGAAAAACAAAAAAGAAAACTGAAAATTACAAAAAGGCAATAAAAAACCAAATCTTGATCACTTGTTCCCCGGCAACGGCGCCAGAAAAAGGGGCTTGTTGACGGTTAATAATTGTATCAAAGTTCGTTTGTGACTTGCAAGCGGACAAGTCTCCCGTCGTAGTCAAGGGACCCTTCTTCCCTCGAGTGGTGAACCCAAGGTATCGAATCCGTGGAACAAATGTGTGACGCAAGAGTTGATCTAGTAAAGCCAAATAACTTCAAGCTTTGGTAAAAGAGAAACCCTAATGCATCTAGATAAGAGCACGAAACAAAGATAAATCTAATCTACTAAAGACCGGAGAAAACAAAGTAAGATTAGGTAGATAAACCGATCTAGAGGGATCGGGGTAAGCCTTTTGTTGAAGTTCCAAGCAAGAGAAGAAGTAGCAAATCGAATCTTAATAGAAGCCTCTTTAAATCGTGGTTTCCCGTCCAAATCCGAAAACATCCGCCTTTCGAGACCCCCGTTCGTCACAACGTATCCCTATTCATGCGGGGAGCTTAGGGCGAGTCAAAATACAAGTCGAGATTCTTTCGGAAGATCCGGCGTGTACCTCTAGCCACCGCGGCTACAAGAACACCCTATGTAATCTATCGCGCGAATAGAATTGGAATAAGCAAAGCCGATCGAAAAACGAAATCTTCGAGGAAACACTTGATCGCTAAGAAAAGATTCAACTTGATAATTCAACTATGACAATGATACATACACAAGATCACCACCGGGATCCTTCCTTGATCTTGCTTTTAGCTCGGGGAACTCCGACGTGGTCTTCCATGCAAGGTTCCCACGTCGGCTAGGGAAACCCTAGTCAACTAGCTCGACCCTCTCCTCTCCGAGATGTTGTCCCTCTCTTCTCTGCTCCTCGGCGGCCGAAGACGAAATCTTCTCCCCGTGGCTCTCGGTCGGGGGGCTATAAATAGCCCGATTGGCGGCTAGGGCAAAGGAGAGGGTGTTTGGGCCCAAAATGGGCCCGGGCCGACCGGATCGGGCCGGCCGGCCCGGGCCCATTTAGGCCCGCCCCCGTGGGCTCCTTTGCCCCACGTCGGTTCCCTTGCTTCCCGGATGTTTCCCCCTTTCGCATGTAGGTCCATGTCGTCGGTTTCTCTCCGAATTAGACTCAACTCCTTGTCTTGCAAGATTCAACGCACTTTTCCGGTCGGTCCCCGGAGTCTGTCGTCTTCTCGGATCAAGTCCCTGGCTTCTTGGAGTTAAGTTTGCTTCATTGCATGACTTGTACGGGGCTTCAAGTTCTTGTCATGAGGTGCTTGATGAACTTATCCCGAAAGTCTTGCATTCAACACTAAAACCCTGCATAAACATTAAACTCCAAAACCGACATGCACACGTGAACTTGTTATACCACGGGGGTTAGTACCAATGGATAAGGTATAAAACTCATGCCAACACCGAAGGTAAACTCATGGCTAGGTTGACGGATTTTCACCGTCAACAATGGGGTAATCTCCTTATTCGTCCATGGGTTGTAATTGATCTTGAGATGTAACCGTACTTTGTTGGATTATCTATCTATGATCTTGTGTTGAATGTACTTTATTGCTTAAGGTTAGCTACCATGCTGTAAAGGGAGTAGAGCTCCAATGCCTCCTTGGATCCATTCAATATGCCGTGTTAATCATAGGTCTAGTCACGAATACCTTCGCGTAGTGACAGTACAAGGGGAGGGAAAGGGCGAAACCGTGGTCACAACCCCTGATAGATTAGATTGGTTTTCATGTTTAAAGCGATTGCATGCTCTAGTATCGTAGACTCATGGGCGAGTATCTCCTATCTTGATAGCTTATCATTCTCTCTAGTGTAGTTTAGTCGTTTTCTAGTTTAATCATAGTTAGGGTTTGAGTAGTTAGTGAGTAGAGGTAGATCAAACGCTTGTAATCCCCTTGCTCCGCGGATTGACAAGAACCTTGGGAATCTCGTGGTGAAAAAGGTGTAGGTCCGTACGCTTGCGGATCGTAGGTGGATCCGTCTTTTATCCGTCAACAGTGACCACGAGAGCAAGCACAAGAACAAGCACAAGGACGAGTGATGGTTGGAGCGAGCAATGTCGACTCGAGTTCCGCGTACTCCACCTCGAGCTCAAGCAGCAGTGAAGATGAAGGTGATCGTCGCAAGAGCAGGAAGTCGTCCAAGAACTTGAGCGGGTTGAGCTGCTTCGCGAGAGACGGCTTCTGCACCATGGAGCTGAGCTCCGGCAGCAAGAAGAGCACACAAAGCGACTCGGACTCGACTCCGACGACGAGGTGCGTGATGAACTCCCCTTCTTGCGTCAGGAGAATGAACGACTCGGCTTGTTGCTTGATAATCGTGATGACATGCTTAGAGAGGCCAAGAAAATGAGGAAAGAGCTTAGGGCTTCACTTGAGGATGCTAGGACTAGAGTGGCGGAACTAGAAACACAGAATTTGGATGCTAAGCTTGAAATCGATTCTTTGAAAGCTTCAGTTGTTGTTTCTGATGAAGTTGAATGTGTTGATTGTCCTATTTTCCTTGCTGATCTTGCTTTGTTTAAGGAAAAGAATGCCTCAAAGTGTGAGGAACTAGATGTGCTTAGGGTTGAAGTGGCTGAGCTTAAGTCTAGACCTGCTTTGCCAGGTTCTTGCACTTCTTGCCCTATCTTGCATGGTAAAATTGATGAGATGCATGCTTACACGGTTTCTCTTGAGGCTAAGTTGAAAGAACCAATTCCTACATCTTGCTCTACCTGTGAAATGCATGCTTTGAAGAATCTGGAACTTGCACATTATGTTGATCGTTTGCAGGATGAGAATGATGAGTTAAGGAAGTTGATGGGTTGGTTGTCTGGTCATGAGCCTCAGTTGAGGATAATGATTGAGACATACAAGAGGCGAGGATGGTGAGGGACTTAGGGCAAACAAGGTTAATGAGGGAAGTGGAGAGAATATCCCCGAGCCACCAAAAACCCACCACAAAAATGATTTCCCTCCTAAACCTAACCATCTTAGGAACCGACTAGACACAACCCCGGCTCCACCCGTGTTTCCTCCACAAACAAATTATTTCGAAAAGCCTATCAAGTTTGTGAGCACTTTGGGGAAATTGTTCTTTGGAAAAGAGAGTGAGAAGGGTAGTGAGGAGAAACTCGTTGAGAAGCCAAGTGGAGAGAAACTAAGTGAGCGGCCCCAACCCAAGCCTAAACCTAAGCTTGAGAGGTTCCATTGTGGCTATTGTGGGAGAGATGGCCATAAGAATGAGTTTTTCTTCAAGAGGAAGTGAGAGGAGAGAATGGCGAAGGAGTGGGCTAACAAGGACAAGTACCTCCCTTCCAATGGTGTACTTGAGCCTCGTGTGCGGATGCCCGGGGCTAAGGCTAGTGTGAGGATAATTCCGGCTTGGGGAGAGCGAAAGGTTGTTGGAGGTCTTTGCGGCCGAGGCTACACCGGTCGGACCGGTGTAGGCGTGGACAGCGCGGTCGGGTTTCATACTCGTACGGGTGCGAGGTTTGGTTCTAGATGTTGTGGTTTTGGTGGCTGGGGTGGAGAGTTTGCAGGAGGTCAGTTTGCTAGGCGTTCTCCCCCTCGTGCTCAATACGGGGATGGGAGGAGTCGTAGCTTTGAGTTGGAGAGGAGGGACGTTCCATGGTATTCCTTTCGTGGTTTTGGTCCTCCTCCAGTTAGAGAGGGATGGTTCCCTCATAGTGGTTACCATGGTGGTGTTCATGGAGGTAGCTTTGGTAGGAAAGATGGTTTGGATTGTGCTAACCCCACTTTTGAGCAAATGGCTCGGCAGTGGTTTTACTCTTTTGGTACTAACCCCAGTGCTGAGTCATTTGTTCGCTCACGTGCTCGTTTTTGAATTTCAGGTGGGAGACTTGAAGAACATTTGGTTGATTGACTCCGGTTGTTCGAGGCATATGACCGGAGACAAGGGGTGGTTCTTAAGTCTCGTCCCGGTGGTGACAAGGAGGTACATCACTTTTTGGGACAATGGGCGTGGGTGTGTGCTTTCAGAACGTGAGATTAAGGTGAGTGACAAGATCACTCTGAGGTGTGTTGCTCTTGTTCAATCGCTTGGATACAATTTACTTTCTGTGACCCAGCTGTTGGATGAAGGTTTTGAAGTGTTGTTTTGGCCTGGTGGTTTTCGGATTTTGGACTCTCGAAGGGACCTTGTCAGGTGTTTCGAGCTGATTTTTCTCAGTCTTCTAGTGTTGAGCGTTGTTTCTTGGCTGGTTCTTCGAGTGAGTTGTGGAAGTGGCATAGGAAGTTGGGTCACTTGAGCTTTGACATTTTGGCTCGCTTGAGTAAACTCAATCTGATCCAAGGATTGCCACGGTTGAGGCTTGAGAAAGAGTTGGTTTGTGCACCATGTAGGCATGCCAAGATGGTAGCCTCTGCTCACCCGCCTCTCACCGATGTGATGACTGAACGTCCATGCGAGTTGCTCCATATGGACCTTGTTGGCCCAGCTCATGTGCGATCTGCGGGTGGGAAGTGATACGTCCTAGTTGTGGTGGACGATTACTCTCGGTTTGCGTGGGTGTTCTTTCTTGAGGAGAAAGGGGAGACGTTTGGTTTTGTTCGAGATCTTGTCTTGAGGTTGAGGAACGAGAGGCACGGAGATGCCATATGAGCTATCCGTAGTGATAATGGCTCGGAATTCAGAAACTCTCATTTTGAAACCTTTTGTCATGACTTGGGTCTTGAACACCAGTTTTCGAGTCCGGATACACCTCCCCAGAATGGTGTTGTGGAAAGGAAAAATAGAACCTTGTGTGAGATGGCTCGGACGATGCTTGATGAGCATAGGACTCCGAGAAGGTTCTGGGCTGAGGTGGTGAATACCGCGTGCTATATTTCGAATAGGATCTACCTTAGAGTGCACAAGAAGATAACATGTTACAAGTTGATGCACAGTCGCACACCCAAGGTGAGTCACTTCCATGTCTTTGGTTGCAAATGCTTTATTCTTAAGAAAGGGAAGAAGTTGGATAAGTTTGAGGCTAGGTCGGTCGATGGTATTTTCTTTGGTTATGCATCTCACTCTAGAGCATATCGTGTGCTCAATCTTGAAACTAACCAAATCATGGAGACTTGCGAGGTAACCTTCGACGAGACACAGCCACGTAGTCAGCTTGTCTTTGAGTGTGCAGGTGATGATGAGCTTGGTGAGGAGATCTTTCAGGAGGAGGAGCATGAACATGGAGATGATGAAGATGAAGGTGTGATGCCCCCGGCTGAACATGTATCTACTACTTCGACTACAGTAGTGGACGGCCCTTCTCGCACACCTACAACGACAAATCAAGATCATGGTGAAGCTGCTGTTGAGGGGGAGGTAGCATCAAGGAGAGAACCTCCCCGGCGAGTACAAGTGGAGCACCCAGCTTCAAGGATCATCGGCGACATGAATGAACGCACTACACAGTCGAGGGTTCGGAACAATTCTCATTTTGCTCATGCTACATTTGTTGCCACCTTTGAGCCCAAAGACATTGGACACGCACTATCTGATCACATTTGGGTTAATACGATGCATGAGAAGGTGGAGAACTTTGAGAGAAATCAGGTTTGGGAATTGGTTGACCCTCCCCCAGGGTGTAAGCCGATTGGGACAAAATGGGTGTGGAAGAACAAAGAGGGAGAGAAAGGTGAAGTGGTGAGAAACAAGTCAAGACTTGTTGCTCAGGGGTTCAGTCAGAAGGAGGGGATTGACTACGAGGAGACCTTTGCTCCCGTAGCCCGTTTGGAGGCGATTAGGATCCTTCTAGCCTTTTTCGTGGCTAAAGGGTTCAAGTTGCACCAAATGGATGTGAAGAGTTCCTTCTTGAACGGTGTGTTGGAGGAAGAAGTGTATGTGAGGCAACCACCAGGGTTTGAGAGTGAGAAGTACCCCCACCGGGTGTACAAGTTGAGGAAGGCGTTATATGGGTTGAAGCAGGCGCCTAGAGCTTGGTATGGTAGGTTGAGAGGGTTCTTGTTTGAGAGAGGTTTTGAGATGGGGAAGGTCGATCAGACCTTGTTTTTACTCAGGTAGGGCAGAGATATCCCAATTGTGCAGGTGTATGTGGATGATATTGTCTTTGGTGGCTCGTCTAACTCTCTTGTCGCAAGGTTTGCAGAGGATATGAGCAGAGAATTTGAGATGCGCATGATGGGCGAGTTGCAGTTCATCCTCGGGCTACAAATCAAGCAATCGAAGGAAGGAACTTTTGTGCACCAAGCTAAGTACACCAAGGACATTGTGCGGAAAATCAAGATGGAGGACTACAAGGCTATGACGACGCCGATGAGTATGACTACAACTCTCGATGCGGACGAGGAAGGTGAACATGTGGACCAGAAGGAGTACCTGAGCATGATCGGGTCACTCCTCTACTTGACGGCAACGAGGCCGGACATCCAGTTCTCGGTATGTTTGTGCGCTCGTTCTCAAGCATCTCCGAGGACTTCGCATCGGCAAGCGGTGAAGTGAATTTTCAGGTACTTGTGTCACACCCCCGACTTCGGCCTTTGGTACTCCACGTCCTCTTCTTTGGCGCTTCATGGTTTTTCGGGTGCGGATTTTGCCGGGTGTCGGTTGGATAGGAAGTTCACTTCTGGGACTTGCCAGATTTTGGGTTCTTCTTTGGTGTCTTGGTCTTCCCGCAAATAGTTGAGTGTTGCTCAATCCACTACCGAGGCAGAGTACGTTGACGTTGCTAGTTGTTGCTCACAGCTCCTTTGGATCACATACACCATGAGTGACTTTGGTGAGGAGTATACCCATGTCCCACTTCAATGTGATAGCACCAGTGCCATAAGTGTTGCAAAGAACCCAGTGCTTCATTCCAAAACCAAGCACATATAAGTGAGTTATCATTTTCTGAGAGACAACGTAGAGAAAGGAAAGATAGCTTTGATCCATGTACCCACACAAGACCAACTAGCCGATATTTTCACCAAACCCCTAGATCAAGCAACTTTTACACGTTTGCGGGGGGAGCTTGGTGTGTGTTTGATTTCCTGAGTTGGGTGTGTGGGAGCTCCTTTGTAGCATATGTATAGCTTTCCTTTGTGCATTTCTTGCATTTGGCTTTGCATATGTAACAAGATGTATAGGCATCCTTGTATCTTAGATTGCATGCATTTTGTATCATATGCATTGGTTAGGAAAAGCTTCTCCTATATACATTGTTCACCATGGAATGATATTTATGTCTTTGTGAGCTTGTTTGGTATGCTATGGTTAGTTTGGCTTAGCTCTTGATAATCTTGATTTATATCCATGGTTGATGGCTATGCTTTTGAAAAATGACATGTATATGCTCTCTTGTGAGTAGATGCATTTACATGCTCTTGACATGTTTTAGTAGCTTGGCTATGCTTAATTTGTGGTTGGATAGCTTATTTTGATCATATGGGGCCAAAGGCTCATTTGCCATCATGAATGTTTAGCCCTGTTGCTTTATCTTGTGGAGGGGCATAAGTTCCTTTTTGTCGCAAAGACATTTCATGTACCAATTATGAATCTGAAAATGAAATGAAAATGCTTGGAAAATGTGCTCCCATGTCATGTGTGCTTAATTTAATTTAATTTGGGTGCTAAATCGTTGCATGATGCCTACCAATGAGAAATCTCATATATAGAAGTAGGCACATGGCTTGGTGGCTTTGACATGACATGAGGAGCTTGTGGGTGTTTGTGATGGTCTTATGATTAGAATGGTTGTCCTAGCATGAAGTTTGTGTGGCTTTGCCATTTTTGACATGTTTTGATCATGTTTACGACTTTGCTCATGAGAGGTGAATTTTTCGCAAAATTGCCCAAATCCATCTTAGCTTCGTCCAATGGTTGTGAAACTTGGTGATCATGTAGTTGAGATCGATACGAAGCTATAGAGTATCTAACTTGCTCATTTGGACATGTATAGTATCCTATGTTGAATTTTGTCTATTTGAGAAGCTCTAGGTTGAAAGTTTTGCATTTTTGGCTTGATTCATGCATTGTCAACAAGGGGAGAAGTTTGAGCTTGAAATGGCTTGCTGGATGCATTTAGAAGGTTTTCAGGTGGTTTCGAGCCATTTCTGGGCTCTAGTGTGCACCGGTCTGACCGGTCGTGGTCACCGGTCTGACCGGTCAGAGTGCTGGTCCTGTTCACATGTTGCACACTGGTCTGACCGGTGGTGTTGACCGGTCTGACCGGTCAGGGCTGGGTTGTTGCAGCAGCCCTGTATCAAGTGGTGTCTCGCATGCATTCGTCCAGGGGGAGTTGCATTGGTTCAGGGGGGAGCTTGCACGTGTGCAGGGGGAGCACTTTGTGATTTTTCGAGCTTTGGTTTGGTGGTTTGTGCTCTTTGCTTGAGCATAGTTTTATCTCGGATGTGTCGAGTCGTTGCCCTTGCCTAAGGGGTTCGAGACTTGTCTTCTTCAGGTGATCTTTCTCTTTGCCTTTGTTTGGCTTTCGATCGATTGTTGGAGTTTCTTTTTATTTGTTTCTTTTCCTTTTCTTTTCTCTTGTGTTACTTTACGTGGGTGTTGTCAATGCACTCATCAAGGGGGAGATTGAGGACCATGTGTGGTTCGAGGACCGGTGGATGGTCGCTTTCTGGTGTGATGAGTGATTGGCAACGTTGTGTGGACTGATTCTTGGCTAAGTAATGCGGGTGCAGGTTACGACTTGATCGGTGTTGGTGCGGTTGAAGAACAAGCGCGAAAGGTCGTTGCCGGTGAGGCCTCCGGGTGTGGAGAAGACAAGTAGGCTTCATTCGAGGGACCCGGTGGCCAGCGGGGTCAAGTGCGGGCCACATGGTGGCATGAACAGCAAGATGAAGTCATGGACGGTTTCTTGGTTGAGCCTGAAAACCAAGGTCGAGCCGGGACTACGTGGGAGCCAAGTCATGAGTGACGATTGGCGGAGGTTACACCGAGTTCACGGGGTTTCCAGTGGTTCACCAGAAAACCACTGGGTTCCTTGGTTGATCCACAAAGCCAAGACCGAAGAACCGAAGACGGAGATGCAACAGCTCCAGACCGGTCAGACCGGTGGGTCTGACCGGTCTGACCGGTGGGTATCGGTCTAACCGGTGAGGAGCACCGGTCTGATCGGTGTGCGACGACGCAGTCCGGAGACTTCGAAGCAGAGGACACGCGTCGGGATCACATGGCTCGCGTCGAGGCTAAGCAGGGTGCGGTTGCCAGGCATCTGTCCGATGGAGAAAATCTGAAGACTTCCAATACCACCCTTGAAGTGCTTGTCTCCCTAGTTGTTAAGTAAGGGTATTTTAGACTTTCGGCTTGCCTCCATATAACCCAAGTGGTGAGAGGATGGCAGCCACCTCTTGGCAGCCTAGTTCATATGCTTTCCTATTTTCCCTTCATATTTTCTTAGGATTTCCATAGGACTATCTTGAGAGCTTCATGGTGAGATTTTGTTAGAGGGTTGGATGATCGGGCGGCAAGCTAGACCTTGTATGAACCTCCTTGGTATGTATAGATGATTCGGCGTGGTTCCTCAAGGCTTTGTTGTGTTGCTCCCGGTTGTTCTTGGTGGTGATTTTCGGAGCCCTCTCTTGGTGGTTTTCTTGGTGTGTTTTCGGGACCTTGCTCTTGGGGATTTGATGGGGGAAATATGTGTGAACCCTTTGTGGTTCCTTTGCCTTTGATTCCCCTCCCAAATCCGTGAGTTAAGGGGCTCGATTTTGGGGTTTTCGGTGTTCTAGGGTTAGAGGAGTTCTTGGTGTGATTTCTTCGATTCCTCTTGATTTGACAAGTTTTGGTGGGATTAAACTTGGCTATGGACTCCTCATGTGGTGTTCCTACTATTCCCAATGTCTTGTTCAAGTCCATGGAGCGATTCGGGAGATCGAAGTTTGGATTTGGGGGAGTTGACCCGCGGGTGCTGTTCATCCCGAGCTGCCCAGGCTTGACCGGTCTGACCAGTGTGTGTGACCGGTCTGACCGGTGTATGCCACTTGTGGGATTTGCCTTGGGTGAACTGCTTGACTCGTGTGTCTTTGGGTCATGGTGTTGCTGGTCAGTTCTTGGTCTCTTTGGAATTGTTTTGCTAGGTTTTGTGTAGGGTTTTCCTTCCATGCAGGTTGTGTTTTGGGGTGTTTTTGTTCCAGAGCCTAGAGAATTCGCTAAGGCTCTCTGGAACACTTGTTGTGCGGCTACTGTAGCCACCGGCCTGACTGGCTCTGTCCACCGGTCTGACCGGTGTCACCGGTCTGACCGGCGCAGGCCATCGGTCTGACCGATGCGTCACAGGCAGCAAGCCGTGCAAGTTTCCGCTATGCGTGTTGGTGAGGTTTGGCTCGGAAGGTTATTTGTTGGTTCCTAGGTCCAGTAGCACTTCGGTGGCTGTGTGGGCTTGGCCGACTTGGATAGTTAGTCAGAGACATATGTTGTAAGTTGCGTTCGTCTTGTTGGAGTTCTTATCTCCTTCGAGAAGAATTTTTATCGGCTCCCATTCACTCTCCCTCTCTCTGGTTCGCCGTATCGGTCCTTCAGCGTGGCGCCAACCACTACCCCACCTCGCGTCACGCACAGGACTCCCAGCGCTTGTTGAAAGTTCAAAGTAGTGCTCAAGTTCACCGCAAGCCTACGGGTGACTTGGTGCCTTTTTCACCAATGAGGGTCCTCCCTAGATTTGTCAATCCAAGGATCAGAAGCAAACCACTAAGGTTCTCTATCTAACCTACCAGTCTAACCCTATGTGAAGCATTGATTGCATAAAGGTAATCATACAAACATGAAGGGATGTATGGATCACATCCACCTAGCCATAAAGGTAAGCAAACCAAAGGTAAACCTAGCCTATCGTCTTCTTGTTGCCGTTCCGGCCAAGGTGATAAACCAATCTAAACCTATAGTATGATAAGTATTACACTCGATATGAAGTAACTCAATATGGAGTGGTCCGATGCACGTTCACTCACTGCTTTCTCCTCCACCGTACTGTCACTACGCAAGGATATTCAACACCAAGCGATAAACCTCGGTCCGTGCACTACTACCGTGTATCCGCAAGACAAGACTAATCACCATGATTCGATCTAGTCCTACTAAAGGCATATGGTAGCTACACATATGAATAAGCACAACTCGTAGTAGATCAAAGTATGACAAGATATGGTTACATCACCAAATGTTGAAGGTACAAACGACTTGACGAATTCAAGTCGCGGCTCCGGAACTCCACCATGGCTTTACCACGCAGGGCCAACCATGGCGGCTAGGGCATGGCCTAAGCCATCTCCTAGGAAACTCGAGGACTCGCGGCGGTCGTCGGCTTCCTCCCAGTGCTTCTCCTTCGTCTCGGCGACTCTCTGATGAATGGATGGATGTGGCGGCCGGCGGAGGCAGAGGCAATAAATAGACAAGCACCTAGGGCAAAGGGGGGCGCCAAACCGGGCCCGGAGTGGGCTGGGCCGGTCGGTCCAGGCCCATTTCGGCCTTGTTCGTCTCCGGTTTCCTCCCCAGTTACTTCTTTCATGATTCCTTATTTGTGTGCACTTGCATGTGGGCCTTTGACATCGTTTCCTTCACGGTTAAGGCTTGAATCCTTACTATGCAAGCATAGCTGTTTTCTGGTTGAGTCCCTAAAGACTTGCACGTTGACGCTTCGATCCTCGGGTCATTTGGAGTCATGTTCATCGCGTGTCTTGACTCTTGTCGGGCTTCATGATCTTCTTCCAAAGTGCTTGATGAACTTATCCCAAAAGTCTCCTCTTTAGAGTAGATTTCCTGCGTAAATAATGAACTCCAAAATCGACATGCAAGAGTGAACTTGTTATATACGGGGGTTAGTTCCAGTGGTTAGAATAATAAATCAATACCAGCATTAAAGGTAAACTCATAGCTAGGTTGACGGAAATTCACCGTCAACAGCGCTGCGCACAAACCAGTGGACATTGGCCGGCCTCAGCGTGTGGGCCCGGTAGGGCCGCGGCACGGGCAACGCGGCCGACGCGCTCTGTAGCGCTCAAGGTGCAAACTATTTCAGCCTAGCCTACTTTGACCGGGTTTTTCTCACAATTTTTCAACTGAAGTGTACCTTGCGGTAAAAAGCAAAGTTGGAGGTCTCATGACCCTCAACAACATTTACAAAGGCACTTAGGTGTTTTGGCCAACAGTTTCTGCACAAAAGGCATGCCAATTGTGCAGTTTTCATGGCGCTGATGAATGGTGTCGTGCTGCGTTGACCAAGGTTTTATACCCTTTTCCACTTCAAATCTCAAATGCCACTAAAGTTGTGTCCCTCGACAAACTGCACAACTTTTACATTGGGAGAATTTGAAGTGTTTAGGTGAAATTTGGAGAACGCGGCAAAAGTTCTGGAAGGGCTATGGAGGTCAAAGGGTTAACTAGGGGTTTTGACCATGCTTTGACCAAGGGTTGACCAAAGTTTGATCAATAGTGATTGTCGGCTAGGTTTCGAGGTGATGGCCCAGGTTGACCCAAATTTGACCAAATTCAACGTGTTTGATCAGATTGGCTAGGTCATTTGCGTTAATTATCCTTAAATGAAAACCTAGGGCGTCACACCTGAGCTGTAACTGTTGTGGGTTGTTGGTGCTTTTGCATATCTTTGTAAAGGCTTCGTAGTGTCCCTATGCAATCTCACCTCGGAAGTGTGGTATTGTTCCTGATCAGCACATGTGTGGTTGGGTTCAAAGTTCTTCGGAACATTTACGCGAACTATGGTGAAAGTGTGCAACCTCTGCAGAGTGTAAAACTGATCGATCAGCCGTGCTCACAGTCAAGAGAGGCCTGGACCCTCACATGATTAATGAACTTAAAGATGGATTTAATATTGATTTCTGGTTATTTTTGTGGCCTTACTGAGTACCAACCATAAGTGTACTCATCCTTGCTTACACTGTTTAGAGAAGAATTCTGGATGGTTTGATAGGGTCACTTAACTATCATTTGCAGAGCCACACATTTCCTAACTTCCAGATGTTGGTGAATAAGGCTATAGGCTTGGAAAACAAACACAAGGAACTTCATGAATAGAAACGCAAGTTTCAATCTCAGGAACAGTCTAGCAACAACACTCGCTCACGTTACAACTCATCACAAGACTCTTAGTTTCGTTCTAACAGACAAGGCGGAAACTATGGACAGAATCAATAGTTTTATTGTTCGTTTGAGCAACCCGAAGAATTCAACCCAGTGACACCACATGCTCCAAATCCTCACCAGAATCGTTCAGATGCACCAGTAAGGAATAATACTCCAGTTCACCCCAGTGGATGTTTCTATTGCGGAGAATTGGGACACTATGCTAGTATTTGCCCCCAGCGCAATATGCAGACACCTCAGAAAGGTAACAGAGGCCAACAGAACTACATGCATGGTAGGGTGAACCATGTGACAGATGAAGAAGCCCAAGAGGCCAATGATGTTGTGCTTGGTACGTTCCTTATCAACTTTGTACCTGCAACAGTTTTATTTGATTATGAGGCATCGCATTCATTTATAACTGAACAATTCGTGGCAAATCATGATGTACCCATGAGTTCTATGAATACACATTTGCTAGTTGGTTCCCCAAACGGTGAAATGAAATCTACCCATGTATGCCCACAGGTCAATCTTAAAATTGGAGAGATAGATTTTCAAGCTGACTTAGTAATTATAACATCTAGTGGAATAGATGTGATCCTTAGAATGGATTGGTTAGGCAAACATGATGGAATTATTCTATGTGCTAAGAAGTCGATGCTCTTAACAAACCCGCAAGGACAAAGGGTTGAGTTTGTTGCTACTGCCAGCCCAAAGAAGGAAAAGTAAATAAGATTCGCGGATGATATTCAAGTTGTGTGCTTGTACCCCCCAACACCTTTCAAGATGAGTTAATAAAAGAATATCCTAAGTTGTTTTCCAATCTCTCCAAATCTCGGGACAAGATTCTCTTTAAGGGGTAGAATTTGTAACACCCGAAAATTCCATCATAATAAAATAATGTTAGAAACATGGTTTAGGTTTTATTTTCTAAGGATTTAATAAATTTGACTAAATAAATTTGCTTTTAATTAATATAAACAACATTTAATTTTAGAATTCACCAAAGTGTTTGATGCATTCATGCCCTTGCATTGGTTTTGCTTGTTGTTGTGTGGTTAATAAAAAAACAAAAGTTCGAAGTCCTAAAATCACCCTCAAGCTCCCTCTCCCAATCCCCTTTTCCCCTTCTTAAAACCCAATCCGGCCTCCTATCCTTTCCAGCCCAGCTAGCTCTTTTTTTCTTTTCTTCAGCCCACAATCTCGCTCGGCCCGCGTAGCCCAGCTCCGCCCACCTCTCCTTCCTCCCTCTTTTTTTCTTTTTTCTTCTTTCTCCCTGCTGGCCCATCCTTCTTCCCCAGCCCAATTGGATCCCGCCGGCCCATCTCTCTTTCCCCTCTCTCTCTCACCGACACCGCGGCCCCACGCGTCGGCCCTTTCCCCTACCTCTCGCCGCCTCCTACCTCCCGGCCGGCCGCCCCCATGGCCACACCGTGCACCGCCGCGCCCCCGACCTTTACCCTTCCTTCCACCGAGCACGCATCAATGCATCGGCGCACTCTCACTCCCGCGCCTCCTCGCCTTCCCTCACGAAACGGCTCCACCGAGTCCCACCAGGCATTCATGGCCACCCGCCGGAGCTCGCCTCCCCCACCACCTTAGCACCCTCTCCCCTCCCCTCTCCAACTATAAAAGGCGCCCCGAGCTCCCTTCCAACGGCACATTCCCTCTACTCTCTTTCCCGCGCACAACGCAGGCGCTGCCCGAGCTCGGAGCTCCGCCGGAGTCGATCTCCCTCCCCTCCGCCTCTCCGCCGCTAAGGAGTCTCCCCGAAGCTTCGTAGTGAGGTGAGGAAGTTTCCCCTTCATTTGTTTTGTTCATAGCCGCGCCTATCCTTGCCCCGTGCGCTCGCCGGACTTGGGTTGCCGTCGTCGTCCGCCTCGTCGGCCGTGGCGCCTCATCCGCTGCCTTAGCCACCTCCCCATGTACCTAGTTGAGTTCTCCTTTCTCTCAACTTCATGTAGAGCTCAACCGCATCCCGAACCAAGCTTCAGAGCACCAGACCAAGTTCTCCGACGAGCCTGCCGCTCGGCGCCGCTGCGCACTGCCGAACTCCAGCGTGCCCGCCGCCGCCAACCGTCCATCCAGGAACAAACAACCCAGATCAACCCTAGTTGCGGGTCAATCAGCCTCATACCTGTCAACACCCTCGCCTGTTGTGGCAGTTTTGCAAATGAGCCCCGCAGTTTTTAATATCACAGAAATGCCCTTCCACCTTTAAAAACTCTTATAGTTAAGTCCTGTTTTTATCATTTAAGCCCTTAACCTCATTAGTTTTTCCAGCCAGAGGTCCTAGTAGGGTTCTTTTGTTCTATGGACCTTTGGTTTATATGCATAATTATGTCTAGGTCCCTAGTTTCTTGCATATAAGCCCCTGGAGTCTAGTTTCTTTCACAATCTAGCCCATGAACCTTGTTTCAGCCATATCTTTTCCGTCTTAGCTCTGTTTTAAGCGTTCTTGGTGTCCACGCGATCGTCTCAACAAGCACGTTAGTTTTGGAAGCTTGTTTTAGTTGTTTAGTGATGTTTGATGTATTGTTTTATTTATTATATGTTTTCTTGCATGATCATAGACAACGCGCCATTCGAAGAAGAACAAGTGCAAAGCTTTGAAGGAAAGGAGAGTAGCTTATCGTTGGAAAAAGGCAAGTGACCCTAACCACCCTTCTATCTATGCTTTAATACAAGAATACTATAAATTAATCGGAACATGGAGAACCACCCAGGAAGACAGTGCAACCATAGTCCACATGGCTCTGGCTTAGCCAATTAATTAGGTGTGTGATTGTACTGATGACCTTATCCGAAAGGAACACAGGGGGCTCGGGGTTGCAGGGGTATAGCCCGGTTCTTTTGGGGTAGCAGCCTTTGCTAAGGTGCTGACCACTAGGGAGGGTTATGGTCCGCCCGAGTCAGAATCGTCGTGGGTTGTTGGTGCTTTTGCATATCTTTGTAAAGGCTTCGTAGCGTCCCTATGCAATCACACCTCGAAAGTGTGGTATTATGCCTGATCAGCACATGCGTGGTTGGGTTCACAGTTCTTCAAAACTTTTACGTGAACTGTGGTGAAAGTGTGCAACCTCTGCGGAGTGTAAAACTGATCGATCAGTCGTGCTCACAGTCAAGAGCGGCCTGGACCCTCATATGATTAATGAACTTAAAGATGGATTTAATATTGATTTTTGGTTATTTCTGTGGTCTTGCTGACTACCAACCATAAGTGTACTCATCCTTGCTTACGCTATTCAGAGAAGAATCCTGGAGTGGAGTACTTCAACAACTACGAGGAGTTCTGAGGCATGCGATCAACCAGTCAGATACCTATGGAAGATGAAGATGGAGTTGCGTCTTCATAGTTATCATTGTTTGTGTAAAGACCATCGTGTCAACCCTCATGAGTGTATTAAAAGTTAATAAACCTTTTCTATACATTTTGAGCAATGTGTTGTGATATTACACTCATTTGTCTATCATATGTGTGAAATTCTGATCTTGGCACACATATGAGATGCATTCGGTTTTTCTTCGGAAAAACGAGTGTGATAGAGTTGCCCAGCTTCAACAAGGCGGCGTAGCATCGAGCGGGTCACATTGGAGCGCGTCCAGTTCGACATGGCGACGACGAGCTTCCGAGCGCGACTCCGGCGACAGCGGTGGCGGTGCTGCGGGCGCAACAGAGCGAAAGAAGCAGGAAGCAAGGGCAGAGGAAGAAGGTAGAGGAGTAAAAGTCCCAAATCTTCGGCCGGCGCACAGTTAGAAAGGAAGGGGCGCGGCCGCCATCCTTAAATGCTAGGCCCACCGCGTCAGAGAAATGCTCGCCCGCATGCACGTGCCCCGGCGTGACCGGCGCCCGCCCATGTGACGCCTCGATTCTCGCTGTTGAACCGTCCCCGCTCTGTCCCTTCAAACCGTCTTGCCTGCCACAAAGGTCGAGACACCCGCGCCACCCGCATCATCCGCACCGCCCACGTCGCCCACATCGTCCACGACGCCCACGACTACCTCAACGGAACAATTTGAGGCCACAACAACATTACTGAAGCTTAAAACCCCACGAGCGAGTCTACAACTCACTCGTGGGCTCAGAGGCTACATCCAGCGGATGCGCTCACGCGCACCCACCTGGAAGACCAAGAGCAAAGATCGACGCAAAGCCTTCTCGATTGAGCCTGCGCACGAGTCCCTGACTCCCTCTCAAGCTCCGGGGAAGCGCCAAGCGTCCCAAAGTGAACAGCCCTACCCGGCCACGCAGCGGCCTCTACGACAACATAGAGCGACTCCTCTTCAATGCGTCCTGATGGACAGCGACGCGCGAGAGGACATCCCAGCGGCCGACACTGTAGCTCTTCTTTTATTTCCCTTTTTGCCCTTCCCCCTTGCATCTATAAAATGGAGAGGAGGGCAACCGTCACAAGGGCTGACGAACCGAACACTCATACTAAGGGACTTGGGCTCGACACCCTCTCCCGACCAGTTTGTAACCCCTACTACAAACAACCCTAGCACAGGAACACAGCAACTCGACACTAGACGTAGGGTACTACTCCTTGGAGGCCCGAACCAGTATAAATCTCATTGTCTCTTGTGCTAACCATCCGAGCCCGGCACACGATTGATACAAATTTATTGTTCGGCTGTAGAGAACCCCAACAGTGAATTCCATAGCTCATTGTGCCCTTTAAATAGCGTAGTACTCGATCCATCCCACGCCAATGATCATCTCCCAGATTTGAAGTAAACCGTCTCAACTTGCTAACAGCAAAGGAGATGTCGAGACAAGTAGCACTAGCAAGGTACATCAATGAACTAATAATTTGGGAGTATCACAATTGATCCTTTCCTATGTCTTTGTTCTTTCGAAGTATAAGACTAGGATCATATGGTGTTGTAGAAGAGTTGCGGTCCTTATAGCCAAAACGGCTCAAGACCTTCTCCACATAATGAGATTGCATAAGAGTAATCCCATTCTCACCCTTCTTAAGCTTAATATTTAGGATCACATCAGCTTCTCTCAAATCCTTCATATCAAAATTTTGGGACAGAAATGATTTCACATCATTTACTTCATCGAGACTAGTCCCAAAAATTAGTATGTCGTCAACATACAGGCACAAGATTACTCCTTTGTCACCACCATATCGATAGTACACACAAGTGTCGGCTTCATTTATAACAAACCCAGCAGATGTTAAAGTTTGATCAAACTTCTCATGCCACTGCTTAGGTTCTTGTTTCAATCCATACAAAGATTTCAGCAACTTACACACCTTTCGTTCTTGTCCGGGCACTATAAATCCATCTGGCTGATCCATATAAATTTCTTCATCTAACTCTCCATTCAGGAAAGATGTCTTTACGTCCATTTGATGGACAATGAGACCATGTGAGGCAGCCAAGGATAGTAGCACGCGGATAGTTGCCAATTTGGCAACTGGTGAATAGGTCTAAGCTTCTTCTTGAATACCCACTTGCAACCGACTGGTTTGCATCTAGTTGGGCGATCTACTACTGCCCAAATCCCATTTGCAGTGATGGAGTCCATCTCACTACGGACTGCATCTTTCCAATACTCAGCATCTGGTGATGTGTAAGCCTCAGAGATGGAAGTAGGAGTATCGTCTACGAGGTAGACAGTGAAGTCATCTCCAAAGGATTTTCCAATCCTTTGTCTCTTGCTCCTTCTAGGAGCTACATTACTGTTATCCTCCTCATGTACATGTGGGGGATCAAGCGGTTCAGATATATTTGTGGGTTCAGGAGTTAAATCATTTGACGAACTAGGTAGAGAATATGTTTATTTCATTGGGAATATATTTTCGAAGAAAGTAACATCCCATGACTCCAATAAAGAATTAACTGAGACATCACGTGTTTCAGATTTTATTACTAAAAACTTATACGTCGTGTTGTGGTACGCATATCCTAGAAAGACATAATCAACTGTTTTAGGTCCGAGTTTGCATTTCTTGTTAATTGGCACATTAACCATGGCCAAACAGCCCCAAGTACGCAAATACGAGAGTGATGGTTTTCTTCCTATCCAACCTTCATATGGAGTTGTCAGATGGTGAGATCTGGACAGCCCACGGGGGTGTTAATCCCTGTGGTTTAGTTGTTCAGCGGGGAGATCGGAAGCTAAGAACGCGATGGTTATACTAGTGTAGCACACAGAAATTACGACAAGACACAAGGACAAGGAGATTTTATACTGGTCTGGGCCTCCAGAGAGTAAAACCCTATGTCCAGTTCTTTGGTTTGTATTGCTTCGATCTCAGGTGGTATTACATGATCGTGGCGTCGATGGGGAGGCGGTCGAGGTCTGTGGGTTGTCCTCAGGAGGACGCCCTTGCCCGCCTTATATTGGGTGACGGACAAGGTCGGTGGACCGGAGTCCCAGTCGATTACAACAGGGAAACCTATCTCTAGTCAGTTACAACATGGAAGGCTTATCTGAGCTGCCTTAATCCGTCTGGATTGCCTTGTCTTGCACGCCAAGCTATCTTCTCGTCTGGGGAATCTTCTGGAAGGTCTTCAAGAGGTCGTGTGGGCCGCCAACTAGGTCGGTTGGGCCCACTGACAGGTCGGCGGGTCTTCTAGTAGGCCGAACCTACTTGTTAGGGACGGCCGTGAGCCTGGTCGGTGGGGACCCAGGGGTACCCATGTCTCACAAGCCCCCGAGCGAGGTGTAGGCGCAGCGACCTTAGAAAGGTCATGACGAAGTCAAAGAGCTATCGACAGGTTGAATAGCATGCACATCAGTCCAAAAGAAAAAAAGAACAAGTCAGCTTAGCAGTCGACCTGTTTGTAGTCTTGCCGAATGAAGAGAGGTCGAGTGACGACCTATAGGAAGCAGGCTTCCAATAGATCGAAACAGCGATGAAAAAATTTCAAAGGGCATCAACGATGCACTCATAGAGTAGTATTTGAGCATCGTGGCGGGCAGGATGGCCGGTATGATGATCCAAAAAGGAAAGAGAAGAAAAATTAGGTCGAGTAGCGATGTAGCAACATGTTTCCCAACAGGTCAGTATGATGAGGAAAACAAGAGGGCGTCGAAGACGCACTCGTAGAGTAGTCCCCGAGCATTGAAGCAGGCAGCATGGCTGGTTTGATGCTCAAAAGAGAAGAAAACTGAGCCATGGTCTTGATCGAACAAAGTGTAGAGACACCCAGATCTCCCAGCATGGCTGCAAGGAGTCTGGCAGAGCCAGCCTCTAGGAGGCCTTGTAGGCGTGCCGACCTCGAAGAGGCCTCAAATCAACAATGTCCAGTATCCGAGCATACCAAGCAAGATCTTGAAAGGCGCGTCACATGAAGAGGTCTTCTGTAGTGGTTGAAGTAGTCAACGATGAAGCTGGCGAAATGATGTTGATCTTGAACGTATATAGTGTGGAGAGAGCCAGATATCCTACATAGCTGCAAAGAGTCTGGCAGGGCCACCCGCATGCCGACCTCAAGAAGGTATCAAATCAAAAGCGCCCAAGCACTGGAGATACTTGGCAGGGCCATCAGGCGCGCACCCCACAGGGAGGCCTTCATTCCCGACGTAAAATCCTGGGAAGGTCTTTCGAACTGGAGAAGGCAACGACGAAGCTTTAAGGAGGTCTAGCGACCTGATGAAGATGACGATGGAACCAGAGGAAGGTCTAACGACCTGACAAAGACGAAGACGACGACGGAAACAGAGGAAGGTCTAGCGACCTGACGAAGACGACGACGGAGCCGGAGGAAGGTCTAACGACCTGACGAAGACGACGACGGAGCCGGAGGGAGGTCGAGCGACCTGACAAAGACGACGACGGAGCCGGAGGGAGGTCGAGCGACTTGATGAAGATGACGACGTACATGGAGGAAGGTCCAATGACATGACGAAGACGACGACGGAGCCGGAGAGAGGTCGAGCGACCTGACAAAGACAACGACGGAGCCGGAGGAAGGTCGAGCGACCTGATGAAGATGACAACGTAGACGGAGGAAGGTCGAGCGACCTGACGAAGACGACGACAGAGCCGGAGGAAGGTCCAACGACCTGACGAAGACGACATCGGAGCCGGAGGAAGGTCCAGCGACCTGACGAAGATGACGACGGAGCCAGAGGGAGGTCGAGCGACCTAACGAAGACAACGACGGAGCCGGAGGGAGGTCGAGCGACCTGACGAAGACGGCGACGTAGACGGGGGAGGTTGAGTGACCTGACGAAGATGACGACGGAGCCGGAGGAAGGTCCAATGACCTAACAAAGACGATGACAGAGCCTGAGGAAGGTTCAACGACCTGACGAAGACGACGACGGAGCCGGTGGGAGGTCCTGACGAAGATGACGACGGAGCCGGAGGGAGGTCGAGCGACCTGATGAAGACGACGACGTAGTCGGAGGGAGTATTATCACTATTTCTAGTGGGAACTCTATTCAAAACGTGACATGCAGTCAAGACAGACTCTGCCACCATTCTTTGGATAAACCAGAAGTAAATAACATGGCATTAACTAAGTCCATCAATGTCCAATTTTTCCGTTCAGCAATCCCATTGGATTGCGGTGAGTAGGGAGGTGTACGTTCATGAATAATTCCATTCTCCGAACAGAAAAGGTCGAACTCATTGGAAAAATACTCTCCACCACAATCGGATCTAACTCGTTTGATTTTCTTTTATAGTTGATTCTCTACCTCAGCTTTATAAGTCTTAAAACATTCAAACGCCTCATCCTTAGTTTTTAACAGAAACACAAAATAGTACCTAGTCGCATCATCAATTAAAGTCATGAAGTACTATTTTCCACCCTTTGTCAAAACACCATTCATCTCACAGATATCGGAATGTATAAGTTCTAATAGAGTCGAGTTTCTCTCATCTACAGCCTTGTGAGGCTTATGAGGTTGCTTTGCTTGCACACAAGCTTGACATTTAGAACCTTTGACAGTGGAAAATTCAGGAATTAAACTCATACAACCAAAATTAATGTGACACAAGCGAGAATGCCATACATTCGCTTCAGAATTGTTCGAATCACACATATGGTTCACAACTTTATTACAGAAACCGGAAAGAGACATGTGGAACATGCCTCCACTATCATAACCTTTGCCAATAAATTGGCCAAATCTCGAAATGACTACTTTATTCGAATCAAATACTAGCTTGAATCCATCTCTACAGAGAAGATATCCACTAACAAGGTTCTTGTTGATAGAGGAGGCATGCTGCACGTTCTTCAGCCGCACGATCTTTCCCGAAGTAAACTTCAGATCGACCGAACCAACACCAAGAACAGAAGCATGCGAGTCATTCCCCATCAAGACGCTTGAGCCTTGTGCGACCTGGTAAGAAGAGAACATAGATATATCAGAACAAACATGAATATTGGCTCTTGTATCTATCCACCAATCGTTAGATTAATAAATAGAAAATACACTAGATAAATTGCAGTACCCAGAGCCTCCACTGGATTCACCAATAATCATGTTGGCAGATTTCTGCCCTGGCTAATTCTTCTTGTCTTTGTGGTTGCGGCATTTCTTGGCCATGTGACCATTCTCGCCACACACAAAGCACACAACATCATCCATGTTCGTCTTCTTTTTCTTGAATCGAGTAGTCTGCATAGCCTTTCCTTTTCCCTTCTGGTATTTTCCCTTACCAGAGTGTTGCATCACATTGGCACTCGACTGATTTTTGGGTGCCTTTGGTGGGGCATTCTTTGCCCGAGCTTTCTCTTCAACATCGAGACTCGCCAACAAATCCTCAACGGAGATGTTCTGTCTCTTATGTTTCAGAGATGTGGCATGGTCCCTCCATGTCGAAGGTAACTTGACAATGATGTCCCCCGCCAAACTTATCAGGCAATTTGCACCCGAACTGATCAAGTTCTCTCACGATGAGCTGAAGTTCATGGGCCTGATTCACGATAGAATGGTTGTCAGCCATTTTGAAATTGTGGTACTGCTCCATGACATATAGCTCACGCCTCGCATCATCGTCGTAGCCGCGGTAAACTCATGTACCTCTTTCTCAGATCCGAAAGGTAGTGCTGGAGGATTACTCACGACCCAAAACACGCCTATAGCAGAAAGCCACAGTTGGGCCTTCGTCTGCCATCTCTTGAAGTTCACACCATTGAACTTCTCGGGTTTCATCGCATCAACATATCCAGAACCAGACTTAGCCATCACTAAATGCCTATCAGGTTTTTGGAATGTTGAAAAAAATAGCAATTTAGTGATGATAAATTTAATTCCGAGGTACAAAAACATTGTGCAAAATAAAAGCATGAGATCCATTTTGCTAGTGCCTATGTGAAGGTCACATGCTAGCAAAACTAACAAGAACAGAGATACGTAAGAATTAAATAAACTAGGGAAGGAGGAAAACAATAACTCAGAGGGAAGCGCTCCGGCGACGATCGGCGAAGAGTCTGATGCGTCGTTGAAGAGGTGGCCGATCGAAGATGTAGACGAAGTAGGTCGTAGGCGAGCCGTCGCGACGGCGCTTCCCAAAAACCTGATACGCCCCCTACCCCATGCAAGGACGCCGGGGGGAGTCGGCTTCGGAGACCTGCTCTCCCGTCGGCGATGGCACGTCGGTGACGGGTGGGGAGTCAAAGCAGCAGCGTTGTGCAAAGTGGTGAAAAGAACCGATTGAATAGAGGGCGACGTCTCGTCTCTATTCATAGGCGCAGCTCACACATTAATGGTAATTGCTTACCATAATGGTCAGCACCAAAAATTCAAAACAGCAAAAGGAAGCTGCAGGCGTGCACACGCAAGGCTCGGATTTTGCCGGACCATTCACGTGCATGTCATGCGCCCATCGCCATCACCACGCCTTGCCCGGGGCAGGCGAGCGTGTGCGTGTGTTCTTCCATTCCCTCTTCATACTTTGCTTTAACTAGGTGAAGACAACTCTAGTATATAAGTTTGTCTTCCTCCTCCTAGAGTAGCAATGTGATACTAAAGTTTTTGTCATGCCAACCATTGTGTGAGTATGAGTGGGCCTTTGGGATTTATTTGAATTTCTATTTGGGCCAAAACAGCCCAAATTCCAACAAAATTTGCATTGCAGCTCAATAATGTTCACCTTTTGATATAAGCTAGTCTGCTAGTGGTCAATGGTCACTAGCATGCAGTTACTACTTAGTGGGTATACTTTTAGTTATCAGAAGATAGGCTACAAACAAGTTGGAAAGTCATAAATGATTGAATTTAGGAGTACATATTTAGACTGGCAGCATTATATTGTTTGATCTGTTAACCATGTTTCAGAAAATATGAGTATTGAGTAAATTGCGCTCACATACAATAACTTGTCACGTGCAGGTGCAGATTATTAGTCCAAGAACTTATAATATGCTAAATCTAGTACATCAGTAACTAGTCGGGTGGGTGTGGATTGGTCTAACAAATTGTAAATTGTTCGATTTAGTACAATAACTTGATAGGTGGGCGCAAACTGGTTCAAGAACTTGTAAAATGCTTAACTTAGTGTCCAAATTGATGCATCTGCAGTCTAAATGTTATCACAAATAATATTTTCGAATATAGGACTAGAGTATATTCGTATCGGAACAAGTCAGTGTTCATTACTTGATAATTGATATTCGTACCATGATGGTAACATATTCACTAAGCACTAGAACCATTGGTTTTTAGAAAATTATTATTATATCTTCGTTGATTAGGAATATTTTTAATTTCGTATGCAATTTTGATTTCAAGTTTGATCATATGCGTTTTTTCAGATGAAAATAAAATATGGTAATATGTAATAACAATTATTATTTTTAAAAGTTTGACATAATACTTTTAAAGGCAGCATGTACTAGTTTAAAGAAAAATAAGCTAAAATAAAGGAAACGAGCATGCTTCTCTAAAGTTGTTGAATACATGAAAAAAGATGAAGAAAAACCTAAGGTCATAGGGCATCGTTCGTATGAAGTTTACTCTCTCGGTAATCTAATGACATAATTCTAAAATTTGATTCAGTCTAAGTAATTAACAAATAAGTAACATACATAGTTGATTCACCATTAGAAGCTTTAATTGACAAAAAGTTTATTGGTTGGAAGAAAATTTGAATGCTATTTGATTTGTTCAATAGTCATTTGTAAATTTGATATATACTTGCACCAGTTTGCCGGTTAGTACACTAAATTGAGTATTTTACACAAAGTTATTAGATCGATATGAACCCACTTATAAAATTATTGTACTAAATTGCATAATTTACATGATTTTGGATCAACTTGCACCAACCTGACAAGTTATTATACTAAACTAGGAATGTGCCCATGCGTTGCTACGGGCAACAAAATATTTATATTAAAATAGGCTTGCATTCAACAGGATAATGATAATGTGAATATAAGTATAAATATATAATAAATTTATTTGCATAACTTAATATAATCTATTGTGAACTACAGATAAATAAATCAGATGTACTTATGAAAAAACATTCTAGATAGAAAAAAAGTGCCCCTGAGAGAATTCGAGAGATTAGCTCAGCTAAAGACAGCCCGAGCCAATGTAGTAGCCTCGCAACCTCAAGTGATCTAGAAATTTCACTGCACCACTTGCTCAGAAGAGGAGCTCCAACATTTGAAATATAACTGCCCAATTCAAATGGATATAAGATTCATTTTTTTTATTTCAAAAAAATATTTCTATCTTATTTTATAAAATTCTTAACTGCTAATAACAATAAATGTTTTGGCACAGCAAGGTGCAAACAGACTTGTTTCATGATTGCCTTCTAGGAACACAACAGAGCAAAGGATTTGTGAAGGATTAACACGTTGACTTGACTAATGTGGAAAGGCACATGACTTGGTGAGGCAGCAGGTGACCGCCGACCATTAGGATGGGATGTTTACTTTTACATAGTATTAGAGATCAGAGTGCCAAATGTTAGCAGATCACACATGTGAACTATGAAGTCATGAATGGTGGAGAGAGTAAAACATAACATTTGGTTATTTTAAAGAAACTGAGTATGTTTGCCCTACACATATGGTTTCCAAACAGCCAGGAGTGTGAATGGTTAAATTAAATTTGTTTTAATTGGATCCATCACGGGACTCATCATATCTCTAATTAGACAGTGATTCTACCAACTTGTTTCTACTCATGACCATAATATTTGATACTATTATGAGAACTCACTTTCAGTTTTTTCTTTGTTGAAACATAGTCCTGTTCAAGTCAGCCCCTCTTGCAAACAATTTATGATAATTCACCACATGGCTAGAGTACATAATTCTCTGAAAAATGAAACTTTATGTTAAAGTTATCCAGTGATGTGATTCTCACAAGCGTTTGAGTAATGAGAGCATTATGGCAGATCAATGATCGATCATATATGGAGCAAGAAATTACTTATTAAAAAAGCACAATACAAGAATTAAAAAGGAAAATATGGAAATCAGAAACACAACAGTCCGGGTTGGTTGTGACTGGCGCCATTGTCAGAGTGCAGAGAGATGCCTCTTCAAGAAAAAAATAAATCATGAACTTCAAGAACCACTTTGAACTCGAGACGTATAAAACAGAGCACAATTTTCAGATAGATATTTCAGTTACCATGTCGTCATTTTCAGATAATAGTCTAAATTGTCAAGAACAAAGGCAATATAAGATTTGTACCACCACACATTTTTTGACAGGCGAAGCAGTAACCTGGTTTTGGTAAAATATAGATGCTACAATTAATTGCTAGGAATGCGTGCTTACGAAACTTCTGTATGCCGCTAATCCAACACAGCGAGATAGACATGTGTGTTATGCATAGGGCTACAAAATGCTCATTTCATCAAACACATGGGATGCACCACACTGCTCCAACTATAAATAGGTCCTAACAAATTTCTTAATCTGAAAATAATTGCTTCTGCCACTTACATTAGAAAAAACAATAATGTGAAGCTGGCAACACATATGTCAGCACATATGGCAAGTTCCTGACCACTTGTGCAACTGTCGATACAAGAACAGTTTAACACCACCTAGGAGCCTCACAAATTTCAGTCACAAAAGACCAACTGGAGATCAAAATTCAAAACTGAAGAGATTTTTTATCAAGTAAAGCTCAAACCAGAGCCCAACATTTTCAGGTCGGAGCAAGAAAAACAGCTAGAGATGTCTCCTTGCTACAAAAGACCAAAATTGCATACCTATCTAAGTGGGTAACCAATGGGATGTGCTCCCTCAACTGGATGAGCTGCAGCCAAGGAGGCAGATTTCTTTTTGTCTGCATGCGACACACAGAAGTGTAAGATACATATGAATATAAAAATATACCAGAAGGACGGAGTGTGAAATAATTTCAAATAAGCATATGAACCCATATATGAAATTACACACGGATAAAGTGGTACTGTAACAAATGGCAAGCAGCCGAGCACAAGCTATGATTATTATTATTGTGATGCGCAATCTCTAATTGAAAAAAATTTAGAAAAAATGGATCCATATGCTGCATACATATGTGCAGTCATGAATTAGAGAGGGAAATGGGTAGATCTCATGGAATCAGTGAAAAGGAGGATGGAAATTAGGCAAGCAAATGGTCATCGTTCAGTGTTGAGCAACATAGTAACGGATATGAATTTTTAAATATACAGTCTCTTGGTTTGCCCATTCCAAGCATCCTCATAAGAAAGTTTTGATTCCATGATTTGAAAAACTAATTGTACACTAATCATTTTCTATACATAAGGGTATCTGCAATAAACTATGATGTAGTCATGTGGAAAGTGGACTTATCAAGAGCAGAGAGTGAAACTATGATGCCAAAAGAAACAGTAGCTTTAGTTTGCTTTGAAATGTTAGTATCTGAAATCTCTATGCACAACATCAATTAAATTGCACCATGAAGAGGTGCATATAAATGCATTTGTAAACTTTGTTGCCCAATTTAGCTCCCTGTACAAACTTTTATTTAGCCAATCTATTTTGGATCAGAACAAAGTTGTAAATACATTATGCACATCTGAGTAGGATGCATGCATCACCTCTTGACAAATAATCCAGACGATCGTGCCACCATGCAGGCGGATCATCGAAGTAGATTGGGAGAAAAAATGCAGCCACTTGTTTGTTCCTCCCGTCAGACTGATATCACAAGTGTAGACCAAAAATTATTTTTTTAAAAAAAAAGTAATTAGCAACCATCAGCTCAAATGAAAAAAGCATGAAAATCTAAAATATAGGAAAGAACCACAATACTAAACATTCCCACAAACTGTTGGAATATAACATGGTATGTCAATATGAACTTTACTCCGAAAGGTACTTTGCCCTGAACTATCAAGCACTACTTCTACACCAATCGACCTTAAGGGCAACCAACTACTCCATTACGAAACCAACAATCAAGTTTCAACAAGCCAGGTTCTGTTTTGGCAAACTGAGGACAATTGTAATGCAGTCATATTGTATAGTTGATCAACATAATAAATGGTGATACAATTGAGTAAACATCAGTGTAAACAACATGGAAGGTCAATATAGATGAAATGAGACACAAACAAGACAAACTTGAACAATGCATATATTGTTACAGTATGAGAGACGTCTCACGGTTGAAAGTACGCAAATTATAGTGCACAATGTTTGATCAAGAATCATACCTTTGAAGAAGAAACTGGTTGCAGGGGTAACAGTATTGACCCTAGAATCAGGTATACTGCTTTTAGTCAGGTGATTTCTTGACTTCAATGCAGGGTTGCTATTGCTAATGGTGACCCTGAGGTGTTTTGTCAACGGCATATTGGCTGCATAATACAGGACACACAAGCATGTGAGGAACTACATCTTCTGGTACAATGCGACAGAGCCTTGAAGAGGTGGAGAAAGCACAACGAAAAGCAATACCTACACAATGCACAAGCAAATGGCCAAGCCCACCATGCCTCCACCTACGATAGCAACGTTGAGCACATCCGGCGCAGCCTTCACGCCACCAACCTCCTGGGTGCGACCCTACACGGGTTTCATCAAGAGGAATCAGTGCTGGCACCCGCGCTAGGAGCACATGAGACCTCGATTCCACTTCCGCTGAGCTGCCGGAGCAATTATACAATTCACAAGCCCACACAGGACGGATTCTCCTAAACCCTACAGAAGAACCGAAAACGGAGGGATAGAGTTTGAGGGGGTACCTGGGACCCGCCGGGCGACGCATCCGCGCCGGGCCGCGCGCGTCGCGGAAGGCCCCGGCGAGCGGCCGGGGAAGCGCAAGGATGGACAGCGGACTCGCGCACCTTCGCCTGCAAAGCATGGTGGAGACGGCGGAGGCGGGGCGATGAGGGGGGGGGGGGCGCGCGCGCGCCGCCGTGGAGAGCTCCGACGCCGGTACGGACCCGCGCTCGAGCTCCTCCTCCGCCACCCCACTCCAGCGGGAGGGGCGAGGCTCGCGCGAGGGCGGTTTGGGATATTTAACTTTTTAGCATTATAGCGGGTGGCGCCTCTCCGTATAGCATTTTCCCGGTTGCCACTACATATTTAGCACATGAGAGAGAAAATACATACAGAATTGCCACATTTGCTCGCGTGGCACGCCAGCTCCACAGGCCAGCTCGTATCCAAGTCAGCCAGGCATGCGAAATGACCACACTGCCCCTCTCTTTCCTCCATCCGCTCCCCCTTTCTCCCTTCATAGTCACTGACGTGTGGGACCCGCATGTCATAATCATCTTCAACCTCCGTCCCGGCGCGCGGCAGCGAGGCGTTCGGCGCGAAGGCGGACTGGGACATCGAGGACTTCCGCAGTGGCTCCGCGCCACCCACCGTCCAGGGCGCCATGGGAGCCACCGCCGTCGCCGGCGGCCTATTCCTCGACGACGACCTCTGCGCCGACCCGGACTACCAGAGCTACTACTACTCCAATGCGCACCTCAACCGTCTCCCGCCGCCGCACAAGCACCTCAACCCGTGCCTCCCGCCACCGCACCTCAACCGTAACTAAGCAAAAAAATCCCCAAATATGGGGCACAAAAGAATCAAGATTGGAGAACTCAAGCAAGAGCAGACCATAAAAAAACCAAGATGCACGTCGCTTTTCATGCATCAGTCATCGAATTAGTCTTGCTTGTGCCCTTTTGCTCTTCTTTCTCGGAGACAACGCTGGACCAGAGGAGCAATCGAGCTCGAGCTCCCGCTCTCGAGGCTGTGGTATGCGGAACCAGGGAGGGGTGGCGGCGGCCAGTGGGGCTCTCGGGCTTGGCGGCCATGTCAGAGCTAGGAGGCGCGGTGGCTGGGTCGGGGCGCGACGCCCGGAGGTCGCAGGCACGTGGTGGTCGGGACGGTGCACGGCGGATGGGAGAATGGAGTCACGAGGAAGAAGAGGGGCGTTAGAGGTCAATTGTCACTTCGTGTGGGGACGGATCCGAGCCGGAGAGCCACGCTGGTGCGCCACGCGAGCAAATGTGGTAAATCGGTATGCATTTTCTCTCTCATGTGCTAAATATGTAGTGGTAACCGGTAAGATGCTATACGAAGAGGCGCCACCCACTGTCATGGTAAAAAGTTAAATATCCCGGGCGATTTGGGGGGAGGGGCAGGGGACGGGGCGGTTGGAGGCGGCGACGGATTAGGGGGGAGGCACCACGGAATTTAATAGATTGGTATATATTGAGTACTTTACAACTTGTCGGACCAATCTGCACCCACCTGACAAGTTACTGTAGTAGAGTTTCAGCATATTACAAGTAGTTCAACCAATCCACAACCACTGGACAAGTTGTTGTATGGTGAGAGCAATTTACTCTTATATAAACTATGTGCACAATAGACCATGACAGCTTTGTTCGCAAGAATAATGACAAGTATTTTGAAACGGAGGGGGTAGAACACAAGATTCACATGTGGTCATACATCTGGGGCTCTGTTTTATTCTCCACTTCTAAAGCATACAAATCATTAATTGGACGTAGAGAAGTCCACCTGGTTTATAGATGGCTTTGGAGAAGGCACAGTTCTTGTTGTTGGCACTGATGGACCAATGGATTGCCGACATGCTTTTGCAAAATTGCATCTCAGAAAAAGATGAGCAAGTGATTCTAGTTTCTGCAGAATACACAGATCACAAGTGTAGCTCTCCAGGCCCATGTTTTTCCTCCTGAGCAGTTCTCTTGTGCGGTTGTGCTGATTTTATCTTTTACTCCCTCTCGTCCCGCAAAGAGTGTCCACTTTGACTTTTTTTAGTCAAACTATTTAAAGTTTGACTAAGTTTATAATGAAGAATGTGAATACTTATAACACTAAATAGGTATGCTATGAAAATATATTTCATAATGAATCTAATAAAACTTGTTAGACGTGAAAAGAATTGATATATTTTTATATAAACTTAGTCAAACATAAGATGATTTGACCGAAAATAGTCAAAGTGGACACTCCTTGCGGGACGGAGGGAGTAGGAGCGTTCGATATTTTCACCACGCACCGGACGTCCTGTTTCTAGCATTATCGTTGCAGGATCGCTAGCGCCCGGACGTCCGATCCGGGCGCTAGCGTCGGACGCATCGTGAGCCGCATGATCTGGATCAAGACCTCTATCAGCCGTCGATCGGGCGAGGCGCGCGTTCAATGTTGCGAAAAACTTTTAAGATGTTGCGGAAGTTATTATTCAATGTTGCGAACCTCGTCCGTGCAACATCCAACGAGAGAAGTTTCCATCGATGTTGCGAGTTTATGTGTGTCATGTTGCGAGCGGCAGGGTTCGCAACATTCAGTGTTTCGGGGAAAAATTGCCCAGGGGCGCACGGGCTATCTTGCTCCCCCGGGCTCGCGGCTCCCGCGGGGGGGGTGAGGGGCGGCGCCAAGGTTCTCTGCTCACCGTGAGGGTCATGGCGCATATACTCCAGGGAATCGAGTGCCCCCCATCGGGTGAAGCCTTCTCCGACCGCACTGAGCACAAGGTTGGACGGATTGTTGGAAGGCGATCTTCAGATCCGGTGAAGATGCCCATCAATACACACCTAGGTTCGTCGAGCGGCTACCATGGGAGACCTGCGGCTATTGCGCCCAACACCGCGGGGGAAGTGCTCCCGGGATTGTCAGCTGGGCAGGTTGGGGATCCGCCCCCGCATCCCCACATACACCTCCCCCCCTTCAATGTTTGCTTTTGCATCAAAATTTTTTGCGATGTTGGTAGGCGAGGAACCCCATGTTCTGCGCGATGTTGGAATTTTGGCGACTTTTGCTACTTGTTTTGGATCCTATTGCTGCAACTTTTGATGTTGCAAAGTGTTTGCATCATCGAAACATTTTTGTATGCCGCTTGCAACACGTGATTTACCCTGTTGCGACATAAATTCCGTAGGTGTGTGATTGGAATCGCCGCCCGGACCGCAAAGCAAGCTCGAGCGGCAACGCGCGCGCCGCACCCTACAACACGGTGTCAATGCCTTCGTCGTCATCCGCAAAGCAGGTTAGGTCCACCGCCGCCGTGCAAAAAAATGTTGTTACTTGTTTTAGATCCTTTTTGCTAGTTGTTTTAGATCCTTTTGCTGCACCTTTTGATGTTTCAAAAACTTTTGATGTTGCATAGCGATGTTGCTGTTTTTTTAATGATCGAAACATTTTGGTATGTCATTTGCAACATGTGATTAACCCTGCTGCAACATCAATTTCTGTAGGTGCGTGATTTGAATCTTCGCCCCCAAGCTCGAGCGGCAACAAGTGTGGGCGTTACAAATGTTTCGGCTAACTCGACCGAGCATGTGCAAGTAATGGTTGGAGAAGATGAGGTCTATTTTGAGGATGAGGATGTTGTGTGCTCACAACCGGTGCGTAGTTGTGTATTGGTATGGAATTTGACACAAGAGAAGAAGCACAAAGAGTGTACAACGACTATGCTTTCAAAATGGGTTTTAGCATCAGGGTCGCTTCGAGCAGAATCAGCGGAAAAAGAGGTAGCAAAGAACTGATCAGAAAAGAATGGGAATGCTCCCATGCTAGGAAGCCAACTCAGGACACAGAGGATGAAACCAACTCGGGGGCTTCGACAAATGACACAACTAAATCAGAAGGTACAAAAAAGAGGGCAGCAAACGCTGTATTAACCACGTCGACAAGGAAGCGCAACACCATCAAAAAGTTTGATTGCAAAGCTCATATGGCAGTTGGGAAAAGAGATGGGAAGTGGAGAGTAATTGTAATGCAGCCTGAGCATAGCCACCCCCTTGTGAAGGGCGTTGGGGTGAGGAAACATTTGAGGTCCCACCGGAGCATATCGTGGGCCGACTATGAGTTGCGAAAACATTACACCACAGAAACATCAGCACCATGCAGATAATGGGGATTCTTGGTGATTTCCATGGTGGGATTGCCAACCTTACTTTCAGCAGCAAGGATGTATCGAACATGAGGACGCGCTTGAGGGGAGTTCTGAGCTATAGAGACATGGATGCGACATTGGAGTATTTCCAGAAGCAGCAAGCTGAAAGTCCTTCCTTCTACTACGCTACAATGATTGATGCGAGATAATGCTTTGCGGGGCCTATTTTGGGTTGATGGCGGGACAAGGGAGCCGTACAAGAGTTTTGGTGATTGCATATTCCCGGACACAACATTTTGCACAAATAGATACAAAAGCATGCCGTTTGCGCCTATTGTTGGGATAAACAACCACCTACAAAGCATATTGCTTGGGTGTGCGTTGCGCTCGATGAAACAACCGAAACATTTGTTTGGATGTTGGAGAGGTCGAAGGAAGCGATGGGTGGAAGAGAGCCAACCAACATAATGACAGACCAGGATAAAGCAATGAAAGCGGCGATAGCTATAGTCTTCCCAAAGGCAGTCCACAGATGTTGCAAGTGGCACGTGCTGAGCAAAGCTACCGAGAAGTTTGCGTGGTTGATCAGTCACGAGAAGGAATTCGCAAAAGAGTTCGATTACTGTGTGAACCGCACTGAAACACCAGAAGAGTATGAGGGGTGGTGGGCGATGTTGGGGGAAAAGTACAAGCTGCAAGACAATGAAGCATGTGGGCCCCTGCGTACTTCAGAAGGGACTTCTTTCCTTTCACGGGCACAACAGGAAGGTCTGAAAGCATGAATTCATTATTCAAAAAAGTCATCCACCCTCAAGACTCGGTGCTGCAGTTCGTGACACAATATGACTACATCATGTACACCGAGCCGAAAGAGAAAACAAAGAGCGATGCAAAGGGGCGATTTCGGACCCCCCGCCGTGGGGGAGGTACTCTTTCGAGAAGCGAGCGGCGCAATTCTACACTCGGTGAAGTGTTTGGTAAATTTCAAGAGTTGCTTGCGTGATTCAACAAGATTCAAGATAGGAGGGGTTACCGCCGATGACCAAGGTTGGTCCTTTCAAGTTGTGCACCCGACGTCCGTCGCAGTCCGCACGGTGTCGGTACCGATAGACATGCAACAAAGTATACGTGCTCGTGCAACATGTTTGATCGTGATGGTCCGCTTCTGCCCACACATATTGAAAGTGTTCACGAATAGGGATGTTGATGCAATTCCGTAAAGGTATCTACTTCAAAGGTGGTCGAAGGAAGCGACAACAAAGGTGCCGAACGCCTCTCGGATCCCGAACCAACATTTGGTGTCCCGGCAACAAACAAGTTGAGGTACAATGCATTGTGTAGGAAGATGACCTCCTTGGCGGAGAAGCTTGTTTGGGTATTGAGAAGTACACCATTGTTTCTACTGGTATAGATAAGTTGTTTGAGACGGTGAGGGCGGCAAAGGACTCATCGGCAATTCAACTTGGAGTTGACGATGGTGTTGCGATCAATGTTGCAGCAAATCAAAAACCCATTTTGAAGGTGAAGAATCCACCAAGAACAAACAAAGAAAGGGCGCCCAAAAGAGAAGGTGGACGAGGTTCAAGTCTATAGTGATGCAAGCTAGGGAGAAAGCAATGAAAAAGAAGGGCAAGCCTAAGAGTGCGGTGAAGAAACCATGCTCCTATTGCTACGAAGTTGGTCATAGTGTACGGACTCGTGAGTACATGGCCAAAGCGAGAGGCGCTTAGGGGCGGAGCTGAGGGAAACGGAACTGAAGCTTTGAATTAAATTATTTTGTATCTTTGTGTCCATTTGAGTTGATCTTGTGAAACAACATAATGTATATGCTGCAACATTTCATTTTATCAAACTTAATTTTTTTTTTGTGTTTTGCAGAAGCAAAACAAATACGTACTTGATGTCATGTAAAAAATCACTTCATGTTGCGTTTGTTATTAGAAGATGTTTCAAAAGGTGTTAGCTAATGTTGGGGTAGTAAAGGTGGAAAGTGAATAATTAAAACACTTCATGTTGTGTTTGTTATTGTAAGATGTTTCGAAAAGATGTTGGCATAAATGTTGGGATGGGGAGGTGGAAAAGGTGGAAAGGGGATAATTAAAACACTTAATGTTGTGTTTGTTATTATAAGATGTTTCAGAAGGTGTCAGCTAATGTTTGGGGTAGTAAAGGTGGAAAGGGGATAATTAAAACACTTAATGTTGTGTTTGTTATTATAAGATGTTTCAGAAGGTGTTAGAACTTGTTTGGGGTAGTAAAGGTGGAAAGTGGATAATTAAATCCCTTCATGTTGTGTTTGTTATTATAAGATGTTTCATAAGGTATTAGCTAATGTTTTAGGGAAAATATGGGAAACTGGATAATGCAACATCTTCGAAAAGTGATGTGCAACAATCAGAACATGCTGCAGCAAAACATCATGAAGACAGTGTATGTTTACATAGAGTAGACGAATAACTAAAATCTCTGAAAAAAGGTTCACAAGTCTGAAAAAGGTCCCTAAAAAAACTACTGGAACAGAAGGTATTCTACTACACAAAGGTGTGAGCCATTTCTACTTGTTCTTGCAATGCTTTTCGACAAACTCGCTCAACTTGACTTCGTTGCTTGAGGAAAGAAGAAGTACGGCTGCACTAACTTTCCTGTAATCGCCCATCATGTGCTGAAAAAAGAGAGAAAAGGACATTACTTCATGTATAAAAAAATCATTCATTTTTTTTAAAAAAATCAGGCTTGTGAAAGCCTGAATGAAAAGGAAAAAAGATGATTAGTATGTTGCAGCTATTACCGGCTGCAATGACGTTTCCGTCTTCTTCCCGTTCCAAGACTCGATATAAAGCATGGTGTACAGTCCACAATCATACCTATGGGGAAAAGGAAAAAAATATTGAGACATTGATTCTAAAATATTTATCTGAAACATTTATAATTTGCCTTTGAAACATGTGGAAGCAACCGATGCAACATGAATTGGGAGAACATTGGTTGTCTGGAAAAATTGTTCTGGAACATTTAAAAATCAAGTTTGAAACATTATCATTCTTAGCCTGAAACATTGTGGTTGTCTGGAATAAAAAATGTTCTGCAATATTTCTAATTCAAGTTTGGAACATTTCTAATCCGAGTTCATAACATCTAACATAAAAAAAGGGTTTTGTTTATTATTCGGTGAACTTACAAATTATCTTGCTGAGGGTAGTCCTTGGGGTAATTCCAAACAAACCGAGACACATCTTTCTTCAAAACATTGGAGTTCAGGCAAGCTCTAGAGAAGTTAGTGACCTAGATATAAACAAAACAAAAAAATGAATGTTAATTATTGAAATTGGCTGAACGGGAAAAGCAACTATGTAAAAAAAGAGATTAAAAAAGGATGAACAAAGGCAAGTTAAAGATGTTGGATTACAGACGTGTTCGCGCGCAAACAAAACATATTGTGTCTTGTGATGCATTTAATGGGTTGAACCAGGAAATTTGCTGAAGAAACATATTAATGCAGACAAGTACCCAATGACGTTCTTGGACAATGGGGAAGAAAAGCTACAAAGAAACATGAAGCTATAATCAAAATGTTTGCAAAAAACAAAAAACAAAAAGACAAAAAAGGGGATTTGGTTTAGCAACACAGTACCAGGTCCATCTTAGAAAAATCTCATGTCTTGTCCAGCATGGTTAGCATCCTGTTGCAGCTATCATCAATGAATTTGTCGGGGTCGATGATTATCTTATCCTTAATAGAGGGAAAAAGAAGCAACAAAAGGTTAGAAAAAACTAAAAACTAAAGTAGAGAAATAGTGGTGCTTGAAAAAAAAAGATAGAGATAACAAGAAAGGATACTAACAATGAGTACGGCTGAGAAAGCATATTTCTTGACAACATTATTGTCCTTTACGCGAAGTTCATCTTCTTCAATGTTGAACTGATTGGTCCAAAGGGTCATGACCTCGTTGTTAATTAAGCCCTTTGGCTTAAACGACTTGTAGAACTCCTCATAGCACACATGGAAACCGCCTATTTTAACAAAACGAAGTTGTGTGGAACCAACATGAGTAGAATGCGTGTCAAAAAAAAAGCATTGTGAAACATCTACACAAGATCGTCTTAAAGATGTATTTAACAAGTGTGAAACATTTTAAATCTAGGGTTGCAACATCTAAACAATACTTAATGCAACATGTGTTAAGAAAATGGTGGCTATAAAAAAAATGCCTGAAACAATTTAAATGTAGGCCTACAACATCTAATAACCACTGCTAAAGCATGTGCTGGAACATTTTATATCTGAGATTGCAACATCTAAGCACTACTACTGCAACATATGTTTAAAAAATGATGGTATGGCTGAAACATTTTAAAACTAAGACTACAACATCTACAAAGCATTGCTGTAACATGTATTTTTAAAAAAATGTAAAGGCGAGCAATAGTAGACGACAGTCCGAAACATTTTAAAAGTAAGCCCGCAACATCTACTTTATGTTGCTACAACATGTAAAACCGGAAGTTGGGTGCTAGAATGAAGGCGAATTGTAAGAGTTAGCTTACGCTTCTAAGATCTCTTCTTTGGTCACCGGCTTCTTCAAAACTCTTTTGCTGATGTACTTCTCATACACGGATTTTGTTTCTTCGTCCAACTTCAATTTCTTCAATTTCTTTCCTTGATTCAAATTGATGGCAAGACGCTTCCTCTCGTTTTTCTTGTCATTTGTGCTTGAGCCGGGCTTGTTTGCTTCCCTATCTTGGACAATTGTGGCAGCTGAAAAGAAAAAAGAAAAACAAAATGAAAATACATAAAAATTGCAGAATCTACAAAAAAGGAGAGCTAGCAGATAATATAAGGAAAAATAAAAAAAGAAGGAAGGAGGAAGGGGCACCTTTGCGCGTGATTTCTGGTGGGGTAGAGCAATCATCATCAATCCCGTCGGAGTTCAGCAGGTCAAATGAAGGGAGGTCGTCATACAGGCTAGAATCATTACTTTTCTTCTGGCCAGGAGAGCTAGCACCACTGGTTGATGTGTTGGCATTGCTGGTGCCTCATTCGGCTCCAGCAGAAGCACTTTTGCTGGTGCCTCCTTCCGCTGCACAGGTACCACTTTTGCTAGTGTCTCGTACGGGTGCACCAGTGGTGCTTTTACTCGTACCTCCTTTAGCTGCAACACTGGCACTTGTTTTACCAACATCACCATCGGTGGCTGATGGTCCTGCACCATCAACACTTGTCTTGGCCCTGCTAGCTAACTCAGCCATCTTGGCCAACATCTCCCCTCTGACGCTGCCTAAGCCTTGCCGAAATCTGATCATTAAATGATTTCGATACGGCAGCAGCAATTTCGCGGACATCTTCATCCATAACCTTGGAAAAGTGTGCAGCAACATGCCGGTACTCGTACCGGTATCTCGCGAAAAAACAACAAATCAAGTTACATAGTGTGTTAGCGAGCTTTTTGCAAAGCACAAACAAAAAGGTGTGTGGTGGCCGTAAAAAAAACCGAAAAACATGAGGGTTTTGCTATACCTCCCGTATATCAATTTGAGCAAAGTTGCTTCAGCCATTCATCAAGAGAGCTGACGATGGGGACTTCTTCAGATGCCTCAAGCCCGTGTGCGTGACCAGCAGATCCAGTGGCAGGGGCGGGGGGGGGGCGGGGGCGGGGGGCGGGGGCGGGCGCGGGGCATACGGAGTGAGGGAGAAGTCGTGTAACTGCAGAAAAAAATAGTGAACAATATAAGTACCATAAAGTAGTAAAAGTTAATAAAAAGGAATAAGCAAAGCAAAAAGAAAATGAGTATAATGAGTGTGAATCAAAAAAACTTCTGGTTGTGAAAACATCTACACAGTGCTGCTGCAACATGTATTTAATAAGTATGAAACATTTTATATCTAAGACTGCAACATCTAAACACTACTGCTGCAACATGTGTTCTATTGGTGCATATAAAATATGCTGAAAACAAAATAAATCTAGACCTACAACATGTACTATGACTGTAGAACTAAGCAGTATAACTACAAAATACTACTGCAACATCTACAAAATACTACTGCAACATCTACAAAATACTACTGCAACATGTACTATGGCTGTAAAAAATACTACCGCAACATTTTTTATCCGAGGTTGCAACATGTAAACAAACTACGCAACATGTGTATAAAAATGATGAATATATGACTGAAAACATTTTATATTTAGGACTACAACATAAAAAAAGTGAAGATGTAATGTTGCGCATACCGGTAGCCTCCCAAAAGAATTCCCAAGTGACAACTTATTCTTGTCAACAGCCATCACGAAGTTGAAGTCCGCATTCCTGACATGGCAAATGCGGGGTAGACTGTAGTTGATTTGGTGGCCTGTGTCAGATGGCAGATCAAGGTGGTCCATGTAGGCGATCTGTATGGAAAAAAACAGAAAAACAAATGAATCGCGAATTTATACAAAAATTCTTGAGCAAAACGACATAAAAGAAATAGAACACATCGATGATATATCATGGGAAAAAAGAGAAAAGGAAAAAAAGTAACCCATACCACTAAAATGATGAGGCATGATCCAATCTGATGATCCTTCTCAAGACGTTCGGGGAGAATTTCGGTATTTCTTCACTTCATCCATCGGTTCTTTCAAAATGTGTCTAGCCCAATCAAAGGTGCTTGATCGGCTCAACATTTTCTAAGCCGTTGAGGTACTTTAGGCTCACATCGTTACCCGTGCCGGGGTTGTACACGCTCCCTAAAGCCAAAAGGGCGAACGACCTCATGAAGGTCTCCCCGTCCTTGCTCTCGTAGCAATGGAAATGCACCTCCCGATTTTGGCTCTATCTCCATCCCTATACAACTCTTTCAATTTCATCACCTCATCCGAATCACCGTAAATCCTCACGCTTCCGGCATTGTTTTCCAAACCGAGAATATTGCGAGATAAGATCACGGTTTAAGACAATGACACCGTTCTTGTACCTAAATTCACTAAGAAGTGGGTCTACACGCTTCATCATCCACTTGACAAGTTTGATAGGGACGAGAAAATTCATGCATCGACAAAAGGGCACCAAAACCAGCGTCGATCACCCATTCCTTTTGCTGATTGGAAAGCTGTGGTACAAGAGAACAAATCCTGCGGGCAGAGAAACGGCACTTGAAATGCTCTTCATTTATGCTGATGTTTGTCTTCTCTGAAAAAATAAAGAAAACTGTGTGAGCTTGAAACAAAACAAATGAATGCTTGCAACATGGGGTGAGTGAGGGATAAACATCACAGTTTTGCCAAGATAGTTTTTTCCAACACTGAAAACTGGGCAAGCTTGAGAAATAACAACAAAATAAAATGCAACATAACAAATGAATGAATGCAACATGGGTGTGTGTGAAAAAACATAAACATCACAAAATGTTAGCTTGGGATGGGGGAGAGTGGCTCTATTTTCTACGAAAAAAACTGAAGCGTGTGCAGGGCAGGGCTCTGTTTTTCTCCCAAAAAAAGAAAATTGTGTGAGCTTGAAACAAAACAAATGAATGCTTGCAACATGGGGTGAGTGAGGGATAAACATCACAGTTTGGTTTGGGGGGCTGGCCAGGACAGTTTTTTACAACACTGAAACTGGGCAAAGCTTGAGACATAACAACAAAATAAATGCAACATAACAAATGAATGAATGCAAACATGGTGTGTGTGAAAAAAACATGTGGAGTCTGTTTCTTTGGGGTGTAACTACATGAACTCCCAGGACCCAGCTTCTTGTGTGGGTGTGTGAGTTGGTCCTGAAGGCCTACCATGCAACCATGGATCTGTCGTTGAACAACCTGGACCCCTCTAGTCGATGTTGCGATGCATTTGTAAAAGAAATAAATCGGATCCATTTGTAAATATTTTGACAGAGCTACGTGAACATGTTGTAAATTGTAATCCAGGTGGAGTACTAAGCGACAGGAGAGTACTGATCGTGCATGTCTGTTTATTAATTGCCACCGGCACCATGACATGAACCCCATCATGTTTCAATCACACAATCAGAGATGCAAAAAAAACTACCGATGCACAAAAACTGCTTAAACTGAGTTCAGTTCCCTTCCATGCAGTGCTTGCACCGTATGCAGATCAACCTGCATAAAAAAAGCACACCCAACAGCATCCATGGAAACGTGTGGTGTGGGGAAAAACTCATCAAGCAACCCTATTAATTTCGGTAGTTGTCCTAACCCTAACCATTAGCATCGACTGAAGTTAATGCGCACAGAGAAATGCCACGAACCAGTTCAAGCAAAGGGAAATGAGCGAGGAGTTCCTTACTGGATTGCCTCGTGCGGTTCATCGCCTGGGAGCCGTCGCGGGTATCGCTCGCCGCGCGCTCATCGTCCGCGGGGGGCTCGCGCGCGCCGCCGGCCGAGCGCGAGCGGCGACCCCGCGTCCGCGAGAAAACGCCGCAGCCCTCCCCATCCGTCGCCGCCCTCGTACGCGCGCGGCCGCGACTTCCGCTTCGCACCAACCGACGCCTCCGCGCCACCCGCATCGCCGCCGGACGAAGGGGAGCGAGAGCGCGTACGCGGGGGGAGTCGCCTTCCTCGCCGTCGCTAGGCTCCCAATCGGAGTCTTCCGCCGCCGTCCCCGCCCGAACCGGCCGCGGCGAACCCATCACCGCCGCCGCGGATCGCTCGCCCGGGATGCAGCGCGCAGCGGGTGTCGTGGAGGAGAAAGTGAGGGAGTGGGTGCGTGGTGGGGCCGACGGGGGATGAGATGGAGGAAGGGGCGGTTGTGGCTTTACAGTGGCCGTCGGATGCGATGTAGATGGACGGCCGGGAGGGCGTCCGTTATTTTAACCGCATCGGACGCCCGTTCCCGAGCATTGTCGTTACTGTTATTATCTTCTAGATTACATACAAAACATAAACTGTGAGTGGAGCTCAATCCCGCAGCCATGCATCCTGCATGCATGTGCATGTCCTTATCGTTCCCGTTGCGGCATTGCCCAATTTAGCGCGGAGGAAATGAGCAAGCCGCTCGCAATTCCGGCACCCGCGCCCGTCGGGCCTTACATGGCCGTCCGGGCCATCGGCACTGGGGAAGTTTTCGGCGTTGCGCCATCCTTCCCGCATGTTGCGTTGATTCCTCGAACCAACGCGCGCGGCGCGCGGGGTCCCGGCCATGGCGCAGCTGCCGCCCAAAATCCCCACCATGGCGCCGGCATGCTGGTCGGAGTTCGGTGGCGGGCACCACCACCATCACCAGCGCAGCCCCTCCGCGGGCACGTTCCTCGCCGCGCCCATGCCGCCGCCGCAGCAGCAGCCGTCGTGGGTCGACGAGTTCCTCGACTTCTCGTCCGCCAAGCGCCGCCGCTCCGTGGCTTTCCTCGAGCCCGGCCCCGACGACGACGGCAATGGTTGCGGCGGCGTTGGGGCGCACGACCTGGACCGCCTCGACTACGACCAGCTCATGTCCATGTTCTCCGACGACCTGCCGCCGCCGCAGCAGCAGCAAGCCGCTCCCGCGCCCGTGGCGAGCTCGTCGTCGCCGTCCGACCACAACAGCATCAATGACGATAAGACAGGCAGGGGCGAGACGACCGAGGAGGCGCAGAGCATGTGCCACGGGAACGCCGCCGCCGCCGCCGCAGTCGATCCCAAGCGTGTCAAGAGGTGATTTTCACCGCTTAATCCTCTGGCAATGCCTTGCTACGTTCCTCGCGAGGCAGAGAATTCTCCAATTTGGTTGCGTTCCATGTTTGCCACAATCGCAGGATCCTGGCGAACCGGCAGTCGGCGCAGCGGTCGCGCGTGCGCAAGCTGCACTACATCGCGGAGCTGGAGCGCAGCGTCACGTCACTTCAGGTGCGTGAACTATGCATCATATGTCCGGCGAGCGTTTCGAGCTGAATTCTGCCAAGAACCGTGCAGAATTGTTATGCTATCCGCAAGCTAGCATTCCCCCAGCTGAAGATTTGCCCGTGCGTGAATCGCAGACGGAGGTGTCGGCGTTATCCCCGTGCGTCGCCTTCCTCGACCACCAGCGCTCACTGCTGACCTTGGGGAACAGCCACCTCAAGCAGCGAATCGCCGCGCTCGCGCAGGACAAGATCTTCAAAGATGGTGACCGCCATTGCCGCCACCGGGATTCAATTCGGGCTGCTTGCCTGCGCGCAGAGGATGGCCACGACGATGATGGTGGCGTCCCGAATCTCGTCTCGCTACCAGTATCTGACGCGGTCTTGTTATGCGTCTGTGTGCAGCTCATCAGGAGGCGCTGAGGAAGGAGATCGAGAGGCTGAGGCAAATCTACCACCAGCAGAGCCTGAAGAACGCCGAGTCGCCCCCAGCGCCCGATCCGCAGTGAAAGGCACAAGCCTCCGGACCTGATCGCCGGCGAGGAGACCATCAACCCATCGCAGTAGTGGGGATGTGCATTGTGCTGCTAGGATTGCTGCATTGTTTGGGTTCGTGCATTCTGTCTGCTGGGCTGCTGCTGCCGCCTCGTACCTCCCCAATCTGTATTTTTTGTTTGGGCATTTTGGGCGAAGGTTGTAGGTAATTCAGATTGGGTTGAGCAAAATGTGCCTATGTCAACTTGTTCATCTGAGAACGCAAAGTCAGAAACTGAATAGGATGAACAATTACAAAAATATGTACAAGAGTGCCGTGTCCAAGAAACTCCACGCAGCTATCTATGAGCCGTGCCCAAGAGTGCCGGGATGCACAACAACGATGCTGCATTCCTCTCTAATTCAGACGTCTATTACTCTCTCGTCCTTCTTCGAAGGCTTCTTTCGCTTCCTCTCACTGCTTGCGGGTTCCTTTCCCTTCAATTCCTGAGAGAAGGTCCGCAGGAGGCCCATAAGATGCTCGTTCCTGTGGGCTGCAGTTACACACCAAAGATCACATTGCAAAAGTTTCCTATTAGAGAGGGCCAGAATGAGATCCAAATTTCTACACATACCATTAATAAGCAGGTAGCTAGTTCAAACAAGCCTAAACGGAACAAGATGCACTTCTATGAAGCCAAACTTTCTTTTTCTTTTTTCTATTTTTGATCCTTTATTCCTGAATCAGCAGAGCAGGATACTGTCGAGTACCTGTGAGTATGACATCGTCCATCTTGATGGACTTGCGGCCGCCATGCTGTGCAAACAACTCTGCATCCTTAGCCAGCTGCTCTGCACAGTGCACAGAAGATGTTAACTGGAATACTCATATAGCTCTCCCACATGTATAAATTAAACTAGAGCCAGAGTCATTGTTTTCTCTCTAAAAGGAACAGAAGCAATGCAATTTACAGTAGCCACTTAGCTAGTAAGTGCCATGCTTCAGATCTGTTGTTTTCAATTAGATGCACTTCTTCATCAACCCTATGCATCTGCTTCACCAACACTACAATTATGCACACATTATTTTCTGGCAAATCAAAAAGATTGCTGCAAGAGACATCAGATAGAAGATCTATGTGCTTAACATAGGCTTTTTATCTGGATATAGTGTGTTGATCCAATAGTTGATTCTGAAGTTTGCACTTTGCGGAGATGTGGGGTGATATACAATAATCTTTGATGTAACCAGACTCATTGATGAGTGTAGACTCTGAACTGTCAATGTGTGGCACTGCAGTAGATCGACACATGGGTTATGGTTAAACAGGTGTGTTCTGTCCACACCACAAGCAGGTTTCACATTGAACAAGTATACTGTTGGTTGATAGATGAGCTCGAAAGCGATAAGATAAAGCTATGCAATGGATTCGGGCGTTTTGGGTCCAATTTCTGAAACCAGTATCAGAGATGGGAACATCAGCCTTTCTGGAGGGTCAGGTGATTTAGGATTGATTCATTTCCTTGCTTTTTGCTATAGAGATTAGAGATGGCAAGTGGGATCATAATCCCTTAGTGCGCAAATTGGTGCTGATGCTAGTAAACTATTGATGAAGAAAGGTGGCACGAAACTCCTCTGTGGAGGCATGTTAGATTACTCCGGAAAAAAAATTCTGGAGGAAGCAAAATCAGAATGCCATTTTTGTGTCACATTATCCCTGGGAGTTATTTTAGAGTCAGAGCACATTTATTGAAGGAGGCAAACAAAGGCACATCAGTATGTTCTACTGCAACACTAGAGATACTTTTTTATTTTTTGATACTCACACTAGAGATGCTTGAGGAACAGCAAGCAACTCACAGGATCATCCATTCCTTCAAGTCCAAGACAACAAGAAGATAAGACAGTCTGGCATTTTGTAGCGTTTCCATCTTGAACTTCATATGGCTAAACAAACTATTGCAAGAATATTCTACACTGGAGGTTTGCAAATTCTATTTCCATTTCTCATTCTCAAGTCTCAAGTTCCTGTTCCACTTATAGCTTCATCCTTATCTGCTAACAGCTAATAATGATTTATCTATTGGTGATTTGCAGGTATTCCTTTCAACTTGTGGAGCATCCTCCTTTGTTGGAAAACCATGAGAATAATGTAAAGTTACAGTCATCTAGAAGAAATCATTCATGTTTCCCCAACACCAACCATTTATTCTACAAAACGTGTGGTGACCATTGAATACTGTAAGAGTGTGAGTCAGTAACTGAACCCCTCAACTCCTTCAGCGTATCTTTCGTTTGGACAACCAATCTGAACAATACTGAAACTAGTTCTTGTATATTCCAAGCACCGCATTTCCTACATAAACCAACTTTACTGGAGCAGGTAACTTGGTAGCATGAGCAAAGCAGCTCGAGAAAAATTATACTCTCAAGAGGTTCAGAATAAGAGTTACAACCGAAGAGAAGATAACGTCCACAGGCGGTTACTGGTAACAGGAGCAAATGCAGTGAAAGGTAGGATTCTGGAGGAAGAACCTGCGCTCTTGTACGCCAAATCGGCGATGCACGCAACAACGGGCTCGGCGAGCGTCATTCCCGCCTTCTTCCCTGCGCAACACCCCAAGATGAGAAATTTCACCGGACCCTCAAGATCGAAGGAGCCACCGGGACACGGAACGAAGGAACTCGCGAGAGAATGCTATGCTACCTTCGGCGGTGGCGATGCTGATGACGGCGAGGCGGAGGCGGTCGCGGAGGAGGTCGGCCTCGGCCTCCGCCGCCTCGTAGCGCTCGGCCTCGCCGCCGATGTCGCCGGCAAGCGTCGCGTCGGCGTCGGCGTCGTCGGCGAGGGTCTCCATGTCCATATCCATGTCCATGGGCCCAGTGGCGGAGCTACCACAAGAAGCAGCCAGCAATGGCGCTGCGGCGGCTGCTGGGAGGAGCAATCTGAGGATTTGCCAAATTACAATGTTTCCCTTGGGCTTCTTCCTGGTGGTGTTTGGGCCGTGCAGTAGGCTACGAGCCTTTTGGGCTTAGAAGAAGCAGAGGCCCAGATAAGCTCACAGCTCTTTTTGAATTTATTTTATTTATATTTTTTTCATTTTGCAAAATTGTACGAATGTTTTGAAATTTATCATATTTGACCGCCGCGGCCCACGGCGACCGCCATGAATCATGGCTGTTGGAGGTCGGAAGGCCAGCCGCTGTGGGCCACGACGGTTGAGGCCTATTCGCCGTGCGCCACGGCGGCAGGCCCAACCGCCATGGGCCCACTGAGATAGTGTTCTGCAAACACCGTGCGCCACAGCGGTAGGTCGCCTGAGCCTGAAAACTACGTTAAAAATGATCGAAATAAATCGAAAAACATTATTTTTAGTGAACTACCCATTAACCAAGCCGCAGCATTTTGCGCGCAAAATCGCGACGCTACGCACTCAGTGGGGTTGGAACCCCCGACCTCTAGCTTCGCGCGAAGCCTCCCTTACCAATACACTACACAATCACATGTGTCCATACTTAGTTTCTTTCTCCTCGTATTATACCTGGCCGGGTATAAATTGCTTTGGCAAAATAGGCAAGTTCGTCTCCAAATTCTTAGCAAAAGGTCAAGTTCGTCCTCGTACTTTCAGATCGGTCAGTTCAGATCGGTCACTTTAGAGTCCTCGAACTATTCATGTTGGTTTCAGTTACATCCTTGATGCCGACCCCGTCAGCCAACTCGCCAACGTCGTCCGCATGCTCGTCCTCAGCTCACAAGCAGCCTGTTATAAACGATGGTGAAAAACGACGAGAAGTAAAGAGATCAAACCGCAAGGAGACACGAGATTTAACGTGGAAAACGCTCCCAACACGAGAGGGAAAAACCACGGGCGCCAGCGAGCAAGCAACTTCACTATGATCGGAGTTCGGTTACAAGCCTATAGCGGCGGCTTACAAGAAGCAGAACGAATCGATCTCCAATGGAAAACTCTAATGGGTTTAAATGACCTGTACCATACCGCGGGGGGCTTCACCCTACCCCCGCACCCCCAGTCGTGACCTGGCCAAAACGGGGTACAGCCCAATGGGCGGGCCGGAGCGGAGCGGAGTCTGAAGTTACCAGCCTCTTTGCAATGAATTTGGATCATCAATCAACAAACTCCACCTTGAGACAAATTCCTTCTTGTAGCATCACAAAAGAACCTTCATCCTGAACACATCACAAGAAAACAACAAAAAAACTTCTGGCGCCAAACAGCCTCTTGGGCTAATTAATACCAACTAAGCCTGAGCAAAGCTCAAACTTAGCAACAGGAACCGGCTTTGTCAACATATCAGCTGGATTATTATGAGTGCTTATCTTGCATACCTTTAGCTTACCCTTTTCGATCTCATCTTGAACATAATGGTACTTGATCTCAATGTGCTTTGTCCTAGCATGCAACATCTGATCTTTAGTAAGATAAATTGCACTTTGACTATCAGAAAACAGGTTAATGCAAGAATCAACTCCACAAAGCTCAGCATACAATACCTTTAGCCAAATCAACTCTTTGCATGCTTCAGCAATAGCCATGTACTCTGCCTCAGTAGTAGACAATGCAACAACAAGCTGCAAAATAGCCTTCCAACTCACAGCACAACTGCCAACAGTAAACACGTAACTTGTGAGTGATCTTCTCCTGTCCAAATCACCAGCATAATCTGAATCAACATATCCAATAAGACCCTTAGCCGTCCTCCCAAACTGCAAACAATGATCTGCCGTCTCTCTGAGAAACCTGAAAATCCATTGAACTGCCCTTCAGTGTTCTTTACCAGGATTAGACATATCTGCTAAAAATACTCATAGCATAAGATAAATCCAGACGAGAGCAAACCATACCATACATCAAAGAACCAATAGCACTGCAATACGGAACTTTTGACATGTATTCAATATCCTCATCTGAACTAGCACACTGCTCAGCAGACAATTTAAAATGTGGTGCAGTAGGAGTACTAACAGGTTGTGCATCATGCATGTTGAAACGTTGAAGGACCTTCTCGATGTAAGCATGCTGACTAAGAAACAATAAACCAACTTTTCTGTCTATAGTAATTTCCATACCTAGAATTTTCTTAGCCGCACCAAGGTCCTTCATCTCGAACTCACTACTCAACAATCTCTTCAATGTAGTGATCTCTTTCCTGCTCTTGGCAGCAATCAACATATCATCAACATATAACAGCAAGTATATAGGTGATCCATTAACAGGCTTGATGTAAACACAACTATCATATTTAGATCTCTTAAAGACATGTGACAACATAAATGAATCAAACCTTTTATACCACTGACGGGGAGACTGTTTCAAACCATACAAGGATCTCTTCAACTTACAGACACAATTCTCTTTGCCAGGCACTATGAACCCCTCAAGCTGGTCCATGTAAATCTCCTCCTCAAGCTCTACATGTAAAAATGCAGTCTTCACATCTAACTGCTCAAGCTCAAGATCATGTGCAACAACAATACTAAATAAAGTGCGTATCGAACTGTGCCTAACAACGCGAGAGAACACATCATTATAATCAACACCAGGAATCTGACTGAAGCCTTTAGCAACTAACCTTCCCTTATACTTTGGAGGCTCGCTAGGAGATAAACCTTCCTTTCTCTTGTAGATCCACTTGCAGCGAACAGGCTTCTTACCCTTAGGAAAAGGAACAACATCCCATGTGCAGTTCTTCTCCAAAGATTCCATCTCATCCTGCATGGCTGCAATCCACTTCTCACGGTCACTACAAGCAATGGCTTCAGAATATGTGGCTGGCTCATAACTGTTATCAACCTGTTCAGCACAACTCAAAGCATAATAAATCATGTTACACTCCTCAATAAGATGACGTGGTCGTCCACAACCCCTCTTAGACTTGCGAGTAGCAATGGGCAAATCCACATCTAGCTGCAAAACAGGGGGTAAGTGCTGAACATCATCATGAGCCTCATTATCAACAACTTCATTTTCCTGGTCATCCACATGCGGCTCCACCTGCACACCTGTATCATCATGCACATGTTGCTGCACCTGCACACCTTCCTCATCATCCACATGCTCCACCTGCACGCTGACATGCTGCAGCTCTTTATCAAAATTATCTGGAACATGATCTGAGGTCAAACTGTCATAAAACATCACAGATTCATTGAAAACAACACTCCTGCTCATAAAAGTCTTTCTTGTTTCGGGATTCCACAACTTATATCCTTTAACTCCCGAACCATAACCAAGAAAAAGACATTTAATAGCTCTAGGCTCTAATTTTCTATTATCAACATGAGCATAAGCAGTGCATCCAAAAACTTTCAACTGTGAATAATCAACGGGTGTGCCAGGCCATACCTCAATAGGTGTTTTCTTATTCAGTGGGATAGAAGGCGACCTGTTTATCAAGTAGCATGCGGTGTTAGCAGCTTCAGCCCAGAAACGCTTGTTCATCTTAGCGTTGGACAGCATGCAACGGGCCTTGGAGATGATGGTCCTGTTCATGCGCTCAGCCACACCGTTTCGCTGAGGAGTATACGATATGGTGTGGTGCCTGACGATGCCTTCCTGCCTGCAATAATCATTAAACACAGCAGAACAAAATTCTCCACCATTATCAGTACGAAGCACCTTCACCTTTCTATCAATTTGCCTTTCTATCATCACTTTCCAATCTTTAAATGCAGCAAAGGTATCATCTTTATTTTTTAGAAAGTAAGGCCATACTTTTCTAGCGTAGTCATCAATAATAGTAAGCATGTAACGAGCACCACCATAAGAAGGCTTACGAGAAGGACCCCATAAGTCAGCATGTACATAATCAAGAGTACCTTTGGTGGTATGAACAGCGGTATTGAACTTTACCCTTTTATGCTTCCCAAAATACAGTGCTCCCAGAACTTCTTGCCACTCAGTGTACAACCCTTCAGTAGGTTTCTCTTCATCAATTCTGCCATACCAAGTTCACTCATATGTCCAAGACGCATATGCCAAAGGTTAGTCTCACAAGGTTTATCATCAGTAACAGCAGCAGCGGAAATAGAACCATGTAAAGTACTACCTCGAAGGACATATAACTTAGCAGAATTCATATCACCAACCAACACAAACAAGGGAACCTTTTGATACCTTCAAAACTCCGCTTGAACCGGAGTACTTAAATCCTTCTGCATCAAGTGTGCTGAGAGAAATCAGATTTTTGGACATCCCTGGTATGTATCTCACATTCTGCAGCGTGCGTGTCATGCCATCATGAGCCTTGATCTGAACTGAGCCGACACCCAAAATGTCACACGGGTTGTCGTCTCCCATACGCACAACATCTCCTTTCTGCACAGGCTTAAATGAACCAAACCAATCTCTGTTAGTGCAGGTATGAAACGAACATGCAGAATCAAGCATCCACTCTTCATTACCAGAAACACAGCCAGCAAGAACTACTAGACAATCTCCAGAGTCTGAACCAGCACCGGTGACAACAGATGCCTTACCATCAGGATTATTTTTCCTGCTCTCCTTGTTCTTCAGTTTCCAACACTCTTCAATAAAATGTGTTTTCTTTATGCAATACTTACAGAACTTCTTGGGCGGTCTGGACTTTGAACGTCCTCTGCTTTCTTGGCTCTTGTAGCGATCATTGCCATCATTGGAGGATCTCTGTTCGGGCCTGCCTCTCACTTGCAAAGCATCGCCCTTTGAGGACGGCCATCGGAGTGCACCATGCATTTCATCTTCTCCCTGGATTGGAGTGCCTCATAAACATCCGAGACGGTTAGTTCATCATGGCTCAAAATTATGGTGTCACGGAAAGATGCAAATGAACTGGGCAGAGAGCATAACAGTAAGAGGCCTAAATCTTCATCCTCATACTTAACCTCCATTAACACTAGGTCGGCAACAATCTCCTTGAAAACATATGTGTGACTTAACACCGAACCACCCTCCTCCATCTTAAGTGTGAACAGCTTCATCTTCATATGCATCTTACTGGTTAGATCTTTTGACATACAGATCGATTCTAGTTTCAACCAGAGTGCTGAAGCAGTTTCTTCCTGCAGACATTCTTGCAGAATATCATTAGATAGATGAAGCTGAATTAAAGACAGAGCCTTACGATCCTTGCTCTTCTCCTCATCGTTCCAATCTTTGCACGACTTGCCACCGAACTTTTCCAGTGCCTCATCTAGATCTTGAGTTTGCGCCAGAATAGCCCGCATCTTCACTTGCCACAGCGAGAACCTCGTCTTGTAATCCAACATTGGTAGATCGAACTTCATCGTCGGCGACATCAAGGAACCCTAGTCTGGAACAGGCTCTGGTACCACTTGTTATAAACGATGGCGAAAAACTACGAGAAGTAAAGAGATCAAACCGCAAGGAGACACGAGATTTAACGTGGAAAACCCTCCCAGCACGAGAGGGAAAAACCACGGGCGCCAGCCAGCAAGCAACTTCACTATGATCGGAGTCCGGTTACAAACGCCTATGGCAGCGGCTTACAAGAAGTAGAATGAATCGATCTCCGATGGAAAATCCTAACGGGTTTAAATGACCCGTACCGTACCGCGGGGGGCTTCGCCCCCCCCCCCCCCCACCCCGCACCCCCCAGTCGCGAACTGGCCAAAACGGGGTACAGCCCAATGGGCGGGCCAGAGCGGAGCGGAGTTTGAAGTTAGCCAGCCTCTTTGCAATGAATTTGGATCATCAGTCAACACAGGCAGCTCGAGATTCTTAAAAAAAGAAGCAGGCAGCTCGAGAGCACCTTCGCCTAGCAAAAGCAGCCGCACGACACGTTTGTCGTAGACTCGTAGGCCTACAAAAATGTCGCAGAGGGCAGGCAGGCACCATAGGCGGGCATCGCAGAGCGTGTTCATGCTCCCGGAGAACTTCATCCTATGGTGGAGGGCGACGTCGAGCAGCGGAAGACCGTGGTGGCGGACGCCTCCGAGGTTCAAGCGGCCAATCAGGCGGGGCGCCACCGGTGCGGCCCTCCCTCTCGCACCTCCCTCCTCCCTCTTCCCTCCCGCCGCCGGCCCGGCCGCCGCGGAGAGCGGCCTCCTGGCATGGGGAGCAGCGGGGTAGAGGACGACGACGACGTCCTTCTCTTCCCGACGCAGCAGAAGACCGAGCAGAGCTCCTCCACTTGCACCCCACTGGAAGTTTGGCAGCGGTGCGGTGTCCTTCCCCACATTGCTCCCTTGACGAGAGAGGCGACGGACATGGCCATGCGCGAGGGCGTGCTCCTTCCTTCCCTACGGCCTTCTCCTCTCGGCTGCGGCGACCAGATTATTTTGCTTGTCGTGCTCAGCGCTCCTCGTGGCGGCGGAGGCGCGCCTCGTCGACCTCGTCCTCGTCGGCCTTCTTCCTTGCGCCAGGCGGACAGAATCGAGTGCACACACTGCTCCGCCGGGCGTTCCCCATCGCCTCGAACCACCTCCTCCCAAATCCATCGCGCCCACGCCTCCCTCATTACCCCAGGCCCCCAGCTCCCTCCCCAACCTCTTCTCACTGAGCTCCGGCCACCACCCGGCCGGAATCGCGCCACCCACCTCCCGCCATTGTTGCCGCCACCGAGCCGCGCCACAGTCGTACCTCTTCCCAGTATCGAGTGCTTGGGGGTCGCGCCCCACCCTCCCTCCTCCCCAAGCACCGGTGTCTGCAGGTCAACCGCCGCACGTTGCTCCACCTCCACGGTCCGACGTCCGGCGTCCCTGACTCCAATGGCGGCCGTCGCGCTCCTTGCTTCCGCCGCGCTGGTTGTTGCTCAATGCCTCCATGCTCCTAGCCAGCACCAGTGCCGTCCATCGGCTCCTCCTTGCCTCCGCGCTCGCACGTGCTCGGGGCCATTCGAGCAGGGTTTTTTATCCCGACCGACCGGACCGAACCGGCAAGGTCCGGTACCGGTTTACTAGTCCGGTTCGGTCGGGAACCGGCCGGAAATCGAACGAATTCGAATTTGAATTCAAACCACGCAGTGCAATCGGGTTCGACCGGTATACCGACCAGTTTAACCGGTATACCGAGCCGGTTCGGTGGCAAACCGAGCCAAAAAAAAGGAAAAGCCGATGCAAAAAAAATGGTTCTCCGGAGTGAAATAAATGAGAATTTTGACATGAGTTATGCACATATTAATGTAAAAGACCAAACCAAAGCAACAATGACATAGTCTCATACACAATTACATAGTCTCATACCCAAATACACTATGACATAGTCTCAAACTCTAAATGTCTCATACACAATCACAATGACATAGTCTCACACGGTCACACAAGACCCAAATACATTGCATAGGCTCATACCCAAATAGACAATGACATAGTCTCATACACAATTACACATAAATAAAAGTTTAACGTTGAACTTGGAAAGGGAAGACCCCCATTTGGGTCACCATCTGGTATTCTGCAGTGGACATCACATTGATACCTCGCTCTCGAAGCAGGTTAGCCTTGTAGTCTTGCCAAGTGTAGCCCGCCCACGACATTGTTGTCTGCCATTCTTGAACTAACATAGTGTAAAAATGGGGGTCTTCCCATTCATACACCCATCTCGTCTCTGGCTGCATGCTCAGGTCAGGTATGTGATAGTGAAATGACTGGGAGGTATCGCTGTAGGAGGAAGAAGAGTACTGTGGAGTGTCGTAATCCGTTGGTCCAACTGTTCTCCTCTGCAATTGCGGTGCTCCATGGTCTTTGTCCAGAGTAGCATGTGTGAAATCAGTCTCCCCTACATTCAACCATAAATCACAAATTCATAATTAGTACTCTGAGTGAGAAACATGTGTGTGTAATGAAAAAATGTATGCAAGTGCAATGTATACCTGTGAAACGAACACCTATAGCACCACCACCACCACCACTACCACCACCACCACCACCACCGCCGCCGCCGCCATCACCATCATCATCACCGTCACCATCATCGTCATCACCATCATCAGCTGAACTACTATCCGCAGACTCCTGATATGGTGGACTACGCTGACCATCCCCATCATCAGTGGAGGTGTCACTAGTCACTGGTTTAGCTGCTTTGCCTTTTCCTCTTGTTTGTATTTGTTGTCATTGACGCTTCGGGTCACTCTTAGTAGCCCCCTTATGCAACATCCTCTTCCCCAGGTGAGTGTTGCCCACATTTCGACGTGCCCAATCACTGATGCATGCATCCCCGGTAGCATCATGTAGATCTGAGTCATTTATATGATCTGTGACAATATGGGATGGGAGAGGGACGTCTCCGTCATCATCATCCTCATCCAGAACTGGACCCTGGTTAGACCTACCATATTCCATCCATTCCTGCAGCAGATTATTGTGCTCATAGAATGAAAGGTGGGCAAATCGGTCAATGAAATCACCTTCGTCATGAACTGGAGGGCCAACAACTTCCGCAAGTTGCAAACGAATGTTGTAGTTGACATAGACTAGCTTGTTAAGTTTGTTGTGGGACAAGCGATTCTGAACCTTTGTATGCAGCAAGGCAAAAGTACTCCAGTTGCGCTCGCATCCACTGGACGAACAACATTGTGAAACAAGTCGTAAAGAAAGCTTCGTAAGGTTCGGAGTGCTTGATCCAAACAACATCCACCAAGGCGCTGCATGTGCAAAACAAGTATGTAAGCAAAATATTCCAATACAGGAGTAAGAAGATGTTGTGGGGGAATAATTCTTACATGGCGACGTCTTTGGGTCCATCGCCATTTGCCTAGCCATATCGGTGCCAAACTTGCCAACATGCGTGCGAAACAACTCAGCCTCCTGCAATGCTTCAGCGATATCCTTCAACATCAAATTCATAGTGTGAGCTAGACAAGGTGTCCAAGTGATGTGCTCATACAACTCTCCAAGTCAATGACATGCTTTCTTGTAGTTGGAGCCGTTGTCCGTGACTATATGCACTATATGCTCCGGTCCAATCTCCACCACCACCTTTTCAATCTCCTGGAAAAATAGAAACAATTTTTAGTTACTTTTACAAAAAAATACACGACTTGCAGAAATAAGTTACAGGGGTACCTTCAACAGAAATGTGGAATCTTGACTTCTGCCAGTTGCATCCACAGACTTGTGGAACCATGTGATCCCATTGCAATAGACCAAAAAGTTGATCACACTCATCCTGGTTGGTCCAGTCCAGGAATCACACATCAATGTCACACCAAATATGGGACAGTCCTGCTGGAACTTTACGTACTGATCCTTCAAGTCTTTTTCATTTTGATCAAGGTACTTCCCATCAATATCCCGACCACTGGGTGATGCGATACCTTCACCTGCAACCATATAAAATTCATGAGAAACAGAAATGTAAGCTCATATGTGTCATTGCAATGAAACAAAACTTACCCCACTGCTGTGTCTCCCTGGCCGCGCTAACAAAGTATGGATTGTCAGCCTGTCTTCCAGGTACTCCCGCAATATGGAAAAACTTTGACCATGCTTTCCCAATAGCTTCCTTTGCATTCTTCCCCTTTTGCGTCCAGGAGCCTGTATCAATCCTTGGTTGCCTCATTCCTCTTCTCCCACCTGCAGCCAAGTTATAATCTTCCACCACCACAGGATTGTCCCTCCGCGAACCACCTCTTCTAAGCATCCTCTGCAAGGGATTCAACCCCGAAGAACCACTACCCCCTCCACGCTCGTAAGCACCTCCTCTCCATTACACCCTTTGTCGGTACTCTTCTTCCGCTCTCGATAGTTCCATGGCACGCCGCACCTGAGCCTCCTCATCATCTGCTTCACCCTCATTGTTTCCCCGACCTGCAACCTCCTCCCTTAGCAACCTCTCTCAAGCCCGGGCATTAGTTGCATTCTTAGCATGGTCCAGGTCACGCTGAAAGTACTCTCGAACATCTGGTGGTACATGTCTGCAATGTACCACCCCCGACCCGCGGTTAGCCAAATGCTGTTTCAATCTAGTTGCACCACCTTCTCCTTTCGTCGTATTATAATACTTGCATCGCCAGCCCGGATAAAGTTTTTCACCATGTTCCCATACAACATCTTTATCTCTGCCCGACATTGTCTACCTGCATACATAGGCAACGACCAAAAATCAAACTTCCCTAAAGGAGCACAATACACCAAAGTCATACATGCACCTAAATCACACAAAATCTTACATAAGTCATATACTCATATATATAGCTATACATATGCAATCTACCTAAACAATGTGTACATCTAAATCAAACATACCTAAAATCCATATAGACATCTACATTATATTTCCCTAAATGATATATTCACATAAACAGAATCTACCTAAACCATATATACATACAAATAATAGGTAACCTAAATCCTAACTGAAATCATTCATATCTACATTAAATGGAACCTCACCTTAGCTCAGACGCTGACGGCCGGTGAACCGCCGCAGCCGGCCGGCTAGCCACCGCTCCCGGGCGGTATATCAAGCCAACCGAGCGGTCAACCGCCGGCGGCCGATAGATCCCGCGTCCGGCGGTACACCGGCCCCGACCGGGGCGGCTAACCGGCCTTGGGGAGCAGCTCGAAGGCGGGGCAGGGCGGACAGTGGCTCGGTCGCCGCGGTGAGTAGATGGGAAGGAGCTGAGGCTGAGGAGCAGCTGAGCAGGGGATTGAGTGGATGAGGGCCACGGGCATCCTAGGGCAGGGTTTTTTGACCCACCCCCACCTATGGGTTGAAGTGGGCTTGTAATGGGCTGTGGCGGTTTTTTCTTTTTCTTTTTTGTTTTAACTTCCAATTTAAGATAAATATACTAAACTGATGAAGATTTGAAAAATTTTCACACCATTACATCCGTCGCAACTTGAAGTATTTTTAGGGATTTTTGGAGATTTTTTTATTTTTTCGAATTCAAATTCAACATTTTGAATTCCATTGGTTTGAAACCGGCCGGAACCGGTACTGGACCAGTCCGGTTCCACCGGTTCCCGTGGTATCCGGACCGGTTCCGGCCGGTTCGGTTAACCCTGCATTCGAGCTCAGGCACCCGTGCTGGACGGCAAAAGATAGATGGGAGAACGGTCAGGCGGACAACGTTGATGCTCTGGCTGACGTCGTGGGAGTCAAGGATGTAACTGAAGCCAAGAAGAATAGTTCGAGGACTAAATCGATCGATTCAGAAGTATGAGGGTAAATTCGACCCTTTGCTAAGAGTTTGAGGACCAACTTGCCTATTTTGACAATTGTTTTTTAAGGCTCTAAACGGCATCAAATGAAAACGTTATAAATTACAAAGTTTCATAACTTTTCGAGACACACAACTTTCATGTTTGCAGTTTCTCCATTTGAGGTCGTTTACAACATTAAAAAACAACCGCTATGGCCCACGACGGCTGCATGGGTTGCTGCCTGCCGCCTTCTGTGGGCCATGACGGTTGGCCTTACCATCATGGGTCACGGCGGTTAGACTCCAACTAGTGTGCGCCACGACGTTTGGTGATCAAAATTGATAAATTTCGAAGCGGTCGTATAATTTTGCAAAATGAATAAAAATATAAATAAAAAAATTCGCTCTTTTTCCCCTCGTTGTACTCAACAACTCCTCCTTTCCAGAGAACCCTCAACCCTCACTTGTTTTAGACGAAATTCCTAACAATTCTCAACCTTTTACAGAAATACAAATACATCTATTTCTTACAAAGGGTTATGAATATACATACTCCCTCCGTCCCATAAAAAGTGCAATTCTAATTTTTTTTCAGGACAGATTAGTGGTGACACGAAAAGACTCTAGTACCTTTATTTTTTAGCCACATGCAGTAAGTTTTGGCATGTAGATCGGATCTGCCATATGCAGTAAGTTTTGGCATTCTTTGTGGGTTTTTTTTTCAAATGCTAGGATTGCAGTCTTTACGAGACAGAGGGAGTAATACTAATAAATTTGTTTGCATTGCTGACAACATAACTAAAATGAGTAGATCATTTTATCATTTTGTGTCAAAAAGTGTCGAATTGAGTACGGGGTGGGTGTGTAGTATATTCAATTTAGTTGTTCCCAACAATTCCATTTCTATTTCTATACAAGACAACATTGATCCAGAGGGGAGGAGGTGGGGCATGGACACATCCAGTCAAAACTGCTCCTAGTGGATAGTACCCTTTTTTCCTCTCAAGGGTAGGGAATAACTTGTTTTTTTAATGCAATATCGTATTGCGATCTCAATTATTTATCCAAAGGCAACACAAGCAAGAACCATGCAAGAAAATAAAGAAGGCCACTACATGCATATTCTTCTTTTAGGTCTTTAACTGTAGGCCTCAAGTGTACCCATCATCATTATCTGGAAATATATATAGGTGTGCCCATCATTATCTAGGAAATATATCATAATTAATTTAAGCTGAACTGAGAAAAAGAATACTTCTCTTATTTTCTTAGACCATGGGATAATACTATGCATGAAGCTGTGACGGTCATGTGAGACCATGTCTAAGTTGAATTGAATTGATGTACATCAGTTTTATGAAACGCAAATCACAGCAAGTGCTCTACTTAACAGCAACAATAATATGCTACTAGCCATCATCAGCCTATATATCCCTGAGATACATCAGCATGCCATCATCCTTACACAAGACAAGAGGCGGTGTCATGTCATCGTCAGAGTCGATAGGGATTCTCATGTGGCACATATAGATATCGGATATATAGCACCACGATTGTGTTATAGTGGTGTACGTGGTGGTATGGACGCTCATGGTGATCGATCAGTGCCCTTTTTTTGAGCACATCAGCAAATGTGGATAGGGTACTACTTCTTGCACCGAAAGGGGAAGCCAATTTTCTGTCTCAGGCATTCTTTTTTTCTATAAAAAAAAGCAGCTTTGGTTTATAGAGAACAAGAATACATCTTGTATTGTACAAGTGGCTCAGCTCTTCTACTCAAAATTTTGATCCATTTTTTCTGCACCACTAGTTTGACAGGCCCACAAGTGCCTACGCCATTCTTTAGACCGCCTCATCTGTTGATGCTATGGATGTCTACGACGATAATCCCCCCACCTGCCCCTTGCGTGGGGTGTGGGGTACACACGAGCGCAGGTAGAGGTAGGATGATCCCTAAAGCACTCGCATAATTATCATAATCTTTGTCTTAGTTATTGTGAGCAAGCAGGAATCAAATCTTTGTGACGCCACAGCGCGGCACGCAATGGCATGCTTCCAAAGTGCCACTTGTATTCACGATTTTTTTGTCCCACATTGATGGGAGGGTGGTAAAGTGTACTTTTCAGGATTGTGGAGTAAATTATTTGCTTATCCAAAAACATAATATAACGGTCTAACAAAGATTGTGTTAAGTTAAGATAACAAGATATTAGTACTATACCTCTCAAAGATGCTATACTACTCCCTCTATCGTCCCGAATTATATGTCGTTCTAGCATTTCTAAGTGCATAATGTTTACTATGCACCTAGATATAATCTCTATATAGATGCATGATAATATTTACTCCCTCCGTTACGCAAAGAGTGTCCTCTTGGGTTTGTCTGAAGTCAAATCATCTTATGTTTAACCCGATTTATATAGAAATATATCATTATTTTTTATTTTTAATAAGTTTCATTAGATACATTATAAAATGTATTTTCATACCATACCTACTTAGTGTTATACATATTTTTTTACGAAGTCGGCAAAGGAAACCCTTGCCTATTTTTTTATATAAGTTTTATTGCAACCATGTTTAATTTGCTTCCGCAAGGAGTCGAACCCGGACATGTTGGGTGTTACGTGCTCTAACCACTAGGCTAGAGGACCCTTTCACTAGTGTTATAAATAATTAAATATTGATGCTCCTTATTGTAAATTCGGTCAAACTTCAAATAATTTGACTGGGAGAAACTAAAGTGGACACTCTTTGGGGGATGGAGGGAGCATGAACCTAGAAAAGTTAAAACGACGTACAATTTGAAATGAAGAGTAATTAATAGTAATATTCTTGTGTGCATAAGATATGTGCCAAGATTATTATACTACAAATTGTAAATTGAGATAGGCTAATACTAATTAGTGATACATCTTGGTCATTTTTTAAACACTTAAAATAAGTATTCCTTTTGTTTCAAATTATAAGTTGTTTTGACTTTTCTAGATGCATATATATTCTTATGTATCTAGACATAGAGTATATATAAGTGCGTAATAATATTTATGCATCTAGAAAAGTCAAAACCTATAATTTGAAACGGAGGGAGTAGCATGACAAGGACTGAAAATAATCATCCTTATGGCATGTATATATACCATCTCTTTAGATTTAATATTCATCAACAGTCAAGTACTCCTGGTGAAGTAATTAATCCATCTATGCTTTTTAGGGCAATCCCTCTATGCTTTTACTAAGTAATGTGAACAACTGAGTAACTGACCTCTTCAGAGGAAAAATCGTTCAGACTATTTAGTTCCCATATCAAAAAAATTTCACGCGCCACATCGAAACTAGCGACGCTAATTAGGAGTATCACACGTGAATTAATGACAAAATTCATTCCATAACCTTCAACTCAAATTGCGAGACAAATCTAATTGTTCTAATTATGTCTTAGACAATATAGTGCTACAATGAATTTGTCTCGCGATTTTTCACCCATCCATGTAATCCATTTATATTTAATGCATCTAATTAGTGTTGAAAACCTTGCTAAAATTTCTTGGCAACTAAACACCCACATAACATGGTCATTGGAGGGGTGGAATCGCTCCCACGCATAGGGAGCGTCGCCGCCACGGCCACCGCTCCTAGCCCCCGTTTCCCTTCATCGCCAACCTTCTAGCCGGTGTCTAGGGGAGGGGGTCCACCCTTTAGTAGATCGGGTCCTTAATCAAGTCCTCCTAGGTATAGGGTTTGTTCATTGTCGATGCTTGGCGGCGGAACTAGGGTTTGCCGGAGGAGCGCGGCTCCTCTACGACTTCTTGTTCCTGGCGGCGTCAGCGATGCGGAAGTGACAGTGTTGCAGGGGAATAATTTCTCCCAACTTCTTCCGTTCCTCGGTGGAGATATACTCCGATGCCAATGGAGAGGCCGGAGAGACCTGTGTTGGAGTCCACGGCTGGCGCATTGTCGTCTTCTTCAGGTGATTATGTTGTTGACCAGTTTAATCCCAAGGAATATGATCTCTGGTGAAATCCGAGTTTTGCTCGGGTTGCCCGCGTTGGATTTGAAGGTTGCGTCGTGGGAGTCGGAGTTGGCCGATGCACTTGGAAGGCAGTGTACTCGGCATCTGGGCCTAGCAGTAAGTCCTCCTCTACGACCTCTACTTTGTGGAGATTGGCTCTGGCATCCGACGACGATTGGGAAGCGGTTTGTATGGCGGTGACGAGCGGATCCCTAAAGTCATCGAGGAAGATGATTAGGAGTTTTGAACTTCTTTGTAATTTCTTTTTTTGGATTTATTTGTAAGAGAACTGGTGTAGTGTGCTAAGATCAATGCATGTTCCTTCTATTAAAAAAACATGACCAATGGAGTGATAGCATCATCTACCAATGCAACAACCTTATCTCCTCGCATAAGCTGATGATCGAGGTCCCATCAGAGCATCCTGTTGGCCATTCCATTCCAGGGGAGGAGTACCATCAACTCCCATTCATGGCTCTCCTGTCGTCCTATGGGGAAGTGTAAGCATCAAACGTCCATACCATAGGGGTTGTAATCTCTTCTAGTGGCTGAAAGGGCGTGGCCCCTTTGTTCACACAAAGGAGAAGGGTCCCCGGCCCGATGGGGGAGGTCGACATGAAAGCTACCCTCAAAGAAATTATACAAGTGGGAGAGATGGCCTCAAATCACACCTGCATACGGCCGGTACATCATCTGACCTTGACGGTCCGTATTATTGTGTGATTTCCCATCACTCTTTTCCCTCTCTTCTTTTCCTTATCATCTTCTATGTAGTCATTCTTGCATAAAGATTACTATTTTTCCGTTATTTTGTTTCCTTATTTTAGAAGAATTTTAGTAGTCTACAATTTGGTGCGCCAAGGTGAAGCCACGATCGAGAATTCGAGATTGCTGCAGGTAAAATTCCCTTCATTCTTGTCAATTCTTGACATGGAAGCCAAGCAGCAAGTTACTGGGGCGTGGGTGCATTTATTATGTATACTTTGTTGAATGATTGAGTATATTTATTGCTCTCAAAATAGATCAATAATTGTCACAAGAAGAAGAAAAATATGGTTTTTTAGACTAGAACCCGAAATACTCCTACTATTAATTTTGACTTTCTAGATATATAATGTTTTGTTATATTTTTTTCGAATTGAATTACACAGTACATCGGAGACACTCACAACGCACGCACACTTATCCCTATGAACACACGCGCGTAAACCCTACCCGTAGGAGCATCTTCGAAGACTGAACCGGCAAATCCTCAAGATTGACGAAGTCACCACAGACACCTCGATGTCGATGGAAACGTCGGCTACCACTGAAAGCACAAACGCCGTTAAATCCTGATAAATTCGCTCCCTATATATCTGGACATAATATCAATCCAGACGCACATCAAAAGCTAAAAGCAATTTGGAACCGGGTGAGTATATATATCTTTGTGTAGCTCAAAACTCCGGAATTAATTATCATGCACATTTCAGCGCCGAACAATCACCGTATCTTTCTTTCGTGATCGTTTTTCAACATTTGCCTAGCTAGTATACACGAAAACTGAAGAAGGAAATCGCACCCAAAACGGTATAGTGCGTGTGTGTTAAAGCGAAATAATACGTTAAGATAACAAGCAAAACGGTATAGCGCGTAATCCCTTCAAATCGGCAGCTTTTTCAACATTTGCCTAGCTATACACGAAAACTGAAGAACGAATTCCGGCGAAAGCGACGCGCCAAAAGGCCGGCCGGCCGCGCACCCTGCCCGACCGATCACCCTGCCCGACCGATCCACCATCCCATCCATCCATCCATCGATACGTCCCGGACGCAACCGATCACAGCTCGGTCTTGCGTCTGCGGAACCCACAAAGGTTTATCAAGACGGTGGACGATCGTTCTTAATCTCATACACTCCACTAAATAACAAGCACGTGCGAGGTTTTGGCTTTGTCATTTGTGTGCTCCAGTAGTGCTGGTCTCCGATCCTTCTTCATCGTCTGGTGGCAAATTAATTAGAGATGCTTCTCTCTACCGGTCGATTCAGACATGACAACACACGTTGTGGGGTAATCCATTTATGCGATGCGTTGTTGTAAAACTCTACTCTTCTTATTGCAAGAAAAAATTGATCCCACACAATAATGAGTCGGTAATAATGACTTTATTCCCATCGTTTCTACATCAAGAGAAAATTACCCTTCCGTGAGTATGACCCCAGTCAGCGCAAAAATCTGAGCTAACCAACGTGGTATAAAAAAATAAACGGAGGAAGTAGTTTAGTTACAGTGGCATAAAAGGAATTTCCTCGTGTTTGTGGACACCGTTAAGAAATCTATCATTCAGAGATTCAGAAGCCTCATATATACATGCCCCTCGATCGATTTCATTGTATAATTAGTATATCAGCGAGGGCAAAAAGAAAAAAAAAGTGGAATGATCAAGTGCGCGCTGTATAAACCTTGTCGTTAATAGCGACGTGACATTTTGCACGGCGCGTTCTGAACTCCTGGTTGCCTTATCCGCAGCCAAGTCATCAGTCATCCGTCCGAGCAAGGCGCGCCCCTTCCCTCCGCTGGCAATTCCAGATGTGCAAGTAATCGAGACCTGACGCTATTTCAATACTGCGTTAACACTGACAGCAATGTCAACCAAGCACTACAATATTGCCGCACCACTTTAGTCCGTATATCCAATCCAAAGGGCTCTCAGTTTCTGTCTAAAAAAAGAACGGCTCTCAGTTTCTAAATAGAATTTGTCAGCAGCACTTCATTTATTTTTTTTAAAAAAAATTTGGGACATTGCTGCGCCACTTATGATCAGCGGGTTTTGGTTAACGGTGATGGTTCTAGTTTCATGGGTAACGTTTGCGATCGAAAACTGCATGTAATGTATTTTTTTAGATTCACACAGTACAACGCACTCACGCACACTCACCCCTATGAATACACGTACGCAAACCCTACCCCTACGAGCACCTCCGAAGGACTGAGCACCGGTAAATCTGGAGATTCTCGAAGTCACCACTAGCGCCTCGTCATCAACGGGAACGTCGCTTACCACTTAACGCATAACGCCGGAAAATTCTGGAATAAATTCAGGAAAAGGTGCGAGCACCAGGATTTGAACACTGGTGGGTAGCGTCCCACTGGACTGTCCTACCATAGGCGTTATGGTTGTCCGTGTAGAAAATATTTTTTTTGAGACATGCAGGTATTTTCACTCTATAGAAAATTAATTTTCAAGAATCATAAATATTGGATATTTAAGATTATCTAGGAAAACGTATCTTTGTTTTCCTCGGACGAAGCCGTTGGAAGTATTTTTTGTCTAGAAAAAGCTCTAATTGTTGGCTAAAACATGATACCAACGAAAACAAAACTTCCTTTTGCGTTTCAAACCGTAGGTCAAAACCACGTATAATTTGGACTGAGGTAGGGGTGGTCATTCAATCTATTCAGTCATTTCGGTTCGGTCTATTCAGTGTTCAGGAATTTCGAATTTTGAAAAAAATGATGACCAAAATTTTAAAAAGCATAATAGGAACCGAACCCGAATAAATTGATTATTTCGATTTAGTCTATTCGGTCCACCGAATTTTCATAGGTACTCTTATCACTTCTTAAAACTCTATCGTAGAAATTCATATTCGCAACTCATTTCAAGTCTATGAACTTAAGAACTACTCGACGGAATCAAGTAACTAACAAGTTCATCAAAAATTAAAATAGTTCAAGACACAAAGTTGTAACATTCATAATCCAAATCTACGCAATTTTGGATTATTATTTGGTCTATTCGGGTTATAGGTAATAGGAACCGAAACCGAACCCGAACCCCGAAATATAATATTATTTGGACCAGAGCTTAATCTTGAACCTGAATAGCGACATTTAGCTAATTTGGGTTGGGTTCGGTTTTCGGGTTAATATATGCCCACCCCTAGCCGGAGGAAGTATATTAGTACAAACTAAATGCTCCCAAGTGACAAACCCACACGCGGGCACACAACAAAGAATATTCGCCTTCGAATATTTCTTTTAGCGAGATGGGAAAAAGGCATGAGATCACAACAGTGGCCACTCACTGTTCGTCGCCCGATTGCTGAGAAATCGAGACAGTAGGTTAGCTAGCCCCCCAACACCTACCCTACCCCTGTTGCTGTTGCTGTTGGAGCCCCCACTTGCTTAATTCTTCTCCCTAATCTCCAAGACCCCTCTTCCTCTCCTAATCACTCACACTCATTGCCTTTTCCCCGGTCCACTTCAAACCCTTGCAAGCTGCAAACCACTCCCCCTTCCAGCCTTTTGTTTTCCTCTAGTCTTTGGGATGAGACCACTAATCCTTAATCAAAGCCCTTAACCCTGATTAGCCCGCTCCTAATCAAGTCCACTCCCCTCCTAATCCCTTAGCTTTGGAGTCGAGGGACAACCGGACAAGCGCCCTTGTCGTCCCTCTCCCTGGTCCCTGTTGCTTGCTGCACCGGTCCTTGGCGGGCGGCGGGCCAAGAGGAGCTCGCCGTGGGCCGGCCATGTCGAGCGCCGGCGAGGCCAGAGGCGTGGGGACCGGGCGCGGGTCGCGGCTGCCGCGGTGGACGCGGCAGGAGATACTGGTGCTCATCGAGGGGAAGCGGGTGGTGGAGAGGAGCGGGCGCGGCCGCGGCCGGGGCAGGGCGAGGGGCGCCAGCGCCGGCGGCGAGGGCGCGGAGCCGACCAAGTGGGCGGCGGTGGCGGAGTACTGCCGGCGCCACGGCGTGGACCGCGGGTCTGTGCAGTGCCGCAAGCGCTGGAGCAACCTCGCCGGCGACTACAAGAAGATCAGGGAGTGGGAGCGCGGCTTCGCGGCCAGGAAGGAGGCCTCGTTCTGGGCCATGCGCAACGACGCGCGCCGGGAGAGGCGGCTCCCGGGGTTCTTCGACCGCGAGGTGTACGACATCCTCGAGGGGCGCGCCACCCCTGGTAATGCGGCGTCGGCGGCAGTGACGCACCCCGTGCCGGTGGACGTGGAGAGCAAGGCGGAGGTGGCGGCGGCGCTCGACGGCGGTGCCCGAGGGGCCGAGGCGGCCGGGCTGTTCTCGTCGTCTGAGGATGAGGATGATCAAGAAGACGACGCAGCCACACCGAGTCCCACGTCGACGCCGACGGCTACGCCGGCGCCGGCCGCGGCGCCGGTGGCCTTGCCCGTCTCCGGTAAGCTCTTCTTCCTCGCTGCTTCGCCTTCTCTCTGACGCATGGTGAGCTGTGAGCCTTTGTACCCTTTGTTGCTCTCCTGCACGTGTCTGGGCTTTCTGACTTCTGAGATAAGGCTACCTGCCATCTCCTTTGCATTGCTCTGTTGTCTGTTGAACCCTCTCCCCCTGTTGCTGAGTTCCTATTCCATTGTTTAAAGAAAGTGAAAACTCTCAAGCTTCTGCTCATGCTGAGGGCTCGAAATCAAGCAACAAATTTCTTTTCCTCTTGATTCCTGACCTCGAATTGTTACTTGTCTGATATTAGCTTCGCTTGCTGCTGCTCCGTTTGCAGAGAAGACGACTGATGCGTCCAGGCAAGAGAGCTCCGAGCAAGGTACTCTGCAGAAACTTCCTACTGTTCCATTGGTTTGCATTTCATCAGCCAAAGCGTAGTATGGACAGTGAATTTACAAACCATTGCGTTACTTCCTACCATTTAAAACCAAAACCAGAGACTTGTGAAACTAACATATCATGAAAATGCTGCAAGTCCAATCAGAGCAAAAGTATGAGACTGCCCCGGTGTCTCATTTCTCATGCATTGTGACTGAAACGCTAGCTTAACTTTTTGTTTTTTATGTGAACCAAAAATCTTTCTCATGAGTCAGCAAAAGAATCGTTTCAACATTGGGTGGTGCTGGCTGGGAATCAATGCCCACAAGGCAATGTGTTGACTGGGGACCTTTTTCTAGCTAATACCGGAAGAAACTGATGCTATCAGTTGCTACTTACAGAGTGATCTTTCTTTGTTGTATTATCTGCCGCAGGAACCCTTGGTTGTTAAATCTGATTACCGTGTAGACACGTGGAGATTTGATTGAGAAACATCCATTATCCTCTTCCCTAATCAAATCTTTGAAATATTCTGAACTGATGGAGGGCAGTAAGGATTACTCTTTTGTAATCAGTGTCTTCGCTTCACAGTCCCCTTCAAACACAGATAAAAATAATCAACCGATTCAGTATCCACTTAAATGTTTCAGACTATCATCAAACAATCTAATATGCAACCCCATAAATTGGTTGTGTAGTTTACATGGTAAAAGCTTGAGGAGTTGAGGTTTCATGCCTAACAAACACCCATGTTTCCAAACAGCAGGCACATCAAAAAGAAAGCAGCCGGAGCAAATTACTGAGGACTCACCAGTGCAGTGTGGGCAGAAGAAGCAGCGCAGCGATGAAGATGCCTCTGGACGAGCCACCACCACCGACCTGCAGGGGCGGCTGGTCGAGATCCTAGACCGGAGCAGCCAAATGGTGGCGGCGCAGCTGGAGGCGCAGAACAACAACAGCCGGCTGGACAGGGAGCAGAGGAAGGACCAGGTGAGCAGCCTGCTTGGTGTGCTCGGCAAGGTGGCTGACGCACTTTTCAGAATTGCTGATAAGCTGTAGCCACCATCTTGTCTTGAGCACCGTAAATAAAACGCTGCAAGATGTACAGATTTATACAGGTTCTTGGCGTCCGTTGTTCTAGTGGATTTTGGTTCTGAATATTGGTCAGAAACCTTAAATGGGATGCCCTGTTGTTTAGCCCATGGGATGTGTATTTGTATGCCCCCATGGCCCCAAAACTGTTTATTCCGCTGACTCTGGATCCTGCAGAGGAATTGAAGTGCATATCTGATACACTCTGTCTAGGGTCTGTGTTACCTCTGAAATGATTTCTGCAGGCAGAATAAACTCCTGGCAAGACAGATGGTTTCAGCACAGATTGTTAAATAGCAGCACCATCCTCTGTTGTTCCCAGTATAAGCAATTTTAGAACAGCTGAGAATATAATCAACACCGAAATAAATAAAAGCTGGTTGGCTCAGATCATAAGACCAAAGCAAAGGTACATATATCCTGATTTACATATGGAAATCTGAAACTTGAAAATTCTTAAAACAAACATCGCCTAGGAATCTGCTATCGTCAGTTTCACTCATCATTATCTTCAGTTCTACTCGACCTGTAACGACGGGAGCTCGCCTTAAAATTTGTAGGCATCTGTGGTGTTGCTGATGCTCTGCTGTCATCTTCATCCATCTCGCATTGATCAGTTTCATCAGAGGCTCCTGCTACCATACCAATTACAGATGAGTTGGATTCACTAGTTCTGGAACCCTCATCCACTGCCATCGCATCGACTGACTTCTTGCGGGGAATGAACGTGACTGAGCTAGGAATATCAACAGGGGTCTCTGAATGTATCTTGTCGGAATCTGATTTCCCTAACAGATCGTGCAGATCTGCAAGAGCTCTCCTGTTAGAGGCATCATTAGACTCTGGTACATCCAGTGTGTAACGTGTGTACTTTGAAGGGTTCATTACGTAGTCAGGGACTGCAGGAGACTGAGACGGAGTGGACATGTTACCTTTCTCTGTGACTACATCCATGGATTGAGGAACCATTGGAGAATCTTCATCATGTTGAAACGTATCTGACTCTGGATCCTTAACACTAGCATCGAACCTGACACGTTTCCTTGGTTTTAAATCAGCTTGCTCCTCCTTCCTCTTCAGTATAGGTTTTACATTGACATCCTCCACAACGTTCTTTGTCTGCATTCCTACAGTAGGGAGGTCCTTGGCTTGAGCAGCATAGTGAGAATCACCATCTTTAGCAGAACCATCTTCTTCTCTGAGTCTTGCAGATGCTGCCCTGATATCTGCCCGAGGATCCTTAGAGAAACGGTACACCTCTTCAATGGAATCATCAAGGAGGTCAGGGACTATACTGTTAATGCTCATGTTTATGCCATCATCCATTATATCATGCATGTACACACGGTCTGCAGCATCCTCTCGTCCGAAGGCCTCTCTGTCATACTTGTCCTCCTCTTCCTGTAAAAAAAAAGGCAACTCTGATAAGATTACCAATACAAACAAACCACAGGCCATAGGGATAAGTCATAATGATATGCCACAAAGAAACATTCAGAATAATCCAGTTAAGTTACAATATCTAATTAGTCAATAACTCACTTCATCACTTACAACCTACAACTTAATGACCAAAATGGAACTGAGGCAGAGCCATTCCAAATAACAGAATGCCCTTGATGGTCTAGCAAAAATCGATTAAGGGCCAGTTGATAAAAGGGGGGCTAGAAATTTTAGTTAGGATTCATTTCAAATTAGTACTAAACCCTATTTCCAAACAGGTCGTATATGTGAATTCACTGGGACGCGCATCCATGATGACAACAGAGAAATAGAATGGTCTGATTTTCTCTGCCTATTCTCTATATCCAAATTACACAGAACACTTAGGGGGCAACAAATCCTATGTGAAAATGTTTCTTAACGCAGGCATAGTCTAAGAATCGACCGTTGATTTTATACCCTTAGCTAATTCACAGCCTAATTGCAACAATCTGTCAAGCATCAATTATGACATCGTAAGAACAGCTTATATTACGGTAACAGGGCAAATCAAATGGATGACCGAAGATAATTTCCCTCACCTCCCGATCCAGAGTAGGGTCGAGGCCGATGTTAACCCTAACCCCCTCCTCCTCGTCCTCATCCGCCGCCTTCCTCCCCCTCCCCCCATCCTCCTCCTCGTCGTCCTCATCCAGGTCGTCGAGGTTCCCCTCGAACTCCTCCTGCCTGGACCTGCGCCTCCTCCCGCGGAGGCAGCCGTTGGCGTCGTAGAAGGCGGAGGCGCAGGGCGTGTCCTCGCGCCCCGCCTCCCCCGCGGCCTCCTCCTCCGCGTCCCGGGCCTCCGACGGCTTCGCCCAGCGGTGGCGCTCGACGTCCCCCGAGGCCACGGACCAGGAGGCCGCCGGGAAGGAGGAGTCCGGGACGGCGTCGAAGAGGCGCGACCCGAACAGGCGCTTCACCCGCGCCTCGAACGCCTCCTGCCCTCCGCCGCCGCCGCCCTCCGCCGCCATCGACGACGCGGCTTCCGGAAGTCGAGGGCTCGGCTGGTCTTGGCTCTCGCTGCGGGTGTGCGGGCGAGTTCGGTGGTGGGGGGTCGGAGGGTTTGGGAAACTGCTGCACACGGGTAGAGGACGCCTGGCGAGAAGACGGAGACGGTGGTGGGATGGATCATATGGATGGCCGGATGGGTGGGGGGAAAGGAAGGAAAGCGTAGTCGGTTTCGGTTGTGGGCTTCGATTTCGGCTGAAAAAGTAGGCTATTTGGCCCTTAGGGCCAGGCCCATAGCGGACGACGAAGACGGATTGGTTTGACAGACAGGCGTCCGGCGATTTTTTTTATTTTCTTATTTTAAGATTTTTAAAAAATACTGTAATTCAATTTTTTTTTTGCAAATTTAACCCTCTACTTCATTTGAAATGGCCGTTGGGGTGCTACGTTGCCTCCAAGTTAGGGGCACTGTAGGACTCCAACGGGCATATAATCACATTTTTAAAAAATCACAACGCGGATGGAGAAAAGTTTAATTCGAAAATACTTGACGAATATATATTCTTGTACCTCAGATATTTTTTATTGAGTAAATTGTGCACATAATATAACAACTTATTAGGTGGGTGCGAATTAATCTAATAACTTGTAATATGCTCAATCTAGTACAATAGGTTGCCAAGTGGGTGTGCATTGGTCCAACAACTTATAAAATAGTCAAACTAACCCAATAACTTGTTTGGTGCAAACTAGTCCAAGAGCTTGTAAAATGCTTAACGTAGTGTCCAAATCGATTGTCAGATGGTGAGATCTAGACAGCCAACGGGGTGTTAATCCTTGTGGTTTAATTGTTCGCTGAGGTGGAATCTAAGGCTAAGAACTCGAAGGTTGCGCACGAGCACACGGAACACAGAGAACACGACGAGTTTATACTGGTTCGGGCCTCCAGAGAGTAAAACCTTACGTCCAGTTGTTGGTGTAGATTGCTTGAGTATTGCGTGATGGTACAAGGGGTCGCCTCGTCCGCCTTATATTGGCCAGCAGATGAGGTCGGTTCCCAGACTCCTGGTCGGTTACGACCAGGAGACCTAAGTTTAGTTGATTACATCGCTTGCATATCCTGTCGATCTGCTTTGGTCGAAATCCACCGAGGTCTTGTCTTGTACGCTAAGTCTTGAGGTCATTCTGGATTAGGTCGTCTGGGGAATCTTCTGGAGGAGGTCGTGTGGGCCGCCAACTAGGTCGGTTGGGCCCACTAACAGGTCGGCGAGTCTTCTGGTAGGCCGAACCCACTTGTCGGGTACGACCATGAGCCTGGTTGGTGGGGACCCAGGGGTATCCATATCTCACAAGCCCCCGAGCAAGGTGTAGACGCAGCGACCTTAAAAAGGTCATGACGAAGTCGTAGAGCTATCGACTGGTCGAATAGCATGCACGTCGGTCCAAAAGAAAAAAGAACAAGTCAACTTTGCAGCTGACCTATTTGTAGTCTTGCCAAACGAAGAGAGGTCGAGTGACGACCTATAGAAAACAGACTTCCAATAAATCGAAACGACGATGAAAAAATCAGAGGGCGTCAAGGACGCACTCATAGAGTAGTATCCGAGCATCGGGCGGGCAGGATGGCCGGTATGATGATCCAAAAAAGAAAAGGAAGAGAAAGTAGGTCGAGTAGAGACGTGATGAGAAACGGGTTTCCCAATAGGTCGGTACGACGAAAAAAACAAGAGGGTGTCGAAGACGCACTCGTAGAGTAGTCCCCGAGCATTGAAGCAGGCAGCATGGCTGGTTTGATACTCAAAAAGGAGAAGAAACTTAGTCATGATCTTGATCAAACGAAGTGTAGAGACACCTAGATCTCCGAGCATAGCTGCAAGGAGTCTGGCAGGGGCGACCTCAAGTAGGTCTTGTAGGCGTGCCGACCTCGAAGAGGCCTCAAATCAACGATGTCCAGTATCCGAGGATACCCAGCAGGATCTTGAAAGGTGCGTCGCATGAAGAGGTCGTCAATGATGTTGTAGCTGAAGTTGTGATGTCCGGAACCGTTGCTGATGAAGCCATGAAATATATAGATCATTGAATGTATGGAGTGTAGAGACATCCAGATATCCTGCATGGCTGCAGAGAGTCTGGCAGAGCCACCCGAGGCATGCTGACCTCAAGAAGGTGTCAAGTCTATAGTGCTCAAGCACCCAGAGGCACTTGGCAGGGCCATCAGGCGCGCACCCCACAGGGAGGCCTTTATTCCTGACGTGAAGATCCTGGGTGTCCAGAACTGGCTGACAGAGCTACAAGAGCACACCGCCCTCGGAAGGTCACGCATCCGGGGCGCCCAACTAGGTTGGCAGAGCCGTAAACATATCAAGGTATTGCAGGGCCTAGGCATTAAGGCACGCCGACCTCAAGGAGGTCGTTTTGGTTTCTAGACGACCAACATAGCTGTCAGCCATCCAGCAGAGCCATGGCACTAAGGTATTGACGACCTTATCAATAGGCACACCGACCACGGGGGCCCGACGAAATCGTAGATCTCCATGATGTTTCTGATCTCCAGGCGCCCAGACGGGTCTGACAGCGCAGCGAGGCACGCCTACCCCAGAAGGTCTTCAATCGAACCTACGACCATTATGCTCAGGAAACAGAAATATAGGCTGATTGGAATAGATCCGTTTACATACAGAGCCACAGCAGGTGCATCAGGACGCAGAGCCTAGCAGGTGCAAGAAAAGACATCAGGTCATAGAGGAAGGTTGTGGAGTCGTCGTCGTACGTAGATGTAGCTAGGCGTTGGGCCCTCTAACGCAGGGTCAGGTTTTGTCTTGTTCTGTAGACTGCAGGGTCACGGGTCAACAGTGGTTGGAGATTCTCTTGCCACCCAGAAAACGACAAACTACCCACAAATCGAGGAGGTTACTGTAGCCATGTGACTCTGCGGCGGGCTCAGGTATCATTGATGCACTAGCGACAAAGACGTCGCGAGACAGGGAAATAAAGTCATCGCCTTTAATCACGCACATGTCTGCAGGCCCTCTGGACCACGTGGTGACAGTGTCATCACTTCTCTAGCTGCCCGAGGCCCGACTTTGGCTATAAATAGCGCCGTGAGACTGAAGGAGGCAAGCATCGAGCATTGTTGAGCTATGAAGCCGCAGTGTAGTAATCTCACCATGCCATGGGCATGTGTTCGTCCACCAGATTGTAGATTGTTGCGCTTGTAGAAGCTTGGAGCTAGGAGAACTTTTGCGAATATAGGCAGCACCCCCACTCTTTATACCTTGTCTCTGTGTGGTACCAGGTAGAGTTTGGAGGTGATGTTGTACCAGCTCAAGGTGCAGCTGGACGTCGCTGGTGAGCATCGGGTGCTCATCGGGGGTCGGAATCCCGCGCTGAAGAGCAAGCTCGTACCTGCATTCCAATAGTCTGAGCCGAGCATGCCCTGCTACATGTGTCGTCTGACAGCTATCTCCCGCAAGGCTGATGCTAGGAGAAATCTCGTGACGTGCTCTGCTTCAGTGAAGTAGGTCGCAAGGATTGCTCTGGGTAGACCAAGCCTTGTAGTATGTTTATCTTTTGTGTTGGGTTCTGGATCCAATGAGGTCACAGGCAACTTGTGTACCTTCAGACGACCCGTGTAATGTTCGCTCTCATGTCATGTATGTGGTCATTTTGACAAAATGATTTGTCAAAGACCTAAGTTACTGTGATGTGGGGGCTTATCGGTCTTGTTGTCACCTAGATGACCTGGTGACGTTTTGTTGTGGCTGACGACCTAAACTCGGAGTTTAGGTCGCCGCTCAATCTGTTGACGAAGAATTTAGCACAATCTTCTCGCGAGATTATCGGAATAGAGCCGTTGCGGTGCGCATCGTACAACGAAAGGAGCCCCAACGGGCGGACCCGATGGACCCCACTATAAATAGATGCACACGGGTCAGGTTGACCACATTCACCCTTCTTCTTCCTCCCGTCGCTTTGTCCATCGCCGCCGTAGCTCCCGCAATCTTGAGACTGCTTCCTTTGCGTGCGCGTCTGTCCCATCACTGGGTCCGGCCATCTGTGAGCTAGCATCACCGCCCCGCGCCGTGCGCTGCTGCGCATGCGCATCAAGACTCGTTGCTTACTTAGATCCAGATCCAAGCCGAGTGTAGAAATGGCGGCGGGGCCGCTCCCCATCCCGGCCCACACCTTTGTGTGGCTTCAGTCGACGATGACGGAGGCCAAGATCCAATCCTTGATGGACTGCGGCTAGGGATGAGGCCCAAATCGACCATGTGCCACCGGGTCTAGGGACGTCTGGCGCACATGTACCTAACTCTTCTCCATCGAGCTCGAGGTTGCCGCGGAGAGAGATTAACTGGAATGACACTCCTTGGCAGGAGGATATCTTCGACGACAATGAGGATATGCAGGCCGTGCAGACCAGCATTGTAACCATCAATGTTGCATTGACAATTGCGATGTCCTCTCTTGACGATGTATTGTCATAATGTTACTTGACGAGCTGTTGTGTTATGACAGGGGTTAGCAGATCGTGTGAAGAGCCGGAGCGACCTGTTGAAGAACGCTGAGGCGACGCAGCGGCGGGTTACTGAACTTGAGCAGGAGCTCAAACAGGTCCGCGAGGCAGTGGCCATGGAGAAGAAAAAACTCGAAGACGAGCTTGCCGAGGAGAGGCGCAAGACCAAGGAGGCCTATGCACAATTTAATGCTTTAACCATCGGTAAGGTCGAGATTTTGTGTTGGTAGTCTTCTTGTGGTGTCGTCGAGGTCTTCATGTGGGATGCTAATTTTGATGTCTTGTGGACTTCCGCAGTCGTGAGGAGGAGCTCAACAATAACCTGAAGAACACCAAGGAGAAGGTCTGATCCTTGGAGGTGACACTTCGGGAGGTTGAGGTTGGGGCCAAGAGCTTAAGCGGACAATGAAGGAAGCCGCTGACGGTGAGTATGCCGTATCTCAAAAGCTGGCTTATGAGAAACGCGCTCGTCGGGACCTTGAGGTCGAATTCGAGGTTGCTTTGAAGTCATTGCAGAATAATCAAGTCATTATTGCAGGATATGAGGTGGAGCTAAACGACCTGAACGACGCCGCCAACTATGCTATGGACTGCATAGAAGTGCCGACGGAGGGGGGAGGCGAATCCGTTGTTGATCGTCTCATAGACACCCCTGATAGGTTGCTTACATTGCTGAAGGTGACGGCTTGGCAGCAGCTACGAATGCGTTGGTGAGGGTGAAGTCACACTACCCCGACGTTGACATGACCAAGGTCAAAGGTGGTCCTAATGCTGAAAAAGACTTCGTAGCCCTAGAGCTCGAAGTTCAAGATGCTGCGTTGGAACTAGCGGACTCCTTGGACTATGAGGGTGATGATGGCGAGCAGTAGTCTTGGACTAAGAGTTGTAACCTCCTCCTCTTCTCAACCATGTAAAACAGTGCTCCATGATGAATATTTATGCCCAAATGAAGTATTTGGACTTGTGCCTGCGCGAGCTTGTTAGTCTTGTAGATGACGACGTACTGTTTCTTGCCTCGCTGACCACTACTCGCGGAGGGACTGGCTTACCGACCTCCACAGCTCAGCATGGAGGCTTACGTGAGGTCAGCGCGCGAGGAGGAGTCTAGGACTCAGGTCTGGCAACCTTATCAACCAAGCATGCTCGCAGCGACAGAGGGCTTTATACGCATTAGGGATGATGTCCTCAGGTCGAACGACCCTTATGTTGGCTTTGAGCCAAGCCCCCGAGCATGTCGAGGGGGAGGAGTAGAAGAGAATTATGACCCTCAGGTTTTGCAACCCATGTATTGGCTTTAGCCAAGCCCCCGAGCGTGTCGAGGGGGAGGGTTTATGACATGAGAGAGGAGAAGCTAGGGCTCAGCACACAGCAGATGACTGCTTGAAGTAATATTTATTTAATCTGAAAAAGGTACAAGGAAAATAAATACATAGCCGAAATTAAAAACTATTCTACGGGTAGAATCGTCGTAGATATTCCACTTTCCAAGGGTTTGGCACTCCTTGCCCGTCGCCCCATTGGAGGCGATATGTGGATGGGCTGATGACTTCAGTGACGATGAAGGGTCCTTCCCAAGGGGCAGAGAGCTTATGCATGTTTTCGGTCTTCTGGATGTGCCTAAGGACGAGGTCGCCAACGTTGAAGGAAGTTTCCATAATGTTGCGATCGTGATAGCGTTGAAGTTGTTGGTCGTGACGAGCTTGTCTCATGACGGCAGCAAGCCTCTATTCTTCAAGGCTGTTGAGGTCAACCCGATGTGTCTGCTCGGCTTCTCCCTCTTCGTAGAATTGGATCTGTGGAGCTCCAAAGGCGACGTCAGTGGGTAGTATGCCTTCCGATCCGTAGACCAAAAAGAAGGGCGAAAAGCCCGTGGCGGAGCTGACTTGGGTCCTTAGTCCCCAAATCACATGTGGTAGCTCGGCTAACCACCGGGTAGTGTAGTTTGAGGCGTCGTCAAAGGATCATGCCGTTGGCACGTTCGACCTAGCCGTTGCACCGAGGATGGGCGACCAAGGAGTAGTAGACGTCGATGGTGTTGTGTTGACAGAAATCTCAAAAGGCAAAACCAGTAAAGGTTGTGCCTAGGTCGGTGATGATCCTGTTAGGTACACCGAATCGGTGTATTATGTCCCTCATGAATTTTGCTGCTTCTTCCGATGTTACTTTCGCAACAGGTCGGACTTCAACCCACTTGGTGAATTTGTCGATGGCTACTAGTATGAACCGGTAGCCGCGTGGGGCAGTTCAAAACGGTCCCACAGAATCGAGACCCCACATGGCAAAGGGCCAAGATGGAGGAATTGTGCGCAGGGCCTGAACTGGCAGGTGCTGCCATTTGGCAAAGAATTGGCATCCTTTGCACCTCTTTACGAGGTCTTTAGCATCGGTTATGGTCCTGGGCCGGTAGAATCCCGATCGGTAAGCCTTACCAAACAAGTTGGTGGATGCTGCATGGCAGCCACACTCGCCACTGTGAACCTCAGCTAGGAGCTGTATACCTTCTGATCGTAAGATGCACTTCATCAAGACACCGGTGGAGGCGACTTTTCTGTACAAGTCTGTCGGTGCAGAAAGTAGTCCCGACACTAACTAGTAGAAGCGCTGAGATCTATCTCTCGATGGCCTGTGCTAAGCAACTAGTGACACTGGGTTTTATCCTGGTTCCGGCCGGGGCCGTACGTCCAGCAGGGGTGTGCTCGGGGCACTATATTGCGTTGCATCGTAGTGCCTGCAGAGGGGGGCTACAAGCGAGGCGGGAGAGGAGGCCGGGCCTCCAGGTCCCAGAGGTATTGGTTGAGGCAAGTGCCAATATCGTGGTGAAGACAGAAAGCATACGGGTGAGTGCTCTCTGTAGTCCCCCTGCGGCCAGGGGATTGCCCCTCCTTTTATAGGCCAAGGAGGAGGTAGTTTACAGGCGTGCCGCACTGTTTTAGCTACTTGTGGCGGTATGGTGCACAGTACAACGGAGTGGACGACCGTCCTGGCGAATCTGGCTTCTGGCGGAGCATCGTGGCATGCCCTGTGCCCACCCAGGAGCGACTTCGAGGGTGGCGTGTTGAAGTCTTCCGTGGAGTCGTCGTCCGTACGCCGACTCGAGGGTGCGGCTGACGGGAGGTCGTATGGCGCACAACAGCTGGTGTGGCGGCGTCTTGTCGCTTCGTACCCCCACAGCGTAGGGGATGGCGATGCAGTGCCCGGGATGGTGTTGGGACGACGGGGATGGCCGCTCTTGACGGTGTATTTTTGTACACCTAGCATGTTCATTACACTTTGGTTTGGATTTGATTATGGAACTAACCCGCCACTAGGCACACTAATCATATAACAAGTTCATCTATGTGCTTGCATATGGAAGTGTTGTGTTTATGTAGGAAAACATGGACATAAAGGACGGACTCGCAACAAGTTCAAAGGAGCATTTACGGAGTCTTGTTCGTGTTCATGAGCTTGATGAAATCACTTCCAATGGTGGCAAGGACCGAAGTGCTACAAGGAACACCCCCGGGGATTGAAGAGTAAAAGACTAAACTTCATGCGCGGAGAACCTCCATCTTGGACGTGAGGATGACATCGTCAAAATCATGCAAGTGGAGGGGGCAAAGTGCATAATCACCTGAGGACCCACGGGAGCGAAGGGGTGACCGAACCGGGACGAGATGGGCATGGGCCGGTCGGCCCAGGCCGGCCGGCCCAGCCCACTCCGGTGGTCGGTTCGGCCCCCCTTTCCTTGCACCCGAAGGATCTTCAACCCTAAAACCTTGGAGGCGCCGCCATTCGACAAGGGGAGAGCCATTCGCACCAGAAGGCCATCCACAAGCTAGAGAGAGGAGGGAGATCTCCAGAGGGGGGTCGACCACCTCGAAGGAAGCACCCACAAGTGGAGAAGAAGGAAGACACCTGTCGGTGCGGAATATGGTCCCGACACTAACCAGTAGATAGCGCCGAGGTCTATCCCTCAATGGTCGATGCTAAGCAATAAGAGACACGGGATTTATCCTGGTTCCGGCCGAGGGGGCCGTACGTCCAGCAGTGGTGTGCTCAAGGCACTATATTGCTCAGCACCGGGGGTGCCTGTAGTGGGGCTGCTACAAGCAAGGCGGGAGAGGAAGCGGGGCTTCCAAGTCCCTAGTGGAGTGGCTGAAGATATTGTGGGAGAATGAGTGCGTGGTGTGTTGTGTGCTCCTGTCTGCGTGTATGTCTGTCTCCCGTCCTCCCGCGGCTGGAGGGTTCGCCCCCCTTTTATAGATCAAGGGGGTGGCGGATTACAATGCGCGCCGCGCTATCTAGCTACGTGGGGGAGTGCGACGTGCTATGTTGTAGAGTGGGCGGCCGTCCGGACGATCCTTGCGTCGATCTGGCCATCATGGCCTATCTTGTACCCGAACAGTGGCGGTTCGAGGGTAGAAGGGCGGCGGATGGTGGCGATGTCGTCTGATAGGCTCGAGGGAGGTGCGCGTTGGCCGTACGGAGTACGGGGAGTAGGTAGAACGACATCCCTTCCCAACGCGCTTCACGGTGCCGGAGTTGTTGCTACGGCGCCGGCGTGCGCACCGCACACGCGGGGATGGCGGCCACGGCGTTACGGTGGCGGGGATGGTGCTCCACCGGCCTAGCGCCTCCACCTAACCCCGTAGGGTCACAAGAAAGTGAATCGAGGGGTGCGTCGGCCCCCCCTTCGAGGGGCTCGGCGCGTTAGCGCATCTTGGAGCGCGGCGCACGACGTCACGGGAGCGACACCGGCCGCGGCGCACGGTCCCTCCCCCCGGTGATGGGGATGGGCTCCTCCACGGGGAGTTGGTGCGGCGGCACGGGGGCGAGCCCGGGCGCATGATGGCGCCGTCTCCCCGGCGTCGGGGCGTTAAATGCCGTGTACGGGGGGGCGGCGCACGCGTGAGGGGCACCCTCGAGTGTGGCGGACCCCGGCCGAGGGCGGGCGTACCCTCGAGCGGCGGGACACCCGCTCGAGGGGGGAGCGGGCCCTCGAGCGGGCGGAGCCGCTCGAGGGAAGTGCTACCCCTCGAACGGGCGGAGCCCGCCGAGGGGGGGCGCGCATCCTCGAGCGAGGCGGAGCCCGTTCGAGGGGATCTCTAAGAGGGCCGCCTGGATGGGCCGTCGGGGTCCCTGCGGCGTGGGCTGTTCCCTGCATGGTTAGGCAAGCCGTGTTTTGGTTTCGTTGCGAGTTTTAAGTGAGGATTTCCCCGTTGTTTAAGGGGACCCCTAGGGCTGTCCCCGACAGTAGCCCCCGAGCATCTGCGGGTTTGCCATTGAGGCTCCCGCAGATGCGGAACCTGCGATAGGACGTTCTTCCCTCCTTGTTTTGCGAACGCTTTCCGGGTGGGGCCGCGTCGGCGGGGCCCGCGGAGTCTAGCCCCCGAAGCCACTGCGGGGAGTGTGGGTGCTCTGCGGGGGTTAACCGCGAGAATACGGTCGAGAGGGCGTGGCACATGTTTCATCCGGCATCGGCGGTGTCTCGGCCGGCTTCGGTGGCGCACGCGGCGGCGCCATTGTCTCCCGGCGGGTGCGAGCCAAGGAGGTGTAGCCGTGCGTTAAGCCCCCGAGCCTGGGCCCGTTCGAGGCGATCGGGTAGAGCTTTACGACTTGTTTCTTAACGCGCCCTCGCCGTCCCTCCGCGGGACGGAGGGTGAGGTTTCCGCAACCCCCATCGAGCGAGTCGCGAATTGCGGATTCCTCTTCGAGCTGCTAGTGGGTGATTCGAGTGGACGCCCATGCCCCGTTCGATAAGGGTAGGCTGCGTGGTCCTGAGACACGTCCATGGAAGCGCTTGCGTGGGTTTGCTAGGTGGGGCTCGGTCCCGTTCGATAGGGACCGAGGGCGCGGAAGCTCTCCCTCGGTGGGATCCCCCCGCTAGGCCGCCCTCAGCGGCTCTCGAACACGACATGTGGGGCACCCTCGGGCGACGGGCTCGAGGAACGGCTCGAATGCGCGTGCCTTCGTCGTCCCCGACTCGCGATGCGAGGCGCTGTTCAAACCCGTCGAGGGTCGGGCTTCGAACCTCGATCGGTAGGGCCATGCGGGGCGGCGCACGGGCGGCCTGTCTTTTGCGTTTGCGGCCGTCGAGGGGTACGGGCGAGCCGGCCCTCGGCGGTTGGTAGCACAGCGTGGCATGGGTGCTCGTGGTGCCTGCTTTACTTCAAGTGGGCGTCGGGCGACCTTCTCACGCACATGCTCCCTTTTTTTAGAGGGTTGATATCGTCTCGAGCCAGGGGGCTCGCGCCGCTCGAGGGTTTTGCGTGGCATGGGTGCCCGTTGGTGCCTGCTTTACTTCAAGCAGGCCCCGGGCGACCTTCTCACGTCGATGTCCCTTCGAGGGCTGAAATCGTCTTGAGCCGAGGGCTCGTGCCGCTCGAGGGTTTTGCGTGGCATGGGTGCCCGTTGGTGCCTGCTTTACTTCAAGCAGGCCCCGGGCGACCTTCTCACGTCGATGTCCCTTCGAGGGCTGAAATCGTCTTGAGCCAAGGGCTCGTGCCGCTCGAGGGTTTTGCGTGGCATGGGTGCCCGCGGTGCCTGCTTTACTTCAAGCAGGCCCCGGGCGACCTTCTCACGTCGATGTCCCTTCGAGGGCTATCTTTGTCTCGAGTCAGGGGTTCGCCCCGCTCGAGGGTTCTCCTTGCTTGGCAAGGGAGCGGGTCATTAAATGCCTTGCAGTCGAGGCTGCGGCTCTGTAACGCAGGCGCGCCTTTTTAGGCGTCGTGGCCGCGCGCGCGCGTAGTGGGCGGCGTGGCAGGCGGATGTGACTGCTTGCCTCGGTCCCTGCTAGTCTTCGCCGCGATGATGGCCCGCCCGCGGTGATGTGGCCGCTGCAGTCGTGGTGGGGCCCGTTCGTCGGCGTGAGGAGAAGATTCCCTGCAGTTAATGCGCGAGGGACATCCGCTCCGGAGAGCTCGCCCGCGGCTTATAAATCTGAGGGGAGGGGGAGACGGCGGTTTTTTACCTTAGCGCCTCACCATTTCAGCCCCCTGCGCCTTCGTCTTCGCCTCACCTCTGCCACCGTGCGGTGTCGCCATTAGAGCTCGTCTTCCGTTTCTTGACCTCCGCTCTCGCGTTCCTTTGCTTTCTTCCCATGGCGCCGCTTCTGCCCCTCACGATCCTTGACCCATATGCCTGGGAGCGGTCGACGGTGACCCCGCTGGCCCTTGGCGAGCTGGTCGTCGCCGGCCAGTTGTCGGCGAACGAGGATGGCCGCCGCCGGAGTGGATAGTGCCGCCGGGCGGCGGACCGCGCACCCAACCCGCCGGGAGGGCTACGTGGTCGGCTTCGTCCGCTTCCACGAGCGGGGCTTCAACGCGGCGGCGGCCGCTTCATGCGGGCGGCGGTGCTATTACTACGGCGTGGAGGCGCACAACTTCGCGCCCAACACGATCTCGCGGCGGCCATGTTCGTGGGCGTCCGCGAGGGGGGCCACTGGGGATCCCGATCAGCGGGAGCTCTAGGTACACCTCTTCCGCGCGGAGCTCTTCACGCGGCCCACGACGGAGCGGGGACCCGCCGCGCGGTGCGCGCCGGCGGGATGTCGCTTGCCTGCGGGGGGCAATTCAAGGACGACTACATCCCCTGCACCATGACGACGAACAACGCCGGCCGGGAGCGGGGATGGTTCCTTGCGCAACGCCGAGCACGGCCTCCCCCCTACCTTTGGTCGGGTGTTCAAGGAGAAGCCCGGCTCTTGGGGCTACGGGGTGTCCACGGCCCGGCACGGAGGCGGCGGGACTCGGTCCGGCCGCCCCGAAGAGCACGCGGCGCGAGGGGCTGAACGCGTTGGGCGTCCTCGCCTTCCTCCATCACCGGCAGATCATGCCTCTGATGGAGAGGCCGCTCTGCATCTTCGAGATGACGGAGGCGGCCAACCCCGTCGATCTGGCGAGGTCGCGGATGCTCTCGACCCCCCTCGGGCGGGCGTATGCGCTCACTCGGGCGCGGAACGCCGTCGACACCCGGATGCCGTGCGTCGGCTGGACCCCCGTGGGACCTCGAGATGCTCCCCACCGGCCCATTGGTGAGTGTGATTCTTGATTTTGTTTTAGTTCTTGGTGTTGCTTACGCCTCCCCGACGCGTCCTTGGTGTTCTGCGTGCGAGCTGGTGAGCTTTACCGCCTCCAAGTCCCGTTCCGCCCACCCCCGAGCTCCCGCGCGCTTGGCGGGGCGACGCGGCGGCGGGAGCGAGGAGCGGGCGGCGCGCGCGGAGGGAGCGCGCGGCGCGGCGCAATGGGCGCCGTGAGCGGCGGAACGCGGAGTACGGCGGCGCGAAGAGGCGGGGCTCTCCTCCCCGGGGAGCGAGGAGTACTCGTCCTCGGGGGGATGACGAAGAGGAAGATGCGAGGGGGGAGGCCCCTCGATGGGTGGGAGCCCTCGCCCCCCACCGGCCCGGAGCCGGCTCCGGCGGCAAGGGCGGCATCGCCGGGGGCGGGCGCAACGGCGCCCGTCGCCGGCAATCGACATCGGGGGCGGCGCGCGCGCGGCGGCCGCCGCGCGTACCTCGGGGGGCGCGTGCGGCTAGCGTGCCCGTGCGCACGGCGAGCGCGCCGCGCTCGGTGCGGGGCCGCGCGCGTGGTGGCGACGTCAGGAGGCGCGGCGGTGGGCATGCCGGCCACTCCGGCCTCATCCGCTGAGGCTTCGAGGAAGAGGAAGTGCGCCTTTTCCTCCTCGAGGTAAGGGGCTCGATGCTTTACTTGGTTTGATTTGTCGACGATCAGGCGCTCTAACCCTCTATTTGTGCCTGCGCAGGGTGGTGCCAACTGTGTCTCCCCTCGCACCAGCCAAGGTGCTGAGGACGGACGCGTCCATCCCCACCCGGCGGCGCTCGTTGAGGGCGTCACGGACGGGGGAAAGCACGGCGGCGGCGGGCGAGAGCTCGCGAGGGCGCGGGGCGGGGCCCCCGAGGCCTCGGTCGGCGGGGACCCGACTGTCGCGGCGCGGCCGGCGGTTGCCGAGGAGCGACCGGCGCGGCCGGCTCCCGGGGGCGCGGCGCCGCGGTGGCGGCCGTGGCGGAGGCGCGGCCGCGCGAGGGCTGTTCTTGTGGAGGTGCGGTCCGTGGCGCCGGACTGCGGAGGAGGGCGGAGCGGGTGCAACCGCGGTGGCGCCCGTGGTTGCGGGAGGCGCGGCCGGAGGTGGTGGGCGTGGCGCCGCGTCGGGCGCTCGCGGCCACGGAGGCGCAAGTGGGGGCGCGGTGGAGGGCGGCGCAAGGGCGGTGCCCGCCGGCGGTTCCGGGCGGAGGTGGTGGAGGTCCGGATGACGACTCCCCGCCGCCGGGTGGGACCCGGTGGGCTAGCTTCCCCCACTCATTCCCCCGAGCCCCGGGGGAGGGGGCCCTCGTGAGGCGGCACGAGGGGCATATGGTGGCGGGGGACCGAGGACACGGCGCGAGGCCTCGTCCTCCCGCGCCGGCCACCCCCGCCCGAGGGTGGAGGGGGCCGTTGACGATCCCCGGCGTTTGCGACGCCGGGGGGGGGGAGCGAGCTGCGGGGGCGAGCTCCGGGAGCCACGGCGCCACGCTCACCGCGCGCCGAACGAGGCGTTGCGGGTCCATGGTGGCCCGCACGGCGCGTCTTCCGAGGTGGGGGCGTCGTCGCTCGTTTTCTTCTTCTCCTTATTTTTTGTGCGCGCCTCCGTGCGCGTCGCGCTTATGGGTTTTGATGTGTGGATGCCGGGGGCTCGAGCGCCGCGCCCCACGACAAGTACGATGCCTTCGACGGGTGAACGCCGGGGTCCACCGGCTCCGGGGAGCGGTGCGGCGCTTTCGACGCGCTTGCGACGCCCTCGGGTCCCCGGACGGTGGGCCGGCGTGCGGGCCATGGCCCGGCTCGACGAACTCCCCGAGAGCTCGAGGGCGGGGACACGGCGCGCCGCTCGAGCCTCGAGCGGGTCCGCGCAGCCCTTATCGATCGTGATGAGGGCGGCGTCGCATGCGCGCTCGGACTTGGAGAAGACGCGGACGGCGGCCACCAATTGGGAGGCGGAGGTGGCTAACGTCGCGGCAAGAACGGGGGGGCTTCGCTCGTCGCTTGAGGGGCGCGGGCGCGGCGGCGCCGCGGGCGAGGAGCGGGCGCGCGGGGGCGGAGTAGCGGGCCAAGGAGGCCGACGACATGAAGGACGCCCTCGACGCCAAGGCCGCGGCGCTCGTCGTTGCCGAGGAGCGGCTCCTACGGGGAGCGCACCGCCCGCCGAGGGGCGAGGAACGGCTCCGGGGGGGGGAGCGGAGCCGCCCTCGTCGACGCCCGGACGGCGCTGGAACAGGAGCGCGTCGCTCGCAAGGCGGCGTTGAAGTCCTTGGCGGAGCGGGACACCAAGCTCTCCAAGACCGAGGGCGAGCTCATTGTGCTCAGCATTGCGAGCGCAAATCAGGAGATGGCCCTCCAGGAGCAGAGCGAGGCCGTCAAGCGCCTCGAGCTGGCGGTCGAGGCCGAGCGCCGTGCTCTCGAGATGGAGAGGAAACGGGGTCGAAGGTGAGCCCTTTGTTTGACTCTTGCCTTGTTGGTTTTTTCGTTAGAGGGCTCGCATTCCCCTTTCGATTTCTTTCTTGTCTTGGCGATTCCGGAGCTTGCGCACCGCCACGGGGCACGCGGGCGAGCGGGCCGAGGCGTTGAAGGCTTCCTACAACTCCTCCGAGCGGGGAGAGCCGGCGGGAGCCGCGTGTTGCGGCCCTCGAGACCGCCGCGCCGTGGAGGAGGGCGAGGCACGGGGCGGCGGTTCGGCGGCCGGCCGCTTGCATGCCCTTGGCGGTCACGTCCACCGAGCGGATGCGCGGGCGCGCATGCGGGCGTCCGAAGGCCCTCGGAGTGGTGCGGTCCCACTACGAGGGTTAACTTCGAGGCGGCGCGGAGGGGCTACATCGTTCCCGAGGGCGTCGAGGACGAGGTGGCGATGGAGCGTGTGGACGCGCTCGCCGCCGACGCCGCCGGGTCGCTCGCCGAAGCCTTTGAGGAGTTCTTCTTCCCGGACGCCGCTGACGCTGCCGCTCCTCCCGCCTGAAAGCAGTTGGGTGCTAGGCCCGTTTTGTCATGTATCAGTACTCTGGCCTCGTGGCCCTTTGTAAATGAACAAGTTGTTTTTGGACATAAACATTTGCTGTAATGAAGTCATTTGTTTATCACGCTTTTTGTTTCTCCTTCTTCCTGAGTAGATTCTAGTTAGGGGAGTTCGATTTTCGCGGGGGGCCTGCTGGGTTGGAGGCGAGAGAGAAGGGCCATATCCACGCGGCGTAGGCTATCTCTGGCTCGCACGCTCCTTCCGCTAGGCCGCCTGCGCCCTGTTCGAATCGTTGCTCGAGGTTGAAGTAGGAAACAAACTTAGCGCGCGTGGGTTGTTGCGTTTTCGCGCGAAAAAATGGGACCATTTTGGGGGGGGGGTGGCCCCCTGAAGTAGCCCCCGAGGGTAACTTGGGTTTCAGGGGAAAGCCGAGTTGCCCTTTCTATTAGACTTGAGGCGTTTACATAGTTGCCACCAACTGGGGCGTTGGCCGTGTGATTTTTACAACAGAAAAAATGCATGGGAATCCTAGCTAGGGGTAGAAACGACGTAGCTGTTGGATGTTCCAAGCGTTGGTGAGCTCTTCACCGTCCTCGTTGGCCAGCTTGTACGTGCCGGGCTTGAGTACCTTCACCACGACATAGGGTCCCTCCCATGGGGGTGATAGCTTGTGGCGCCCTCGGTTGTCTTGACATAGCCTTAGGACCAGATCCCCTTCGGCCGAAATCCCCGCCGCGTATCTGCGTGCTTGATAGCGTCTGAGGGACTGTTGGTACCTTGCGGAATGCATCAGGGCCACGAGGCGTGCCTCGTCCAGCTGATCCAACGAGTCCTCGCGGGCTCGCTGGCTGGCATTCTCGTCATAGCCTCGAACCCTGGGCGAACCGTATTCTAAGTCCGTGGGGAGGACGGCCTCCGCGCCGTGGACTAGGAAAAACGGGGTGAACCCGGTGGCTCGCTCGGGGTGGTCCTTAGGCTCCACACAACCGGCGGTAATTCTTGGAGCCATTTTCGCCCGGATTTGTTCGACCGCTGGTCGAAAGGTGCGGGCTTTAGGCCTTGTAAGATCATGCCATTGGCACGTTCTACTTGGCCGTTGGTCCGTGGGTGCGCCACAAGGTGCCCAATCCACACGGATGTGGAACTTGTCGCGAGAACTCCAAGAACTTCTTGCCCGTGAACTCGGGACCCATTGTCGGTGATGATGGAGTTTGGCACTCCAAAGCGGTAGACGATGTCGGTGAAGAATGTTACCGCACCTGGCTCCGCCCTTAGATTCGTGATGGGGCGCACCTCCACCCACTTGGAGAACTTGTCGATCGCGACCAACAAGTGGGTGAAGCCCCCGGGCGCCTTCCGCAGGGGCCCGACGATGTCCTGCCCCCACACGGCAAATGGCCACGTTACGGGGATGGTCTGTAGGGCATGGGCGGGCATGGGCGGGCAAGTTGGACTTGCGGGCGTAGAACTGGCACCCTTCACAGGTGCGCACGATCTCGCTGGCGTCCGCGACCGCAGTGGGCCAGTAAAAGCCCTGGAGGAACGCGTTGCCGACGAGGGTGCGGGGCGCGGCGTGGTGGCCACAGATCCCCGCGTGGATGTCCCGCAGGAGCTCGCGCCCCTCGGGAATGGGCACGCACCGCCGTAGGATGCGAGGCGCGCGCTTGTACGCCTCGCCGTCGACGAGGGCAAAAGGTTTAGCCATCCTTGCGATGCGCCCGGCCGCGGCACCGTCCGCGGGGAGTTCCCTCGAGCGATCCGGGCGATGTATTTTTCCCCCCCGGTCCGCTTGGACAGGGGCCGACTCGATGTCCATTACGTCGGCCTCGTGGGAGCCGTACCCCTCGAGAAGGGAGAGCACGTACGCCTCGTTCGAGGGGTCCTCGTCCATGGGTTCCGCACCCGCTGGATTCGAGGGAGCCCCCGAGGGTTCGTTGTGACTCGAGGGGTAGGGCTCGAAGGCGACCGAGGGTTGAGTGACGTCGCGCGCGAAAACGTTTGGGGGGACTGTGATCCGCCCGGACGCAATCTTGGCGAGCTCGTCTGCCTTCTCGTTGTACCGGCGGGGCACATGGTTAAGCTCGATGCCGTAGAACTTGTCTTCGAGGGCTCGCACGGCTTTGCAGTAGGCCTCCATCTTGTCGTCGTGGCAGCTTGCGTTCTTCATGACTTGATCGATCACGAGCTGCGAGTCCCCCCGCACGTCGAGGCGCTTGACGCCTAACTCAATGGCGATTTTGAGGCCGCAGAGGAGGGCCTCGTATTCGGCCATATTGTTAGACGCGGGGGAAGTGGAGGCGCACCGCGTACCGCATGTGTTCCCCGAGGGGCGACACGGGAGAGCGGCCCGCGCTCCGCCCCCGTTTTCATCACCGAGCCGTCGAAGAACGAGAGTCCAACACTCGCTTGGATCTGCGGCGGCGGTAGCTGCGTATCCGTCCACTCGACGACGAAATCAGCCAAAATCTGGGATTTGACAGCCTTGCGCGGGGCGTAGGCGAGCGTCTCACCCATCAGTTCTACAGACCACTTGGCGATCCTGCCCGCGGCGTCGAGGTTGCGGATGATCTCTCCCGGTGGGAAGGAGGAAACCACCGTGACGGGGTGGGCCTCGAAGTAGTGGCGGAGTTTGCGCCGCGCAAGGACCACCGCGTACAGCAACTTCTGGACCTGGGGGTAGCGCGTCTTTGTGTCTGACAGTACCTCGCTGATGTAGTAGACCGGCCGCTGCACAGGCAAGGCATGCCCTTCCTCCATGCGCTCCACGACAATCACGGCGCCGACCACCCGGGTGGTTGCGGCCACGTAGAGCCGCGGGGGTTCGGCCGTCTTGCGGCGGCGTGAGGATCGGGGCGTGCGTTAGAGACGCCTTCCGCTTGTCGAGCGCATCCTGGGCCTCGGTGGTCTAGGAGAAGCGCTCGTGCTTCTTGAGTAGGCGGTAGAGGGGCAGGCCCTTCTCGCCGAGCCGCGAAATGAAGCGGCTCAAGGCGGCGAGGCACCCCAACACCTTCTGCACCCCTTTGAGGTCCCGGATCGGACCCATCCGTTCGAGGGCCGCAACCTTTTCAGGGTTGGCCTCGATTCCCTGGCGGGAGACAATGTATCCCCGGGAGCATGCCTCGCGCACTCCAAAGACGCATTTTTCGGGGTTTAATTTGACCCCATTGGCCCGTAGGCGGTTGAACGCGACGCCAAGGTCGCCAACCGTGTCGTCCGCCTTCCTGGTCTTTACGACGATGTCGTCCACGTATGCTTCGACCGTTCGCCCGATGTGATCCCCAAAACGTGCTGCATGCAACGTTGGTATGTTGCACCCGCGTTTACGAGGCGGAACGGCATCGTGACGTAGCGAACGTCCGAACGGTGTGATGAACGAGGTCGCGAGCTGGTCGGACTCTTTCATCTTTATTTGGTGGTACCGGAATAGGCATCAAGGAAGCAAAGCAATTCGCACTCCTAGTTGAATCAACGATTTGATCAATGCGTGGCAAAGGAAAAGGAACTTTAGGGCATGCTTTATTAAGACTAATGTAGTCTATACACATCCGCCACTTCCCATTCTTTTTCTTTACAAGCACGGGATTTGCTAGCCACGTTGGGTGGAACACCTCCTTGATGAATCCGGCCTCGAGAAGCTTCCGCAGCCTCCGCTCCGCTGTGCCGTCGCCGCTCCTCGTCGAAGCGGCGGAGCGCGTTGCTGCACGGCGCGGGCGTTTGGCAGGATGTCAAGGGAGTGCTCGGCGACTTCCCTCGGGATGCCTGGCATATCCGAGGGGCTCCACGCGAAGATGTCGGCGTTGGCGCGGAGGAAGTCGACGAGCACCACTTCCTATTTGGGGTCGAGGGTGGAGCTGACCCTCAACGCCTTGCCCTCGGGGGCTGAAGGGTCGAGGGGACCCCCTGGTCCGCTCCGCGGCCTCGAAGGTGCCGGCGTGCTTGGCAGCGGAGTTGAGGTCTTCGTTGACCATCTTCTCCAGCGTGTTCACCAGCGCTTCATCCAGCGCTAGTGCCTCTGCATGTTCTACGCACTCGACGTCGTAGTCGAATGCGTGCTCGATCGACGAGCCGACGGTGATGATGCCGTTTGGTCCGGGCATCTTCATCTTTAGGTAGGTATAATTGGGGACCGCCATGAATTTGGCGTAGCAGGGTCGCCCAAGTATAGCGTGGTAAGCCCCCTTGAACCCCACCACCTCGAAGGTGAGGGTCTCCTTGCGGAAGTTCTTTGGGGTGCCAAACCATACTGGCAGATCGATTTGCCCGAGGGGCTGGACCTGCTTGCCCGGCGCAATGCCATGGAATGGCTTCGTGCTAGGCCGCAGCTGATCCAACCCGATCCCCATCAGGCGCAAAGTATGCGCGTAGAGGATGTTGAGGCTGCTGCCTCCGTCCATGAGGACCTTCGAAAACCGGGCGTTCCCGATGATGGGGTCGACCACCGGCGGCACGCGGCCGGGTTGGGGACGCGGTTTGGGTGGTCTTCCCGCTGAATGTGATGGCGTCCTCCGACAATTGAGGAAGGACGGAGGCGCCCTCTCCGCGGCGAGGACCTCGTGCCGCTCCTTCTTGCGTTGGCGCGTCGACATGTCGACTGTTGGCCCCCAAAGATGAGGAACACATTTTCGACGGCGGGGAAGCCGCCTGCGTCGCCATCGCCTCCGTCTTTCTTGGCCTCTCGCCTCCTTCGCGGCGGCACGGCCATAGAACTTCGAGCATGTCGCCATCGCTCAAGGGTGTGGTTCACGGGAGTCTTGTGGTAGGGACATGGCTTTTTGGCCTTCAAGATGTCGTCGAACACCCCGGGCCTCGAGGGGCCGGTCGAGGGCCCCGTCGAGCCGGGTCAACAGACGAGGGCCTCGGCGTTGCCGCCGTCGCGCCCCTGCTCGCGCGCCTCGCGGTGCGGCTTCTTCCCCTTCTTGCCCCGCTTGTCGTTGCGGTGGGGCTCCTTGGACTTCTTCGCCCTCGCGGGCGCGTCCTCGAGCACTTGCCCTTCTTGCCGTCGAAAATCGCCCCCACGGCCTCTTCTCCGGAGGCGAAGCTGGTAGCGATGTCGAACAGCTCGTTGGAGTCCGCGGGCGGGCTGCGTCCTAGCTCCCGCACGAGATCCCGGCACGTGGTGCCCTCGAGGAAGGCGTGCACGATCTCGGACCGCGCCACGCCGGGGAGCTCGGTGCGCCGCTTGGAAAAGCCGCCGTATGAAGTCCCGCCGGTGACTCGCCGGGCTTCGCGTGCGGGGAGCGCGAGTCCCACGAATTTCCGGGCGCACGTACGTGCCCGGGAAGTTGCCCACGAACGTGTGGACCAGGTCGTCCCGGCTTGTGGGGGAGCGGGCGGCGGGCAAGTGCTCGAGCCATGTCCGGGCCGCGTCGCCAAGATGCAGGGGCAAGTTGCGGATGATGACCTCGTCGCTGGTGGCCCCGCCTAGCTGGCAAGCCAAGCGGTAGTCGTTGAGCCACACACGGGGGTCCGTCTCCCCGTTGTACTTGACGATGGTCGAGGGTTGGCGGAAGCGTTGGGGGAACGCTGCTCGCGCGGATCTCCCGCCGAACACACGGGTGCTTGGGGGCTCGGCGTCGGGGAGCGGTCTTCGCCGGCGTCGTAGCGTCCACCCCGTCGAGGGTGGTAGCCCCTTGCCGCTCGTGCGTCCGCCTGGCCGGTGCGCCGGCGTTGATGACGTTGCGGGCGTCGCCATCCGGCGCCTGCGTGCGTCAGGGAGCCGCTCCTTGGCGGCGTGCGCCCATGGTCGGCGGGCCGCCCCGCCGGTCCCCCCTGCGTGCACCGAGGGTTCGCCTCCCGGTGCAGCTTCGTCGTCCCGCGCATCCCCCTGTTGGCGGATGCGTGAGGCCGAGCTCTCGGCCTACTGGACGGCCGCTTGCTCGATGAGAGTTTGCACCTCGCGGTGCATGTCCCGAGCCTCGGGGGTCGAGGTTGCCGGCATGGCCCGCAGCAGCGCGTCCGCGTTGTCGACGTTGGGGACGGTGTTGATGCGGTCGCGGACTGTCGGCCCCGGCTCCGTGCGCGTTCGCCGCGCGCGGGAGGGCTTCCCCCCGCCATTGAGGCGCGGGAGCAACCGCCCGTGGCATTCTTCCGCCGGGTTGGCCTCGAGCTCGCGGGCTTGGGCCGGCTGTGCGTCGGCGGCGGCCCCGAGCGAGAGCGCTTGGCCCCGCGGCCGGGCGCGTGGCGACCCTCGGGGCGGCGTGACTTCCCCGTCTCCCGGCGCCCACCGCGCGGCGGCAGTGGCCGGGTCGTTGGTGATGACGGCGCGGCACTCCGCGCGGGATCGTAGCTCCCGTCTGCCGGAGTCGTCGGGAGCGCGACCAAACCGCAGTCCGCGACGTCGAGGAAACGCGGGAACATGAGCGGGTCCGGCACGCGGGAGAAGTCCCACTCCGCGTACCCGTGGCGGTTTGCGGGCGCGGCGCGTCGAGGGAGCCCGGGGGACGACTCGTCCCCTGGCTCGAGGCGCGGGGTCCCCGGCGACGAAGACGTGGCGGCCGGGCGGAACCCGCGCGCATCGTGGTGTTGATGTTGGCGTTGTGTGCCGAGCGTAGCGCCACGCGGCCGATGGGATGCGCGGCCGGAGACCGCGCGTTGTCCCGTCGGGGCGGTGGCGGTCGTGATGGCGGGCGCACCGCGCCGAGTGGAGGCGTGCTCGCCCGCCGCCGCTCGGACGCGCGCCCGGCGTGAACACGCGCCCCGAGCGACGGTGGCGTTGTGGCGTCGACGGGCCCGCGCATCCGTGCCCTGCGGGGCGCCCTCGCGCCGTGCTGGTGCGTGCGGCGGGGGCCAAGGCCGACCCCGGCTGGCCCCCGCGCGGAGCTCCTCACGGTTGGGGAGGCGCATGAGATAGCCGTTCCCCGTGGCCTGAAAGTTCAGGTCCCCGAAGCGAATTTCGAACCCGGCCGGGGGGAGGGGGGGTCCGAGCTACCCATGCAGTAGCGTGTACCACGGTACTCAGTGCGGATCACCATGGAGGGAGTTGACGGAATGACCTTAGGCGCTCGAGAGCCCCACGGTGGGCGCCAAGTGTCGGTGCGGAATATGGTCCCGACACTAACCAGTAGATAGCGCCAAGGTCTATCCCTCAATGGTCGATGCTAAGCAATAAGAGACACGGGATTTATCCTGGTTCCGGCCGAGGGGGCCGTACGTCCAGCAGTGGTGTGCTCAAGGCACTATATTACTCAGGCTCGGGGGTGCTGTGAGTGGGGGCTGCTACAAGCAAGGCAGGAGAGGAAGCGTGGCTTCCAAGTCCCTAGTGGAGTGGCTGAAGATATTGTGGGAGAGTTGGAGAATGAGTACGTGGTGTGTTGTGTGCTCCTGTCTGCGTGTATGTCTGTCTCCCCCCCGCGGCTGGAGGGTTCGCTCCCCTTTTATAGATCAAGGGGGTGGCGGATTACAATGCGCGCCGCGCTATCTAGCTACGTGGGGGAGTGCGACGTGCTATGTTGTAGAGTGGGCGGCCGTCCGGACGATCCTTGCGTCGATCTGGCCATCATGGCCTACCTTGTACCCGAACAGTGGCGGTTCGAGGGTAGAAGGGCGGCGGATGGTGGCGATGTCTTCTGATAGGCTCGAGGGAGGTGCTGACGTTGGCCCGTACGGAGTACAGGTGTAGGTAGAACGGCATCCCTTCCCAACGCGCTTCACAGTGCCGGAGTTGTTGCTACAGCGCCCGGCGTGCGCCTGCACGCGCGGGGATGGCGGCCACGCTGTTACAGTGGCAGGGATGGTGCTCCACCGGCCTAGCGCCTCCACCTAACCCTGTAGGGTCACAAGAAAGTGAATCGAGGGTGCGTCCGGCCCCCCTTCGAGGGCTCGACGCGTTAGCCGTACTGGAGCGAGCGCACGGCGTCACGGGACCGACACCGGCCGTGCCGCACGGATCCCTCCCCACAATGATGGGGATGGGCTCCTCCCTGGGGAGTTGGTGCGGCGGCACCGGGGGCGAGCCCCGGGCGCATGATGGCGCCGCTCCTGCCGGCGTCGGGGCGTTAAATGCCCGTGTACGGGGGCCGGCGCACGTGTGAGGGGCACCCTCGAGCGTGGCGGACCCCGGCCGAGGGTGGGGCGTACCCTCGAGCGAGGCGGAACCTGCTCGAGGGGGGAGCGGGCCCTCGAGCGAGGCGGAGCCCGCTCGAGGGAAGTGCTACCCCTCGAACGGGGCGGAGCCCGCCCGAGGGGGGCGCGCATCCTCGAGCGAGGCGGAGCCCGTTCGAGGGGATCTCTAAGAGGGCCGCCTGGATGGGCCGTCGGGGTCCCTGCGGCGTGGGCTGTTCCCTGCATGGTTAGGCAAGCCGTGTTTTGGTTTCGTTGCGGGTTTTAAGTGAGGATTTCCCCGTTGTTTAAGGGGACCCCTAGGGCTGTCCCCGACAACACCATCGGAAGGGTGACCATGATCAACAGTGCTATGTCTAGCACCTTGATGGGGTAATCTCCTTATTCGTCCATGGGTTGTAATCGATCTTGAGATGTAATCGTACTTTGTTGGATTATCTATCTATCATCTTGTGTTGAATATACATTAATGCTTAAGGTTAGCTACCTTGCCGTAAAGGGAGTATGAGCTCCAATGCTTCCTTGGATCCATTCAATATGCCGTGTCCATCATAGGTCTAGTCATGAATACCTTCGCATAGTGACAGTACGAGAGGAGGGAAAGGGCGAAACCGTGGTCACAACCCTGATAGATTAGATTGGTTTTCATGTCTTAAAGCGATTGCATGTTCTAGTATCGTAGACCCATGGGCGAGTGTCTTTTATCTTGATATCTTGATCATTCTCTCTAGTATAGTATAGTTGTTTTCTAGTTTAATCATATTTAGGGTTTGAGTAGCTAGAGTGTAAAGGTAGATCGAACGCTTGTAATCCCCTTGCTCCGTGGATTGACAAGAACCTTGGGAATCCCGTGGTGAAAAAGGTGTGGGGTCCGTACGCTTGCGAATCGTAGAGGGATACGTCTTTTACCCGTCAACAAGCCCCTTTTTCTGGCAGTGTTGCCGGGGAGCAAGCTAGTTTACATTGTTTTATTTGCATTTAACTTATTTTTATATTTAGTTTATCTTTTATTTGCTATATCTAACATATATTATCTAGAAAACCACTTGTTTCGTTTTTGTTTTTGTTTTTATCTTATTGTCTAGATGGCGTTCGTCAATCGACCCGTGGAAGAACCGGAGAAATCACTAAGGGATTACGCTAGCCCTCGATGTGAAGACATAAAAGTACAAGAGTCGGATTCGAAGCTCAAAGCGACCAAGTATGAAATTAAATCCAAGATCATCGAGATGGTGGCGGCAAACCCGTTTGAAGGGATGGTTACGGAGAACCCATATAGACACATAAGGCATTTCACGACGCTATGCAAAACGGTGCGTCAAGAAGGAGTTCCCAATGAATGGTTCAAATGAAATCTCTTTCCCTACTCACTTGCCGGCAATGTAAAGACATGGTACTCGTTTGCGTCCTTTGAAGTTGAAGGCAATTGGAACAAGTTGACAAAGAAGTTTTGCGAGAAGTTCTTTCCAATTAGCAAGGTTCAACATCTAAGGAGGCAAGTGATCACTTTCATGCAAGGAGAAGAGGAAGGGATAGACCAAGCTTGGGATAGGTTTAATGAGTTAATCGAACAAGAACCAAGACTCGGCTTCTCCGGTGACGTACTCTTGCATAAGAAGAAGAGGAAGGGATTGACCAAGCTTGGGATAGGTTTAATGAGTTAATCGAATAAGGACCAAGACTCGGCTTCTCCGGTGACGTACTCTTGCATACATTTTTCTTTTCCCTAACCCCTAGTTGCATGCAACACGTCCAAATGTGTGTAGGTGGGGATCTCATGGAGAAAACACTCACGGAAGCCGCCCAACTTCTACAAAAAGTTAGTAAAGCGGCTGCCATGCGAAGAGATTGGGAAACAAGACTTGCGGAAGAGCCGGAATATAATTCAAGGAAGAAGAAGAAGTGTGCTGAATTTTCTAAAGAGGCAACCCCGAAAGTCACAAAAGAGGAGCCAATCCCGGAAAAGCTTGTAGAAGAACACATCAAGTCAAGAACTACCCCGAGCGTTGACTTCGCCGTATCAAATGAAACAAACAAGAGAAGCATGTCAAGCGCGAAGCCACCAAGGGAGTTCGAACCAATGGGTTGGGTTCCTATCGATTACGGAGAAGTATTCAACAAGAGAAGACCATTCCCTAATCAAAAGGGGATGGCAAGAGCATTGGAAGTGGATTTCCCACCGGAGAAGAAAGCGAAAGATTCATACAACCTTGAAACCACCGGTGAGATCTTTCAAAAGCTCTTTGGATATGAGAACTGGATCCGGAACACATAGCCGAGGTGAAGAGAATCATGGGGATCAAGCCCGAAGCATCACCATACGCTCGCCTCGCCGAAATTTATGCGATAGGATCCGAAGAAGAAGAGAAGATGGCACCACGCTTGAGTTGCGAGATCAACGAAATTCAATGCAAAGCTTTATGTGACATCAGAGCCCAAGTAAGTGTCCTATCTTCTAAAATTTATGATAAAGTTCAAGACCACAACCTAGGCTTAGCTCCAACATCAACGAAATTAATTATGGGAGATGGTAGAACTATTAAACCTCTAGGTATTGCTTGCAACATGAAAGTAAAAATCTCTGGAAAATGTATACCAACCGATTTCTTTGTTATTGATGCTTACCATAGTAATCATGATCACATAATCCTAGGTAGGCCCTTTCTTAAGTTGGTTGATGCCGTGTTGGATGCCGGAGAAGGCAAAGTAACAATGAACCTTAATGGAACAAAATACACATATAATTTTCTTCGCGTATCTAAACACCCTACACCATTTCCTCTCGAAGACGAAGAAGTAGAGGAGATAGATAGTCTTTGTTTTGTTGAAACCCTTAGAGACCCGCTGCAAAGAGTGATGGAAAATCAAATTAGTAATCAACAAGATGAATAACTAGAAGAAGTAACAAAAGGCTTAGAACCACATGATGGAAGCGTGGAGGAAGGAAAATTTGAGGACATAGGAGAAATAAAACCCGAGAAGCCACAAGTGCCCGAGGTAGACCTTAAAACTTTGCCCAAAGGATTAAAGTATGAATTTTTGGGCCTAGACAAGACTTATCCAGTCATCGTGAGCGACAAGTTGAGTCCCGAAGTGTCGGTGCGGAATATGGTCCCGACACTAACCAGTAGATAGCGCCGTGGTCTATCCCTCAATGGTCGATGCTAAGCAACAAATGACACAAGGTTTTATCCTGGTTCCGGCCGAGGGGGCCGTACGTCCGACGGGGGTGTGCTCGTGGCACTATATTGCTCAGCACGGGGGTGCTTGTAGTGGGGCAAGTACAAGCAAGGCGGGAGAGGAAGTGTGGCTTCCAAGTCCCTGGAAGGGTGGCTGAAGATGTTGTGGAAGAATAAGAGAGTGAGTGCACGGAGTGTTGTGTTGAACTCTGTCCCCCCACGGCTGGGGGTTCGCCTCCCCTTTTATAGATCAAGGGGACGGCGGGTTACATGCGCGCCGCGCTACTTAGATATGTGGAGAAGTGCGACGTGCTACGGTGTAGAGTGGGCGGCCGTCCGTGCGATCCCCGCCACGATCCGGTCATCATGGCTCGACTTGTACCCGAACGGTGGCGGTTCGAGGGTAGGAGAGCGACGAGATGGCGGTGATGTCCTCGATAGGCTCGAGGGAGGTGCGCGACGCCGGCCGTACGGCGCACGGGGAGTTGGCAGAACGGCGTTCCTTCCCAACGCGCCTCACGGGGCTGGAGTCGTCGCTACAGGGTCCGGCGTGCGCCTGCGCGCGCGGGTACGGCGGCCACGCCGTTATAGTGGCGGGGATGGCAGTCCACCGGCCTACCGCCTCCACCTAACCCTGTAGGGTCACAAGAAAGTACATCGAGGGTGCGCCGGCCCCCTTTCGAGGGCTCGGCGCGTTAGCCGTACCGGGGCGTGCGCGCGGTGTCACGGGACTGACACCGGCCGCACTCCACCGTACCCTCCCACAGTGGCGGGGATGGGGGCTCCCCGGGGAGTTGGTGCGGCGGCACCGGGGTGCGAGCCCCGGCGCATGATGGCGCCGTCCCCGCGGCGTCGGGCGTTAAATGCCCGCGTACGGGGCCGGCGCACGCGTGCGGGGCGCCCGCGAGCGTGGCGGGCCCCCGGCGAGGGCGGGACGTACCCTCGAGCGAGGGCGAAACCCGCTCGAGGGAAGTGCGCCCCTCGGCGGGCGATGCCCGCCCGAAGGGAGCGTGCAGCCTCGAACGAGGCGGAGTCCGTTTCGAGGGGATCCTTACGTGGGCTGCCTCGATGGGCCGTCGGAGTCCCTGTGGGCCGTGTCCTGCATGGTTAGGCTTAATATTATCGGGTTTCGTTCTGGGTTTTAAGTGGGTTTTCCCCCATTGTTTAAGGGGACCCCTAGGGCTGTCCCCTACAGTAGCCCCCGAGCATCTGTGGGTTTGCCGTTGCGGCTCCCGCGCATGCCGGAACCTACTGATAGGACGTTCTTCCCTCCTTGTTTGCGAACGCTTTCCGTGGGGCCGCGTCAGCGGACCCGCGGGTCTAGCCCCGAAGCCTGCGGGGAGTGTGGATACTCCTGCAGGGGTTTACCGCGAGAATTTTGGTCAGAGAGACGTGGCACATATGCCAACCGGCATCGGCGGTATTTCAGCCGGCTTCGGGGGTGCACGCACCGCTGACACTGTCTCGGGCGGGTGCAGTTTCAAGGAGGTGTAGCCGTGCGTCAAGCCCCCGAGCCTTGGCCCGTTCGAGGCGATCGGGTAGAGCCTGACGACTTGTTTTTCAACGCGCCCTCGCCGTCCCTCCGCGGGACGGAGGGTGAGATTTCTGCAACTCCCATCAAGCGGGTCGCGAATTGCTGATTCCTCTTCAAGCTGGTAGCGGGTGGTTCAAGTGGACGCCCATGCCCCGTTCGATAAGGGTAGGCTGCGCGGTCCGGAGACACGTCCATGGAAGCGCTTGCGTGGGTTTGCTAGGTGGGGCTCGGTCCCGTTCGCTAGGGACCGAGGGCGCGGAAGCTCTCCCTCGGTGGGATCCCCACGGCTAGGCGCCCTCGGCCGGCTCTCGAACACGACATGTGGGGCACCCTCGAGCCGACGGGCTCGAGGAACGGCTCGAATGCGCGTGCCCTCGTCGTCCCTAACTCGCGATCCGTGGCGCCGTTCGAACCCATCGAGGGTCGGGCTTCGAACCTCGATCGGTAGGGCCGTGCGGGGGTGGCGCACGGGCGGCCCCGTCTTTTCACGTTTGCGGCCGTCGAGGGGTCGGGCGAGCCGGCCCTCGAGGTGTGCTTGGGTTGGTAGCACGGCGTATGTGCTTTCTTTTAGAGGGGTTGACATTGTCTCGAGCCGGGGGCTCGCTCCGCTCGAGGGTTTTGCGTGGCATGGGTGCCCGCGGTTCTGCTCTACATCGAGCGAGGTCCCGGCGACCTTCTCACGTCGATATCCCATCGAGGGTTGACGTCATCTTGAGCCAAGGGCTCGTGCCGCTCGAGGGTTTTACGTGGCATGGGTGCCCGCGGTTGCCTGCTCTACATCGAGCAGGTCCCGGCGACCTTCTCACGCTGATATCCCATCGAGGGTCGCTTTTGTTTGGAGCCGAGGGTCGTGCCGCTCGAGGGTTTTACGTGGCATGGGTGCCGCGGTTGCTGCTCTACATCGAGCGAGTCCCGACGACCTTCTCACGCTGATATCCCATCGAGGGTCGCCTTTGTTTCGAGCCGGGGGTTCGCCCCGCTCGAGGGTTCTCCTTGCTTGGCAAGGGACCCGGGCATTTAAGTGCCTTGCGGTCGTGGCCACGGTTTTGCAGCGCGGGCGCGTCTTTTTAGGCGCTGCGGCCGCGCGCGCGCGCGTAGTGGGCGGCGTTGCAGGCGGACGTGACCGCTTCGCCTCGGTCGGCTGCGGGTCTTTGCCGTGATGATTGCCCGCCCGCCGTTACGTGGCCGCTGCGGTCGTGGTGGGGCCCGCTCGTCGACGCGATGGAAAGATTCCCTGCAGTTAATGCTAGCGGGGCGTCCGCTCCGGAGAGCTCGCCCGTCGGCCTATAAAGCTGCGGGGAGGAGGAGACGGCGGTTTTTTACCTTGGCAACTCACCATTTTCAGTCCCCCGCCCCTTCGTCTTCGCCTAGCTCCTGCCATCGCGCGGTGTCGCCGCTAGAGCTTTCCTTCCGTTTCTTGTTCTCCGTCCTCGCATTCCTTCGTCCTTCCTCATGGCGCCGCCCGAGCCTCCTCTCAGGATCCTGGAGCCATATGCCTGGGAGAGGTCGACGGTGACGCGCCCCGGCCCTTGGCGAGCCGGTCGGGCCCGCCGGCCGCCCGGCGGCCAACGAAGACGGGCGTGCGGCGGAGTGGATCGTGCCGTCGGCCGCGGACCACGAGCCCAACCCGCGGGAGGGGGCTACGTGGTGAGCTTCATCCGCTACCACGAGCGGGGCTTCACCGCGGCGGCGAGCACCTTCATGCGGGCGATGTGCTACTACTACGGGGGTGGAGGCCGCACAACTTCGCCCCCAACGCGATCTCGCGAGCGGCCACATTCGTGGGTGTCCGCGAAGGGTACTCGGGGATCCGGTTAAGCGGGAGCTACGGGTACACCTTTTCCGCGCGGAGCTCGTCACACGGCCCACGACGGAGCCAAGGACCCGCCGCGCGATGCGCGCCGGCGGGGATGTCGCTTGCCCGCGGGGGGTAATTCAAGAACGTCTACATCCCCTGCACCATGACGACGAACAACGCCGGCTGGGAGCGGGGGTGGTTCTACTTGCGTAACGCCGAGCCCGGCCTCCCCCCTACACCGGCCGGGTGTTCAAGGAGAGGCCTGCCTCCTGGGGCTACGGGGTGTCCTCGCCCCAGCATCGGGCGCGGCAGGAGTCGGTCCTGGCCGCGCTGCAGCGCCTGGCGAAGATGGGGTTGAACGCGATGGGCGTCCTCGCCTTCCTTCATCACCGGCGGATCGTGCCGTTGATGGAGAGGCCGCTCTGCATCTTCGAGATGACAGAGGCGGCCAACCCCGTCGACCGGCGAGGTCGCGGATGCTCCCGACGCCCCTCGAGCGGCCGTACGCGCTCACCGGGCGCGGAGCGCCGTTGACACCCGGTGCCGCCGCACGCGGGTCGGACCCCGTGGGACATCGAGATGCTCCCCACCGGCCCGTTGGTGAGTGTGGTCCTTGATTTCGTTTTGGTTCTTTGCGTTGCCTTTGCCTCCCGACGTGTCTTCGGTGCTCATGTGTGCACCGGTGAAGTTCACCATCGCCAAGTCCGTTCCACCCACCCCCGACTCCCGTGCGCTCGGCGGGCGGCGCGGCGGGGCAGGCGAGGAGAGGGCGGCGCGCAAGAGGGAGCACGCGAGGCGACGTCAAGCACGTCGTGGCCGGCGGGCCGCGGAGTACCGGCGCGCGCGAGGAGCTGGGGCTCTCCTCCCCGGAGGCTGAGGAGCCCTCGTCCTCGGAGGAGGACGAAGAGGAAGAGGCTGAGGGGGAGGGCCCCCTCCAGCGGCGCGCCTCGCGCCTCCCTCGCGGAGCCGGCGCCGGCGGCAAGGGCGGCATCGGGCCGGGGCGGGCGCAACGCGCGCCCGCCGCCGGGGCCATCGACATCAAGGGGCGGCGCGCGCGCGCGCGCGCGAGGCGCGCGCGGCGAGCGCGCCCGTGCGCGCGTCGGCGTGCTCGCGCGGCGGGGCGAGCGTGCCCGCACGCGCGGCACCATCGTCGGGAGGCGCGTCGGCGGGCGTGTCCGCACGCGGGGCGAGTGTGCCCCCGGCGCGCGGCGGTGCCTTCGGGAGGAGGCGGCGTCGGGGCGGCGCCCGCGCACGGGGGGCGGGCGTGCCGCGCGTACGGCCGGCGCCGTCGGGAGGCGGCGCGGCGGCGTGGCGGCCGCGCCGGCCTCGTCGGCTGAGGCCTCGAGGAAGAGGAAACGGGCCTTTTCCTCTTCGAGGTAAGGAGTCCGTCCTTTTTCGTTTGGTTTGATTTGTCGATGATTAGGCGCCCTGACCTTCTGTCCGTACCTGCACAGGGTGGTGCCAACCGTGCCTCCTCTCGCACCTGCCAAGGTGCTGAGGACGGACGCGTCCATCCCCACCCGCGGCGCTCGTCGAGGGCGTCGCGCCGGGGACAAGCACGGCGGCGGGCGTGAGCTCGCAAGCCCCGGTTGGGGTCTCGAGGCCCCGGTCGTCGATCAGCCCGCCGCGGCGGCGGGGGCCGAGGTCGCCGGGGGCGGCCGCACCGGCCGTCATGGAGACACGGGCGCGGCGGCGGCCGTGGTGGAGGCGCAGCCCGCGAGGGGCCGTTGCGGTGGAGGTGGCGGAGCGGGAGCAACCCGCGGGCGCCCGTGGCCGCAGAGGCGCGGCCGAGGTGGTGGGCGCGGCGCCGCGCGGCGCCGCCGCGGCCGCGGAGGTGCGGGTGGAGGTGCCGGCGGAGGCGGCGCAAGTGACGCGCCCGCCGGCGATTTGCGGGCGGGAGGTGGTGGAGGTCTCGGACGACTCTCCGCCGTCCGGTGGAATCCGTGGGCCATCGGCCCCGGGAACTCCTCCGATCCCCGAGAGGGGGCCCTCGTGAGGCGGCACGAGGGTCACATGGTGGTGGGGGGCCGAGGACATGGTGCCGAGGCCTCGTCCTCCCACGCCGGCCGCCCCCGCCAGGTGGAGGGGGCCGTCGACGATCCTCCGGCGTTCGGCGCCGACGCCCGGGGGGAGCAGAGCTGCGGGGCGAGCTCCCGAGCCACGGCACCACGCTCAACCGCGCGCCGAACGAGGCGCCGCAGTCCATGGCGGCCCGGCCTGGCTCGTCTTCCAGGTGAGCCATGGTTGCTCGTCCTTTTCCCCCTTCGTTTTCGTACGCTGTATTCAAATCTTGGCGCTTACGGGCTTCGATTCTGTGATTGCCAGGAGCTCGAGCGTCGTGCCCATGACAAGTTTGACGCCTTCGACCGGGTGAACGCCGAGGTTCGCCAGCTCCGGGAGCGGTGCAGCGCCTTCGACGCGCTTGCCGACGCTCTCAGGACGCCGACGACCGGGCCGGCGTATCGGGCGATGGCGTGGTGCGATGAGCTCCCGGGAGAGCTCGGGACGGAGATGCACCACGGCGATCGAGCCTCGAGCGGGTCCGCGCGGCCCTCGTCGATCGTGACGAGGCGCGCGTGGAACGCGCGCGCGGACTCGGGAGAAGACGCGGACGCCGGCCGCCAAGGCGGGAGCGAGAGGGTGGCCACCGCTCGCGCCGAAACCCGGGGAGCTCCGCACGTCGCTCGAGGGGGCGGGCGCAACGGCCGCCGGGCCGAGGAGCGGGCGCGCGAGCCGGGAGCGGCGGGCCAAGGAGGCCGACGACCTGAAGGCCGCCCTCGACGCCAAGGCCGCGGCCCTCGTCACTGCTGAGGAGCGGCTCCTGCAAGAGGGCACCGCCCGCCAAGGGGCTGAGGAGCGGCTCCAGCAGGAGCAGGCCGCCCTCACCGATGCCCGTGCAGCGCTGGAGCAGGAGCGCGCCGCCCACGAGGTGACGCGGAAGTCCTTGGCGGATCAGGACGCTAAGCTCTCCAAGGCTGAGGGCGAGGTCGTTGTGCTTAGCATCGCGAGCGCAAACCAGGAGATGGCCCTTCAGGGAGCTGGGTGAGACCGTCAAGCGCCTCGAGCGCGACGCGGTCGAGGCCGTGCGCCGCGACCTTGAGATGGAGAAGAAGCAAGTCGAAGGTGAGCCACAATCTGACTCTTGTCTTGTTGGATTTTCGATTGGGAACTTCGCATTCCCTTTTTTCTGATTTATCCCTTGCCTTGATGTTCCTGGGCTTGCGCACCGCCTGCGGGGCACGCGGCGAGCGGGCCGAGGCGCCGCGGAGCCTTCTACAACTCCTCCGAGCAGAGCCGGCGGGAGCCGCGCGATGCGGCCCTCGAGACTTGCCGCACCGTCGAGGAGGGCGAGGCACAAGGGCGGCGGTTCGGCGGCCGGCCGTCCGCGCGCCCTTGGTGGCCACGTCACCGAGCGGATGCGCCGGGGCGGCGGCTCGGGCGTCCGAAGGCCCTCGGTGTGGTGCGATCCCACTACGAGGTAAACTTCGAGGCGCTGGCGGAAGGCTACGTCGTACCCGAGGGCGTCGAGGACGAGGTGGCCATGGAGCGTATGGATGCGCTCGCTGCTGATGCCGCCGGTCGCTCGCCGAGGCCTTCGAGGAGTTCCTCTTCCCGGACGCCGCTGACGCTGCTGCTCCTCCCGCCTGAAAGCAGTTGGGCGCTAGGCCCGTTTTTTGTTTATGTGTATCAGAATTCTGGCCTCGTGGCCTTTTGTAAACAAACAAGTTGTTTCATGAACATAAGCAGTAGATGTAAATGAAGTTGTTTGTTTATCACGCTTTTTTGTTTCTCCTTCTTCTTGAGTGGATTCTAGTTAGGGAAGTTCGATTTTCGCAGGGGGCCCGCTGGGTTGGAGGCAAGAGAGAAGGGCCATAGCCACGCGGCGTAGGCTATCTCTGGCTCGCACACTCCTTCCGCTGTGCCGCCTGCGCCCTGTTCGAATCGTGGCTCGAGGTTGAAGTAGGAAACAAACTTAGCGCGTGTGGATTGTTGCGTTTTTTGCGCGAAAAAATGGGACCATTTTGGGGGGGGGGGGATGCCCCCCGCAAGAGCCCCCCGAGGGTAACTTGGGTTTCAGAGGAAAGCCGAGTTATCCTTTTCATTAGACTTGACGTTTTTACATAGTCGTTGCCAACTGGGGTGTTGGCGATGTGCTTTTTACAACAAAAATACTTGGAAAATCCTAGCTAAGGGTAGAAGCGACGTAGGCGTTGGATGTTCCAAGCGTTGGTGAGCTCTTCGCCGTCCTCGTTGGCCGGCCTTGTATGTGCCCGGTTTGAGTACCTTCACCACGACGTAGGGTCCCTCCCATGGGGGTGATAGCTTGTGGCGTCCTCGGTTATCTTGGCGCGGCCTTAGGACCGCATCCCCCTCGCCGAAGTCCCGTCGACGTATCTTGCGTGCTTGGTAGCGTCGTAGGGACCCGTTGGTACCTCGCGGAGTGCATTAAGGCTACGAGGCGTGCCTCGTCCAGCTGGTCCAGCGAGTCCTCGGGGGCTCGGCGGTTAGCGTCCTCGTCGTAGCCTCGAACCTTGGGCGACCCGTATTCTAAATCCGTGGGGAGGACGGCCTCCGCGCCGTGGACTAGGAAAAATGGGGTGAACCCGGTGGCTCTGCTTGGGGTGGTCCTTAGGCTCCACACGACCGCTGGTAGTTCTTGGAGCCATTTTCGCCCGTATTTGTTGAGTCGGTCGAAAATTCGGGTTTTAGGCCTTGTAGGATCATGCCATTGACACGTTCCACTTGGCCGTTGGTCCGTGGGTGCGCCACGCTGCCCAATCCACGCGGATGTGGAACTTGTCACGGAACTCCAAGAACTTCCGCCCGTGAACCGGGACCCGTTGTCGTGATGATGGAGTTTGGCACTCCAAAGCGGTAGACGATATCGGTGAAGAATGTCACCGCCCGCTCGGCCCTTAGGTTCGTGATGGGGCGCACCTCCACCCACTTGGAGAACTTGTCGATCGCGACTAGCAAGTGGGTGAAGCCCCCGGCGCCTTCCGCGGGGCCCGACGATGTCCGGCCCCCACACGACGAACGGCCATGTAACGGGGATGGTCCGTAGGGCGTGAGCGGGCAAGTTGGACTTGCGGGCGTAGAAGCGGCACCCTTCGCGGTGCGTACGATTTCGGCCGGCGTCCGCGACCGCGGTAGGCCGCAAAAGCCTTGGCGGAACGCGTTGCCGACGAGGGGCGCGGGGTGCGGCGTGGTGGCCGCGATCCCCGCATGCATGTCCCGCGAGAGCTCGCGCCCCTCGGGAATTGGCACGCTCCGCCGTAGGATGCCGGAGGCGGCGCGCTTGTGCGGCTCGCCATCGACGAGGGTGAAGGATTTAGCCATCCCGGCGATGCGCCCGGCCGCGGCCCGGTCCGCGGGGAGTTCCCCTCGAGCGATCCGGGCAATGTATTTCTCCCGCCGTCCGCCCGGACGGGGAGCCGGCTCGATGTCCATCGCATCGGCTTCGTGAGAGCCGTACCCCTCGAGAAGGGGAGAGCACGTACGCCTCGTTCGAGGGGTCCTCGTCCATGGGCTCCGCACCCGCTTGGTTCGAGGGAGCCCCCGAGGGTCCGTCGTGATTCGAGGGGTAGGGCTCGAAGACGACCGAGGGTTGAGCGATGTCGCGCGCGAAAACGTTCGGGGGAACGGTGATCCGTCCGGACGCGATCTTGGCGAGCTCGTCCGCTTCTTCGTTGTACCTTCGGGGCACATGGTTGAGCTCGATGCCGTAGAACCTGTCCTCGAGGGCCCGCACGGCCTTGCAGTAGGCCTCCATCTTGTCATCGTGGCAGCTCGCGTTCTTCATGACTTGATCGATCACGAGCCGCGAGTCCCCCCGCACGTCGAGGCGCTTGACGCCCAACTCAATGGCGATTTTGAGGCCACGAGAGAAGGGCCTCGTACTCGGCCATATTGTTGGACGCGGGGAAGTGGAGGCGTACTGCGTAGCGCATGTGCTCCCCGAGGGGTGACACGAAGAGCGAGGGCCCGCGCCCGCTCCCGTTTTCATCACGGAGCCGTCGAAGAACAGAGTCCAGCACTCTGCCTGGATTTGTGGGGGTGGCAGCTGTGTGTCTGTCCATTCAGCGACGAAATCCGCCAGAATTTGCGATTTGATAGCCTTGCGTGGGGCGTAGGCGAGCGTTTCGCCCATCAGTTCCACGGACCACTTGGCGATCCTTCCCGCGGCGTCGGGGTTGCGGATGATTTCCCCTAGCGGAAAGGAAGAAACCACCGCGACGGGGTGGGCCTCGAAGTAGTGGTGGAGCTTGCGCCGCGCAAGGACTACCGCGTATAGCAGCTTCTGGACCTGGGGGTAGCGTGTCTTCGTGTCCGAGAGGACCTCGCTGATGTAGTAGACGGGCCGCTGCACAGGCAAGGCGTGCCCTTCCTCTATGCGCTCCACGACGATCACGGCGCTTACCACCTGGGTGGTCGCGGCCACGTAGAGCTGCAGGGGCTCGCCGTCCTGTGGCGGCGTGAGAATCGGGGCGTGCGTCAGAGACGCCTTCAGCTTGTTGAGCGCGTCCTAGGCCTCGGTGGTCCAGGAGAAGCGCTCGTGTTTCTTGAGTAGGCGGTAGAGGGGCAGGCCCTTCTCACCGAGCCGCGAAATGAAGCGGCTCAAGGCGGCAAGGCACCCCAACACCTTCTGTACCCCTTTGAGGTCCCGGATTGGACCCATTCGTTCGAGGGCCGCGACCTTTTCAGGGTTGGCCTCGATTCCCCGCTGGGAGAGGATGTACCCCAGGAGCATGCCTTGCGGCACTCCAAAGACACATTTTTCGGGGTTTAACTTGACCCCATTGGCCCGTAGGCAGCTGAACGCGACGCCAAGGTCGCCAACCAGGTTGTCCGCCTTCCTGGTCTTCACGACGATGTCGTCCACGTATGCTTCGACCGTCCGCCCGATGTGATCCCCAAAAACGTGCCGCATGCGGTCCGGTATGTTGCACTCGCGTTTCGAGGCCAAACGGCATCGTGACGTAGCGAACGTCCCGAACGGTGTGATGAATGAAGTCGCGAGCTGGTCGGACTCCTTCATTTTTATTTGATGATACCGGAATAGGCATCAAGGAAATAGAGTAATTCGCACCCGCCGTTGAATCAACGATTTGATCTATGCGTGGCAGAGGAAAAGGAACTTTGGGACATGCTTTATTAAGACTAGTATAGTCTACACACATCCGCCACTTCCCATTTTTCTTCTTTACAAGCACAGGATTGGCTAGCCACGTAGGGTGGAATACTTCCTTGATGAATCCGGCCTCGAGGAGCTTCCGCAGCTCCGCTCCGATCGCCCGTCGCCGCTCCTCGTCGAAGCGGCGCGGCCGGCCGCCGCACGGCGCGGGCGTTTGGCAGGATATCAAGGGAGTGCTCGGCGACTTCCCTCGGGATGCCTGGCATGTCCGAGGGGCTCCACGCGAAGATGTCGGCATTGGCGCGGAGGAAGTCGACGAGCACTGCTTCCTATTTGGGGTTGAGGGTGGAGCTGACCCTCAACGCCTTGCCCTCGGGGGCTGACGGGTCGAGGGGGACCCCTTTGGTCTGCTCGGCGGCCTCGAAGGTGCCGACGTGCTTGGCGGCGGAGTCGAGGTCCTCGTTGACCATCTTCTCCAGCGTGTTTACCAGCGCTTCATCCAGCGCTAGTGCCTCTGCATGTTCCACGCACTCGACATCGCAGTCGAATGCGTGCTCGATGGACGACCCGACGGTGATGACGCCGTTTGGACCGGGCATCTTCATCTTCAGGTAGGTGTAGTTGGGGACCGCCATAAATTTGGCATAACAAGGTCGCCCAAGGATGGCATGGTAGGCCCCTTTGAACCCCACCACCTCGAAGGTGAGGGTCTCCTTGCGGAAGTTCTTAGGGGTACCAAACCAGACCGGCAGATCGATCTGCCCGAGGGGCTGAACCTGTTTGCCGGGCGCGATGCCGTGGAACGGCTTTGTGCTGGGCCGTAGCTGGTCCAGCCCGATCCCCATCAGGCGCAATGTATGCGCGAAGAGGATGTTGAGGCTACTGCCTCCGTCCATAAGGACTTTTGAAAACCGGCGTTCCCAATGATGGGATCTACCACCGGCGGGTGCGGCCCGGATTGGGGATGCGATTCGGGTGGTCTTCCCGGCTGAAGGTGATGACATCCTCCGACCAATTGAGAAAGGCCGGAGGCACCCTCTCCGCGGCGAGGACTTCGTGTCGCTCCTTTTTGCGCTGCCGGGTCGACATGTCGACGGTAGGTCCCCCAAAGATGAGGAACACATTTTCGACGGCGGGGAAGCCGCCGGTGTCGCCATCGCCCCCCGTCATTCTTGGCCTCTCGCCTCCTTCGCGGCGGCGCGACCATAGAACTTCTTGAGCATGTCGCATTGCTCAAGGGTGTGTTGCACTCGGGGTTTTGTGGTAGGGACATGGCTTCTTCAGGCATGTCATCGAACACTCCGGGCCTCGAGGGGCCGGTCGAGGGCCCCGTCGAGTCGGGTCGACGGCCGAGGGTCTCGGCGTTGCCGCCGTCGCGCCCCTGCTCGCGCGCCTCGCGGCGCGGCTTCTTCCCCCTTGTTGCCCCGCTTGTCGTTGCGGTGCGGCCCCTTGGACTTGCTGCCCTCCGCGGGCGCGTCCTCGGAGCGCTTGCCCTTTTTGCCGTCGAAGATCGCCCCCACGGCCTCTTCCCGGAGGCGAAGGCCGGTGGCGATGTCGAACGGCTCGTTGGAGTCCGCGGGCGGGCGCGTCCCGGCTCCCGCACGAGGTCCCGCACGTGGTGCCCTCGAGGAAGGAGTGCACGATCTCGGACTGTGCTACGCTGGGGAGCTCCGTGCATCGCTTGGAGAAGCGCCGTATGAAGTCCCGCAGCGACTCGCCGGCTTCGCGTGCGGGGAGCGCAGGTCCCAAGAGTTCCCAGGGCGCACGTATGTGGCCTGGAAGTTGCCCACGAACGTGTGGACTAGGTCGTCCCAGTTATGGATCTGGCTGGCGGGCAAATGCTCGAGCCATGTCCGGGCCGCGTCGCCCAGATGCAGGGGCAAGTTGCGGATGATGACCTCGTCGTTAGTGGCCCCGCCCAGCTGGCAAGCCAAGCGGTAGTCGTTGAGCCAGACACGGGGGTCCGTCTCCCCGTTGTACTTGACGATCGTCGAGGGTTGGCGGAAGCGTTGGGGGAACGCTGCCGCTCGGATCTCCCGGCTGAACACGCGAGTGCCCGGGGGCTCCGGCGTCGGGGAGCGGTCCTCGCCGCCGGTCGTAGCGCCCACCCCGTCGAGGGTGGTAACCCCTTGCCGCTCGCGCGTCCGCCTTGCCGGTGCGCCGGCGTTGATGACATTGCGAGCGTCGCCATCTAGTGCCCTGCGCGCGTCGAGGAGTCGCTCCTTAGCTGGCGTGCGCCCTTGCTCGGTGGGATGCCCCGCCGGCCCCCCCCGCGTGCACCGAGGGTTCGCCTCCTGGTGCGGCTTCATCGCCCCACGCATCCCCCTGTTGACGGATGCGTGAGGCCGAGCTTTCGGCCTGCTGGACGGCCGCTTGCTCGATGAGAGTTTGCACCTCGCGGTGCATATCTCGAGCCTCGGGGGTCGAGGGTGCGGCATAGCCCGTAGCGGCGTCGCGGCGGCGACGAGCTCCCTGGCTCGCCCGTGGGGGCACGTCCGCGTTTCCGACGTTGGTGGCGGTGTTGAGGCGATCGCGGACCTGTCGGCCCAGCTCCCGCGCGCGTTCGCCACGCGCGGAAGCCTCCCCTGCCATTGAGGCGCGGAGCAATCGCACCGTTCGGTATTCTTCCGCCAGCTTGGCCTCGAGCTCGCGGGCTGGGCCAGCTGTGCGTCGACGTCGGCCCCGGCGGGGAGCGCTTGGCCCCGCGGCCGGGCGTGCGGCAATCCTCGGGGCGGCGTGACTTCCCCGTCTCCGCGCCGCCGCGCCGGCGGCGTTAGCCGGGTCGTTGGTGATGACGGCGCAACACTCCCGCGTGGGGTCGTAACTCCCGGCCGGAGTCGTCGGAGCGACCGAACCGCAGTCCGCGGCGTCGAGGAAACGCCGGAACGCGACTGGGTCCGGCACGCCGGAGAAGTCCCACTCCGCGTATCCGTGGCGGTTGGCGGGTGGCATCGTGTCGACGGAGCCCAGGGATGACTCATCTGCTGCTGAGGTGCCGGGGTCCCTGGCGACGAAGACATGGCGGCCAGGCGGAACCCTGCGCATCGTCGTGTTGACGTTGGCGTTGTAGGCCGTCGTAGCGCCACGCGGCCCCCGATGGGGATACGCGGTCCGCAGACCGCGCGCGCCGCCCCGCCGGGGCGGTGGCGGTCGTTGTGGTTGGCACACCGCGCCGGGGCGGCGGCGCGCTCCGCCCGCCGCCGCTCGGACCGCGCCCGACGCGAGCGTTGCCCGCAGCGACGGTGGCGTCGTGGCGCCGACGGACCCGCGGCCTCCGTGCCCGCGGCGCTTGCGCCGGAGTCGTGCGTGCGGCGGGGGTCTGAGCAGACCTGGCCTGACGCCGCGCGCGGAGTTCCTCACGGTTAGTGAGGCGCATGAGATAGCCGTTCCCCGTGGCCTGAAAGTTCAGATCCCCGAAGCGGATCTCGAACCCGGCCGGGAGGGGGTCCGAGCTACCCATGCAGTAGCGTGTAGCACGGTATTCAGTGCGGATCACCATGGAGGGAGTTGGCGAAATGACCTTAGGCGCTCGTACGCCCCACGGTGGGCGCCAACTGTCGGTGCGGAATATGGTCCCGACACTAACCAGTAGATAGCGCCGTGGTCTATCCCTCAATGGTCGATGCTAAGCAACAAATGACACAAGGTTTTATCCTGGTTCCGGCCGAGGGGGCCGTACGTCCAGCAGGGGTGTGCTCGTGGCACTATATTGCTCAGCACCGGGGGTGCTTGTAGTGGGGCAAGTACAAGCAAGGCGGGAGAGGAAGTGTGGCTTCCAAGTCCCTGGAAGGGTGGCTGAAGATGTTGTGGAAGAATAAGAGAGTGAGTGCACGGAGTGTTGTGTTGAACTCTGTCCCCCCACGGCTGGGGGTTCGCCTCCCCTTTTATAGATCAAGGGGACGGCGGGTTACATGCGCGCCTCGCTACTTAGCTATGTGGAGAAGTCGACGTGCTACGGTGTAGAGTGGGCGGCCGTCCGTGCGATCCCCGCCACGATCCGGTCATCATGGCCTGACTTGTACCCGAACAGTGGCGGTTCGAGGGTAGGAGAGCAGCAGATGGCGGTGATGTCCTCTGATAGGCTCGAGGGAGGTGCTGACGCTGGCCCGTACGGCGCACAGGAGTTGGCAGAACGGCGTTCCTTCCCAACGCGCCTCACGGGGCTGGAGTCGTCGCTACAGGGTCCGGCGTGCGCCTGCGCGCGCGGGTACGGCGGCCACGCCGTTACAGTGGCGGGGATGGCAGTCCACCGGCCTACCGCCTCCACCTAACCCTGTAGGGTCACAAGAAAGTACATCGAGGGTGCGCCGGCCCCCTTTCGAGGGCTCGACGCGTTAGCCGTGCGGGGGCGTGCGCGCGGTGTCACGGGACTGACACCGGCCGCACTCCACCGTACCCTCCCACGGAGGGCGGGGATGGGCTCCTCCCTGGGGAGTTGGTGCGGCGGCACCGGGGTGCGAGCCCCGGGCGCATGATGGCGCCGTCCTGCGGCGTCAGGGCGTTAAATGCCCGCGTACGGGGCCGGCGCACGCGTGCGGGGGCGCCCGCGAGCGTGGCGGGCCCCAGCCGAGGGCGGGGCGTACCCTCGAGCGAGGCGAAACCCGCTCGAGGGAAGTGCTGCCCCTCGAGCGGGGCGATGCCCGCCCGAAGGGAGCGTGCAGCCTCGAACGAGGCGGAGTCCGTTTCGAGGGGATCCTTACGTGGGCTGCCTCGATGGGCCGTCGGAGTCCCTGTGGGCCGTGTCCTGCATGGTTAGGCACCTGCATGGTTAGGCTTAATATTATCGGGTTTCGTTCTGGGTTTTAAGTGGGTTTTCCCCCATTGTTTAAGGGGACCCCTAGGGCTGTCCCCGACACGAAGAAAATGAGAAGTTGCTGATTTTATTGAAAAAACATAGGAAGGTGATTGGATATTCGATTAATGATCTCAAAGGTATTAGCCCAGCCTTTTGCACTCATCGTATACCAATGGAATACCAATGTAAGCCCGTAGTGGACCACCAAAGGAGGCTAACTCATGCCATGCGAGAGGTAGTAAAGAAGGAAGTCGTCAAGTTACTTGATGCCGGAATCATCTACCCGGTTCCGCATAGCGAATGGGTGAGCCCGGTACATTGTGTACCAAATAAAGGAGGTTTGACCGTGGTGAAGAATGAGAAGAATGAATTGATACCGCAAAGAACCGTGACCGGGTGGCAGATGTGTATTGATTATCGTAAGCTTAACAAAGCAACGAAGAAAGATCACTTTCCCCTACCGTTCATGGACGAGATGCTCGAGAGATTAGCAAATCACACTTATTTTTGCTTTCTTGACGGGTACTCGGGGTTCATGCAAATTCCCATTCACCCGGACGATCAACACAAAACAACGTTTACATGCCCTTACGGAACGTTTGCATATAGAAGGATGCCCTTCGGTCTATGCAACGCTCCGGCCTCTTCTCAACGTTGCATGATGGCCGTATTTTCGGAATTCATCGAAGAGGTTGTCGAGGTGTTCATGGATGATTTTTCCATTTATGGGAAGGCGTTCATGGATTGCTTGGCAAACTTGGAAAATGTCCTCACGAGGTGTGCGGAGGTAGACTTGGTATTAAATTGGGAAAAGTGCCACTTCATGGTTAAGCAAGGCATAGTGCTCGGACACGTTATATCCGAGAGAGGCATTGAAGTGGGCAAGGCTAAGGTAGAGACGGTTGAGCAACTCCCACCTCCAACGGATGTTAAGTCCTTAAGGAGCTTTCTAGGCCATGCCGGATTTTATAGAAGATTTATTAAGGACTTCTCAAAGATCACTAAGCCTTTAACGCATCTCCTTCAAAAGGATGTGGCTTTTGACTTTGCTGAGAAGTGCCTAGCGGCATTCCGAACCTTGAAAAGTGCGTTGGTGAGTGCTCCCATTGTTCAACCTCTGGATTGGAGCCAACCTTTCAAGATCATGTGTGACGCAAGTGACTACGCCGTAGGCACGGTTTTGGGTCAAGAAAGGAAGGCCGAGTTCACACCGTTTACTATGCTAGCAAAACTCTTAGTGGGGCACAATTAAAATATGCCACTACGGAAAAGGAGTTGCTAGCGGTGGTATTCGCTTTTGAAAAATTCAGATCTTACATTGTGAACTCGAAGGTCATTGTTTACACCGATCACGCAGCCATCAAGTATCTCTTGGCTAAGAAGGAAGCTAAACCACGTTTGATTCGTTGGATCCTTCTTCTCCAAGAATTTGATGTTGAAATTCGTGACAAAAAGGGGGTGGAGAACGTTGTGGCCGATCATTTGTCTAGGATGAATCATGGACAAGATGATAAAGAGCCCATCAAAGATAAGATGAGAGATGACCACCTCTATCGAGTGCTCGATAAAGACACTTGGATGATTGATATCATTCGAGTGTTTCGGAAGATGCCTCTCGATCATCTAGATAAAAATTCCCAAAAGAAAATAATCTCTGAAAGTAGAAAGTACTTTTGGGATGCACCATACCTCTTCAAACTTGGCAATGATGGAGTCATGAGAAGATGTGTGCTAAGAGAAGAGAGGGTAGAAATTCTGAGAAAGTGCCACTCGGCGGAGTACGATGGACACTATAGCTATTTTCGAACCCAAGCAAAAGTATGGTCAAGCGGATTCTATTGGCTGGAGATGCATGAAGATACTAAAAGATATGTTGCATCATGCCCCAAATGCCAAAGAACCAGAAACATCTCTCAAAGGAATTCTATACCCTTGAATTACAATATACAAATTGATTTATTCGATGTATGGGGTATCGACTTCATGGGGCCTTTCAAAAACTCATGCGGATATGAATATATTCTAGTTATGGTTGATTATGTATCCAAATGGGTAGAGGCTATGCCATGTCGTAAAGCTTCCACAGAGGAGTCCATTACTATGATCAAGAACGTGATTTTTCCTCGTTTCGGTACACCGAGAATCTTGATAAGTGATGGAGGAACTCACTTCACCGGGAAGAATTTGAAAAAGTGCTTGTCCAAGTTGGGGATTGAACATAGGGTCTCTACGGCCTATCACCCACAAACCAATGGACAAGCGGAAACGTCAATAGGTAATTAAAAAGCATCCTCAACAAAACCATAGAGAAGGGAGGCAAAGATTGGTCAAAGAAATTAGACGGAGCTTTATGGGCTTATCGAACGGCGTTTAAGACACTGATAGGTATGACCCCTTATCAATTCATCTATGGAAAAGCTTGCCACCTTCCGGTTGAGTTGGAACTTAAAGCCTATTGGGCGATTAAAGAGATGAACCTTGATCTCGATGCCGCGGTGGTGAAACGAAGAATCCAAATAAGCGAGCTAGAGGAGATGAGGTTGAAGGCGTATGAAAATGCAAGCATATACAAAGAGAGAATCAAAAGGTGGTATGATAAAAGATTGAAAAGAAAGAGTTTAAAGAAGGAGATAAGGTCCTCCTCTACAATTCGAGGTTTAAAACCTTCGGAAAGGGGAAATTGCAAAGCAAGTGGGACGAACCTTATGTTGTGCATTCGGTGCTCTCCAATGGAGCGGTAACCATTATGGATATAAAAGGCGATCAATTTATGGTGAATGGTCAACGACTTAAGGTTTACTACAAATCCGACGTTGTGTCCCTTCACCATGTTGATGTCTTCACCATGGAAGAAGAGCCCGAACGTCCTACCTAGGACAAAAAACAAGGCATGATTTTCTGTAAATAATATTTTTTCTTTTAATTTTCTGGAGTTTCTCACGAAGATTTACTGGGCCAACTTTTTCCCATGGGCTAAGGAGGCGAAAAAGGGCAGTGCACGAAAAACGGGCCCGGCCCGGCCCCCGAGACAGGGTGGGCCGGCCGGCCCAGTCTGACCGGCCCAGGTGGATCCCGGCGGCGGTCGATCCCGGTTTTTGCCCGAATTGCTCCTTTTCAATTTCCTTCTTCAGTCAGAAAACTTTAAGGGAAGTTTAAAAAGGAAAATGAGGTTCCTAGGGTTTTTCTCTTCGGACTATTTATTTGGCCGAATTGGGAGCTCGGGAATCAATCCCTTCAAGCAATATTTTGCACCCACGTAGCAGCCATTGTGCCCCCGAGGAGCTTAGAGTTGAAGCAAGGAGCCATCGATGGAGGAAGCGAAGCGATGCGAGCTCAAGCTACCCGTCGAGATCAAGAGGACCGCCCGCATCCGTTGCGGAGGGCGTGTCCCGACCGGAGCTATCGCATCTCGCAACCCCGTCGAAGGAGAGAAGGTCCCTACGCCCGTTCGAAGGTTGGCGCGCATCCAAGGCATGAAGCGGAAAGACTACAAGGAGGTGTCACCCGAGCCTAAGGATTATGGGGGTAGCGACTATTCCGACGATCGTAGCCTGAGTTCGTGGGCGGCTGCCGTAAGAGATGATAACGACCTCTACATTTAGGATGAGGTGCCCAAGCAGAAGACTCCCGAAGGCCCCAACGGCAGCGGCGACGACGGCGGCGACGACAATGGTGGCGACGACAATGGTGGTGGCAACGACGGCGGCGACGACGGTGGCGACGACGGTGGAGACGATGGCAATGACGACCCGTTCGGATTGCATCCGATGTGTTGTGTGGCTTGCCGTCACTCCATCGCGGATCTCTACACGTCGGTCGATGAAAGTCTCCAAGCCATGGAGGTGATGAAGCAGCGTTTGGAGGATTTGGAGCGTGTAGTTGAAGACGACTACAAGTTCCTTAACCGCAACGTGCGCAAACTCTTTGGCATGGTCGAAAACATGAGAGGAAAGTGGTGCAATACTTGCGGGAAGTACCACTAGGTTTCATTTTCCCCTTAGGAACTTTGTAAGGTACGACGAGGACGTCGTATATTTTTAGCGTGGGGAGAGCTAGCTAGCTAGCCTTAGCTTTTGAGTTTCAAAGTTTAGGTTCAGTTTAGTCTTCAAGAGAGTCTTAGAGTTTAAAGAGAGTCTTAGAGTTTAATGAGTCTTAGTTTTCGAGTGTGTTTTAAATTTTTGCAAGTTTGAAGTGTCTTAAATTAGTGTTGAGTCAAAGAAAATCAAATAAAAAGAGTCTTTATTTATTTTGTGTCTTGTGTGATGCTTATCTTTATTCACTTGCTTGTTTATCTTTGATTTTTGATATATGAACATAAGTGTGTGGTTTGAAAAACGTTTACCGTGGTGCTTAATGGAATTTCTACTACTTAAAGTACCCATACCACACTTCGATCTTGAGATTCACATGTTAGTTGTGCTATGTTCAATGCTAAAAGTTGGAGGATTTCAGTTCTGAAAATTATCTAAAAAAAACCTTGTAATAAAGGTTAGCAAAACCTCTTTTTCCAAGTTGAGAGTAAGAAAAAAATCCTATACAAAGCCAATTTATTTTTTGCTCCACCATAAGTGTGATTAGCACAATGAGTTGGGCTAGGATCCTTCTCTCTTGGGAGTTTTAATTTCGAGCAATGATCATGTTCTTGTGCTTATCTTTTGTTGCTAGCTTTGTCATGCATTCGGTAACGTGACTTTCACATCGGAAGTCCCGTACATCGCCAAATTCCATACCCGAACCTATACATCTCTTTTGTACATCGCATTCCTTGAACACAACCTACTCTCAAAGTTTCGTCTTGTCTCTAGCATGATTTATTTAAAATTTCAGATTGTATGCATACAATAAAGAGAGGAGTTGAGAGCTTTGAAAAGTTTTCAAGAGAGGGAAAAATAAAGAAAAAAGTATGAATATGGAAAAGAAAGAAAGAAAGAAAGAAAAAATATAGAAAAGTAAAGAAAGAGAAAAATATGAGAATGAAAGAATGAAAGAAAAAGAAAAAAAGAGAAAAGAGGAATGGCAAGAAGGATATGAGAGGGATGAATCAAGTGAAAGAAAAATAAAAAAAAGTGCAAGGAAGGATGTCACGTTGCTGAGAGACGAAACTTTCACTCTTTTTCCAACCATGTGCAATCCGACAACGAGGACGTCATCGGTGCCTCGTAGTCATAATTTTCTTTTTCCAACCATGTGCAATCCGACATGTCCACCATTCTAAATCTTCTCATCCTTGATATCCCTGCATATGGTTTATTCTCATAATCATTGGCTTTGAAAGGTAAACAACCATTAGAGGAAGTTCTTAGTTTGACAATACTTGTGTTGATTGCGCTAGCCCTACCTTTAGCTCCACTTTACATGTTATATGAGAGACTTATGGGAGGTGAGAGTTTTATAAAATTGGTTTAGGATAGCCACCTCATATGAGTGACTTGAGAGAGCTTGGAGAAAGGTTTTTGTCTAATACTTGTTACAGGGATTTTGTTTGAAAAATTATAAAAACCCTCCGATGGAAGCAAAGAAGTAAGCATGGCTGAGATTGAAGGCTTCGAGTGAAGAGTTTGAGTTGTGGGGTAAATCTTGACGTGGTAAAAATTCTAAACGCCCATGTTTATGTTTAATGATCTTTACTTTATGTTTATGTATTAAAGATAAAAGGATTGATTAACTTGTGAAGAAGGATTAGCGGTACACGATCACAACACTTTGGACGAAGTTCTTTTACGAGTACTTGCTCGAGGACGAGCAAGAGCTAAGCGTGGGGGAGATGTTGACGGTGTATTTTGGTACACCTAGCATGTTCATTACATTTTGGTTTGGATTTGATTATGGAACTAACCCGCCACTAGGCACACTAATCATATAACAAGTTTATCTATGTGCATGCATTTGGAAGTGTTGTGTTTATGTAGGAAAACATGGATATAAAGGACGGATTCGCAACAAGTTCAAAGGAGCTTTTACGGAGTCTTGTTCGTGTTCATGAGCTTGATGAAATCACTAACAATGGTGGCAAGGACCGAAGTGCTACAAGGAACACCCCCGGGGATTGAATCGTAAAAGACCGAATTTCATGTGCGGAGAACCTCCATCTTGGACGCGAGGATGACATCGTCAAAATCATGCAAGTGGAGGGGGCAAAGTGCATAATCACCTAAGGACCCACGGGAGCGAAGGGGCGACTGAACCGGGCTGAGATGGGCCTGGGTCGGTCGGCCCAGGCCGGCCGGCCCAGCCCACTCCGGTGGTCGGTTTGGCCCCCCCTTTCCTTGCACCCAAAGGATCTTCAACCCTAAAACCCTGGAGGCGCCGCCATTCGACAGGGGGAGAGCCATTCGCACCAGGAGGACGTCCACAAGATAGAGAGAGAGGAGGGAGATCTCCGGAGGGAGATCGTCCACCTCGAAGGAAGCACCCACAAGTGGAGAATAAGGAAGACACCGTCAGCAGGGAAACCATGATCAACGGTGCTATGTCTAGCACCTTGATGGGGTAATCTCCTTATTGATGGGGTAATCTTGAGATGTAATCATACTTTGTCGGATTATCTATCTATCATCTTGTGTTGAATATACTTTAATGCTGAAGGTTAGCTACCGTGCCGTAAAGGGAGTATGAGCTCCAATGCTTCCTTAGATCCATTCAATACACCGTGTCCATCATAGGTCTAGTCATGAATACCTTCGCGTAGTGACAGTACGAGAGGAGGGAAAGGGCGAAACCATGGTCACAACCCCGGTAGATTAGATTGGTTTTCATGTCTTTAAGCGATTGCATGTTCTAGTATCGTAGACCCATGGGCGAGTGTCTTTTATCTTGATATCTTGATCATTCTCTCTAGTATAGTATAGTTGTTTTCTAGTTTAATCATAGTTAGGGTTTGAGTAGCTAGAGTGTAAAGGTAGATCGAACGCTTGTAATCCCCTTGCTCCGCGGATTGATAAGAACCTTGGGAATCCCGTGGTGAAAATGGTGTGGGGTCCGTACGCTTGCGGATCGTAGAGGGATACGTCTTTTATCCGTCAACAGCCGCACGGGACAGACGGCGATGGAGGTGACCGGTCCCGCTGGCCTGACGTCACAGCGTAGTCCTGGGCAAGCATGGAGTAGACGTCCATCCCCTCTTCGAGGGCTCCGCCGCCCTCTTTAGAGGGTGTGGCATGTTAGCCGTACGAGAGTGGGCGGTACAGTGTAACGGGACTAACACCGGCCATGCTGCACAGCGTCGCACAATGGCGGGGATGACCTCACCGGGGGAGTTGGCAGAACAGCGCCGGAGCGTGATTCCCAGGCGCGTCGTGGCATGGATTCGTCTTTGACCTGGGTGCCTTCAAATGTCAGTGCATTAAATGCCCTTGTTGGGGGAACAGGTATGGAGGTGGCGGGCCCATGAGGGCCTCGAGCGAGGCGGAACCTCGCTCGAGGGGGTGTCCAGCCTCGGAGTGAGGCGGGACCTCGCCCGAGAGGGGCGACTGACCCTCGAGCGAGGCGGAACCTCGCTCGAGGGGGCGACCGGTCCCCGAGCGGGATGGAACCTTACCCGAGGGGGCGACCAGCCCTCGAGCGAGGCGGAGGGTTGCCAGTGCGGCGTCGTGCCCCTCGAGCGAAGCGGAGTTCAGCCTGAGGGTGGCTGGGCCGACTGTCTGGTGGGCCGTTGGGACCACCTGGGACGTGGGCCCGTGAGTTTACCTTACGCGTGTTTTAGGTTCGTTTGCGTTTTGTTTTTTGCGAAAGTAAGTGGGTTTTCCCTGGTTGTTTAGGAGACCCTTATGGCTGTCCCCGATAGTAGCCCCCGAGCATTTGCGGGTGTATCCGTTGGGATCCCGCAGATGCTGACGCTTGCTGATGGGACTTTCTTCCCTTCGGGTTGCTGGTGCTATTCTGTGGGGCCGCGCTAGCGGACCCGTGGGTCTAGCCCTCGAAGCCTTGCAGGAGTGTGGGTGCTCTTGTGAGGTTTTTTCACAGAGTCTGCCGATGCGCGAGGTGTTAGTTTCGGCCGGCATCGGCAATATTCCAGCCGGCCTCGGCGGTGCCACACGCACGTATTTGGCATTCGTCTGCGTTCGGTGCACTTCCAAGAGGTGTAGTCGTGCGTCGAGCCCCCGAGACTGGGCCCGTTAGAGGTGATTGGGACGAGCTCTTCGACTTGTTTTGTACGTCCCCTCACCGTCTCTCCGCGGAACGGAGGGTGAGGTTTCCAGAACTCCCATCGAGCGGGTCGCGAATTACGGATTCCTCGTTGAGCTGTCATCACGTGATTCAAGTGGATGCCCATGCCCCGTTCGATAAGGGTTGGCTCGTGGTCTGGAGGCTCGTCCATGAAAGTGCTTATGTGGGTTTGGTAGTGTCGGTGCGGAATATGGTCCCGACAGTAACCAGTAGTAAGCGCCGAGGTCTCTCCCTCAATGGTCGATGCTAAGCAACTAATGACACGAGTTTTATCCTGGTTCCGACCGAGGGCCGTACGTCTAGCAGTGGTGTGCTCGGGGCACTATATTGCTCAGCACCGGGGTGCCTGTAGTGGGGCGGCTACAAGCAAGGCGAGAGAGGAGGAGCGGCCTCCAAGTCCCTGTGAAGTGGCTGAAGATATTGTGGGAGGATTGGAGAGCAAGTGCGTGATGTCAAGCGTGGTTCTGCCTTGTGTTGCGTCCTCTGTCTGTCCCCTGCGGCGGGGGAGTTCGTCTTCCTTTTATAGATCAAGGAGAGAGCGAATCACATGTATGCCGTGCTATTTAGCTACGTGGAGAAGTGTGGTGTGCTATGCCGTAGAGTAGGCAGCCGCCTTGACGGTCCTTGCAGCGATCTTGGCCATCATGGCGTATCTTGTACCCGAACAGTGGTAGCTTCGAGGGTAGGAGTGCAGCGGACGGCCGTGATGTCTTCAGGCGGGCTCGAGGGAGTTGCTGATGCCGGTCCGTACGGGGCACAGTGGCAGGTAAGGCAGCGTCCCGTTCCCGCACGCTCCACAGCGTTGAAGCTGTTGCCACAGTGCCCGGCGTGGGTTTGTACGCGCGGGGGCGGCCGCCACGCCGTTAACAGTGGCAGGGATGGTGCCCCGCCGGCCTAACGCCCTGACCTTACCCTGCAAAGTCACGAGAAAGTAAACCGAGGGTGCGGCCGGCCCCCCTTCGAGGGCTCGGCGCGTTAGCCGTACTGGAGTAGGCGGCGCGGCGTCACGGGGCTGGCACCGGCCATGCCGCACAGTCCCCCACAGTGGCGGGGATGGGTTCCCTCCTAGGGAGTTGGTGCGACAGGACCGGGGCGCGAGCCCCAGGCACATGATGGTGTCGCCCGGGTATTGTCAGGACATTAAATGCCCGTACCCTCGTATGGGAACGGGAGTGCACGCGCGGGGCGCCCTCAAGCGAGGCGGAGCCTGCTCGAGGACGGCGCGGACCCTCGAGCGAGGCGGAGCCCGCTCGAGGGAAGCATGTGCCCTCGAGCGAGGCGAAGCCTGCTCGAGGAGATCTTTGAGTGGGCTGCCTCGATGGGCCGTCGGGACCACCGCGGTGGGGGCCGTGCCCCATGTGTTTAAGCGAGGCGTGGTTAGCCCTGGTTGTTTGCAGGTTTTAAGTGGGGTTTCCTGGGTTGTTTAAGGGGACCCCTAGGGCTGTCCCTGACAGTAGCCCCCGAGCATCTGCGGGTTCGCCGGCCAGGCTCTTGCAGATGCTGGAGTCTAGCTATAGGACGTCCTTCCCTCCTGGCTTGCGAGTGCTTTCCGTGGGGCCGCGTCAGCGGACCCACGGGTCTAGCCCCCGAAGCCCTGCAGGAGCGTGAGTGCTCCTGCAGGGGTTTTACCACAAGATCGGGCCAGAGGGCGGTATATGTCTCAATCCGGCGCCGACAATGTTTCAGCCAGCTTAGGTGACACGCGCGCTGCTGGTGCCATCTGCGGTTGGTGCAACCCAGGAGGTGTAGCCATGCGTCGAGCCCCCGAGCCTGGGCCCGTTCGAGGCTCCACGACTTGTTTTTTACGTGCCCTCGCCGTCCCTCCGCGGGACGGAGGGTGAGGTTTCCGCAACCCCCATCAGTCGGGTCGCGGATTGCGGATTCCTCGTTGAGCTGTTAGTGGGTGGTTCGAGTGGACGCCCATGCCCCGTTCGATAAGGGTAGGCTGCGTGGTCCAGAGACACGTCCATTAAAGCGCTTGCGTGGGTTTGCTAGGTGGGGCTCGGTCCCGTTCGCTAGGGACCGAGGGCGCGGAAGCTCTCCCTCGGTGGGATCCCTCCGCTAGGCGCCCTCGTTGGCTCTCGAACACGACATGTGGGGCACCCTCGAGCCGGCGGGCTCGAGGAACGGCTCGAATGCGCGTGCCCTCGTCGTCCCCGACTGCGGTGATGTGGGGCGCCTGTTCGAACCCGTCGTGGGTCAGGCTTCGAACCTCTGATCAGTAGGGCCGTGCGGGGTGGCGGCTAGGCGCTCCCGTCTTGGCATCTGCGACTCCTCGAGGGGTCTGACCGTGTCAGCCCTCGGGGCGCTGATCAGTAAGTGGTGCGGGGTGGCGGCTAGGCGCTCCTGTCTTGGCATCTGCGACTCCTCGAGGGGTCTGACCGCGCCAGCCCTTGGGGCGCTGATCAGTAAGTGGTGCTGGGTGGCGGCTAGGCGCTCTCGTCTTGGCATCTGCGACTCCTCGAGGGGTCTGACCGCGTCAGCCCTCGGGGCGCTGATCAGTAAGTGGTGCGGGGTGGCGGCTAGGCACTCCCATATTGGCATCTGCGACTCCTCGAGGGGTCTGACCGCGTCAGCCCTCGGGGCGCTGATCAGTAAGTGGTGCGGGGTGGCGGCTAGGCGCTCCCGTCTTGGCATCTGCGACTCCTCGAGGGGTCTGACCGCGTCAGCCCTCGGGGCGCTGATCAGTAAGTGGTGCGGGGTGGCGGCTAGGCGCTCCCGTCTTGGCATCTGCGACTCCTCGAGGGGTCTGACCGCGTCAGCCCTCGGGGCGCTGATCAGTAAGGTGTTGCGGCGAAGGCACCCATGGTGCCCGTTTTACTTCAAACGGGCCCCAAAGCGGCTGCACGATGCTTACACCCTTCGAGGGTTGAATTTCTCTGAGCCAGGGGCTCGCGCCGCTCGAGGGTCCTCCTTACTTGGTAAGGGGCCGGGCCATTTAATGCTTCGCAGTCGAGGCAGCGGTTTTGCGTCGCGGGCGCGCCTTTTTAGGCGCCGCGGCCGCGTGCGTAGTGGGCGGCGTGGGCAGGCGGACATGACCGCCTGCCACGGTCCTCCCGGTTCTATGCCGTGATGATGGTCCGTCTGCGGTGGCGTGACCGCCGCGGTCGTGGTGGGGTCCGCCCGTCAGCGAGAAAAGATTCCCCTGCAGTTAATGTGCGCGAGACGTGCGCTTCGGAGAGCACGCCCACGGCTTATAAATCTAAGGAGAAGGGGGAAACGGCAGTTTTTACCTTAGCAATCGCCACTCTTGTCCCTCGCGCTCTTGCCTCTGTTTCGTTCTCGTCGCCGCGCCCTTTCGCCGTTGGAGCTCTTCCCCTCCTTCCCGTCCTTTGTTTCCAGTTTCCCTGCCTTTCCCATGGCGCCTCTTCCACCGCTCGTCATCGTCGATCCGTACGCGTGGGAGCGCTCCACGGTGACGCGGCTGACCCTGGGTGAACTGGTATCCGCCGGTCAGTTGGCAGCGAACGTGGAGGATCGGCCGGCTGAGTGGATCGTGCCGCCGGCCGGGGACCGTACGCCTAACCCGCCGAGCGGCTACGTGGTGAGCTTCACCCGCTTCCACGAGCGCGGCTTCGCGGCGCCGGCGAGCCGCTTCATGCGAGCGCTCTGCCACCACTACGGCGTGGAGTTGCACAACTTCACGCCAAACGCAATTTCGCAGGCAGCCACATTCGTGGGCGTTTGCGAGGGGTACCTAGGGATCCCAGTGAATTGGGATCTCTGGATACATCTCTTCCGCGCGGAGCTATACACGCAGCCGACGGCGGAGCAGAGGACCCGCCGTGCGGTGCACGCCGGCGGCATGTCGCTCGCCTTGCGGGCGCAGTACAAGGACGACTACATCCCTTGTACCATGACAACAAACAACGCCGGCTGGGAGCGGGGGTGGTTCTACCTTCGCAACGCGGAGCCCGGCCTCCCCCCTTACACCGGCCTGGTGCTCCGGGAGAAGCCGGACTCCTGGAGCCACGGCGTGTCCCTGCCTTCACATCGGAGGCGGTTGGACTCGGTCCTCGCCGCGCTGAGGAACCTGGCGGCACGCGGGCTTACCGCGGCGACCGTCCTCGCCTTCCTCCACCACCGGTGGGTCGTCCCCCCTGATGGAGAGGCCACTTTGCATCTACGAGATGACGGAGACGGCGAACCCCGTCGCGCTGGCGAGGTCACGGATGCTCCCGAGCCCCCTCCCGCGGGAGTATGCGGCCACACGGGCACGGAGCACCGTCGACGCCCGGTTGCTGCGCAGCGACCGGTCTCTGTGGGACCTCGAGATGCTCCCCACCGGCCGGTTGGTAAGCAGAACTCTTGACCCCGCTCTTGACCTTGCTGATGCTTTAGGTTGCTGACACGCTTCAATGTTTTGCTTGTAGATGGTGAGCCTGAGCGCCGCGAAGTCTAATCCGCCTACTCCCGACTCCTGCGCGCTTGGTCGAGCGTCGCAACAACGGGAGCGGGAGCGGGCGGTGCGCAAGAAGGAGCGCGCAAGGTGACATCGCGAGCGTCGCGAACGAAGGAAAGAAGAGTACCGGCTGCGTGAGCAGCAGGGGCTCTCTTCCCCAGGAACCGAAGAGTACTCGTCCTCGGAGGAGGATGAGGAGGAGGAAGAGGCCGGGGGGCAAGGCCTCCCTGATAGGTGGGAGCCTGCGCCCCCGTCGCCGGAGCCAGCTCCGGTGGCAAGAGCAGCGTCGCCTGGGGCAGGCGCGGGAACGCCTGCCGCCAGGCAATCGATGACGGGAGCGCGCGCGCGCGCGTGGAGGGGCCGGCGCGCGCCCGAGAGGTGCACGCGACGAGCGCGCCGCGCGCGCGCGATGGAGCCGAGCGCGCGGGCGTGTTTACGCGAGGGGTGGTGCCGACCGTGCCTCCCCTCACACCGGCCAAGGTGCTAAGGGCGGACGCGTCCGTCCCCACCCGGCGGCGCTCGTCGAGGGCGCCGCGGACGGGGGTGAGCGCGGCGGCCGCGGCGGGCGAGAGCTCGCGAGGCGCGGGCGAGGCCCCGAGGCCACTACCGGCGGATGAGTCCGCCGCGCCGTAGCCGACGGCCGTCGAGGGCGGCGGGCGCCGGTCGTGACGGAGGTGCGGCCGCGGCGGCGGCCGTGGTGGGGGTGCGGCTCGCGGCGCCGGCCGTGGTGGAGGCGCGGCCGTGGCGCCGGCCGTGGCGGAGGCGCGGCAGCGGCGGCGGCCGAGGAGGGCGGTCGGGCGACCGTGGACACGGGGGCGCGGGCGGAGACGGAGCCGCGGCGCCGCGGGGAGAGCCCGTGGTCACGGAGGCGCGGGGTGGAGGCGCCACCGGAGGCGTCGCGAGGGGGCGGCACCCGCCGGCGGCTCCCGGCGGTGGTGGTGGGAGATTCGGACGACGACTCCCCGCCGCCGGGTGGGACCGGTGGGTGAGTTTCTCCATGCCGTCCCCCGAGTCCCGAGAGGGGGCCCTCGTGAGGCGGCGGGAGGGCCACATGGTGGCGAGGAGGCCGAGGGCACGGTGCCGAGGCCTCGTCTTCCCGCGCCGGCCGCTCCCGCCCGGAGAGGGATTCGCGGCGACCCGCCGGCGTTCGCCGACGCCCGGGGGGGGAGCGGGAGCTATGGGGAGAGCTCCGCAACCACGGCGCCTCGCTCGACCGAGCGCTGAACGAAGCGCTGAGGATCCACGGCGGTCCCGCGTGGCGCGTCTTCCAGGTGGGGTGCTGTTGCTTGTTTCTCTCTTTTTCTCGTTTCTGCGCGCGATCCCTGCAGCATGATGCTTACAGGGTTTGACTTGTTGGTGACAGGAGTTCAAGCACCGCGCCCGTGACAAGTACGGCGCCTTCGACCAGGTGAGCGCCGAACTCCGCCGGCTCCGGGAGCGGTGCGACGCCTTCGACGCGCTTGCCGACGCCCTGAGGACCCCGGACGGCTGGCTGTCGTTCCGGGCCATGGCCCTGCGCGATAAGCTCCATGAGAGCGCAAGGCAGGACCCGGCGCACCTCTCCACCCTCGAGCGGGTTTGCACATCACTCATCGACCGGGATGAGGCGCTGCGGCAGGCGCGGACGGACTTGGAGGGGCGCGCACCCTGGCGGCTGACTGGGAGGCGGAGGTGGTCGCCATCCGCCGCGACAACCTGGAGCTCCATTCGTTGCTCCGGGGGGCGGGGGCCCCGGCGGGACCGAGGGCGAGGAGCGGCGCGCGTGCTTGAACGGAAGGCCAAGGAGGTCGACGATGCGAAGGCCGCCCTCGACACCAAGGTCGCGGCGCTCGCCGTCGCGGAGGACCGGCTCTGCGGGGAGCGCACCACCCGCCAAGGGGCCGAGGGGCGGCTCCGGCGGGAGCGGGGCCGCCCTTGCCGACGCCCGATCGGCGCTGGAGCTGGAGCGCGTCGCCCGCGAGGCGGCGCAGAAATCACTGGAGAGCCGAAACACGGAGTTCTCGAAGCTCGAGGGTGAACTGGTGGTGCTCAGCATCACGAGCGCGAGCCAGGAGCAGGCCCTCCAGGAGCAAGGCGAGGCCCTCAAGGGCCTTGAGCAGGCGGTCGAGGCCGGGCGCCGCGCCCTCGAGGTGGAGAGGAAGCAAGTCGAAGGTGAGTCGCTGTTTGTCTCTTGTTTCGCTGACTTTTCCTTAGAGGGTTCGGTTCCCTTTCTGATTTCTTTCTTGCTGGGCAACTTCAGGCTTGCGCACCGCGCTGGGGCACGCGGCTGAGCGGGCCGAGGCGCTGCAGACCTCCTAAAACTCCTCCGAGCGAGGGAGCCGCGCGGAGTTGCGCACCGCGGCCCTCGAGACCGCCCGGGCCGTGGAGGAGAGCGAGGTGCGGCGCGGGAGCTCGTTGGCCGGCCGCTGCGTGCCCTTGGCGGGCATGTCACCGGGCGCGTGCGCCGGGCGCTGCACCTCGGCGTCCAGAAGGCCCTCGGGGGTGGTGCGATCTCACTACGAGGTCAACTTCAAGGCGGCGCGGAGGGGCTACGTCGTCCCCGAGGGTGTCGAGGACGAGGTGGCGATGGAGCGCGTGGACGCGTTAGCCGCCGGTGCCGCCGGGGCGCTTGCCGAGGCCTTCGAGGAGTTCCTCTTCCCAGATGCCGCTGATGGCGCCGCTCCTCCAGCCTGAAGACAGCCGGGCGCTAGGCCCTTTTTGTTCATGTGTCAGTGTGTTGGCCGTGTGGCCTTGTAAATAAACAGATTACTTTGCTATTAACATTTGTCAAAGTGAAATGATGTCTTTTGCTCATTGCGCTTTTTGGTTTCTCCTTCTTCCTGAGTAAATTCTAGTTAGGGGAGTTCGATTTTCGCTAGTGGCCTGCTGGGTTGGAGGCAAGAGAGAAGGACCGTATCCTCGCGGAGGCGTAGGCTATCTCTGGCTCACGCGTCCCTTCCGCTAGGCTGCCTGCGCCCTGTTCGAATCTTTGCTCGAGGCCGAAGTAGAAACATACTTAGCGCGCGTGAGCTGTTTCTTTTTTGCGAAAAAATGGGACCATTTTTTGGGGGGGATGCCCCCCGTAGTAGCCCCCGAGGGTAACTTGGGTTTCAGGGGAAAGCCGAGTTGCCATTTTTATTAAACTGATGATGTTTACATGGTTGTCACCAACTGGGGTGCTGGTTACGTGGTTTTACAACAAAAAGATAAGCTTGGAAATCCTAGCTAGGGATAGAAGCGACGTAGCTTTTGGATGTTCCAAGCGTTGGTGAGTTCTTCGCTGTCCTCGTTGGCCAGCTTGTACGTGCCCGGCTTGAGTACCTTCACCACAACGTAGGGTCCCTCCCATGGAGGTGAGAGCTTGTGGCGTCCTCGGTTGTCTTGGCGTAGCCTTAGGACCAGATCCCCTTCGCTGAAGTCCCGCCGGCGTATTTTCCGTGCCTGGTAGCGCCTGAGGGACTGTTGATATCTTGCGGAGTGCATCAAGGCCACGAGGCGTGCTTCGTCCAGCTGGTCCAGTGAGTCCTCGCGGGCTCGCTGGTTGGCGTCCTCGTCGTAGCCTCTAACCCTGGGTGACCCGTAATCTAAGTCCGTGGGGAGGACGACCTCTGCGCCATGGACTAGAAAAAACGGGGTGAACCCGGTGGCTCTGCTTGGGGTGGTCCTTAGGCTCCACACGACCGCCGGTAACTCCTGGAGCCATTTCCGACCAGACTTGTTCAGCTGGTCGAAAATTCGGGGCTTTAGGCCTTGTAGGATCATGCCGTTGGCACGCTCTACTTGGCCATTGGTCTGTGGGTGTGCCACTAGCCGCCCAATCCACACGGATGTGGAATTTGTCGCAGAACTCCAGGAATTTCCTGCCCGTGAACTGGGACCCGTTGTCGGTGATGATGGAGTTCGGCACTCCAAAACCGTGGACGATGTCGGTGAAGAATGTCACCGCTTGCTCAGCCCTGAGGTTCGTAATGGAGCGCACCTCTACCCACTTGGAAAACTTGTCGATCGCAACCAGCAGGTGAGTGAAGCCCCCGGGCGCCTTCCGCAGGGGCCCGACGATGTCCAGCCCCCACACGGCGAACGACCATGTTATGGGGATGGTCTGCAGGACATGAGCGGGAAGGTTGGACTTGCGGGTGTAGAACTGGCACCCTTCGCAGGTGCGCACGATCTCGCCGGCATCCGCGACCGCGGTAGGCCAGTAAAAGCCTTGACGGAAAGCGTTGCCAATGAGGGTGCGGGGCGCGGCGTGATGGCCACAGATCCCCGCGTGAATGTCCCGTAGGAGCTCGCGCCCCTCGGGGATGGGGATGCACCGCCGGCAGATGCGGAGGCGCGCGCTTGTACGGCTCGCCGTCGACGAGGGCAAAGGACTTGGCCATCCCGGCGATGCGCCGGCCTCGGCCCGTCCGAGGGGGAGTTCCCCTCGAGCCATCCAGGCGACATACTTGTCGCGCCAATCCGCCTTGACCGGGGGTTGGCTTGACATCCATCATATCAGCCTCGTAGGCGCCATACCCCTCGAGGAGGGAGAGCACGTACACCTCGTTCAAGGGGTCCTCGTCCATGGGCTCCGCACCTGCTGGATTCGAGGGAGCCCCCGAGGGTTCCGAGTGGCTCGAGGGGTGAGGCTCGAAGGTGACGGAGGGCTGGGCGATGTCGCGGGCAAAAACGTTCGGGGGGACGGTAATCCGCCCGGACGCGATCTTGGCCAGCTCGTCCGCCTCCTCGTTGTACCGGCAGGGCACGTGATTGAGCTCGATGCCGTAGAACTTGTCCTCGAGGGCTCGCACGGCCTTAAAATACGCTTCCATTTTGTCGTCGTGGCAGCTCGCATTCTTCATGACTTGGTCAATGACGAGCTGCGAATCCCCCCGCACGTCGAGGCGCTTGACGCCTATCTCGATGGCGATCTTGAGGCCGCAAAGGAGGGCCTCGTACTCAGCCATGTTGTTCGACGCGGGGAAGTGGAGGCGCACCGCGTACCGCATGTGCTCCCCGAGTGGTGACACGAAGAGCAGGCCCGCGCCCGCCCCCGTTTTCATCACCGAGCCATTGAAATACAGAGTCCAGCACTCTGCTTGGATCTGCGGCGGTGGCAGCTGTGTGTCCGTCCACTCAGCGACGAAATCCGCCAGGATCTGGGACTTGATGGCCTTGCGCGGGGCGTAGGCGAGCGCCTCGCCCATCAGCTCCACTGACCACTTTGCGATCCTGCCCGCCGCGTCTGGATTGAGGATGATCTCCCCTAGCGGGAAGGAGGAGACCACTGTGACGGGGTGGGCCTCGAAGTAGTGGCGGAGCTTGCGCCGTGCGAGGACCACCGCATACAGCAGCTTTTGGACTTGAGGGTAGCGCGTCTTGGTGTCGGACAAGACTTCGCTAATGTAATAGGCCGACCCGTCGGGCCCGGCGGCGTGCCCTTCCTCCGTGCGCTCCACCACGATTACGGCGGCCGACCACACAGGTGGTCGCGGCCACGTAGAGGCTGCGGGGGTTCGCCGTCTGCGGCGGCGTGAGGATCGGGGCGTGGGTCAAGATGCCTTCGGCTTGTCGAGCGCGTCTTGGGCCTCGGCGGTCCGGAGAAGCGCTCGTGCTTCTTGAGGGAGGCGATAGAGGGGCACGCCCTTCTCGCCGAGCCGCGAGATGAAGCGGCTCAAGGCGGCAAAGCACCCCAGACACCTTTTGCACCCCCTTTCGAGGTTCCCGAATTGGGCCCATTCGCTCGAGGGCCGCAACCTTCTTCGGGGTTGGCCTCGATGCCCCGTTGGGAGACGATGTATCCTAGGAGCATGCCTCGCGGCACTCCAAAGACACATTTTTGGGGTTTAGTTTGACCCCGTTGGCCCGTAGGCGGCCGAACGCGATGGTTGAGGTCGCCGACCGGGTCGTCCGCCTTCCGGTCTTTCACGACGATGTCGTCCACGTACGCCTCGACCGTTCGCCGATGTGGTCTCCGAAAACATGTTGCATGCGGCGTTGGTACGTTGAACCCGCGTTCGGAGGCCGAACGACATTGTGACGTAGTAGAACATCCCGAACGGCGTGATGAACGAAGTCGCGAGCCGGTTGGACTCCTTCATCTTTATGCGGTGATACCCGGAGTAGGCATCAAGGAAGCAAAGCAGCTCACACCCGGTACCGTTGAATCAACAATTTGATCAATGCGTGGCAAAGGAAAAGGAACTTTAGGACATGCTTTATTAAGACTAGTGTAGTCTATACACATCCGCCATTTCCCATTCTTTTTTCTTTACAAGTACGAGGGTTTGCTAGCCACGTAGGGTGGAACACTTCCTTGATGAACCCGGCCTTCGAGGAGCTTCCGCGCCTCCGCTCCGATCTCCGCCGCCGCTCCTCGTCGAAACGGCGGAGCCGCTGCCGCACGGCACGGGCATGAGGCCGGATGTCAAGGGGAGTGCTCGGCGACCTCCTCGGGATGCCCGGCATATCCGAGGGGCTCCACGCGAAGATGTCGGTGTTGGCGCGGAGGAAGTCGACGAGCACCACTTCCTATTTTGGGCCGAGGGTGGGCCGACCCTCGGCGCCTTGCCCCCGGGGGCGGCGGGGTCGAGGGGCACCTCCTTGGTTCGCTCCGCGGCCTCGAAGTTGCCGGTGTGCTTGGCGGTGGAGTCGAGGTCCTCGTTGACCATCTTCTCCAAGGTGGTCACCAGCGCTTCATCCGGCGCCAGCGCTTCCGCGTGCTCCACGCACTCGACGTCGCAGTCGAACGCGTGCTCGATGGACGAGCCCACGGTGATGACGCCGTTCGGTCCCGCATCTTCATCTTGAGGTAGGTGTAGTTGGGGACCGCCATGAACTTGGCGTAGTAGGGGCCGCCCAAGTATGGCGTGATAGGCGCCCCGAAACCCCACCACCTCGAAGGTGAGCATCTCCTTGCGGAAATTGCTCGGAGTGCCGAACCAAACCGGCGGGTCGATGCGCCGGAGGGCGGACGCGCTTGCCGGGCACGGCGACGCCATGGAACGGCGTCGTCTTCCGGGCCGCGGCGGTCCAACCCGATCCCCAGCAGGCGCAGCGTGTGCGCGTAGAGGATGTTGAGGCTGCTGCCCTCGTCCATCAGGACTTTTGAGAACCGCGCGTTCCCAATGATCGGGTCGACCACCAGTGGGTCCTTGCCCGGGTTGGGGATGCGGTTCGGGTGGTCTTCACGGCTGAAGGTGATGGCGTCCTCCGACCAGTCGAGGAAGGAGGGAGGCGCCCTCTCCGCGGCGAGGACCTTGTGCCGCTCCCGCTTGCGCTGGCGGCTCGACATGTCGACGGTCGGTCCCCGAAGATGAGGAACACGTTCTCCACGGCGGGGGGGCTGCGCGTCGCCATCTCCTCCGTCCTTGTTGGCCTGCGTCCTTCGCGGCGGCGCGGCCGTGAGAACTTCACGAGCATGTCGCATTGCTCAAGGGTGTGGTTTGCGGGGTCTTGTGGTATGGACATGGCTTTTTCGGCATGTCATCAAACACCCCCGGACCTCGAGGGGCCGGTCGAGGGCCCGTCGGCGGGTCAACGGACAAGGGCCTCGGCGTCGTCGCCGTCGCGCCCCTGCTCGCGCGCCTCACGGCGCGGTTTTCTTCCCTTTCTTGCCCCGCTTGTCCTTCGGTGGGGCTCCCTGGACTTGCGCCCTCGCGCGGTGCATCGTCCGAGCGCTTGCCCCTCTTGCCGTCAAAGATCGCCCCCACGGCCTCTTCTCCCGGGCGAAGGCGGTGGCGATGTCGAATAGCTCGTTGGAGTCCGCGGGCGGGCTGCGTCCCGGCTCTTGCACGAGGCCTCGACACGTGGTGCCCTTGAGGAAGGCGTGCACAATTTCGGATTGCGCCACGCTGTGGGAGCTCCGTACGAGCGCTTGGAGAAGCGCCGGATGAAGTCCCCGGAGCGACTCGCTGCGCACCTCGGGTGGAGGAGCGCGAGTCCCGGGAATCTCCCCGGGGCGCACATACGTGCCCCGGGGAAGTTGCCCACGAACGTGCAAACAAGATCGTCCCGGCTTGTGGATGCGGGCCGCGGGCGGTGCTGGACGCCACGTCCGGGGCCGAGTCGCCGAGGTGTAGGGGCAGGTTGCGGATGATGACCTCGTCGTCGGTGGCCCCGCCTAGCGCCGGCACGTGGGGCGGTAATCGTTGAGCCACACGCGGGGATCCGTTTCCCGTTGTATTGACGATGGTCGTGGGCTGGCGGAAGCGTTGGGGAAGGCCGCCGCGCGGATCTCCCGGCTGAACACACGGGTCCCAGGGGGTTCCCGGCGTCGGAGAGCGGTTCTCATCGGCGTCGTAGCGCCCACCCCGTCGAGGGTGGTAGCTCGCCGCCGCTCGCGCGTCCGCCTTGCTCGTACGCCGAGCGTTGATGACGTTGCGGGCGTCGCCGTCCAGCGCCCTGCGTGTGTCGAGGAGCCGCTCCTTGGCCGGCGTGCGTCCCGGGTTGGCGGGTCGCCCCGCCGCTTCCCCGCATGGACCGAGGGTTCGCCCCCTGCGGGGCCCGTCGCCTCGCGCGTCCCCTCGTTGGCGAATGCGCGATGCCGGAGCTCTCGGCCTTGCCGGACGGCCGCCCGCTCGACGAGAGCCGCACCTCGCTGTGCAGGTTTCGCGCCTCAGGCGTCGAGGGGGCCGGGATGGCCCGTAGCAGTGTTGAGGCAGCGATAAGCTTCTGGCTCGCCCGCGGAGGCGTGTCCAGGTTGTCGACGTTGAAGTCGGCGTTGATGCGGTTGCGGGCCTGTTTGCCCAGCTCTCGTGCGCGTTCGCCGCGCGCGGAGGCTTCCTCCGGCCATCGAGGCACGGAGCAACCGCACCGTTCGATATTCCTCCGCCAGCTTGGCCTCGAGCTCGCGAGCACGGGCCAACCGCGTGTCGACGTCGGCCCTAGCGGGGGTGCTCGCCCTCGGCCGGCGCGGAGCGATCCCCTGGGGCGGGCGTGACCTCCCCCGTCACCCGCCGCCTACTGCACCGGTGGCGTTTGCTGGGTCGTTGGCGATGACGACGCAACATTCCCACGCGTGGGATCGTAGCTCCCGTTGCTGGAATCGTTGGAGCGAGGCCGAACCGGTAGTCCGCGTGGCGTCAAGAAAACGCTTGAACATGACCGGGTCGGCGCACGCCGGAGAAGTCCCATTCCGCGTACCCATGGAGGTGGGCGGCGGCAACGCGTCAAGGGAGCCCGCGGATGACTCGTCGCGCGGCGGGAGGCGCCGGGATCCCCGGCGACGAAGACGTGACGCGCCGGGGGGAACCCCTGCGCATCGCGGTGTTGATGTTGGCGTTGTAGGCGGCCGTGGCACCGCACGCACCGATGGGGAAGCGCGGCCCACGAGACCGTGCGTTGCCCCACGGGGGCGGCGGTCGTGTCGTGTTGACGGGTGCGCCGCGCCGGGGAGGCGGCGCGTTCAACTTGCCGCCGCTCGACCGCGCCTGGCGGGAACGGCGGCCGGAGCGGCGGCGGCGTGTCGCGGACGGCCCGCGCATCCGTGCCGGGGGCGTCCGTGCTGTGGCGGGCACGCGGCGGGACCGGGGCGGTCCCGCCCGGCGCCGCGCACGCAGGCCCCTCGCGGTTGGTGAGGCGCATCGGGTAGCCGTTCCCCGTCGCCCCAAGTTCGTGACCCCCGAACGCATTTCAAACCCGACGTGGAGGGGGTCCGAGGCCGCCGATGGAGTAGGCGCGTACCGCGGTAAGGCGGGTGCGGATCGCCATGGAGGGAGTTGGCGATGGATCGACCCTAGCGCTCGATCGGCCCACGCGGTGGGCACCAACCTGCGTGGCGCGAATATGGTCCCGACACTAACCAGTGGTAAGCGCCGAGGTCTCTCCCTCAATGGTCGATGCTAAGCAACTAATGACACGAGGTTTATCCCGGTTTCCGCCGAGGGCCGTACGTCCCGGGCGAGCTGGTGTGCTCGGGGCACTATATTGCTCGACTCGGGGTGCCCGTAGTGGGCGGCGAGAAGCAAGGCGGGAGAGGAGGAGCGGCCTCCAAGTCCCCGGTGAAGTGGGCGAAGATATTGTGGGAGGATTGGAGAGCAAGTGCGTGGGGTGTCAAGCGTGGATTCTCGCCGTGTTGCGTCCCTCGTCCCGTCCCCCTCCCTGGGCGGGGGGAGTTCGTTCTCTCCTTTTTTATAGGTCAAGGAGAGAGTGAATCACATGTATGCCGCGCTATTCAGCTACGTGGAGAAGTGTGGTGTGCTATGCCGTGAGAGTAGGCGGCCGCGACCGGTCCTTGCGGCGATCTTGGCCATCATGGCGTATCTTGTACCCGAACAAGGGTAGCTTCGAGGGTAGGAGTGCGGCGGTCTTGCGTGAGGTCTCCGAGTGACGCGATAAAAAGACGTAACCCTCTACGATCCGCAAGCGCTACGGACTCCCACACCTTTTCTCACCACCGGGATTCGCAAGGTTCTTGTCAATCCGCGGAGCAAGGGGATTACAAGCGTTTGATCAACAACGACACACTAGCTACTAAAACCCTAACTAACTATTATACTAGAAAACACTAAACTACACTAGAGAGAATGATAAACGATCAAGAGAGAAGACACTCGCCCACGGGTCTACGATACTAAAGCATGCAATCGCTAAAAGACATGAAAACCAATCTAATCTATCGGGGTTGTGACCACGGTTTCGCCCTTTCCCTCCTCTCGTACGCGTCACTACGCGAAGGTAATCATGACTAGACCTTTGATGGCCACGGCGTAGCTGAATGGATCCAAGGAAGCATTGAGGCCTTACTCCCTTTACGGCATGGTAGCTAACCTTTAAGCATTAAAGTATATTCAACACAAGATGATAGACGAGATAATCCGACAAAGTGCGATTACATCTCACGATCGATTACAACCCATGGACGAATGAGAAGGTTGCCGAAAGGACAGCAGTCTGCTGCCGCCTAGAGGGGGGGTGAAGAGGCAGCGATGACCAAATAAAACCCCTTTTTCACCGAAAAACTCGAGCTTAACTAGCCAAGGCGGTTGGTTAGCCCCTACCGAGCGGTTAGACCGCACCGATGTGCGAGAACCACAAGGGGCGGTTAGGCCGGGTTTGAGGGCGGTTAGACCGCCTTCCCAAGTAAACCTCATAAACAACTCAAGTCTTCTCTTGACTTCTAGCTACGAATTGAAATTCTTGAGTAGCTCTGTAGATGATCACCGAAGAGGGTAATGATCCCTGCACTCAAAGACAACCACACCCAAGTAGATCGAGCGGAAGCAAAGTAAATGTGCTAGAGATCAAAACAAGTGAGGCAAACCACAAAGGAGAGACGAGGATTTGTTTCCCGAAGTTCACCGCCCACAAAGGAAAGGCTACGTCTCCATTGAGGAGCTTGTAGGAATTCTCCCACAACAAGCCGGGTCTCTTTCAACCGCTTTCCTCACTTCCACTAAGGTGATCTTTTTCACCAAGAGGCAAGATCACGGCCCACAAACTTGCCGCTGCTCACCACAACCTTGGGAGCTATCCGCGGCGACGCCTAGCCGTCTAGGAGGCAAACCTCCAAGAGTAACAAATGCTTCAAAGGCTTTCACGACGAGAATCACAAGTGCTCAAGCTATGGGTTGCTCTTGCTCGGCTACAAGCTCACAAAGGCTTAAACTCTCAACCCAACACAAAGATATGTCTTGAATAGCTAATCTCACAAAGAGAGAGTTGGGGAGATATTTCTTCGGCTTTGGCTTATGAAAAACGGGGAAGCACCTCGGCAACCTAGAATCGGCGAGCCCCAACAAGTGGAGCTCGTGGGGTACTTATACCCCTCACAAGGAAAACTAGCCGTTAGTTCACGGACGGAGGCGGTTCGGACCGCTTTGGTTAGGGCGGTTGAACCGCCCCCCAACGGTCGGTTTGAAAACTAGCCGTTGGGCTGGCTCGGGGCAGTTAGACCGCCCCCCTAGGCGGCTAGACCATGCACGCCCGGAGAAGAGCCCCAAAACCCTTTTCTTCTCACAAGCTCTTCAACATGAGTTGAAAAGGCAAAGAGCTGGGGTTAGAGGTTTGTTAGACTACTGAGAGACTCTCTCAAGGCTTGTTCTTTTTAGGTCAACTAATGAGCACTTTTGATCTAGTCTTGGAGCTAATGTTGCATCCCTCTTGATAGTGCGGCATACCTAAACCTAAGAATAAATATAAAAACAGGATTAATCGCTTGAGTTGGTAGATCCTCAATCTGTGTCGTACTTTTGTAAATCCATTGAGAGGGCTTTAACATAGCCGATGTCTCTGAGTAACTTCATACTTGAGCTAGTGACTTAGGATTTTCCTTTTGCAGAGGTAGACACTTTAGTCCTTAAGTCACTCGCATATTGTCGATCCTAACATTTTGACATGTTGCAAGCTGCCCTCGGTTAAGGCTTGAATATGATACTTGAAGACCCCACGTGATGCTAGAACTTCACCCTAGCAAAACACTAATGGCGGCCTGGGCCAAGACCCCAAAGATTGCTTAGTCCCTCATCTAGACATCTCGGTTGGTCTCTTCATCACTTATCCAATCCCTTTCGGGTTCCACTTTGCTTCATACACGCTTAACCTTTTATTTGAAAACACTTGCTTCAAATGCGAGATCTTGATTGACAATGGATATGCAAGCTTCCATTTTTAGAACCATGAATAAGTATACTCATCATCTGTTCTCTTTCAATAAACTCATGAAGTCTTGCACCATATGTTTGTCTTTGCAAGTGTGAGCATAAAATATATCCATAATTAAAATACTTCAATGGTTGCTCATGAATATATAAAGAAAACCCTGCTCATAATCTTAGACAAAACCATTAGCCCTTTAATCGCTTTGTCATTCAATTTACCAAAATCCACTTAGGGGCCTAGATGCACTTTCAATCTCCCCCTTTTTGGTGATTGATGACAAATTCGATTAAAGCTTACAAATAAAACAATAAGGCGTATTTAGATTCTTAGATATAGCTAGAGCTCCCCCTTAATTTGTGCTTTGAGTTGGATTTCGAAAAGTTGGCCTCAAATGCCAATAGCACAAATTTGGAAGAAAGGCGTGTGAGCTCCCCCTATATCTAGGAATCGATGGAGTGCAACATGTGGGAGCGACAAAAGTAAAATCCGTGATGCGTATGGCATGGCAATCACTCAACAAAGTGAAGGGTAGGTCAGTTTGGGCGGGGCGGTCGGACCGGGGTTGCGGTGCCGGTTAGACCGCCTCCCCATTCGACCTTACAAAAACATTCATCAACCAAGCTATGCATCACAAACTATCACAAATGTCACTTAAGATACATACGAAAGAAGTTCTTCACATTCGGTAGCACTCATACAAATACTCAAGTCCACAAGATAGGGTAGAGATTCAATTATTACAAGCCACTCACTCTCAACTCATAGGGGCGGGCGGTTAGACCGCCATACCGGGGCGGTTAGACCGCCCCACCTGCGAGTAGCTACAAACACAGAGCTTTAATCCATCTCTTCTCCCCTTTGTCATCAAACATCCATAAAGGGCCCGGAGAAGAAATCTTTACTGTCAAATTACCGCGTGGCCGCAACGATCCCACGTTTCGGGCCTCAGGTGCTTGGATGTGCAACTAGGCACCCACAAAAAGTGCAAGAGCTAGGATAAGAAAGAGCTAAATATGGATGGATTTCGAGAAATAAAGACAAGAGTGAGACTATCCATGAAGTGACGAGACGTCAAAAGAATTCATGTGAGACACGTGCCGCCCACTCATGCGGTCGATGGAGGAGGAAACCATGGAGGTGGGGCAATAATGTCATCCAAACATGTCGCATCCAAAACCCGGTAGGGTGTGGAGGGAGGGAGGACCCAGGAGGGAAGATGCACCAATGTCGATCAAAGTTGCTCCCATGCGATTGTAAAGATCGAGTTGAGAAAAGCATTCACCCTATCATCCACGGAGGGTATCTCAACCTCACAGGAGGTATGGTGAGATGGGAGACCTAGGTGGGCGACAGCCGGCCCGATTATGAAGAGCTTTCAGTGTATCCCTCATCTTCTTATTCTTCTTCCCTTTCATCATCGCGGAAACCTTCAATGTCTCTACATGTTTTGCACATACAAAGGAAGATCGAGTCGGTTTGCGAAGAGGCGATGTATTAGCTTCTTCTCCACTCTTGCCGGGGCGAGTTGGAGCCGCACACAGAGCCGGCGAACCGCCCCCGGTGAGGTATGCCTCCCGAGCTGCGCGAGCGCCTCCTTTCTTCAAAAATTTCTTGCTCCTCTTGCATATCATCCTGTGGAGAGGGCACCCTCAACGTCCCCTCCGGGGTTTAGGTTGCAACGGACGATGCTTTGTGTCACTTGGATAAGCATTTGTGTTACTTTCTTGATGATGTAGCTAATGTAGGGGCCATAGCTACACAACCTTTGTGGATTTTCGAGATGATTCTTTATTTCAGCAATACGTAATA